>CM023483.1:102993834-103603286 GCA_013339685.2 Hyalomma asiaticum
GTAACTTTTTATTTTATAATAATGACGTTAAAAATATGCTCAAATAATTTACAACTAATACCAGTCAATGAAACGGGCCTGTAGTTGTTAGTTTCAAGAGTGGAGCCCGATTTAAGCACCGGAATTATTTTTGATAAACGAGAGAATTATCAGGAATAGCTGCAGTGTTTAAGGATGTAGTGTAAATGTGATGTAAATATTTTGCCACCCACTCAGCATATCTGTTCAAAAAAACATTTGATAGTCTGTCAGGACCAGGCGATTTCTTTACATCTAGGGTGCGTAGAAGGCAATGAAAACCATCCTCACTTATTCTTAATTCTCGGATAAGGTAATCGCAGTCGCATGACCGCACGTCTGGTCAACAACACTTTCTCCCGCCATTTTTATCTCTGAAACGCATCGTTTATCTTTTGACAGATAGCGCCAGAATTTTCGGGATTGTTTCGTCATGAATGACTGTAGCGTAACTGAAAAAAAGTTTTTTTTTGCCTCTCGCGTTAGCTCTCGTAAGTTGGACAGAAGGCTTGCGAGGTGATTCGTGTTACCACGCTTGTGCCGACGTTTAAATTTCCGTTTTAAGTTAATCATTTCTTGCGTGAAAATTTATACTTTCTATTAATACGTTTCCTTTTTAACGGCGCGTAACGTTGCTCACAAAATTCATCGATTTCTTTGAAGTATCACCACATTCTCTTAACATCTTTCTTTTGGCTAAAGCAATCAAATCATGATTCCAAATACTCTAAAACAGCGTTATCATCCGCTTGAGTGTAATCCTTGACGAAAGTATCTGACAGCTGAGTAAAAGAACGTGTACCTGAAACAGGACATGACAAAGCGAGCAACTTGTGATCCGATATCCCTTCATCTACACAAATGGAACAGCCTTGAAGTTAGCTGTTAACAAGTGCCAAATCAAGGAGGGAAGATGATGAGCCGTCGACCCTGGCACCACAGGAAACCAGCTGTTCCAAGGAGAAATCTAACGCAGTCGTAAGCAATGCTTCTGCACCTTGCGAATCTGCCATCATGAAAAAAATTCGGCCAGTTTATACCGGTTAGAATAAAGGGACCATGACAGCCATTTTTTTGTTGGAGACTTTTATGTTCTAATGAGGAGAATAGTGTCTTGTAATCACGGCATGGAGTGGCGAATTCTCCAGCGTGAAATCTAATTAGTCACAGCAGATCGTTAATTTTGTTGAGTTTTAAGGAAGCTTCGAAACGCGCGCCAAAAACTGCAGGAAACTAGCGCCGCGGGGATAGCGCGGCGCTTGTCGGAAGTGAGCGCAGGCAATACGTGATGAGTATCACGTGAGCTCAAGATTTGGTGACGTTGCGGAGAGCGTGAGCGCCAGACCAGTTCCTGAATTCGTCTGCTCGCTACACTCGTTTTGCGTCATAGCGTGTGTACAATGTACGCTTGAGTGACGAAAACGGAGAGGAAGCCGAAAAATACGGCATTTGGCGTGGCCTCCGCGATCGGCTACGAGAGCCGATCTCGGAGGCTATGCTCGGAGGCCATAGCGCGGCGCGCTCGTCTCCCTCGGTGACGTCACGATATCAACTTACAAAAGTGAATCGTCACAGATGGACCACTAATCGCGTCATACTAGTGGCGATGTCGGGAGGTGCTGTAAGCTCGGGTGAGCATTCCCGCTTACCTTGAAACCATATTCAAATTACTTAGAGCCGACGTTCGCCGCTAACGCTCGGTCAAGGTTGCCTTCGTATGCAGGAAAACCAATTAACGCAAGCATCTTTCGAATGAAATTTAGGTGTCATGGGACCTTTAAAATCTCCTGTTGTTATAATCGGCAGCCGCGTATTCGTGATTTGCAAGGTAATTGTGTATGGCTTCTAATATTCGTGCGAAATATTAGGGGGTTGGTACATGCCATCTAGAAGTATACTTTTGCCAAGAAATTTAATTTCTCACCACATGCTTTCATGGTTATCAGTGCCGTCCAAAAGAGTAAATCCAATATTGTTTTTAATGGCTATAGCAACTCCACCCCCTCGTGATTCCCCATCTTTACGAATAAGCTTTTAAGTAGAAGGCACAACTTCTGAATCCTGCACATCTGCATGTAGCCATGTCTCGGTGATTAGTAAGACATGTGGATGATAACAGGGGATTAGGTCTTCGATGGAACCGGCTTTATTTCAAACACTGCGCGCATTCAACGAAACAACTCTGAGAAATTTGTTTACAGATTGTCATTTTCTATCGCGGTTTCACTTGGTCTCACGGGTAGATTCAGAACGACCAGAACATTGCCGGGCCTGCCCGTTACGTCGTGTGAATAAAAGCTCGTCCCAGACATAAACCATATCGTCCACTTTGAGTTTATCGAAAGTGAGTGAAACCTTTGCTCTGTTGGCTTTTTGCGTTGTTGCTGAACTTCTGCAGTCTACCGTGTAAGTCACGAACCCTTCTAGAGAAATCTTTCAAACTGAAATTTGCGTTCCTTTTAGTTTAGTGCGAGATGACCTTGTAGCCTTCTCAGAAAAATCAAAGATCCTCAGCATAATTGGGCGGTGCTTGCCAGCGCGCTTAAAGCCAACTGGGTGAATGCGCTCATTCAAATGCACTTCGACGCCAAGTAAATCCTTCAATACTTCTTGTTTAACTCTGTCTTACAGAGATTTCTTATCGTCTTTCGGTTGTTCACATAAGCCGTAAATTATCACATTATTTCTTCGATATCAATTTTCAAGGTCATCAACCTTAGGTGAAAGCTCATGCATTAGTTCCTTCGTAACATTGCAGATCACTTCGTGCTCGTCCAGCTTCTCCTCACATTTTGAACCCGGCCAAGCTCTTTTTCGATTGATGCTCTCCTTTCTTGCACGCCGTCTATAGTTATTTCCACTTGTTTCAGGTTGGCGGAGAGCATGGTCAGCGTCTTATTGGTTTTAGTTTGCTATTTCACGATTTTTCTGCGAAGCTGGCTGTTTACGGTAGCCTCAGAATCCGACTCCGAGGACGGACCGAGTGTTAAGCTCTACGTCTCCTGGTGTTAATAAAAGACGTCTAATAACAAGCGAACAATCGCACAGCGAAACAAACAGACACTGTGGGCTGGGCAGCACTATTAAAGTAAGCAAGTTGTCCCGAATAGAGTGGAGAGAATATTTGCCACCGACCTGGGCATATAAGTAGAAATGCATGAGTGTCCGGCCGATCACAGTGCTGCCAAGCCCACTGAAAGGCTGCTGATAATGTGTCCTGGTTTTATTGTCTATCTGGCAAGTGTCCGTTGACGTCACACTGCGGACGTGATGGCGTTGAAGCAGCATCTGAGGCGCAGCTTTCCATGACGGTGCTCCAACGAGATGACGTCTCTGCGCATGCTTGATGGTACTGGCTTATTGTGAAAGAATCTTCGGAGATCCCGCGTTGGCATCTGCCCGGAATAGGTCAAGCTGGACAAAAATCAGAAATGCATGAGCGTCCGTGCGCTCACAGTGCTGCCAAGCCCACTGAGCCCACTGCTTAATAACTTCGCAGTGCCTGCTCTATCACTGTCATTATACTGTCATTTTTCTGTCCACCATCCAATCTATGCCACACGCACATGAAAACGGGCGCGAGAAAAGTGTTAGAGCATCCCTTTAAGGACTGCAGTTAATCAGATTGTCAAAATAGTTTTGCGAACCGTTCATCACAAAATGGGATAAAGGAAAATGCCATGCGGCTTTTTCACGCCTCGGTTATGAGCAGGGTGACGTAGTTCCCTCCGTACCGCTCACTCGGCAAGAGTGAGGAGAGTCAGGCAGTGTGCCTCATTAGAGGTGGTTTTAAGAGAGCACTCGGTCAAGGTCCAGCCCAGCACCTTGATGAGGAGCTAGTCCAGGTACCTCCAGAAGTCCGCTTGCTGATCTCGATCTCGCCAGTGCCAAAAAAAGAATCCATCACGCTGAACAAAGTGCTGGAGGGTGAAATGGCTCTGAAAACAGTTTTGATCAGCGAGAACATAACATACCATATGTCGATGTGGCCAGTTACGACTGGCATAAGCACGAAATCGCGGTCCGTTTTTTTCCGTCTCGCCTGGCGTGACAACTCTTCGTCATCGTCCTTTTCTCCAGCGCCCGATTGATCGCCACTTTTGCGTGGTCGCTTCGCCCTTGCCGTCGTCGTTACAGCACCAAACACAACTGTTACGCACTTCTCTCATCACAATCTCCTTCTCCTTTCCTTTCAATAGGGATACTTCTCCGTTTTTCTTGTCTTTGTCTCTCCTCTTCTGAGCACGAAATAATTTTGACCAAAGTAATGAATTAAGTATAGCTCAGCAACATGTCCTTTTGGAGCTTTAGTCCTATAATAAACATATGTCAGGAGGCCGTACTGCGTAAATGCTGCCGCTCTGGCACATGTGGTATTTGCGTGTTCGCAAATACCACGTGCAAGGCCGACGAAAAAATGTTTCCAGAGCAAAATTTTTATAACTACACTATGCATAAAAACCAAGAACTCAACACCAACAAACCATATGTATATATTGCTGAAATGTTACAACAGGCTCACTCTAATATGTTTTCCGTAATTCATTTACAAAGTTGGCCATCATAGCAGCCGGTAAGCACAACACTCCCAATATTTGTCGTTATTCATTTGCGGTGCTTCGATATTAAAACTGTGAACCTTGGGCTTAAGCCAACAGATGATGGTAGATTGGAAGTTTGACAGTCTTGTGGATACAGCATAGCTGGTGGCGTTCCCTCTGCGTCCCCCCCCCCTTTTTCTTCCCTTTTTCATTCCTTCCTGCCCTACACTGGACAAATATGTGGTACGCTGTGCTGTCTGCTTCTCATTTTCTTCCTCCTCACTCTTTTCTCGCGGCTTGCTACAATTTACTTCATGAGGCTATGCCACTCTCCTTCGTTTCCGGTGCTCTTCTCTCTCCTCCTCGCGTTTACCTCACTTTCCCGCTCCATCTACTTCCCATCCTCACACTCACTCCCTTAACCGTCCTTCGTAAAGTTATAAAAAAATGCTATCCCCAGCCTCACCTTTCACAAGGCTTCCTTTCCCTGTACTTGCTATACTACACTTTACAAGTGTAGTATACCCTCTACAGCCCTCTAAGCTCTACCCTCCCTCGTCCTCCTTACCTCGTCCTCACCCTCACATCACCTTCTCCGCCACTTTTTCTGCCCGAAGGTTGGTCTCCCTTGCGTTTTCCCTTACAGACATGCGGATCTTTGTTTTTTCTGGGAATATTCTTTTTCGTTGGAGCCATTTTTCGCCGAGGCTCGAATAGCGACCGTTGCGCGCGCTTCTTTGTGTCCTGTGTGTTGGCCCTATGCCGTACTGTTGCGCGCATAAATGCAACCAACAGAGTGCAAATGGTTGAGTAATTTTTACTGCACCACAAGGTAAGCGTGATGGCTTGAGTAAGAAGCACTGGCTGCGTAACATCGGCCAGAAGAAGCTTGTTCTGGCAAATAACAGCCTTCTTTGCGAGGCATCACCGAATGTTGTATTTGCAATATTCTTCCGGGCTGTTCCTAAACGATGGGCTGCATGATACTAGCTGGATAATGGCTGCGTGGACACTTCGGCAGAACGTGTCGCTGCAAGGACAAAAGCTTGGAGGGGGTGCAAATACTAATCTTTATTATTCCCTGACATCACTCATCAAATTGTGTAATATGGAGAAGATAAAAGTATAAACAATGCTAGGACTGTTGCATTGTCGTAATGTACAAGATGTTGTAACCAGACATTGTAATCGCTTTATTGCATTCCAGGTTGGGTCGGGGGTGCGTAATTTTCGACACGTTCAATTCCCTCGTGTATTTCTTTAAGAGGAGTGGTGTTAGTGATGTTACTTTTAGGTCAGTGTTTAAGCCAGGATTTCCAGTAGAAAAACTTTGCTTCAACGAGCGACTTATTTAACGGCAGAATTGTAAAGTAACATAAATAAGGCATCGTTCACAAAATATCAGGGATATTTCCAAGTATTCGTAGCGTCTTTTCTAAGAAAATAAGCAACCATAGTTTTTATCGGCAAATGTAGGTGAGAACACGGAGCGGTATCTTTAACGTTATGGTCAAAGCCATGGTATGTCTCTTGTGAAATGCCAGACGGCAGGTAAATCTTAGAGGCTTCCTAGAAATTATTGGCACCTTTAAGGCAGTGACCTCGCCCAACCTACTGACTTTCAAGTAATTTCTGATAGTTATAGACTGAACTAGGGTGTATTTTCAAACCATAAGCAGTTGTTCCTTATGTTGTTGCAAAGTATGTTCTTTTTCTTTCTACGAAAATTATCGCCTATATTCTCCGACAGAACTCCCTCATAAGCATATTCTATTTTATATTTTACAGCGAGGGTGGTAGTAGCAACTCGCTTGGATATCTAATGCGTGGTGCGGAGGTTCTGCAGAGCTACAAACATCGACACGGAGCATAGAATCATAGTGGGATGGATAGGGGGAAAAGCAAACAGTGGTGTTTGGTGGTGCGTGGCGCTCTTTCTCTCTCGTAATACAATGGAGACATTACATTTGTTTAGCGATGTCGAAGACCGGTACTCCTGTAAAGGTCGTGGTAAAAAAAATTGGCAGATCCCACGTGCAGTGGGAATGAAGGAAATGCGAAGCACGCATCAGGAACGTCAAATGGATTTGCAATGTTGTCTCGCAATACCGAGTTTGGTAAAGATGAAGTTAACGAAGCGACCGCAAGAGCACCAAGATTGTGGCATGTAAACCATTCCGCTCATACACGCGTGTCCTGATTCTAATGATATGACCTGCCATTTATGTTCATCATGCAGTCGTGTTGTGGCATACCAATTTTCGTATACATGCCATTAACGAAACGACCAGGAGAGCACCAATACCATGGCATGTAAATCATGCCTCTCATGACATGCATGTCGTGATATTCATGTTATGACCTGTCATTTATGTTCTTCATGCCGTCATGTTGTGGCATGCCAATTTTCGACCACCCCCCATTAAAGAAAATCGCGGCATATAAATCATGTCGCCCATGACATGCATGTCATGATTCTCATGTTATGACCTGTCATTTATGTTCGTCATGCAGTCATGTTGTAGCATGGCAATTTTCGTATACATTCCATTAACGAAACGGCCAGGTGAGCACAAAGATCGTTGCATGTAAATCATGTAGCTCGTCATGATTTTCATGTAATGACCCGCCATTTATGTTCATCATGCAGTCATGTTGTAGCATACCAATTTTCGTATGCACCTCATTAACGAAACGGCCGGGAGACCCCAAAGGCCATTGCATGCAAATCATGTCGCTCATGACACGCATATATCACGATTTTCGTGTTATGACATGTCATTTATGTTTGCCGTGCAGTCATATTGTAGCATACCAATTTTTGTGTACATCCCATTAACGAAACGGCAGGGAGAGCATCAAGACCATCGCATGTAAATCATGCCGCTCATGACATGCATGTCACGATTTTATGTTATGCCCTGTCATTTACGTTCGTCATGCAGTTCGCTCTTGGTGTGCATGTCATGATTTTCATGTTATGACCTGTCATTCATGTTTATCATGCAGTCATGTTGTAGCATACCAATTTTCCTATACGTCCCATTAACGAAACGGCCAGGAGAGCACAAAGACCATTGCATGTAAATCATGTCGCTCATGACAAGCATATCAAGATTTTCATGTTATGACCTGTTATTTATGTTTGCCGTGTAGTCATATTGTGGCATACCAATTTTCGTATACATCCCATTAACGAAGCGGCCAGGTGAGCACCAAGACCGTGGCATGTAAATCATGCCGCTCATGACATGCACCTCATGCTTTTCATGTTATGCTCTGTCACTTATGTTCGTCATCCAGTAATGTTGTGGCATACCAATTTTCGTATACATCCCATTAACGAAGCGGCCAGGAGAGCACCAAGACCGTGGCATGTAAATCATGCCGCTCATGACATGCATCTCATGCTTTTCATGTTATGCTCTGTCACTTATGTTCGTCATCCAGTAATGTTGTGGCATACCAATTTTCGTATACATCCCGTTAACGAGAGGACCAGGAGAGCACCAAGACCGTGACATGTAAATAACGCCGCTCATGACATGCATATCATGCTTCTCATGTTATCATCTGCCATTTATGTTCGTCATGAAGTTTTGTTGTGGTATACCAATTTTCATATAAATCCCACTAACGAAACGGCCAGGACAGCACTAAGACTCTGGCATGTAAATCATGCCGCTCATGACATACATATCATACTGAATGCCGTCATGTTGTGGCATACCAATTTTCGCAAACATCCCATTAGCGAAACGGCCAGGAGAGCACAAAGTCGTAGGCGGCCAGATAGATAGATAGATAGATACGCTCAAACTCGCCGAAGTTCGCTAAAAAATGCTTCGCATTTAAAAGACGGACGTTCAGGTAGTCGGATGTGGGGTGTGCCTCGAAGAATGGGCACAGCCGCGTATAGGACATGAGGGGCTCACGGCGACAATTGTTTAAATTCGTCGGGCAGATGAAAGCGCGACAGCCGACAATAGGAAACCGGTTTGACCAGTGTTGGACAGTCCCGGCGAAGCCCATAGTTCTGTCCTCGGGCAGGTCATACAATGTTTGTAGCCACCAGCTGGACCAACTGCTGATGCAGTAGCCATAAACGCGGCAGGGATTTGCTGGTTAAAATTCATTGAGTGTCACTATGGCTACGCTGTGGGGGGCTCCGTTGTGTAAGAGCATGGGCGAGCAAGGTGCAGAGTGGAGGCCAACGTTATTTTTCACGGGATGAATGCGTGGTGAACGTCTGTTTTTGCATGTCTCTCTTAGTTGCCAGTTTGGATGGCTCTGCACTGTATGTTTTCGCGTTTGGTTCTGTAAGCTCTGATGTCTGTATTTTTCTTTTGATATCTCCATGTTGCTGCCTTTTCGGCACATACTACTCTCTCCTCCCGCCGTGTGTTTTGTAAAAGGGGAGGGGGAGATAGGAGTGCCCAGTGTGAAAATGGTCGTGATTTGCGGTCAGGGATTTAGTGGCGGAGCAATCAGTGGTTTAAAAAGTCTCCCCTCGTCCCCCTCAGGGAAGTTGGAAGAGAGTTGGAAGGCTCAAGGTTGGTGAGGACATAGCGGATAGTGCTAGAAAGGACATCTAGTATGAGTCTGGGTGGTGTTTCTGGTCGCAGGAGCAGTGCTGTGCACTGGTCGGCTCTGCCGACTGCAAGTGATGGTTCCACCTAAGTCCTACCAACCGAGTCTAATGTCAATGTGTATATGCCGTCTTGTACATAAAAGTCAAGCTATGCTTGTGTGAGAAAAATGCTGATCTCCATCCTTTAAGTTGGGACAACGCAACGACGAACAGGCAGGAGGGAGAAGACTTCCACTCATCCTCCTTCGCAACGGCTGCGTCAGCTGTGGACCTCAGCTCCATGAGGAATGAAGGAATAGAAGAAACGAGAAGGTGGGAACCGAGCACAAGTTCACCACACCATACAGCCTCCTCTTTCTTGTAAAATATTAGTACTCCCAAGGAAGAAGCCGCTTTACTGGACAGTCGCCGTGAAGCTACTCATTAGTGGATCCAGCCAGACATCCGCTCCGCAAGTGAGGGCTTGGAAGCCAAGTGTCGATGAAGAGAAAATACTGTGTTTCGATTCAGGAAAGCTGACAGTGGGTGATGGAGAAGAAACAAATATTCAGAATTGCGGGAATGCGTCCGACTTAAATCATTGAGACGCAAGGTGGAGGAACACAACAAAGAAATCCTGGGCGCGCGCACGTTTATGCTAGCTGAAATATTCAAGCGTGGTTGTCTTATCGCAAACGCTGAAAAAATTACTCCATCTCCCGCTAAAGGGAACCGTGTGTAGATGCGAAGCAGCAGATAGATGGTGTAATTTTTTGCGGCAGCGACTGGAGCACTCATATCGGCTCTGCACCGGAGAGAGAATGAGGCGCGCTCGCGGAACTACCATGGCGCCCCCAGCGGAATATGCAGCTGTCGCACCAGCTGTCGTGCGCGCTGCCCTCTAGAGTGGAGGATTCCTAGAGGATAGGAAAGGCGGGAGCGTAGGAGACGAGAGAGAGGGGGAGGGGACGCGCATGCACTATTCGGGGTGTTGGATGCGGGCACCGCCTCATAGAGGGGAGCTAGCAGACACCATATGCCGCGAGAACTACAAGTTCCGGCATGCACTGCGGCAGCGGTGGCGTGGTGAAACAGCGCGGTGAGCCCGGTATATTGTGTTTTCATTTGCCATTTTATGGTAAAAGTACACGCCGAGGCGTTTTTGAACTTTTCTACATTCATTGGAATATTTCTTATGCCTTTATGCTTACTATGTATATTCTTTGTATATTATCTGTTTATGTTGAAAGTGTATAGCGACGCTTTTAAAATTTTGTATATTAATTAGTTCGGTCTTTTCAGATACAAATGCTTAAATTTATCTCTATTTTTACTGTGTTTTTTTCCTCTGTACATGAATCTGTTCATCCACTGTACTTTTGATGTTGCGCACCTACTGTTTGTTGCCAAGAAAATGGACACAGACGTCAAGCCGTAATGTGGCTTTTCGTCGGTGCTACTGTTATCAGTACCATGTACAGATGTGAAATGAAGTTCAAGTTCAAGTTACCGCAAAGGCTTGGCCCTGGATGCTGTGGACGCGATGCGTGAACGTGGGTTTATCCTCGTCAAACGGCACCGTACTAGCGAAACACCAATAGCGATTGGCAAGTTCACCTCGATGTAGCAGTAAACATTCAACTGCTTATGAGAAGACCCATTTCACTTTGTTTCATTATTCACAAAACCTAGCAGGGTCCAGCAGGAATATTGCGTGAGGAGGGGGGATAAGTACACTGTATAAGTTCAAGCATTGAAAAGCGATTATACATGTTATCGTACATAACATAAAACATTATATAAGAAAATAACTTTATATAAATGTTAGCGTGAGCAAACGCGGCATGAACTAATGAAAAAAAATGCAGATATACTCATTTGCACGGGTACATCGCATAACTATAAAAATTATACAATAGGTCACGCAGACGGTTTAGATGATTTAATTTAAGGTAAAAGTCGCTAGTCATGAAAAATTTCGTTACTTCGTGACCAAACAGCACAGGATCATGAATGGTGGGAACATTCTTCCCCATAATGCAGTGCTGATGAGATGAATGCGTTAGTGCGTCCGTAAATTTGTTTGAAAGAAAGGATATTGCACAGACAGCGAGACGTTCGTGTCAGCTTGGTTAGAGGGAGGTGGCTTCATGCTTACCGAATGCTACTGTGTGCAATAACCAGGTCAAAGCGATGTTTATGCGGGATTCTAAGTAGCAATGATTTAATGAATAATGTAATAGCAATGATTTAATGTGGGTGAAACTCGAACGTTGGCAGCAACCTTTAAAAATGAAGCGCGCGACGTGGTTTTGAACACATTCAAGGTTGTTGATTAGCTTGGCCTGATGACGTGAAGGAAGTGATGAGGCGAATTCAAGTTGAGGAGGAACGAAAGTTAGGTACGCTATTGATGTGGTCGATGTTGGAGCGTCGTGGAGGTTACTTTTAAGGTAGCCAAGAGTGCCGGCTGCCTGTTCAAAGATCTTCTCTATATGGTCCATGATAGTGAGGGTGAAAGATGCACGTCAAAATATTTGTAAGATTATTTGCGTTTTGCATGACAGTTATTAAGAGTATAGTTAACGAGTGAAAGTGATTTCTTGGGAATGAAGGTCATTAGCTTGTACTTATCAGTATTACGATCTATTTGATAACGTGAGCACTAATTGGTTATGCGATCTAGATCTTCTTGAAGAGCCAGATCATGCGATGACAAAGTTATCTTGCGATGGATTACGCAGTCATCGGCGAAGAGCCGTTTATTAGAGGAAATACGCGACGGCAGGTCATTAATGTAAATCAAAAATAACAAGAGACCTGGAACACTACCCTGGGGGAAGCCTGAATTTCCATCAGTTGGAGGTGATCAAAAACAATTAGTAACGGTATGCTTTTTACGGAATGAAAGAAACTTTCTGAGGCAAGTTAAAGTTAATGCATCTTGACTGAGTGACGATAGTTTTGATAATAGACGACAATGCGGTACAGGATCAAAAGCATTAGAGAAATCGATGAATATGCAATCAATGTCGAGGTGCTTATATATGAACCTGAACAATTCAATGGTGAATTCTAATGCTTGAGTGTCATATGAAAATGCTTTTGTGAAATCATGTTGCTTATGATTAAAAAATTGGTAGCTTCTAGGTGCTGAGCGACGTTAGAGGCAATGACATGTTCATGCAATTTGCACCGGGCACTTTTTAGAGATACGGGGCGATAATTATTATCATTAGATTTGTTGCCTGATTTGAACGCAGCTATGATTTTGGCGATTTTCCATTCATGCGGTAGTTCGCCCGTCGACAATGATTGTTTGACGATGTGCGTAAGCATGTTACATGAATATGTGGTCTACTTAAGAATTTTGAATAATACTGTCAACTCCTGCAGATGTTGATATTTTGAGCGTTTTATTGCGTGCTGAAATTCCGACGTTAGTAATGACTATGAGATCCGTGCGCCTGTACACAGCATCTTCCGTAGATGGATTGTTTGAATGGTTTTATTTAGTAAGAAACGCGCATAAAATAATTATAGAAGTAGAACAGTAGTTTGGGTTAACGGTTACCGCGTCATCGCCCAACAGTGAAATATTGTCGATGGCGTTAGTAGTGGAGATAGATTTCGAAAACTTTTTAGGGTTGTTTTTAAGAAGTGATGGAAAGTCGCAAGGCCTAAATTTCGTTTGGCATTACGAAGGTCTTTTTACAGTAGGCTTTTTTCGCAACCTCCTGTTTGGCCCGAGACTGAGGTGTTCCACTGAGCTTTGCCTTCTTAAACATCCGCTTTTTTGTTTTTCAATGTTTGTAGGGTTGTGTGCGCATGAACCAACTGGCTGAGTTTATGTTGAAAAAGAGACCGATTTCCCTTTACTGCGGGAGAGAAGAATGAGGGTAAGAAATTACTACAAAGTGCTTCATTGCCGTGGTTAATGGCTTTAAATATGGCTTTGTTGTAGTTGAAAATAAGTTTTTGTACGACGCTACGCGAACAGATAGCTATCTCAAATGCAGCCGAAGGAAGCATGTTATCACTAAATCCAGAGTTATAGATTAAAGTTTTTACGTTATTAGGAGCAGATATAAATATCATATCTAATATGTTCTGTTGACGTGTGGCTTCGTTTACAAGCTGCGAAACTGAGCAGTCGTGGGTCCGGTCAATGAAATTATGAGTGCTACTTGAGCATGACATTATGCCAGTCCAGTAAGCATCGGGAAAACTGAAATCACAAAAGGAATGTATTATTGTTTTCGAAATTTTGTCGGATAGATAACAGGTTGTTATGAACATCGGAGATAAAGGAATCACAAGTGTCTGGCGACCTGCACCATACCCCGAAGAGCGACTTAGAAGCAGGGGATGCAATGCAGTTCCATCAAATTTCCAACGCACTGCTGCCATCAACAGTTAAACTACAAATGTGCTTTTTGACAGCGAAGATAACGCCCCCGCCTCTCCTTACATCACAGTCTTTCCAACATATGGCGTACTCGTAAGTGTGATTTAGCGATGTTGAGTTAGTGTTATCAGTATGAAGCCAGGGTTGATTTAGTAGCACCATGTCGCAGGGACTATTGTATAAATAGGAGCATAATTAGATGCTCTTTGTAATCAAACTTCGTATTTTCGTAAATGATACGGATAGGTTCATTGTGGCTACTTCACGTGACACAATGATTTGCTTGGCTGATAAGAGATTTCAGCTTCGCGATAGCTATCGGGTTAGTCTTCTTACTGTATCTGAGGCAGCGTGGTACACGTACACCGAATTATTCGTTCGCATTTTGTCAAGAATAAGCTTTCAAGTCGCATGTTTCAATTTAGTAAATTCCAGCAGCTTTCTTCTATCGACAAGTGGTTTAAACGGAAAGTCTTCCCGTATGGCGAATGTCCTGCCTTTTAGCACAAACCCTGTTTCACACGAACGTGTTTTATGCCGGGGTCCATTAAGAACTCATTGACGTACTTCCGTAACGGAAGTGGATCTCTGGAAAAATGAACTTCACAATGAAAAAGTTCAACTCAGGTGGACTCGAACGTACCTTGTCCGGGGATTTTACGAGAAGAGCTGGAAGCTCTACCGAAGCCCCACCGCGACATCGCTCATATTGGGAACAGATGGTCCTTATATATTCACTATATCGATTTACACGTTGCGTGTTACTCTCGTCCCGTTGAATCAAGGTGTTTAGTACAGTGAACATTTCGGTATAATAAGCAACGTTACTCTTAAATTACCATCGCCTCCCTTATATTCCATTCCTGGTTCCCTTAGGTTCCCTGCAATGGTGCCGCCATCTAGGAACAATTCTACAGCGAAGGAGATTGTCGTGCTAAGTGCCGCCGGTAGTCAGCGCTATGGTAGTCTTCGCGCCTCCCACACCGTGGTGGTTAGGGGCGTGGCGGCGTCGTGATGGTGCGTTCTTCGACTGAAGTAAGAACGCGGCCCCCACGTAATTTATCTTGCGTGGCCAGATGTGTTGAGATGAAATGAGCATAGCTCCAGGAACTCGAGGAGCGCCGTTGACAAGCAAACGATTGGCTTTTCGTTGCAGTGGACTGCGGTTTAATGAAACGAACAGCTGACAACCCTTTCGGTTTCGCTTGCAAGGTGTCACCATTTGAGGACGCTCCTTGCTTATGACAGGTTTTCAGAGAGCTCTGGCGCGTAGAATTCAGTGTTTCTAGAGCAATGTGAATTTTTCTAAACCAACCATTTGTTTAGAACTGTCGAGGATCTATGTGCTGTGTCGCGGTGCCGCTGATGTCTACGTGTAACGTACTCACACATTCACGGTGCCCAAGCCATCTCCCGCCTGTCGGTTCTCCATGTTGCCCCGGATGCATTCCACAACTTCGCGATGACAGGTTTCACTTTTGTGTTATACCGAAAGTGAAACATTCGTGTCTTAAGGCAATATCATCGATATATGTGGTGCCAACTCTGGCCGATATTCGTCTGCGTTCGACGTCAATGGGAACTTGCTTATGGGCCTTTAAGTCCTTCGTTAATGTTGTTTAGACCGGCTTCAATTGGTTGAGTTGTTTCTAAATATTTTGCAACCATAGAATTAGTGTCAGGCAGGGTATCGGAACGAAACGTTTTAGGGGCGAAGCTCCTTAAGGCGTGTGTCGTGCGTCCCCGATGTATGTAGAAGTAGTAGTAGTAGGTAGCCACCGGCGCGTGTCTGCCGGGAGGCACGCACGCGCCGAGGGCGAGCGCGTGGCTTCCGGCACGCGCTCGTCCGCGAGGGACAACGTTGGCGCAGGCAGCGTCTCCTAGCGAGTTTCTTGATTGAGAAATACCGACTGCTCGCGTTGGAGAAGCGTTCACCGGCAACCCATATATATATATATATATATATATAGGCACTGCATCTTGACTTGCAATGAAGTGCCGGTGGGAGATTTCACTTGTGCATTGTGCATTGTTGAACCGTGAGGATTCGTAGCATGCGCGAGATGTTATAAAACTAGATGGCGGTACTTGTAGTTGATGATGAAAGATGCGAGATGTTATAACACTTTGATGACATTTACTCAAGTGTTTCACTTTTATTTATGGGGCGAATTGCACGGAAGAGTTTCACGGTTTACCGATGATTCCTTCCGGAGCTTCGCCCCACTCGTCATCATTCACCCCGTGAATATTGTAGTGGGTCGAAGACTGGAATGGCGCTAGCCGACGAGAACAAAGAAGACCGCGCGCTTCTTCCCCGCTTGAGAGCCAACCCCGACGGACGTCTTTTGGCCGAAGCTAGCCCCCCCCCCCCCCCCAGCTACCAGCAACCCTACAATGCCCCTGAAGGCTCGTGACAATATGCTGTGATTTTTCTTGCGGTTTTTGTTTCATTCTACAGAAAAACGTTCCGTTCCGTTTTCGTTCCGGAACAAAAAAACGTTCCTTAAAGGTTCATAACGTTTTTTTCCAATAAGAAAAGCGAACGAAATACCTAATATTAAAAGTATCTTTGAAAAACAGCAAGAATACTGAGCTAATATATAAAAATGCAACAATAATTGTTGGATTTTTACGTCCCAAAGCCACGATGTGACTATGACTGAAGTCGCAAAAAGATGCGTAGCAAGTAGACAACAAAAAATTTGTATTTATTTTTTCTCAAGTTTGAATCCCGAATTTTCCTCAGGGGGAGGTTCACGATTTCAGAAGGAGCAGGTCATCAAGTGTACACGCCGATAAGCGCGACCGCTGCTCTGCCAAAACGAACTTGAGTGCCGTAAACTGATTTGTGTGGCTGGCACCCCAAGGGCCACTTGTGCGAACATGTACAGCTCCGGCTGCCGCTCTTTGCGCTCGTCTAATAATTTCAACACATTCGTGCTTCTTGGAAGGGGCGGCTCCTTGTCCAGCATTTCCATTAAGAGGGCGATGCCCGTTGAACCTGGCTCACTTGTCAAATGCAACTGGGTGCCAGCCGCAGATTCCTTCTTTTTCAGAAACACCTCAAGGGCGTTTTCTGGTACCTCTGAAGTTGGCGCAGCGGTGCTCTCTGGAATGCAGCTGGTGCACTGGCTCTACTGAAAGCCTCTGATATGTTTCCAGGTTTTGCGCAGATGCATTCTTGCTCGATATTGCTACGGCACATACGCGAGTGTCTTTCATGGTTGGTCGAAAGAAGCAGACGACGAAGTGATAACCGAACGCTGGCTGTTCTTGCTGTGAACGGTTATGGTGGAGCCTGTAAATACAAGTGTAAATAGCCTTGTTTGTGCGTAACATCGTGGTGGAGGTGTACGATCCCTGAGCTCGCCACGGAGCTTCGCAGCGGCCGCTTTCTTGAAGCTCCACGATCCGACGAACCGGCGCCGCCACCCGCCAACCCGTCTGAGCCAACTGATGTCACCGTACCACACAGCGAGATCGCGGCGCGTTCTCGGGCCGCGAAGGCGCAGACGTGGAGGACTGGCTTACTCGGTACGACCGTGTAAGCTACACTAACAGGTGGGATCCCACAATCCAGCTCGCAAATGTACTGTTCTTCCTTGACGGACCACAGCGAGCATGGTTCGAAAGCAAACGGCTCCTCCCTTCCACCTGCCGGTCACCTTCAGTCGATTGACATACCCGCAGAACCCTTCTTTCGCGTCGGACTCGACCTTCTAGGCCCTTTCCCAACATCAGCCTCCGACAACAAGTGGGTCGCAGTGGCGACAGATTACACCACGCGCTATGCGATCACTCGCGCACTACCGAAAAGCTGTGCCACTGATGCTGCGGATTTCCTGCAGCGTGACGTGATCGTCCTTCACGGTGCTCCGCGACAGCTACTTACTGACCGTGGCCGTAACTTTTTGTCGGAGGTAATCGCCGACATCCTCCGTTCTTGCTCAACTCAACATAAGCTGACCACTTCGTACCACACAGAGACCAACGGCCTCACCGAGCGCCTAAATCGCACCATTGCAGACATGCTAGCTACGTACGTTTCCGACGATCATCGCGATTGGGATGTGGTGCTTCCTTACATAACATTTGCCTACAACTCCTCTCGCCATGATACTGCTGGATTTTCGCTTTTCTACCTGTTGTACAGACGAGAGCCGGCGTTACCCCTAGATACCATGCTCCATCCATCGACCATTGCTACCACTGAATATGCCCATGAAGCTATTGCACGCGCACATCACGCTCGCCAGCTTGCCCGTGTTCGGCTTATGGCGTCACAAAGCAGTCAACAGCGTCGCTACGATGCTCGACATCGAAAGCTATATTTTTCGCCGGTTGAACTTGTACTCACCTGGACCCCATGCCGCCGTGTGGGATTGTGCGAAAAGCTCCTTTCCCGCTATGCTGGGCCGTACCGCGTGTTGCGCCAAGTGACTCCAGTCACCTATGAAATTGCTCTCGTCTCGACCACGACGGCCGATCCCAATTCATCCAGAGACGTCGTCCATGTCTCCCAGCTGAAACCCTAAAACTCTGTTTCTGACGACACTTTTTAGCCGCTCCGAGGCGGAGCTTCCACTGCCGGGGGTGATGCTACGGCACATACGCGAGTGTCTTTCATGGTTGGTCGAAAGAAGCAGACGAAGAAGTGATAACCGAACGATGGCTATTCTTGCTGTGCACGGTTATGGTGGAGCCTGTAAATACAAGTGTATATAGCCTTTTTCGTGCGTAACAATATTTTTCATCAGGCACCAGAAGAAGGCGATAGCGGTGGTATATTTAAGTGCTGCACAAAAGATATCCGTACTGTAGAGATTTCCCTCTCGTTTCATCATGGACTGAACGACGGCCTGTGCCAGTCGCGATTACATCGTAGCCGTCTTCATGGAACACGTCAACCATGCACCGTAGAAATCTCCGATTGCCAATTGTTTGGCCTGAAGCATTTTTGTGGCTTCTTATACCGGCTGAAGGGACTCTATGAGCATTTCTACTTTCACCCATATGCTCTGTCCCACTGGCGGTCCCGTTGCCGGGGGAAATTCTTTAGCAAAGTCCTTCACTGGTCAACATGACCAACGTCGACATCCAACGTGTCGGGCAATCAATAATAGGCTTCCTAATCCCCAGCTTCTTTATCGTGATAAACCTGTCGCAAAATATAGCCTATTTCGACGAGAAACCCGGCGTCGAGCTTGAGAGAAAGTCCAAAACAACAAGAAAGCGGCGCACACGGAGGAGGCGCCCAAGTTCACGCCACGACTCCAAAAGGGGAGAATTCTGTAGGAGCTTTCGTATCACGGCGAGCGCGCGCGCGGAACACACGTAAGCAAAGAGAGGAGGCGGAGAGTACACACCGACGCTCCTCGCGCATTGAGAGAGAGAAAGAGGTGCCGACTTAACGAAGAAGGTCCGAGAATGGCGAGACGGTTCCCAACTTTGTGTGTGCTTTCAGTCACGTGGGCCGCGCCGAAGCTTCTAGCACTGCTTCCCAAGGCTATATAAAGAGTCGGTCACGGGCCGAGGGGAGTAGAAGAGTAGCAAGTAGAAGAAGTCTCAAGAAGTCGCACGTGGTCATATTTTTTTGTCGTTTTCCGCAGTCAGGGGTTCTCCGCAGTTGATGCCTAGCGCCCGCCCCGTATATTTGTGTCTTCTTTTGTCCTTGTTTGTTCGTCAGCGCTACCACAGAAATGAGTGCGAGACCCAACCAAGTAGCCCACCTTACCGCCTTGACGTCCCACGTGGCTCAGACGCTGTTCCACGAGCCAGCTGACATGCCCAGCTGCAAGCGTCGAGTTGCGAAGACGCCCGAGTGACTTGGTGAAGAGGACTTTTTTTATTTGTTCTTTTCTTGCAGTGCATGAGCTTGTTCGTGTTTGTTGCGTTCGTGTAATGTTCTAACCCACCTGTGTTTGAGTTTTGAAGAGGCGTGTTTGTGTACGTTTTCTGTAACTGCCTGTTTGATGAGAATATGTTTGTTTTTGTCTGATCATCCTTGGCTCTGACTCGGTCTTTGCACCACTGCTGGCGTTTTGCTAGCGTGCTGCAAGGGACCAAAATTTTATTGCCCAAGCTTTCGTGGGATCTTATTCGGGGAACAAGGACGTTGGTTCTTGTAATTATTTCCGGCGATGGCCTCCCGTACATCACAGCAGGGGTTTGGTGACCAAACACATTGCACTTTGTGCGCGGAGTTTCTTCGCAAGTGCACGACATTGTGCAACGAGAGGGTTAGAACCCGAGTTCTTCAAAGCGTCGCTAACAGCCACTGGCCGAGTGTGTGCAGCACACCTGACGCCTAACTTGTACTCTGCCCCATCAAGACCAAGGTTCTCCGCATTTGCTGCACTGTCGAGCAGAGAGCCGCAATATTCAAATTCCGGGTAGCCACTATCGGCTTCCTCTTCTGTACTGGAAGCGTCGGTTTCATGGTCCGTTTCACCGAGAAGACAAGCAGCATTTAGAATATTTGCACCGTTGTCAGTTGTGACACTGTACACTTGGCGACACTGAGGTCGTAGCATGACAGAGTGCCTTTCACCTGTGATGTGAGATGCTCAGCAGTGTGTATTTCGAAAAGCTCCTTCATGGGCAGCGGTTGACGAATTATGTTTCCACTTCCGACATACTGTACGTTGATACCAAGCAGAGCCCTCTCAAGTCGCGATGCGCAGTCGATTTTCAGAGAAAGCATCCCTTTTCTCACCATCTGCGAAATTTCTTCTCTTGCATTTAGCTTGTTCATGGACCTTGTCATTAACAGTCTCTGCAGTTATCGCTCGCTTAGCACTGAGCGATTTTAGGACAGGATCAATTATTTTGCGAAAGCCGCTGTCATCAATTAGCTGAAATGACCAACCATTCCTCGGGACTAGCTCAACGCAAATATTTATAATGCTGTCTTCTGTTATTTCAAGCAAAACACTTTTCGACGATGTGGGTTGAAACATGCTGTCCATTTGCCTGAGCTTTGCCGCTGGACTGCCCTCCACCTCGCCCGACACAACACGCTTTGTAGAGCTGGCTTTGTCGGCCAGAATACTGTCGTGCACTTGTTTGTGGCGCCGCTGCAAATGCCGCTCACCCTTTCCACCGTGGTCACCCGACACAACGTGCTGGCAGTTCTCAATCTGACTATCTATTTGTTTGAGACACTGTCACACTTGTAATGCCGTCGAACGCGGTTTGTTCGGTCGCGTCCCATCGGAACTAGCTGTAAGCCTCGGTGAGAAAACGTTGCACCAGCAGAAACCGAAACCATAGGGGCTGTGCAACGAGCCGACGACACCGCCTGCTGCCACGGCTTGGAAGCGTGAGTGGGCTCGGGCGGCTCACAGTGTTCCTGTGTGTGTCTAGGCAACTAGCGTAGTTTCTGTGATAGTTGCGTTTTAGGGGCGAAGCTCCTTAGGGTGTGGGTCGTTCCCTCCTCTGTAGTAGTTGTAGTATGTATGTAGCCACCTCGCGCCGCCGGGAGGCTCGCGCTCGCCCTCAGTGCGTGCCTCCCGGCGCGCGAGCTCTCTCACTCTTCCATCTGCTGTCTTGTGAGAGACAGAGAGACAGAGAGAGAGAGGGAGAGAGAGAGCGAAAGGCGCGCGTTGACTATGGAAACGCTCTTTCTTCGATGAACGCTCTACCAGCTCGCAAAGAAGGAGAACGCGCCCTCACACGCGAGAGACAACGTTGGCGCAGGCAGAGTCTTCTAGCGAGTTTCTTGATTGAAAAATACCGACTGCTTGCGCTGGAGAACCGTTCACCGTCCACCATTTTATATATATATATATATATATATATATATATATATATTTATATATATATATTTATATATATATATATATATATATATATATATGTGTGTGTGTGTGTGTGTGTGTGTGTGTGTGTGTGTGTGTATAGTGACGGAGACGCAAGAGTGATGAAATGATTATTTACAGTGTTGGGGGAAGCGACAAAATGGCGGAAGGCACACACGCGCACAAGCGTCAAGAACACTCGTCGTCGTTCTCACTTCGTATGGTTCAACACTTGTCCGCACTGCACCGCTTCGTAACATCACTCTCCCGCGGCGGAAGCGCCGTCACGGCGCTTGCGAAGAAGACGAGAAAGTTGCAGAGCAGTACGGCTTGAGTGGTGAAACATGAACATCGTCGGTCTGCTGCAAGGTGGTCGAAGAGGCGGAGGCGAGTGGCGCTATCTCGTAGTTGACGTCACTAAGCTGGCGCAGAACTTTGTAGGGCCCGGTATAACGGGAGAGTAGCTTTTCGGACAACCCGACGTGGCGGCGCGGTGACCAGAGGAGAACGAGAGAGCCCTGCGTGAACTGCACACTCCTATGCTGGCTGTGGTAACGAACTTTTAGGGGCGAAGCTCCTTAGGGCGTGAGTCTGTACATCCCATGGTGTTCGTTGGTGATGTACGTAGCCACGTCTACTTTTATAAAAAAAAATTCCGAAAGTTGTGTCCTCTGCCTGGATTCGAACCCAGGCTCTCGGCGCGGCAGTCGAGCGTTCTACCACTGAGCTACGCCTGTGTTTTTTTTTTTTTTCTTTATTACATGGAAATGATAACTGAGGTCACAGGGAGATAACGCCTACACACTCAAAACTCTGGCAAACATACTTACCTGGTGTCGGATTCCCGGTGATCAGCTAGGCCGGGGTCCCGTGCCGAGGCCTGTCATTGCACTGCGGCAGGTTGAAGCACGCCACTTTCCCAAACTGAGCTACGCCTGTGGTTGAAAAATTATCGCTAAAAGACCTAAACAGGTATAATGTCTCCCGCGGAATCGCATTAACAAACGTAATGTTGCGTTGAAAAATAGTAATACACCGCTACACGACGCGAAAATGGATTGTATAACGAGGTCGAGGCATCATTTGAAAGAACACAGAGCTGCGTGCTTTGTAGCTCTGAACCCATTACGGAGGCACTGGTAATTATGGCGTAGTGGCACCTCCCTACTTGGCAAAATGATAAGTTATGGCGCAGGAGATACCTATCACTTCTACTTGCACTAGTTTCCTCAAGCGTTTAAAGTGGCCTCTAAGAAAGTAGCTCCTCCTGCTTACGCTGTCACTGTCCTGCAGTTCCGCGCAGGCCTGGCTCTAGCACAGCATATCCCCCTTAAACGCGAGATCCCAGCGTAGGAATACAGTGTTTCTCACGCCTTTACATGATGATCGACTGGGCGATTTACGCGAAAGATTCACGGTTTACCGATGATTCCCTCCGGAGCTTCGCCCACTCATCATCATTCACCCCGTGGATATGCTGTGATTTTTTTTTGGTGTTGTGACGAGGAATGGCGATCGTGGGCAAGTTGACGAGCGGCACGGGCTTGAGTAATAGCCCCGCTGGCGTTCTCAGTCAACAAGGGTGCAGGTGAAGGAACACTCTTAATCTGGATCCACATAAGATCCACTTAGTAGCTGGAACTTGTTTGCAAAAAAGTTCCGCTTATATATTTGGAACCACGTTCCACATACTTTAAAAAGTATATGGAACAGTGCACCACTTATTTTTACCTATCAATTATGTGGATCGTCGTTCCACATAAGAGTATATGGAACACTGTTCCAAATAAAAGGGTCGTTTCAGTTACTGCAACGGTGATCCACATAAAACAGTAATGGCTATATCCGGTACACCGTTCCAGGTACTTTCAGACCTCCTTTTTATATAAAACAATGTTCTAATAGACAGTTGGGAAACTGTCCTATGGGTTCCCACTTCTGCAATATTTTTGTTTTCCCCTGTCAGTAAAAACTGAGGTCATATGCCAAGCTGGCTTGGCATGTGGCCTGTGCTGATACTAACAATTGGAAAGCAGAAAAATTTTAGCAGCAGTGCAGTCCCTGACAGTTCCCGACAGTTGCCTATTAGAGCAAAGTTCTACATAAAAGGAGGTTTGATGTACCTGGAATGGCAGTAGAAAGCTTGGCTTCACCTGCCGGACCATGTTCTGGCCTTTAGCTGCATGTAAAACAAACAGGGTACCTAAATTAAAACACCTATGAAACAAATTATTACACTGCTTTTCAAGATGAGTAAACTTTATTGAGTAGCAGTATTGCATACATTGAAGTGATGTTCATCTCAAATTTCATTGAAAATGACTAGTCGACATGGAAAAAATACCAAAAAGCAAAAAGAAAAATGGCCCGAGACATAAGTGCACCACATACAAATAAACTTGAACACCGCCTGCGGAAAAAGAAACCTTAACCAAGGCTATAAAATAGGCTGGCTTATCACAGGAAATAAGGTAACTAAAATGCCCAAGTGCCCATCTACCATTTACCAAGTTTACGCATCCCCGTTCCAAAAGAATTCAGTACTCTAAGAATTATACGAAAAAGGCATAAAACAATGGGCTTACAGAGTTGAATTAAGACAAGACCAATGAAGAATATGTAGTGCATGAGTTATTAAAGGGAAGAGACAGTGCAAGCTCCCAATATAAAGAATGAAACCTTTGCACACAAAAACTTGCCAAAAGCCATCTGGCAAATATCGCAACAAAAACATCAACACTAGAAACAATACAGTTGGCAGATCACAGATGTAAGTATAATACAAAGCTAATCATGACCAAAACACTATAAGGAGTGGGTCAAATGGTAACTTTGGGTGCCTGCCGAATAGTAGGTAAAACGGTGAAAATCCAGCGGTATTATGCCGGGACGAATTGTACGCAAAGGTAATGAATGGGAGTGCATTGTCCCAGTCGCGGTGGTCAAGCGAAACGCACATTGATAACATCTGAGTGAACGTTCGGTTGAGGCGCTCGGTTAAGCCGTCCGTCTGCGGAGGATAAGCGGTGGCAAGCTGGTCAGTGGAGCACGCACGGGGGATGCCATCGACGACACGTGAAAGAAAACGTCTCCCGCGATCGGTAAGTAGCTGCAGTAGAGCGCCATGCTGAAGAATGATGTCATGCAAGAGAAAGTCGGCGACATCAGTGGAAGAACTTGTTGGCAACGCCCGGGTGATGGCAAAGCGGTTGGCATAAGCTGTTGCGACGGCTACCTATTTGTTTCCTGAAATGGACGTAGGAAATGGGCCTAGCAGGTCCAGGCCAACGCGCGAGAACGCTTCAAGAGGTATGTCGATAGGATGTACGATGCCGGACGGAGGGGCAGAAGGGCGCTTGCGGCGTTGGCACTGGTCACAAGCAGCGGCACAACGTACCACAGAGCGATACATGCGGGGCCAGAAAAAACGACGCCGCACGCGATCGTGCGTGCGGGAGACACCTAGGTGGCCAGCTGTGGGTACGTCGTGAAGTTGGTGAACACTGGATCGTAGATGTTGAGGTAAGACAAGCAGAAGTTCCGGGCCATTGGGGCTGAAGCTACGACGATGCAGGATGTTGTCGTGTTCAGCACCAGACCCTTCTCTTCGACAGGCGAAGAGAAGGGTCTGGTGCTGAAGACGTTAGACTGTCGATGATGGATCGTAACGAGGGGTCTCGTTGCTGTTCGCTGCGAATGTCGCCCAAAGCACGAATGGAGAGTACGCAGGTGTCTAAGCAAAGTTCAACGACGTCGGAGCATCAACTGGGTGGCGTGATAAACAGCCTGTATCTTGGTGCAGGCGTCCCCACTTGCGATGCGCACTAAACGAATATTCCTGGAGTCGAAGTGCCCATTGACCGAGACGGCCAGACGGGTCCTTGAGTGACGAGGGCCAGCAAAGTGCGTGGTGGTCGGTAGCGACGGTAAACGTGCGACCATACAAATAAGGTCTAAATGTGGTCACTGCCCTCACCAAAGCCAGGCATTCACGCTCAGTTATTGAGAACTTCTGTTCCGAGTTCGAAAGAAGACGGCTGGCATAGGCGATTACTCTGTCCTTACCGTGCTGTTTTTGGCCAAGGACGGCACCTATTCCATGGCCACTAGCATCAGTTCGAAGATCTGTGGGCGTCGAGGGATCGAAATGGGCCAGTATTGGTGGCGTAGTGAGCAAATGAATGAGGGCAGAAAAAGAGTCTGCCTGCTCTAGGCCCCATACGAAGGGAACGTCCGTTTACAAAAGATCAGTAAGCGGTCGGGCTATGTCCGCGAAGTTTCGAACAAAGCGACGGAAGTATGACCATAGCCCCACGAAACTTCGGGCGTCCTTGGTTGAGCACGGTACAGGAAATTCCCTCACCGCCCGCACCTTATCGGGATCCGGTTGAACACCCGCAGGACTCACAAGGTGTCCAAGTATAGTGAGCTGGCGCCGTCCGAAACGACACTTGGCGGAGTTGAGCTGGAGACCGGCTCTGCGAAAGACATCAAGAACGGCCGACAGACGTCGGAGGTGGCTGTCAAACATAGGTGAGTAGATGATGACGTCGTCTAGGTAACACAAGCAGACGGACCACTTATATCCTCGTGCGTTCGAAAGTTGCTGGGGCGTAACAAAGTGCAAACGGCATGACCTTGAATTGGTAAAGACCATCGGGCGTGATGAATGCAGTTTTCTCGCGGTCCATGGGGTCGACTGAGATTTCCCAGTAGCCTGACCGAAGGTCGATGGATGAAAAGTATTGGGCTCCGTGGAGGCAATCGCGGGCGTCATCGATGCGAGGTAAAGGATAGACGTCTTTATGGGTCACTTTGTTTAAACTGCGATAATCTATGCAGAAGCGCCATGTGTCATCCTTCTTTCTAACAAGGACAACCGGGGAGGCCCACGGACTAGATGAAGGCTCTATGACGTCTTTAGCAAGCATTTTATCGACTTCACCCTGTATGACTTGACGTTCTTCTTGAGAGACGCGGTAAGGACGTCGGCGTACAGAATGTGCGTCACCAGTGTGGATGCGGTCAGCTACAACAGATGTTTGGCCTACACTCTAAAAACAGAGGGAGTGCTGAGCACTCACTTTGGGGGAGTACTTTCGTGTCCCAAATTTAACTCCTTTTTTCAGAGCAGATCAACCCCATTGCAGGTTACCGGTACTCTCGCCAAAACAGAGTAGTAGGACGCCTCCGAAGCGGATTCGAACAATCTTTTGAAGAGAGCTCTACTACCCCACCAAGCGCGGTGCTAGTACCTTCAGAGGGAGTAGCAGAGACAAAAAAGAAAAAGTTACAGCATATCCACGGAGTGAATGATGATGAGTGGGCGAAGCTCGGGATATTCATCGTAGATCGTGCCGAGTTCAGGATTAATTTAGTTAATGCGCACACTACGAATCCTCATGGTTCAACTATGCACAAGTGAAATCTCCCACCGGCACTTCATTGCAAGTCAAGATCCAGTGCATATATATATATAAACGCTTCTCCAACAGGAGCAGTCGGTATTTCTCAACCAAGAAACTCGCTATGAGACGCTGCCTGCGCCAACCTTGTCTCTCGTGGGTGAGGGCGCGTTCTCCTTCTTTGCGAGCTGGTAGAGCGTTCCTCTAAGAGAGAGCGTTTCCATAGCCAACGCGCGCCTTTCGCTCTCTCTCTCTCTCACAAGACAGCAGAGGCACGCGCCGGGAGAGAGACAGAGGCACGTACCGGGAGGCACGCGGGTTACGCTCCTAGCTTCGCTCCTAAAAAGAGCAACCACTGCGTTTTTCGACCATGCTACAATTAGCAGGCATTTATTAGATCACACTGAACATAGAACATACAGGCCGACATGACCCGAATGCACATACACGACAACGACATAACGACAGCTAAGCACGAAGCCCACAACACACTCGCGATATACCGACTTACACTGAAGTCCCGTATATATAATCCTTATACTTGACCTGCTACATGGCGCCAGTGGTAAAGTACTGTTCTGCGTAATTAATCAAAAAGTATGCACAGGTGCATATTTAGCGTTGGCTTATAGGAAGCCGCTCGCCACACAGATCTGTTAATCTAAAGGCGCGGAACATTTACGATGTCTTTTAGATTAACGCATTCCTATCATCAGCTGGCATTCCGTTTTACGGGCAAACGCGAGTTCGCAGTGCTGGTTCGCGATGTAAAATGCACCTGAGGAAGCGAGTACGAACATAATAGCGGCTGAATTTCATCAACGCCGGCGAAGAAAAGCGGCACGCGGGTGCTCCGCTACCACCCGCTTCATTCCGACGGCGTCCCCTTTCGAGTCCGTCGAGCACGTCTGTACGGCGAACAACCGTTGGCGATCACAAAATATGCAATCCTCGCTCTTCGTTATGCCGCACACATATGAGATATAGTCTCCTCCATAAGAAGTGTTTAGGGTACTATGCTGTACTTACCAGACTTGCGAACGGGACAGATCGCAGTCAAGGTATTTTCACCGTCGACGCGCTCGATGCCGAAGTCGTAGCCAAGCCTTTTTCTTTATATGTATGAGTTATATCCAGTGAGGCTTCGGAGAAACAGCCGTCGACGATCACAACAGCTGACAGTGTCGCTGTAAGTGTATTCCTCTTCGTTTCGCACACGTAAGCGAAGGATCCGAGGCGCGTAGGCTGGCGGATTTCACTAGCACGGGTACGGCCGTTCGATCGGGGAAAAACGCAAGAAAGGCAGCTAGCTATGACTCCCGTCGGTTGAGGCTCGTAGTCGAGGAAGGCACCGTTCATTAAACATACACTGCGCGCGTTTGTACGCGAAATCTTGTACGTGGAATTCGTAGGAAGGTCGCTGCTATAGTTCTATCGAAAAACACTTCACAAAGCGGCTGTTGTCTTCTTCAATCGTCCGCTCCCACCCCAGCCGCCATGTTTGCGGCTGCGAACGCGAGGACCACGTGGGTGGAGGAGGAGCGAAATTGCATTTTACTCTCTCATGCCGGAAGAGGTATGGACCTTTCAGTCCATCCGACGTTTTGCTAGAGTAGAACGATGCCCTAAAGAGTAGCTCGGTCGTTTCACTCCTGCGGAACCGGCTCCTGTTTTCAGAGTGTAGGGAGCGGCCATCAAAGTCAAAGATGTCACGATAGGACACAAGCACGCGATGGAGATCAGTAGCTTGCGTTGGGGTGAGATCAGGAGCGATCATCTTGAGAATGCCGTCGACTGGCGAAGGAGCGACGGGGTTGTCAACCGGGGAACGTAACATAACATCAGCGTCCAAAATCGCAACCTCGCAATTCTCCAGGGCAGAGATGGTGGCCAACGCTATGCCTTGCGGAATAACTTGAGTCAGCAGACTCACGTTGAATATGGGAACAATCGCTTGAGTGTTAGTCACGGAAACAATGATGTGCGCAAAGGCAACGTCGCGGTCGAACAGTACGTCCACAATAGGCGACAACAGGTAGTCACCATCGGACACGTCGCGTGAGGAAGTCAAAGTGACGTATTTAACGGCCTGAGGCGGCAAACGGACGTGATGGCGAGAGCACAAACGCGGAGGAAGGTCGGCCAGAAGGTCAGAAAGCTGTAGCAACCCAAGTTGAAGACCGCGGGTTGAACAATCAATGAGCGCAGAGTGAGCAGACAGAAAATCCACGCCGAGGATCAGATCACGGGGGCGCTGCTCTATGATGGCCAATTCTACGGACGTAGGAAGACCAGCAATACAAACACGGGCGGTACACATCCAAAGAACAGCAGGAGTACCTCTATCAGCGACACGGAGTGTGCGGGAAGAGGCAGGCGTAAGCACTTTATGCAAGCGGCGGCGAAGGTTGGCACTCATTGCGGAAACTTGCGCTCCCTAACAAGGGCAAAAACAATCACACCATCCACAACTTCTAACAAGCTTCGGTTAGTCGGCAGCGTGAAGAGAGGATTTGTGGAGGAAGTCGTCAATGCAGCGTCACCTCCCGGCGCTGCACTGTTTATTTTTCCGAATAAGCGGTAGCGAGGTTAAACGGGGACGACGGTCGGCGACCCTGCGGCGATCGAGGCGACTGGCGTCGGCCTGAGGGCGAGCGTGACCGGTGACCACGTGGCGACGGTGAGCGGTTATTGAGGCTTCTGTACGAATCGGGATTAGACGACTGGGCAGGAGGGGCAGAGCGGTAGCCGGCCTGTTTGTAGTCGTCCTGTCGGTAGAAAGGAGCGCACGAAGCCCGAGGCGGCGGGGACCAGAGGGTGTTGCAATAACGGGCTACTTGGCCGGTACGACAACGGAAGCAAATTGGTCGGTTGTCAGTGGTTCGCCACACGGCAGGGTCGCGATACAGTGTAGGAAGCCGCTGCCATTAATAGGACGACTGCTGACGCCACGATGTCGGCTGTGGACTAGCTACGGCGCACACAGAACGGATGCCTACGTTGGCCAGTTCCTGCCGGACAATGGCTTGAACGATCGGAGTGGTGATAGATGTCGAATCCCCAGAACCGGCATAAGCTGGAGCAGGGGCCATCGCTTCAAGTTCACGGCGCATAATCTGAGTCACCTGGTCAATGAAACTGAAGCTTGCGGTTGTGTCCTTGTACATTCTTCGCAGGAGGAAGTTGCAGCCGTATTGGGAAGCCTGACGAACACGGTGTTAATGCGCCGACTTTTAGCCTGCTCAAAGCGTCGACACTCTTTGATGACAGCGTCTACGGTCGAGTAGTTCTTACATATGAAAAGGTTGAAGGCGTCGTCTGCAATCCCCTTTAGAATGTGGCCAACTTTATCGGTCTCCGGCATCTCGGCGTCGGCTTTACGACACAGTGCTAACACATCTATGTACGAGATGTAAGACACCATAGACGTTTGCGCACGAGACGCAAGAGCTTTCATCGCTGCTAACCTACGCCCGACGGGCTTCCCGAACAAGTCTAGCATCTTTTCTTTACAGATGTCCCAGCTTCCGAGTTCGGCTTGGTGGTTCTCAAACCGCACTTTGGCAGTTCCTTTCAGGTAAAAAATCAGATTGGCCAGCATGAGAGTAGGGCCCCATCAGTTGAGCATACTCACGCGTTCGTAATCTGCCACTCAGTCCTCGACGTCCACTTCATCAGAACCACCAGAACCGCTGAACGTGCCAGGATCCCGAGGATGCGTAAGTACGAGCGTTGAAGCCGCGGGGGCGAACTCAGGCGCTGTTTCTTCCGCCATGGTAGAGGGACCCTCCAAACGACGACCGCTGCGAAGTTCCGTTGCGATGCGTGTCGTACCCAGCACCTTCCATCAAATGTGACGGAGACGCAAGAGTGATGAAATGATTATTTGCAATGTTGGCGGAACCGACAAAATGGCTGAAGGCACACACGCGCGCAAGCGTCAAGAACACTCGTCGTTGTTCTCACTTCGTATGGTTCAACACTTGTCCGCACTGCACCGCTTCGTAACAATATATAGGCACTGGATCTTGACTTGCAATGAAGTGCCGGTGGGAGATTTCACTTGTGCGTAGTTGAACCATAAGGATTCGTAGCGTGCGCGTTAACAAAATAATCCGGAACTCGGCACGATCTACAATGAACATCCAGAGCTTCGTCCACTCATCATCATTCACTCCGTTGATATGCTGTGAATTTTTTATATCGCAGTTTTACGATTTTATAAGCTTTCAGCGGCGTCGAGCAACAACTGCTGCGCGATTGGCTGCTCGAACTGGACCAAATGCTCGCCAGGAATACACTTCTACAAGTTTTCCGTGCTGATGCTGAGGGTGCCTGAACGACATGCTTTTTGTTTCGGCTTGACTTTCGTGCCACCGCAAAGAGTATCGTTCAGTTTCTGTTCTGGAACGAAAAAAAATGTTCCGTAATGGCTCGTAGCGGTTTTCATATGTATACAAAAGAATAAAGTTAGAGTAACTATAAAACCATCACATTTCGCCTTTACAAACCCTGGACAGGAGTAAAACAAACAAGTAACTTTACCATTAATTCATAACCAAAATAACGAAAAGCCGTGCTTTTCTAAATTATAGTATTTCATTTTCTCAAGAGTTAATTAGCAATTTTCTCAGCAGGTTCAGTGCTTTGAGTCAAGAGTGTGAGCAAGATATCAGAAGCCGCCCGTTATCGAGTGTACTCTCTGATATGGGGCGTATCTGTACGAGCGATGCTCCAGCGTTACACCGCGTTGTTCCTTGGATGCATGCGCTACAGCCTACCAGTGCTGGGCGGAACACGTAAAACTGACGTGCGCGTTCTCCAGTCGCTTCAAGCCCAAGCTTTGAGAATATGCCTTGAACTGCCGAAATGTGCATCTACAGCAGCGACTGTAGTCGTCGCACGTGATCACCCAATCATAACATACCTTCGTCTGGATGCTCTACGAGTACACATAAGGCATCTCGCTCGAATTCCATCGCACCACCCAGACTCTCTTCCCGTTTCTAGGCCAGACTGCGAATTCAGCGCCATTATTGGTGCTCATCGTGCAATCTTACCATCGAGTTTCACGCCTCCAGCAAGACCGTCATTATCATTGTGGTGTCTTCATCCCCTCGAAGCGCTCCTGACCATTCCCGGAATTAAAAAGAAAAGCCACTTGTCATCTATAGCCTTACAACAGCCACCCTAATGTTCCTGCATGAGAAACACAGAGGACGCCTTCAATTTCTTCTGTGAGCTCCACACGAGCAGTGGTCATTCCAGCAAAATCCGTCACCATATGATTCAAGACGTCCCATTTTACAACTTCGACGGCTGCAGAACTCGCCGCCATTCATGCTGCGGTAGAGGTCATAATTGCAGAACCTTCCCATGCATGGTCAATATTCACCGACTCCAAAGCAGCTCTTGAGTGCCTTATATCACCATTTCGTCACGGACCTCACGAGCAATGAGTTGCTGACCTAAGAATTATTCATCACCATGCAGTCGAGCAAGGACACAACATCACGTAGCAGTGGATACCGGGTCACTGCGGGATCAGCGGCAATGACCTCGCTGATGAATACGCCCGATCTGCCCACTATGATAACCACTGTAGAGCAATGCCGTTCTCTAGGACCGACGCATCCGCAAGGCTTCAATCCCTAGCACGTGAAGTTACACGTGCACAGTGGAATTCATCACAATTCACCAATGCTCGTGTCCGCAGTTTGCACTCGGACCTTCAGTTCCGCCTTCCGTGAGGAATACCTCGCGCAGAGGAGATGCTTTTATGTCGCCTGTGGCTTGGGGTTGCCTTCACAAAGGCCTATTCATTTCGCATTGAAATGGCAAGCGACTCTAAGTGTGAGAACTGCGGTTGCGACGAAACGATGTGTCATCTTCTATGTGAGTGTCCGTGTTTCAGTGGCCCCAGAAAAGAACTCACCGCTGCTCTAGACAGACTCCACAGCCGCCCTTTGTCCGAGCAACGAGTTTTGGGACACTGGCCAGGACCATCATCAGCACGGAGAGCGGTGATCGCGCTGTTACGATTTTTAAGGACGAGCGGTCTAAAGGAAAGACTCTAAGCAGTGTCGCTTTCCTTTTTTTCTGTGCGTGCTATTTTTTCTCTATCATTTTCTTTTTTCTTGTCGTGTCTGTTTTCTATTATCTTTCATTCCCCTCACCCCTCCTCCCCTGCACAGGGTAGCCAGCCGGTCTCAGCACTGGCTAACCTCCCTGTCTTTCCTCCTCCTCCTCCTCCTCTGATATGCGAGACCGCTGTTCTGATCGAGCAAACTTAACCGATGCCAAAGCCCTCTCCACGGCGGCCTGTGTGAGAGGCACGCGAAAGTCCGCGTGAATTTAATACAAACACCTATGGCTGCCACTTTTTTCGTTTCCTGCATTATTTCAATGCATCTTTCCTTTGAAATACCTGCCCCAGATGCGAGCTGATACTGAACCCTGAGTTATGAATTATTGCTCACGCTGCATGACTTCAGTTGTTCCGGATCGCGAAGTTTTCCGTGAACCGAAAAACGATCAAAAATGTTTCGTTTTTGCTCTGGAACGAAATAATAAATAACGTTCCGGTTACGTTTTCGTACCGGTCAAAAATATCGTTTTTTTTTTCGTTTTTCGTTCCGTTCCGACACTCTGGACTGGCAGGTCCGGGGTTTGGCATCGCCTTAGAGAATTTAGGAGTAGGCTGCTTCATCATGACATAAGATATTTGCATCGGTCAAAAACACAACACCAATCGCTGAGGCACAATGGGTTCGTGCCCCAGCGTTCGTGCTATACCGTTTCCTTTGACAGGGGGATCAGCCACATTTTCCAATAAAATGGGAAATGCTGGGGCACAGTTCTTCGGATGCTGGGGCAGACTTCCTGTTGGCGGCCTCAGCCACAGCAAAAACCTCTTCTTTCTTGAGTGGGCATCCAAGTAGGCACGCTGGGTGGCAGTGTACTCTATCGGGCATGGCGGGCGGCATCAGTACCTACATACCGTTCTTTCAGCGCTTGGATAAGCTCTTCGTTGTTGCCGGGATAGTTTTGGACTATGCTATGGCTAGTTCGGCTCATTGGAGTCTTGGATTTCCCCGGCTCCAGCGTTATCCTGAGTACTGCCCACTTCTGGTCGTTCCCCAGAGTGTGCGGAGCAACTCGTTAAACTGCAAGCAGCCGTCGGTGGAGAGATTTGCTGCGTATTCTTTCGCTTCCTCGGGCAGCGGAGCGATTTGTCTAAAGGTAGTGGTTTAGGAATTGCCTTTACCATGTTTTAAACAGCACCCGTCTACTGTTCCAGAGCTGCAGCCAGTCTCGATCTGCCGCGGGCGGCATCAGCCGGACACCGGGCACATGGTAGAACATCTTTATTCTCGAGGCGCACACCGGCCGCCTCAACTACAAAACAGAAATAACGCCCCCCCCCCCCCCCCCCCAATGTAATCTGGACAATATATACAGACACGCAATCTCTCGGCGCATGCGCAACCATCAGTATCTTGAGCATACAGATAAACCACACGACTGACATCACAACACTTCCTTCACGCACAATTTTAGAATCTATAATAAGTCAAGCGCTCAGGTGGGCGCCGTTGCCTCGAACTCCGTCGTAAGGGAACCGGCTGCTCACGATTGTCGGGAAGTGAGCGTCTCGTTGGTGACGACGGTTCCGAGCTTTGGTTAGTCGTCGGCGTAGCATTTGTGATGTCCGATGCATGGGGCAGTTCCACTTCCGGTGATGGGTCCCGTTGTGCCGTTGGATCGATGTCCGATGGTCGCAGGTGGTCCGGGTGCACAAACCGCATTTTATTTCGCACATACACTAAATACGTTGACGACGATTTCACACGCGTCACTTCTCCAGGCCACCATTTCACAACTTCCCCACGCACCGAACGCACCAGTACACGATCACCAACAGCAAACACTCGCGGTGAACCTCGGCTCCTGTCAGCAGACTTTTTTATTTCTGCGGTCTTAGCGCTCCTCTCATTTGTTACGTCTGGGCGCAGCAGCGACAATCGGGTCCGCAGCTTCCTTCGCACAAATAATTCAGCAGGGGTTCTTCCCGTGAAAGTGTGAGGTGTGGTTCGATAGCAAAACACGAAATTATCTATCCTGTGTTGCAGCGTTCTATTCGTGCGTTTTTCTGAGTCTTCTAGCACTTGTTTGAGCAGTGATTTTTTTGTTGTCTGAACAGCGCGCTCCGCCGCACCGTTTGACTGCGGATCGTACGGCGGCGTTAGTGTATGCCTCACACCATAAGCTTCAAGGAAATGTTTGAACTCAGCTGCCCGAAACTGCGGCCCGTTGTCCGTCACTACCTCCAGCGGAAGGGCATGCGCCGCGAACCATGAACGCACTACTTCAACGGTCTTCGCCGTGGTTGTTACACTCATTGTCTTAATTTCAAGCCATTTGGAACAGGTGTCGACAGCGAGGAGGAACGTCCTTCCTTTTTCTTCAGCGAAGTCTAAATGCGCGCGCTCCCACGGATTCTGACATATTTGCCACGAGGACAAAGGTACGGGTTGAGCTGCAGGGAGAACAGTCTGGCATATTTCACATTTGCGCACTTTGTTTTCGAGGGCTTTGTCCATTCCCGGCCACCATAATATTGACATAGCTAATGCTTTCATTCGTGTTATACCCAAGTGCTGCTCGTGCAGCAACTGCAAAACATCCTTTTGCAGTGACTCGGGTACTACTACTCTGTTTGTTCATATAACGCACCCGTTATCTACACTGAGCTCGAGCCGGCGTACCCAGAATGGCTTCAGCTCCTCAGATACGGCTTTCGACCATCCATGCCAGATCATGTCACGCACAGTCATGAGAACTTTATCGCGTCCTGTTTCTCTACTGACAACATTTGACGTTAAAGGCAAGTCATTCAGTGCTGAAAAGTAAAAGATTTCTTCGGACTTGCTACCTGTGTTACGCAACGGTAAGCGGGACAATGCGTCTGCATGCTGGATAGCTGATCCTGGTTTGTGTTTGATTCTATAGGTGTAGTCGGCCAAAAATGTCAGCCAAAGATGCACTTGTGCAGTGGCTACTGCACTGCCCTGCCGTTTAGGGTCAAACAAAATTGTGAGAGGTTGGTGACCTGTTATTATGTCAAAGAACCGTCCGTAAAGGTACTTGTGAAATTTTTTTACAGCAAACACAATACTAAGTGCTTCTTTTTCAATCTGTCCATAGTTACGTTCGGCCGCTGATAATGACCGTGAAGAAAAAGAAGCCGGCTTCTCCTCACCGTTCACCACGTGCGATAGCACAGCCCCTAACCCGTAATCAGAGGCATCACATGTGATCCACATTTCTTTTTTTACATCATACAACTGCAACAAACTCTTATCAGTCAACAGTTCTTTGCATCTTTCGAATAGCTGATTGCATTCGCGTGACCAGTACCATGTTTCCTTTCGCAGCAAGCTGTGCAGTGGTTCCAAGGTCGAGGCTAAATTTGGCAAAAATTTTCCATAGTAATTAATCAAAACTAAAAAGGCCTTCAGCTGAGTCGCATTAGTGGGCCTCACAACAGGGCACAATGGGTTCGTGCCCCAGCGTTCGTGCTATACCGTTTCCTTTAATAGGGGGATCAGCCACATTTTCCAATAAAATGGGAAATGCTGGGGCACAGTTCTTCGGATGCTGGGGCAGAGTTCCTGTTGGCGGCCTCAGCCACAGCAAAAACCTCTTCTTTCTTGAGTGGGCATCCAAGTAGGCACGCTGGGTGGCAGTGTACTCTATCGGGCATGGCGGGCGGCATCAGTACCTACATACCGTTCTTTCAGCGCTTGGATAAGCTCGTCGTTGTTTCCGGGATAGTTTTGGACTATACTATGGCTAGTGCGGCTCATTGCGGTCTTGGATTTCCCCGGCTCCAGCGTTTGTCTGAGTATTGCCCACTTCTGTCGTTCCCCAGAGTGTGCGGAGCAATTCGTTAAACTGCAAGCAGCCGTCGGTGGAGAGATTTGCTGCGTATTCTTTCGCTTCCTCGGGCAGCGGAGCGATTTGTCTAAAGGTAGTGGTTTAGGCATTGCCTCTACCACGTTTTCAACAGCGCCCGTCTACTGTACCACAGCTGCCGCCAGAGTCGATCTGCCGCAAGTGCTTCCGTCGTTCGTTTTATTTTTAGTAGAGGTCGCCTTCTGCGCTACGCCGATGAACGCGCCCCACCCGCTGACATCATCGTGCATGTGCTCCGGCAAAAGGCGTTTTCTAAAGGTCAACGAGTCCGTCAATACAGCGTCACCAGCGATTCGTCGATGTTTCGGCGATGATATGGCGGTACTGATGATGGTCGCTGTCTAGGTTATCGTAGAGGTTTGGCCACGTCGCGGTTTTATTGTTAATAGTAAAGTCTAAATTAGGGCACCTGTTACCTTGATTCATTGCTGTCACTGAGCTTGGTGAGTGCTTTCGGCAGAGTAATCAGTTTAAAACCTAATTTGAACGCGATGTGCTCTAGTAACACGCGGTTAGGTGAATCGCGGTTATACCCCGAAGCAGTGCTGGGTAAGTTGAAGTCTCCCAGCACCACAATTTGATCGTTCTTAGAAATGGCATGCCTGGCGTCCTCGAATAGCCGGGCAAATTCATGTCTGTTTTGCGAGTACTGGACATAATTATCATTATAGTATGCACTTTCCCTAGTTTGTCACGGAGGATATCGACTATTCGATGAATAATTTTGGTCCGGTTGCTATGAGTTCACGTGGCAGTAATGATTTGGTCATCAGGGCTGACACGCAAGAGCGTTTGGAACCGTATAGCATATGATATCCCTGCCATTTGACGGGTCAGGTTGTGACGTTTTGCATGCATATAACATAGGGTGCGTGAGTAATGTCGACTGAACGTACTTCTGGAATGCCGCCACCCATTTGCGAAACGTGCTACAATTCCATTGGCATATTTCTTTGTGTTAGGGGGTCTTGCATTGAAATGTTTTGCGCCATCTTGACTACCGCATTTATTGGATGTGTCAGCAACCTCCGCAATGCGGTGGTTTTTTGGGATCGCACTGCTCGTGGGGCTAATGCTGACACGCTTGTTAATGGCTCTTTGCATACTAGCAAGCGGCTCATTTACACATTTTCGTCGCTGTTGCATTTCAACTTCAAGTGTTTCTTTGTCTGCGAAATCATTTGGTGCATTTGCTGCTGAAATTGCTGCCAGCATTCAGAAGCTACATGCTGCTGCTGTGATTGCAGTTCTCGCATTAATGGCGGCAGGCCCTGCAAATGTGGCCAGACCTGAAACTGGCCAGCGAGTGGCTGCTGGCTAAGCGTTTCTCGAAGATTGTGTGAAGCTGTTTGTGTCGCCGAGGCGGTGGTCACTTATGCTTTAGCAAGAGTGTGCGTTGCCTTGTCGTGCACCTCTTAGGCAATAATCTTAGCTAGGAGCTTTCGTTCTAAAGATGAACACGATTCTTTGAAATTCTAGACGTTGCTTGTTAATTTGGTTTCTGAGTTGTCTGTTTTAGGGGCGAAGCTCCTCTTAGTCTAACCTTGTCACGCGTCCGGCGTATGGCGTAAGCGGCAGTATCTCCCGAACAGTATAATAGATGGCACTGTCCCATAGCGATGCATGCAAACTGCAGTTGGGTGATGATATACTAGATGGCGCTGTACGCATTCTGTGTCGTCATCGCAATTTCTCGTTTAGTTTCCTAGATGGCGCTGTCCCATAGAGATGTGTGCAATATGGCGGTTGGGTGAATGGACACTAGATGGCGTTGGAGGTGCCGCTCCTCTCCGATTGGCTGCTGCGCGGGCTGCGCTGGGAGCGCTCCTCTCATTCTCCTGGATCGTCGCCGTAAGTGGACCATGGACCATGGGCGATGAGAAAAAAATTCCGAACCTTGTGTCCGAAGCGCGGAATCGAACCAGGGACCCCTCGCTTCGAACGCGCGGCGCTAGCCACTATGCCACGAAACGCTTTTTTTTAAATGCGAAGCATTTCTTAGCGAACTTCGCGAGTTTGAGCGTGTCTATCTATCTATCTATCTATCTATCTATCTATCTATCTATCTATCTATCTATCTATCTATCTAGCCGCCTACGATTTTGTGCTCTCCTGGCCGGTTCGCTAATCGCATGTTTACGAAAATTGGTATGCCACATCATGATTACATGACGAACATAAGTGACAGGTCATAACATCAGAATCATGATATGCATGTCATGAGTGGCATGATTTACATGCCACGGTCTTTGTGCTCTCCTAGCCGTTTCGCTAATGGGATGTATGCGAAAATTGGTATGCCACAACATGACCGCCTGTCGAACATAATTGACAGGTCGCAATATGAAAATCATGACATACGTGTCATGGGTGGCATGATTTACATGTCACAGTCTTGGTGCTCTCCTGGTCGTCTCGTTAATGGGATGGATACAAAAATTGGTATGCAACAATACGACTGCATGACGAACATAAATGACAGGTCATAACATGAAAAGCATAACATCGATGTCATGGGCGGCATAATTTACATGCCAGGCGTTTCGTTAATGGGATGCATGCCAAAATTGCTATGGCACAACACGACAGCATGACGAACGTAAATGACAGGTCATAACAGAATCACGACACGGGTGTCACGACCGGCATGATTTACATGCCATGGTCCTGGCAATATACTGCCGTTTCGTTAATGGGATGTATGGGCTCTGTCTACTAACCAGAGGGCGCTACGTAGCTCTCGTCGGACGGCTCAGTCGCGCACGGTGGAAACCGAGGCGACAGCGACGCGCGCGTTTCTTCCCTGCTTTCCGGGCGTGCTGCGAACCACACGAACACTCGCGGCGTTGCCCTTTGGAATTGTTTGCCGCTGGTTTGGAGCGCGCGTCTCAAAGGAAATAAAACGAAAGAAGGTGGGACGGGCGGTCGCTGCTGCTGTAGAGTTGGAGACGCGCATCGCGTTCGCGTATTTCCCTGTCACAGTCTGCCCAATTTTGCTTCTTCTCTCCGCCAGGCAGTGAATTCTGGCGCTGATGTCCCACATGGAAAACTCGGCTGCACGGAGGCTATATGAAAATTGGTTTGGCACAACATGACTGCATGACGATCATAAATGATAGGTCATAACATGAAAATCGTGACATGCATGTAATTAGCGGAATGATATACATGTCACTCGTTTCCTTAAAGGGATGTATACCAAAATTGCTATGGCACAACACAACTGCATGATGAACGTAAATGACAAGTCATAACGTTAGAATCATGACATGCGTGTATGAGCGGCGTGGTTTACATGCCAAAGTCATGGTGCTCTTGTGGCCGTTTCGTTAACTTCATGTGTACCAAATTCGGTATAGCGAGAACACAGTGCAAATCCATTTTACTTTCCTTGTGCGTGCTTCGCATTTCCTTGATTACCACTGCACGTGGGATCTGCCAATTTTTTATTGCCTGCTTAGACACATACATCACAACACAAAGACACACAAAAGGTTAAATACAAGAGCACTGTACATAGCGTGGACATAGTTAAAACAGCAGCCAGACCTTGGCTGACGTGAGGCGGCTAAAAACGCTTCATGTACATTAGTGGCTCGATTCTCGATACCCATTCAGATGCAGGATTCGTGCAGTTATGGGATTCCACGAACCTGCCCACAGATTCGCGGAAGTACTCTTGTGCCGGTCTTGCATCGATATCGACATGTCTTGCAGCCATGCAGGCCTTCCATATGCAGTGCAGTCCCATGAGCATGATTGCGTCAAAAGGAACGCCGTCTTCATTCTCCACTGGAAGGAAAAGAATTCCTCGCGGGTCTAGGGGTAGGTCTTTTTTTAAAGTTCTCTGCAGTATGTCCCAAAAGAACACGCCTCCTCAGCATTCTAAGAAGACATGTTCAATAGTCTCGGGTTTTCTGCATATAAAGCAATGAACTCCTCATGGGACATACAGTCCTTTTTCCTGCATCCAAGTTTTAACCTCAAGGGTGCCCGTGTGCAACCTGAAGAAAAAATTGACGGCAGATCCACGAGGTGAATGATGATGAGATTGAGCGAAGCTCCTGGAAGTAATCATCGGTTAAACCGTGAAATTTCTTCCGTTAATTCGCCCGATAAAAATGACGTGAAACGATTGATTAAATGTGGCTTCTTGTTCCCGTACAGCAGGATCTTGGCGGCGACGTCGCGCAGCTTCCCGGCGCGCTTCTGCCTCGCGAGCTCTCACTTCAGGTCCTGTCTGCGAGCGCGCGCCGCCGCTGCCCTGCGCGCCCGCCTTTCGGCATCCTTATCCATACGAGCACACACCGACGGCAACGAGCATCGTCAACTACAAACATGTATCGCGATATGGTTTTGATTATAAAACCATTGCTTTACCTGGCGTCTTTCGTTAAGCAGCTGGCGTCTTTTCGTTTTGCTTTAGAAACATCTTGCGTCTTTTCGTTTTGCTTTTAGAAAACATCTGGCGTCTTTCGTTGGTTTATTTCATCATTCATCGGCGTTTTGAACAAAATTTTTATTGTTTAATCACGCATTGGAGAAATCTCACCAGGCACTACCTTGGAGGTAAACAATGGCTGCTACTGGGAATGAGAGACAGCAGAAGTCGGCTTTGAACACTTCTACTTCTACTAACGTTTCCTACTGGAACATGCCAATGGCTGCTAATGGGGAATGAGAGACAGAAGAATTCGGCTGTTAGTTAACGCGCACGCTGCGAATTTTTTTTATTGTTCAACAACGCAGAGGAGAAATCTCCCACCGGCACCACCTTGGAGGTCAAAGCGTAAGACTGGTTACGCATTACGACTACGACTACGACGAGGGACGAACGGGTGCCGCTTTAAGGAGCTTCGCCCCTAAAAAATATTGCAGGATATCCACGGAGTGAAAGCATATCCACGGAGTGAATGATGATGAGTGGGCGAAGCTCGGGATGGTCATCGTAGATCGTGCCGAGTTCCGGAATAATTTAGTTAACGCGCACGCTACGAATCCTCATGGTTCAACTACGCACGAGTGAAATCTCCCACCGGCACTCCATTGCAAGTCAAGATCTAGTGCCCATATATATATATATATATATATATATATATATATATATATATATATATATATATATATATATATATATTGTAGTGAAGAAGCCGGATCGCCAATGCTGCACTAGTGGGGCGTGAGCTGAACGTGATTTGCCGCCCTAGTTAGTTAAGCCTAGACGCCATCGTGTCTGCCAGTCGGTGCCGACCTCGTCATCCACAACTGCGGTTGGGTTGGACTTCCTTATCACAATTGGTGGAGGATTGCTGGGTTTCCTACCATCCTGGAACTGCGCAGCCGGACTCTCCGTCCCACAATGGCTACCGGCACTGATTCAAGCTCAACACCAGCTTCTCCCCAGACCAGCGTCTGCCATGGAGCGACCCGTCAGCGGGACCCTCCGATATTCAGTGGCACCGACGACCGCGACGTTGATGACTGGATCTCCACCTACGAACGCGTGAGTGTCCACAATAAATGGGACGACGTCGCGAAACTAGCCACTGTATCTTTTTACCTCACCGGAATTGCCCACTTGTGGTTTCTAAACCACGAAACAGACGTCCCCAGCTGGACAGCCTTCAAAAGAAGGTTCAGCGAAGTATTCGGGCGTCTGGCATTTCGAAAGCTACGCGCAGAACAATGCATTCAATCTCGATCTCAGCAGCCCGGTGAGAATTTTACTAGCTACCTGGAAGATGGGATCGATTTGTGTAAGCGTGTCGATCCAGCAATGACCGAGGGAGATAAAATCAAGCACATACTCAAGGGTATTGATGAGGATGCTTTCCAAATGCTGATTTCCAAGAGCCCCTCAACTGTCACCCAGGTCATCAATCTATGTCAAAGCTACGACGAGCTTCGCCGACAACGCCTTGCGACCCGCCGCCCTGCACCACATCAGGAGTCGCTGTCAGCCTTGGTACCGAGTTTTGAAGACCCCGCCCTCCTCTCGCAAATCAAGGCTTTCGTGCGGGAAGAAGTTGCGCGCCAGCTCTCGCTCATCTCCACCCCGCCGCAGTCAACTTCGTGCCTCAGCCCGACCATTCGGCATGTTATACAGGAGCAAGTGTCCGAGGTTCTCCCGCAAGAGCGGTCTCCTCAAGTCGCCGCTCCGTTGACGTACTCCGACGTATTATCTCAACCACGACCACAGATGAACCACGCTCCAGCTCCCGTGGCTACCCCTGACTTTGCCCCGGTGCCGCCACGATCCCCAGTCTATCGAGTCGTGAACCCGTGGCGCACGGCAGACAATAAGCCCATATGCTATTCGTGTGGGATACCCGGACACGTCGCACGCTTCTGCCGCCGTCGTCCACTACGTCCACAGTACGACGCACGCACACCTGTTTACGATCACCCGCTGTCTTACGCTCCCGACCGCGACACAGAACCACCTCAGCCAAGCTTTCGACCACCACCTGGCCGCCGATCTCCTTCACCCCGCCGTCGCTAGCTCTCCCCGATGCGTCGGCGTCCATCCTCTACCGAACCGGAAAACTAAGTTACGCAGTTCCCGAGGCAAGAACTGCGTCACCATCGAAACGCCCAAGCCCTCTACGCTCGCCTCCAAATGTTATAGATGTCGTCGTCGAAGGTGTTTCTGTGTTTGCGCTCATTGACACTGGTGCTGCTATTTCCGTAATCGCCGAAAAACTATGCCGTTCACTTCGAAAGGTGACAACGCCCCTCTTTGGTCCATTACTTCGCACAGCCACAACACAGCACGTCCAGCCGGTGGCTGCGTGTACCGCGAGAGTTGTAATTGAAGGGAAGCTCTACACGGTCGAGTTCGTCGTATTACCCCATTGCTCGCATGACATCATTTTAGGATGGGATTTCCTCTCTCGTCACCAGGCCGTCATTGATTGTTTCCGAGCAGAAGTCGCTTTCTCTTCTCTTGGCGGTGCCATCTCTCACGAAGTTCCGTCTTCTCGCGCCAAGTTGGTTATCGCAGACGACATCCAAGTCCCTCCGCACGCGTATGTCATGGCACCTGTATGCTGTCCCGCTGCCTCCGATGCCAATCTGCTCTTCACCCCTTCCACTGCTTTCACCGATCGCCACCTTGTAGCGCTTCCAAGCGCTCTGATTGCCCTTGAAGATTGTGCGGCTAACCTTCTTTTCTGCAACCGATTCCCGTTCCCGATTACATTGCGTCGCGGTGAGTCTGTTGGCACTGTGGAGCCTTACGAACCTATTGCTACGTTAGACGTCCCAGATGGATCAGCGGAGATGAACATCCTCTCCTATTGTTCTTCAAGTGCGCCATTGCCTCAAGAGATTTTCAGCAATGTCGTTGACGACGGCTTAACCCCCACGCAACGCGACGAACTCCTCGGCCTACTCACCAAATTTCGTCATGCTTTCGATACGCACAGCAGTACTCTTGGACGAACTTCGACTGTGTGTCACCGCATTGACACAGGTGCCCACCCACCGTTGCGGCAGCGGCCATACCGCGTATCATCGACGGAACGCCGCGTCATTGATGAACAAGTGGGTGACATGCTAAAGCGCGGTGTAGTCCAGCCATCCGAGAGTCCATGGGCATCGCCAGTTGTTCTAGTCAAAAAGAAAGACGGATCGATTCGCTTTTGCGTGGATTACCGCCGCTTAAACAAGATAACCAGAAAAGACGTCTATCCATTGCCGCGAATCGACGATGCCCTTGACTGTTTACAAGGTGCCGAGTTCTTCTCCTCAATTGATTTACGATCCGGTTATTGGCAGGTGCCTATGGCCTCAGATGACAAACTAAAAACTGCCTTTATTACACCAGATGGCCTATACGAATTTAATGTGATGCCTTTTGGCCTTTGCAACGCGCCCGCCACGTTCGAGCGCATGATGGACGCCATTATGCGTGGCCTGAAATGGAACACGTGCTTATGCTACTTGGATGACGTAGTTGTATTTGCACCTGATTTTCCGACTCATCTTCATCGCCTGGAGCAGGTGTTACGCTGCCTCACCATCGCTGGCCTACAACTCAACTTAAAGAAATGTCACTTTGGAGCACGAAACTTGACTATTCTCGGGCACATCGTGTCGAAGGACGGCATTCTCCCCGATGTTGCAAAGCTGCGGGCTGTCCAAGAATTCCCAAGGCCAAAGAATCTAAAAGAGTTGCGTAGTTTTATTGGCCTTTGCTCGTACTTTCGCCGCTTCGTTCGAAATTTCGCTTCGATTATGGCACCACTCACAGACCTCCTTCGCGGAGACGCCAACCTTTCTGCGTGGTCGCCGGCTTGCGATCGTGCCTTTGTGACCCTACGTAAACTTCTCACAACGCCTCCGATACTGCGCCATTTTGACCCTACTGCTGCCACTGAACTCCACACGGATGCCAGCGGTGTCGGTCTCGGTGCTGTCCTGGCGCAGCGAAAGCCCGGTTTCCAAGAATACGTTGTTGCCTACGCAAGCCGCACTCTCACGAAGGCTGAAGCGGATTACTCAGTCACCGAGAAAGAATGTCTTGCGATCATTTGGGCCATTACAAAATTTAGGCCATACCTGCATGGCCGGCCTTTCGATGTCGTTACGGACACCACGCTCTTTGCTGGTTGTCGACCTTCAAAGATCCGTCTGGTCGTCTCGCCCGATGGGCTCTGCGCCTGCAAGAGTACGACATCCGCGTCGTCTACCGATCAGGGAAGAAGCACAGCGATGCCGACGCTCTTTCTCGGTCGCCAGTCGACAGCGTCGTTGCCAGCCTCTCCGCCATTGACAGCTCATTTCCGCTATCCACTTCCATCGACATGTCTTTGGAGCAGCGCAAGGATCCTTGGGCTGCATCATTGATACGTTACCTGTCTGATCCTTCAGCAAGCCCTCCATCTCGAGCTCTACGCCGGCAAGCTTCCCATTTCGCCATCAGGGATGGAATTCTTTATCGCCGCAATTACGAACCAGATGGGCGCAAATGGCTTCTCGTCATACCGAGACAGCTCCGCGCAACTATATGCGCCGCTTTGCATTCTGATCCTCAGTGCGCACACGCTGGTCTGTTCAAAACTTACGCCAGACTGCGCCTCAGATTTTATTGGCGCGGCATGTACACCTTTGTGCAAAAGTACATTCGATCTTGCACAGAGTGCCAGCGCCGCAAGCATGGTCCTTGCCGCCCTTCTGCGCCAATGCAGCCTTTGCCGTGCCCATCACGACCATTTCGCCGGATTGGCATAGACCTATACGGACCCCTGCCATACACTGCTGCCGGAAATCGATGGGTTATTGTGGCCATCGACCACCTCACGAGGTACGCGGAAACTGCTGCTCTCCCATCCGCGACATCTCGTGACGTTGCTTCTTTCCTTCTCCGCCGCTTCGTTCTTCGTCACGGCGCTCCGCGCGAACTCCTGAGCGAACGAGGCCGCGTCTTTCTCGCCGATGTTGTCGAAAAGCTACTTGCTGAATGCCGTATTATTCACCGCTGCACCACCGCCTATCACCCGCAAACAAACGGGCTGACCGAGCGCTTCAACAGAACTCTCGGCGACATGATTTCGATGTATGTCGCCTCCAACCACATTGACTGGGACGTCATTCTCCCATATGTAACGTACGCCTACAATACGGCGCCTCAAACGACTACCGGCTTTTCCCCTTTCTTTTTGCTTTATGGTCGAGAACCTTCATCGCCGATCGACAGTATCCTGCCTTACCGTCCAGACTCATCCGAGGCCACCCCGGTTTCCGAAGCCTCTCGATATGCAGAAGAATGTCGCCAACTAGCTCGCTCTTACACCACCCAACAACAAGCATAGTAGAAATTTCGCCGCGACGATGGCCTACCAAACAGGCAGTTCCCGCCTAGCGCTCTCGTTTGGCTGTGGGTGCCCTCCACTTCTACGCCAGGTGTCACCCCGAAGTTTGCGTCGAAGTATCACGGCACTTACAGGGTCCTGCGGCAAACTTCTCCCGTCATCTACCTGGTCGAACCAGTCACACCAACCACGGACATGCCCCGTCGCGGCCGCGAGACTGTCCACATAGATCGCCTGAAACAATACCATGAACCGCTAGTTTTCACAGCACCTTAGCCCACCGGAGTGGCTACGTCTCCAGGGAGGGGGAAAGATGTAGTGAAGAAGCCGGATCGCCAATGCTGCACTAGTGGGGCGTGAGCTGAACGTGATTTGCCGCCCTAGTTAGTTAAGCCTAGACGCCATCGTGTCTGCCAGTCGGTGCCGACCTCGTCATCCACAACTGCGGTTGGGTTGGACTTCCTTATCACAATATATATATATATATATATATATATATATATATATTGTTACGGTTGAAAGATCGAGCGAAGGTTTATTTACAGGCGAGCGCGGAGCGCTAGGTAGCTGGTACAGCCGAGGTAAGATGGCGTCCAAGCGCTAGACAAGAGATCGTCCTCGTCATCTTCCACCCTTGCCTGGCTCATACCTTAAATGCCCGCCTGATGCCGTAGCACTCCCCGGCTGACAGACGAAGCCCGCTGGGCAAGTCCAAATCACCGAAAAACAGCAGGATGAAACCGCTTGAGACGCGCGATGTGTGTAACCTGCGTTCGGCTGGAACGACGACCAGCTGACGTTAAACGGGCCACCACGTACGTTAAGTCGCTCAACCGATCCACAATCACGAAAGGTCCAGCATACTGGGGCAAAAACTTTTGGCATAATCCACGTTTACGCTGTGGGGTCCACACCCATACCAAGTCCCCTTTGCTGTACAAGACAGACTGGTGTCGGCTGTCATAGCGCTCCTTAGAACGGTGCTGTGAGGCCACGGTACGAAGTCGAGCGAGCCGGCGTGCTTCTTCTGCAAGGCACAGCGTCTTGGCAACCGAGTACTCACTGTGGGAGCCAAACGGCAGTATTGTATCAATACTCCTTAGCGGTAGACGTGCGTACAGCAGATAAAAAGGACTGTAATCCGTCGTCTCATGCCTTGCGGTATTATACGCATATGTGATGAATGGGAGCACGTCATCCCAGTCTTTGTGGTCGGACGAGACATACATTGCCAGCATGTTGGTAAGAGTCCTGTTTGTACGCTCTACAAGGCCGTTGGTTTGAGGATGGTAAGGTGTTGAATGCCGGAACTTCGAGCTGCAGAGACGAAGTAATTCTTCAACGGCGTCCGCAACAAACTGCCTTCCACGATCACTAATTATCACACGGGGGGAGCCGTGCCTGAGGATAACAAACCGCAGCAAGAATGTGGCAACGCATGTAGCTGTTGAAGATGGTATGGCCGCAGTTTCTGCATAACGGGTCAGGTGGTCTACACATACGATAACCCACCGATTGTCGTTATAAGATTGTGGAAATGGCCCCAAGAGATCAATGCCTACTTGTTCAAACGGCAGACAAGGTGGTGGCAGAGGCTGGAGAAGACCCGGCGGAGTCGTCGTAGGACGCTTATGGCGTTGGCATTTATCGCAACCGCTGACGTACTGCTTGATAGTGTCTCGCATTTTGGGCCAGTAAAAACGCTCCTGTGTTCGGTTGAGTGTTCTTATGAAGCCTAGATGGCCAGAGGTTGCGCCATCGTGCATGGCACTCAGTACGTCAGGTCGCAGACTCTGCGGAACCACCAGGAGAAAGCGAGCGCCTTTACCCGAATAATTCGTCTTGTAAAGGAGGCCGTCTCGTACACAAAATCGACCGGTGGCTTGAGGACGCAGCGCAGCAGCGAAAAGGGGCTCCAGGCTAACATCACTGGCTTGTTCATCCCTAAATCTCGTGGAGTCCGGGAATGTGGCCGAAATAGAAGCAAAGCAGTCATCGAAGTTGTCTTCGTCACACTCCGTAGTCGGTAGAGGAAGGCGGGAAAGGCAGTCGGCATCTGCGTGACGACGACCGGACTTGTAAGAGATGACGAAGTCGTACTCCTGAAGTCGGAGAGCCCAACGTGCCAGTCGACCACTCGGATCACGGAGGTTCACCAACCAGCATAGAGCGTGATGGTCCGTAACTATAGTGAACGGGCGCCCGTAGACGTAGGACCGAAACTTGTGAACCGCGAAAACTGCTGCCAAGCATTCTTGTTCCGTGACTGTGTAATTTCGTTCCGCCTTACTCAGAGATCGACTGGCATAAGCCACAACGTGCTCAGATCCGTGATGACGTTGTACTAGCACAGCTCCGATGCCAATTCCACTGGCATCAGCGTGCACTTCTGTAGGCGAGGAAGCATCGAAGTGGCGTAATATAGGTCCCGATGTCAGTTGAAACTTTAGTTGGCGGAACGCCTCGTCGCAAGCCGACGTCCAGTTGAAAGGAACATCCTTATGGAGAAGGCAGGTCAGGGGGTACACCACATCGGCGAATCTTGGTACGAAGCGACGAAAATACGAGCATAAGCCCAAGAAACTCCGCAGCTCCCGCAGTGACTTCGGTGGTTCGAAGGAACTTACTGCTTCGATCTTCCGTGGATCGGGCCTCACACCATTTCTGTCGACTAGATGTCCAAGGACCAACGTTTCAGTCTCTCCAAAGCGACATTTCTTGGAGTTCAATACCAGACCGGCTTTCTCGACAGAATCAAGGACGAGGCTAAGACGTCGGTTATGTTCATCCAAAGTGCTTCCAAAAATCACAACATCATCCAGATAGCATAAGCAAATTTCCCATTTCATTCCACGGAGGATGGTGTCCATAAATCGTTCAAACGTCGCCGGCGCATTACAAAGACCAAAGGGCATGACGTTGAACTCATAGAGGCCATCAGGTGTCACGAAGGCTGTTTTCTCTTTGTCGTCTGGGTGCATTGGTATCTGCCAATAACCTGATCTCAAATCCAGTGAGGTGAAGTAAGCGGCAGAATGGAGGCAGTCGATAACATCATCGATCCGAGGAAGCGGATACACATCCTTTTTGGTACAGCGTTTAGCTTTCTGTAATCGACACAGAACCGCCATGATCCATCCTTTTTCTTCACTAGGATCACCGGTGCTGCCCACGGACTTGAGGACTCCTGAATGACGCCTTTCTGCAGCATGTCCTTGACCTGTTCAGCGATAACTGTTCTCTCTGCTGAAGACACACGGTAAGGCTTTTGTCGAATGGGGTGTGCCGAGCCGGTGTCAATGCGGTGGTGAGCACGAGAACGAGGGAGTGAGGCCTGCTTGTCGCCTTGTACGAAATCGAACACAGATGCATGCGCCAGAAGACTTGTTTATCATTCGGAGGACGTGCTCTTCAGACACAGATGGGTTGGCGTTGTAGGTTCTACACTGCGCCTCTTCGCTGAAAGCCATAATAGAACTGTAAGTAATTTCCTCAAAAGTGGCGAGTTTCATATTGCGCGGGAGAACTACAGGGGCAGATGAACAATTGAAAGCCCACAGATTCGTGGCACCCTGCACTACACTCACGACAGAACGCGGAATGAGGACATCCTTCTTGGCGCAGCTCGAAGCTAGGGGTAAAACTTGTGCATCGAATGAAGAAGGGTCGGCAGTAATGACTTTGACACAGACACGCGAGAGTGAACAAGGCGGTAGCAGTAGATCATCGGAAACAACGAAGTACTGTTCCTCTTTCGGAGATGTAGATGTGTCTGCGAGGGTGGCAAGAAGTGCACTATCCAGACCTATTTCACCCGTACCACAATTGACAGAAGCGCCACAATCCTTAAGGAAGTCAATACCGAGAATGACATCATGAGTGCAACGCGGTAATACTAAAAATTCTGTTTTAAAATCTTCCCCGCAGAACAAAACACTTGCAACACAAACACCGAGAGGAATAAGGCACTCTCCACTGACACCACGAAAGGTCACACCACCATTCCACGGGAACATAACTTTCCGCCCCAACCTCTCTTTGAACGTCGCACTCATGACGGATACGGTAGCACCAGTATCAACTAACGCGGTTGTAGGTATACTATCGACGAAGACATGCACTTCGTTTTTCACCATCACAAGAGGAATATTTCGCAGAGATCCACGCTGTCCGGCGACCGCACCTCCATTGGCCGCGTCGGCTAGTTTCCCGACGGCGGTGGTGACGTAAGGCGTCGCCGTGGTGACGGTGAACGGCGTTGTCGACGGGCTGGTGGCGTCAGGCTGCGATCTGAAGCTGGTGAGGCACTCCTGTGGTGTTGTCCGAAATCATTTCTGTGCGCCGAGCCTGTGGAACGGGCAGCTCCAAAGTCCAGTTGCCAGTCGTTGTTATAGCCGTTGCGATCAAAATTAGCCCAACTTGGTTGTTGTTGGCCGTACCTTGTCTGTCGGCGTCTGCGACAAAATCGAGAGATGTGACCCGTGGCTCTACATCTATAACAAACTGGCGACGTGCGACTCGTGTTGTAGACTTCGCGGTCAAACGTTGGTTGCTGCGCATAATAGCGAACACGGCTTTCAGGTTGCCGATGCGTGGCGACGGGTCCATGAGAGCGCTCGTCGTGCGTCACTTCGTCGGGAAAGTTACATCGATGCTGCGGCCGCTGATCAGCAGGATAGCTTGGAACACCTGGCATGGCAGACAGCGAGGATAAAGCAAACTCAGGTTCACGGTAATGGTCAGGACGACACAGCTGCTCGACACCCGTTGCTCCTTTGGTGTGCCGTTCGAGTTCTTCGCGGACTATCTGCCTTATAGTGGTCGCAAGATCAAACTGATAGCCGGAGGTGTCGTCAATGCTTGCAACTGTGGTAACATTGGCCAATCTCCCGAATTTTGGCGTAATACGGCGCAGCTTCAATGTTTCGAACGTTCGGCAGTGCTTGATGAGGTCGGTGACTGAGCTGAGACTCTCTTTTCCAATCAGGTAGCTGTATACGTCTTCAGCGATCCCTTTGAGAAGGTGCCCAACTTTATCTTCTTCAGACATGAGAGGGTTTACCGTTTTACACAACTTCAAGACCGCCTCTATGTACGTTGTGCAGGTCTCACCTGGGACTTGTGCACGCTGAAGTAACGTCTGCTCCGCCTGTTTCCTTTTCGCGGTGGAATCTCCGAAGCACTCGGTGATGTCGGCGACAAAGCGTTCCCACGTCGTAAGTGTGTCCTCGTGGTTCTCAAACCACAGCAATGCAGTGTCCGTGAGAAAGAGAACGACGTTCTCTAACTGAGCCGACTGGTTCCATCCGTTGTACTTGCTCACACGCTTGTAATGTGTGAGCCATTGCTCGACGTCCTCACCAGGTTTTCCAGAAAAAGATCGTGGCTCCATCGTGTGCATCCAGACACCAGTTGACCGCACCGGAGAGGACGGGGTTGACGGGTCGTTGCCGTGATGAGACATCTCGAGCGGCGGCAGTCGAGCGAGGCGTCGGCTTCGTCGTAGGATCCCCGGTAGCAACTCCGTCTTCTTGGTCAGCGTACCCAGCACCTCCACCACAAAACTGTTACGGTTGAAAGATCGAGCGAAGGTTTATTTACAGGCGAGCGCGGAGCGCTAGGTAGCTGGTACAGCCGAGGTAAGATGGCGTCCAAACGCTAGACAAGAGATCGTCCTCGTCATCTTCCACCCTTGCCTGGCTCATACCTTAAATGCCCGCCTGATGCCGTAGCAATATATATATATATATATATATATATATATATGGGTTGCCGGTGAACGCTTCTCCAACGCGAGCAGTCGGTATTTCTCAATCAAGAAACTCGCTAGGAGACGCTGCCTGCGCCAACGTTGTCTCTCTCGGGTGAGAGCGCGTTCTCCTTCTTTGCGAGCTGGTACAGCGTTCCTCTAAGAAAGTGTGTTTCCATAAAGTCCCTAGATATTTTTCGGAAAAAAATCTAGGGACTTTATGTTTCCATAGCCAACGCGCGCCTCTCGCTCTCTGTCTCTCTCTCTCTCTCTCACAAGACAGCAGAGGCACGCGCCGAGGCGAACGCCGAGGGCGAGCGCGACGCGGGTTACGCCTGACGCCTGACAACTGACGCCTGACGCGTGACAAGGTTAGACTAAGAGGAGCTTCGCCCCTAAAATGACTTCGCACCTGGAGCAACATACCTTCTTTTTACACGTTTTAAGACATCGCTCCCGGGACTGGCACTGTACATGGCTCGATACGAAGGCACTGGAAGAACAATGTCTACAAGATCCTTATACAACTTCTTGCTGTTTACTCCCGCTAGATATTCGCATGAGAATCCAGCACGCAGGAAGTTATATGCCGCCACTACCTCTTTCAGGAAACCAAAACCCCTCCCGCTATACATTCGGTGGATACAACAAAATCTGGTACAAGTCTGCATAGTCTCAGTTGTAGAATAGTACGTAAAAAAGGTTCCTTCACGTCTCGAAGGAAATAGAACCGGTTGACAACTTGTCTCAAAAATAGGTGCGACAAGCCAAGGCCCCCTTCACGAACTCGTCGGAACAGGTTTGTACGGCTTGTCCTCTCCCATGCCGAACCCCACACAAAGACCGCCAATATTCTGTGTAACTTTTGCACGTTAGTGCGCGAACAGTGGAGAACGCTTAGTACATACCACAATTTTGTAATGAAGAAAACATTGCACACGGTGCTACGCGCCAACATAGACAAGTCCCACCCTTTTACCTTCTCCGTCTTTTCACGCGTTTCCACAGCTTGGTGCTGCCAGTAGTGTTCACTGTCGCGGTAAAACTCTAAAGGGGCGCCGAGGTATCTCGTGGGGGTGGATACCCACTGCTTATTGGAAAGTGTGCTAGGTGTCGCTGGCGAAGTACCATGCCAGAATCCGAGGCACTTGCCCCAATTAACAGCACTACCACTGATGGCACAGAAACGCTTCACAATTTCCACAGTTTTTATGATGCTGGCATGGTCTACGCAGAACACCGCAATCTCATCCGCATATGCAAGGAGTTTTACCTCGGCTTGCTGCAATTTAAACCCTTTGATATAACTGGTTCCTATTATACTGCGACAGAACGGTTCAATGTATAAAGCAAAAAGTAGTTGTGAAAGGGGGCAACCCTGGCGCACGGAGCGTTGCACGTCGATGCGCGCTCCCACTGACTTGTTGATTATTAATCGTGTCGTGGAACCATTGTATGCCATTGCGACTCCTTCCGTGATAACGGTTCCAACGTTTACATAATGCAAAATGATGGACAGAATTTCATGCGGAACCCGATCGAACACTTTCTCCAAATCGAGCTGGAGCATTGCAACTTGCTTGCAGAGTACGTCACAGCACTCCAGGACGCTTCTCGCCGTGTGAATATTCGTGAAGATGGACCGGTCCCGTATACCACACGTCTGGTGCGGCCCAACTATACCTTTCATAACCCGCTGGAGTCTTTTAGCCAATACTTTCATATATATCTTGTAGTCAACATTCGTTAAGGTGATAGGACGGTATGCCTTTACCTGCAATAAAGCGACACGATCATCAGTTTTTGGGATGAGAACTGTATGGGTGGAAAGTCGCTTACGTTTATAGGCTTCCTCTAAAAGATCAGCTAGTATTGGGGCTAATTCACGCTTGAAAGCCTTGTAAAAATCAGCTCCTAGTCCATTGGGCCCCGGAGATTTCCCTCGTTTCAATTCGTCAAGGGCCAACGCTATTTCCTCGGCTGAAATCGGACTCTCTAGCATCTCCTTTGTGTTGTCATCAATCTTTGGCACTAAAGGCAGGAATTCTGTCTTGAAGCTGTCAGAGTCAACGGGCCTGCGCGCAAATAGTTCTCTGTAAAACCGTGTGAACGCGTTCTCGATGTCTATTTCTTCTCTCAAGATAATACCGTCTTGTTCTACTTCGGGAATCACGTTGTTACGGGCCCATTTTCTTTCCTTTACCAGGGCTCTTTTAGTTGGCGCCTCACCCGTTATCACCTTATCGGCTCTGGCTCGAACAAGCGCCCCGCAATAGTGTTCGATATCTATTTGCTCAAGCTTCTGCTTGATTGTACAGATATCATCCTTGCATGTACCAGGGGCTAAGCTTTCTGATATGTCAACGTTTCCAAGTTTTTCCGCAGGTTTGCCTCGTACTTCTTCTTATCATGCTTTATAGCGCTGGCTCGTTCTAATGCCTTCATTTTAGTTTCCTGTTTGAAAATTTCCCATTGTTCGCATACCGTTGTGGCTGAGTGATTGTTCATTTCTTCAAGTATAGCAGACACCTTTCCGATGAAAGTATCATCCTCCAAAATGTTCGCATTAAACTTCCATAAATCCCATGTGATCTTATTTGCATGTTCTCCTTTGTTTCTAATGTCGAACCTGACTAGACAATGATCACTGAATAAAACATGCTGCACGCGGTAGTCTTGTGCGAGCGCTATCAATTCGGCCGAGACGTACACTCCGTCGTGTCGGGCATGGCCGGCTGCCTGAAAATGTGTGAAGCGCACACACCTGGTGCTTTCCAACCATTCCGCCACGTTCTCGAGCCCATGTTCATCGACTATTTTCCTCAGTTCAGCCGTGCTGGCATCTTTGTAGGGTGTACAACTCGCTTTATCACGCGCTGCTAGCACACAATTAAAGTCTCCGATCAGTACAAGATATCCTTTGACACGGAAATAATTTTTGACACTTTCGAAAAACTGTGTTCTTTCTTCGAGTACATTAGGGGCATACAAGCAAATCACTCGCCACTCCGCTGATCCAAACACAAAATCACAAATAACCATGCGTCCCGACACGTCCGACTTCATGGCATGCACTTCAAGGCCGAAGTGTTGGCGAACAAAAAGAACACAGCCCCCGGACCTTCCAACAGCATGACTAACACACGCATAGTACCTTGACGTGAAAGGGAGCACCATACTCTCGGTCTCAACCTCTCCTTCAATTTTTGTCTCTTGTACCGCAACGATATCCAAATCTTGTTCCGTCACTAATCTATATAGCTGCCTTTGTCTCCTCCTCCCTGCCAGTCCTCGAACATTGATTGTGGCGAATCGCAGGGGTTTATCTGGCAGATCCATTATAATATTAAGAGAGACCAAGAGTATGAGGCTTACCCTTGACGATAGGTTACCGTAGTGCCCGTGACCGTCGTGTTCCTAAGCTTACTGCTACGTATACGGTGGCTTCGGCGGCGGCGACGCCGCCGCCGACCTCCGTTCTTGAGGGATAGTCGGCCGTGGGCGTAGCGTCGGCCGACGCACGGGGGCTGCTTTGGAGGGCGGTTCTCCGGTGACGGTTGGGTCAGCAGATGCACCCTCTCTTTGGGCGACTTCGTGCGCGCGCTTAGTTGACGCGACGCCTTCCTTAGAAGGGTCCATGGCCTCTTTCCCGTCCTTCCCTGCAGCCGCCGATGCTGTGTTCCTGATTTCATGTCGTACCATTACGGTAGTCGAGGAACCGTCCGTTGAAGCTGGGACGTCTTCAACCTCGAGGGTCGGCGGCCCTACGCGAGCTCGGTCGACCGAGACTTGCTCAGCCGGCGCCTTGACCGTCGCAGCACAGTCTGCCTCCGCGCTGCCGCTGCTTCGGAATCGGCTTCGTCCATTAGGAGCTCCGAGTTATCGTCACTCCCCACGGGCCCTGCGACACTGGCGTACGAGCGCACACACTGCGATGCGTCGTGGGCAAAACGACGACACAGCGCGCAGCGCAGTACCTTGCAGTCCCTACTAATGTGACCGGTGCACTGACAGCGCAGGCAAAGTGGCGCCCTGCCGGGCACTACCACGAGGGCCAGCTCGCCGGCAATCCTCAGTTGGTGAGGTATATCCTCAGGCTTGACTCCTGGCTTCAGTTTCAACGTCATGGTTCGTGTCGTTGAGCTCTTGACGGACACACCGCTGACCCTCCAGCACTCCTTGATCACGTCGGTCGCCCTTCCATAGGCCAGCAAAGCTGTCCGCACGTCGTCGTCGGGAACGGTGGGCAGGAGCCAATGCAACTTCAACCGAATATCCTGATTCGTCGGGTCGATGAGCACGCAACGATGGCTTTTCACTTTCACTTCACCATTTTCGAGCAGCCTTTTCGCACCTTCGGCACCTTTGAACGTAACTGCCCAAACGTGGTTCATTTGGCACGCCCCCAAGGACGAAACCTCGGGGAGCAGTTTCAAATTCGCCAGCGCGTCCCTGAAGTCTTCCACTCGATAGGGGCGTGCCCTCACGTCCGCATGCATGAAAACGGTATTCAAAACTAATCGTCCTGAAGGCAGACTAGGCAAAAAAACAGGATACTCATCATCCGATGCAGCAGAAACCAGGTTACCGCGGCCAAGAACGGCCACTGATACTGCTCCGACGGCGCCCATTCCAAACGCGTCCGCTCGCTATCGCGGCCGGAAGTGGAATCCACTATGCCACGAAGCGCACATGGACACATGCACCACGGTGACAGTAAATACCCAAACATTAACGAAAGACTGCGCGTTTCTAACGCGTTTGTGCGAGCGCGTTACGGTACGTGTAAGAAGCTGGTGTAAGACGTTGTGGCCTCTCCGCCTTATACTCTCTCAGCAGTCATGTGACGGCGTCGGCAAACGCGGTGCGCGTTCCGGCCTGTGTAAGGGGCTGCATAAGACGTCTTTACGTGATGATCGTCTGGGCGAATTACACGGAAGATTCACGGCTTACCGATGATTCCCTCCGGAGCTTCGCCCACTCATGATCATTCACCCCGTGGATATGCTGTGATTTTTTCTACAGCTCTTTTCTTATGCTCGGCAATAATCTTTTTTCGTACTCGGCATTCTCTCTTAAGGGAGCAGTGGAGACAGCCGTCGTCCGGCTCATCTGATGAGTTGGTCGGCAGGCCGTTTCTTCAGCCTTGTTCTTGAGCAGCACGAAGCTCTGTGCCTATTCCTCCATCTGATGCAGCTGCTGCTGCTTCTGCTGTTTTCCAGCTGCAGATGGGGTTCAGTGTCTTGTGGACGCCTGCGACCTGCGTCTTGATCGGGAACGTAATTCCGCTGCCGAATCTCTCTTGGAGCTGAACCAGCGTGGATGCTGTGTCTTGTCTGGAAGAACTGCGCGTGTCCTCCTAGGCTGCATGTATCTATAGGTTTCTTATTCCACACTTTGTGACTAGTGATGTGGTCCTTCCCAGAGATGGCACATCCGAGAGTATACTCATGTCCGTGTGCTGGTTCACATGCGCCATAATTGGGGCACTCCTTGGCGGCGGGTGTTGGGCACATGTCATTGCGACGCCCTGTACAATGGCATACCTTCCATGGGCTTTTGGGGATACAAGATGTAGTCCGCTCCGATGAAACAAACACATTTGGTTGTGTTTTGACCGTAAAGGTTATGATGACTGTCTTTGTAGATCCGAGCATGCGTGCCTCCTCAGTTGTCACTCGCCGACTCTGCACACGGAGATTGGTCATATAGTCGGTTCTGGAAATTCTGTGAGGGGGATACCATGGATAATACCTCGCAGCACATCCTCTGGATCCAACACATACCAATTACACAAGTGCACTAGGCCCCTCAAAGTGAGAAAGGTGAGTGTAATGTTGCATTTTTAGGATCGTCACGCCGCAGATCGGGTGACGCGTTGAAGATGGAGGAGATCGTGGCTGATTAGGAAAACTACGCGACAGTTATACTTAGATGGCACACACACACACACGAAATACATAAGGCAAGAACGTACAACTATAGTCGATGATCCCACGTGGCAGTGCTAGAGACCATGAAGTAGTGGGATGGTAGGGTCCCGGCAGTGACGTAGTCGTCGTCAGGTAGATGTGCGGCGTGGCAGTTACGTCATAGCGGCAGAGGTAGTGGGGCGAGTGGGCGACCCACCACTCGGTAGACAGTAGCCGCCATTGTTGTTAGCCCCACGGGTCTCTTCAGCGCCAGGCAATAATCTTGCGACGCTTGCTGTCGTGACGGAGGAAGGCCACCCGGTAGGATGAACCACGCGCGTAGATGCGGGTTCCCCGAGAGCAGCAGGCCACGAACAGATCTTGCGAGTTGGAGTACGTCAGGCGCTCGTTGTCCCCAAGACGGGCGCCTCTGTGCGCGAACCCCGCGCATCGATGCCGGTTCGATAGACCTCCGGCCAGTTCTGAGCGTGTTCCAAAACTGACTCGGTTGCGATAGCGCTTTTTCTTTCTTTCTTTTTTCCTTGAAGTTTGGCTCTTGCCCACTACGGGGGATTTGCCCTGAAGCCGGTGGTTAATATAAAGAGGGAAAAAAATTGAGCTAAGACAAAGGAAGAATAAAGAATCGGAAACGTAAGTAAGAATGAAATGTTAGAAAATGATAGACTATTTATAATAGAAATGAACCATAATAAAATAATTCGAGGTTTAACCAACTAGTGGGAGCAATTTCGAGGTACGGAGATTTGGATGGAATGATGATTAGCAATGAATTCTTTTTGTGTCACGAAGGAAATTGCACATGGCTAAGCAGACGTTCCTGTTTTATAACCTAGTGAGGACGCTCCAAAGGAAAGAATGTTCTGAGAATTCAGGGGAATGTTTAAATTCCTGAATAAAATCCCGAAATGCCGTTTCCTCTGACTACTATAGCGCTGACAGGTAATTAAAAAGTGATCAATGTTTTCAGGCTCTCCACAATAATAGCATAGCGGAGATGGCACAAGACCAGACCTGTGTAAATAAAAATTCAGTGGAGGGATACGACAGCGAAATTTTGTTATTGCCACTTCCAGTTTACGAGAGGGACACCACTTATTATCCCAAACAAAAGAAAGGTGTCCATATTCTTCAATTGGTAACTTCATTTTTAAAGAATCTTGAAGTAAAGAGTACTTACGGAATCTCGACAAAGTAACGAAGGCAGTAGTAGGCACCGCGGACATTACCGGCCCATCTAGGGACCACCGCGCGAGAACATCAGCCATCTCGTTTATAAATATGCACCGATGGCCCGGCACCCACACCAATCGCACTTCACGCACGTGGGGAGGAATTAATGATATGAATGTGTTTAGAACAGAAGACTTGGAAGGAGAAGCTGAAGCGAGGGATGTGCATACCGAAAACGACTCAGTCACTATAACAACTGCCGAATTTCGTACAGGAAGTTTGCGAATGGCTAAAAGAATGGCTAAGAGCTCTGCTTCAAATATAGGTGTATAATCCGGGAGGCGCAAGGTATATGACCAGGAGGAAGTATCCGAAAAAATGCCCACTCCCGCTTTCTCCTCACGCATGGATGTATCCGTCGCAATTATATTATCAATTCCCAATTGACATAAATGATCTTCTAATAAACCTATTAAATATCTGGAAGGTTGGAGTTTGGCATTAGAAGGGAATATATTTTCCAATTCAATTTTAGCATTGGCCAATGGTTTATCCGTTGAGACGATATCGCGAATGTTAACATCTAAAGCCTTTTTTGGCATTTTGGGCAAGATTTTGAGAGACCGTATTTTTATTCAGGAAGGCGCGCAATAAGTAGAGGAATGCTCTACGATGCGGGAAAACGCATTTTGTGCGACTTCTGATCGAGTCAAAATTTCACAAAAAACCCAATACTATAGTCTTACCTTTTTTGGCATTTTGGGCAAGATTTTGAGAGACCGTATTTTTATTCAGGAAGGCGCGCAATAAGTAGAGGAATGCTCTACGATGCGGGAAAACGCATTTTGTGCGACTTCTGATCGAGTCAAAATTTCACAAAAAACCCAATACTATAGTCTTACCTTTTTTGGCATTTTGGGCAAGATTTTGAGAGACCGTATTTTTATTCAGGAAGGCGCGCAATAAGTAGAGGAATGCTCTACGATGCGGGAAAACGCATTTTGTGCGACTTCTGATCGAGTCAAAATTTCACAAAAAACCCAATACTATAGTCTTACCTTTTTTGGCATTTTGGGCAAGATTTTGAGAGAGCGAGCTAGTGGCTTCCTGTGTCACAGGCGCGTTACGAACGGCGGCAGTTTCACTAATGCCATCACACTCCCAGAGCATGTGTCGCAGCGTTGCTCTCCGTCCGCACGCTTTGCACGCATCGGTCTCGTACAAGCCTGGATAACAATGGCGTAAAACGGCTGGGCTTGGGTAGGTGTGCGTTTGCAGTAAGCGTAAGGTTACAGTTTCGTTCCTGTTTAATTTAACATGCGGTGGCGGGAATTGGCGTCTTTCGAGTCTGTAGTGCTGGGTGAGGTCTCTGAATGTGGTCAAGCGATCACCCCACGACCACTGTGATTCTTGTTGTTGCGTGTTTGTTGTATTGTCACGATCCAGCAGGTCGGACAGCCCGCTCTCGGGGGCGGAGGCGGCGGCCACGTAATCGGCCGCGGCTCGGTGAGTGAGACCTCGAGCCACGGCGTGGGCCGCCTCGTTGCCCAGGAGCGGGACGTCGGTGTGTGCCGGGGTCCAGATGAGGAAGACCGTCGAATTTTGGTGCTGTGAGGGCGACTTCGAATCACCGTCATCACAAATTTTGAGTATGCGGGCCGCTTCCCACGAGACGCGGCCGCGGGCGAAACCGCGGACTGCTGCCTGCGAATCGCTGATCACGACCTCGGCGTTTGGCACCGCGGCGAGGGCTAGAGCAATCGCGGCTTCTTCAGCCGCCTCCGTGTGTCTCGTGGTCACAGTGGCGCACGCGAGGCATTTTCCTGTGCGGTCAACAACCGCGATCGCGTGTGCGCTTCTCCCTCCTCCATATTGCGCGGCGTCTACGTACACAACCTCTTTACTATTTCCAAACTTCGCTTGAAGGTCGCTAGCACGTTTGTTACGCCGCCCGACGTGGTGCGTCGGATGCATGTTCTTTGGAAGCGGCGGGACAATTAGGCGGTCTCGGAGTGAGGCCGGAACCGCTGTCTTTTCTCCATGCTGAGTGTCATACATAATTCCGAGGGACATGAGGATGTGTCGACCTGACTTCGACCTGGATAACCTTTCGTATTGCGCAACGTTGTGCCCTTCGATTAATTCATCGAGTGTATTGTGAAGACCGAGCTCTAGAAACTTGTCGGTACCCGCGTTAATTGGAACGCCAATCGCCCTCTTGAACGCTTTTCGTATCATGCGTTCGATCTTGTTTTTTTCCGAGCCTAGCCATTTGAGGTACGGGGCAACGTATGTTATGCGAGTTATCGCGTACGCTTGCACTAGACGGATCGCGCAGTGTTCGCGCATACCGCTGCGTCTATTCGTGATGCGACGCAAGAGCCGGATTGTGTCATCCACCGAACGACACAGTCTTCGCACTGTCTCCCCGTTATGACCGTTCGCCTGTAGGTGTAACCCCAGGATTCTAATTTTGTCTACGTGCGGTATGGGGGTACCGTCTGCTGATACAACGCGTATTTTGGAGTATTCGCGTTCATCGTCGCGTGGGGTTCTTCTACCTCGTCTTGTGGGTCTGTAGAGCAGGAGCTCGGACTTGGTCGCTGAGCACTCGAGGCCCGTCCCTTGCAGGTAGTCCTCGACAGCATGTACTCCTGCCTGCAGCGTTTCTTCAACGTGACCGTCGCAACGTCCTCCGGTAACCCACAAGGTTATGTCATCCGCATAGATACTGTGTTGCAACCCTTCCACTTGCGTTAATTTCTCAGGAAGTCCGAGTAGAACTAAATTAAAGAGTAATGGTGATATAACCGAGCCTTGTGGCGTACCCGTCGATCCCGTCTCAAATTCCGACGATTCCACATCGCCGACGACAATACGTGAGCGCCTGCCAACAAGAAAATCTCGAATGTAATTGTACGTCCTCTGACCTAGGCCTAATGTGTTAACTCTGTTTAATATTGCTTCATGTTTTACGTTGTCAAAAGCCTTTTTAATATCGAGGCCAAGGATTGCCTTGGTGCAGCTGCTATTGTCGTCAACAATCTGATGTTTTAGCTGAAGCAGTGCATCCTGTGCGGAGAGATTGCGGCGGAATCCTAGCATGGTGTGTGGGAACGCGTCATGATCTTCGAGAAAGTCGCTGACTCGATTGAGAACTGCATGTTCCAGGACTTTGCCAACGCAAGACGTGAGAGAAATTGGCCTTAAATTCTCGAGCGTTACTCGCTTGCCTGGTTTAGGAATCATGATAACGCGCGCCCGTTTCCACGCCTGGGGGAGGGAGCCCCCACGCCAGCACTCGTTGACGTAGGCCACTAGTCGGGAGATTGACTTGTCGTCTAAATTACGCAGCGTCTTGTTAGTAACCCGGTCCGGGCCGGGCGCCGACCGGGTATTTAGTTCGAATAGAACTGTCCGAATTTCCGCTTCACTAAATTCCTCGTCTAATTTGTCATTTGTGACTCCGTCGTAGTCGGGATGTTGAATGCGCTGGCATGCTTTAAAGTAACGGTCACGTAATGCATCGAGCAAATTATCTCCTTTGTAATCTCTTATTAGCCTACGAATCTTGTGGCCTTGAGCGGGCCGGGTCTCCTCCGGATCTAATAGGTGCCGAAAGAAGCGCCAAGTGGAAGCCCCACTCATCAGCCTCTCGAGGCCGTTGCATGTGTCTTCCCACTGTGCCCTACACACTTGGAACGCGTGTTCCTCTATATCTCTGTCTAATTGCGCAATGCGTTTACGCAGCGCCCTGTTGTGTCTTTGGCCTTTCCACCTTTTTTGGAGTGCGCGTTTAGCCTCCCACATGTGTAGGAGCCTGCTGTCGATTACTTCGAGGTTCGCTTCGGGCGGGACATCGCACGTTGCCGCATCTACATCCCTTCTGAGCACCTCGGTCCATTCTTCGATGTCCGTAATCGGCTCGTCGCCTCGTCCCCCCTCTTCTCGCGTCTTGCGGAACGTGTCCCACTTCACGAGTTTGAGGTTGCGCCCTTTGCCCTGAGGGTTAGAAACATGAGTGCGGGGGCCCGTGTCTATCGTGATTTCTATCAGCGAGTGGTCGCTCCCCAAGTCCTCCTGCGTATTTTGCCAATGTTCTGCAGTAACGTTCGACACAAACGCAAGGTCAGGTAGCGTGTCTACACTCACGCTGTTCCCTCTGCGCGTAGGATTGGCGGGGTTCGCAATGAGCTCAAGCGCTAAGTCTTGCGAGACTTCCCAAAGGTGTCTGCCTTTGGGTGTTTCTCGCTTGTAGCCCCAGGCTCCGTGGGGAGCGTTAAAGTCGCCCGCAACCAGTAGAGGCTCGTCGCGGGCGGCCGTGCGCGCCCCCCGGAGTAGTTCCGCAAAACGGTGCTGCAGCGCAGGTTTACTGTACACGTTAAGGACGAAAAGCCCTCGGCCGCGCTTAGGAAGTATTTCAACGAATACATGAGGTATTTTAACGCTCTTAAGTTCGCGTTGTGCCACAGTGACATTACGTCGAACAAGCACGGCAGCAACCGGCGATGAACGCGACGGCCGCCCCGCAACCACCGCGGACGCATCCGGCGTCGCGCCATCCGCCGCGCGGGCTGTAGCCCGTTTTCTTTGCTTGTTGTCCGTCGCGGCCGCGTCTATGGCTTTGTACCCAGCTAGTTTTACCGGAACGTTTGTTTCCTGCAAAAGGATCACGTCCGGTTTCTTCGCGCGGGTTCGTATGAATTGCTGAAGATTACCGCGCTTCCTCTTGTAGCCCCGGCAGTTCCACTACCAGATCGTGTAATGTTTGCTAGTGTCTGTGTGATTCTTTCCGTGTTTAGCCGCCATGGTGATGCCCGTGTTTAGTGCAGCCCGTCGCCGTCTAGGTGACTCGATTGTTGCTGAGAGTGCGCTTCCACATCCGCCTGCGTATTTTGTTGCTGCTGCTGATTCGGTTGCTGTCTAGCGTACGGCTTGTTTATTGTTCTAATCGGTCGACCCGCAGCTGGCGGGAGCCTCGCCTCTATATCGTTTATGCGCGTCGATTGCGTGGCGAACATTTGTGTCATGTGCTCAGACAGCTTAGCAATCGCGTTATTGAACATTTCATCCATCTGTGCCATCTGTTTTGCAAAGCGTTCATCAAGGTTCTTCTCGATGTTGTCTACACGTTGTCTTAATTTTTCGTAACGGCCGCAACGCTTTTTGTTATCGGGTCTTGCGGGATCTAGAGCGATTCTTTTTCCGGTAGGCGGGCGGTTCTCGCGCTCGTCCGCCGTTTCCACCGAACCACTCTCGTCGTCCGTGTCCATCCCGGCCGGTTCGGGCCGTGACGGAGTTGGCGATAGAGGTGTCGATGGCGTCGCGTGTCGTTCCTGCAGCTGCGGTTGTTGCGGTCGCGGAGCGGCGCCTTTCAATTTGGAGTTTTCTTCTCTAAGGAGCGCGTTTTCGCGTCTAAGCTCGGCAATCGTTGTTTCTAAAGGCCTTAGGCGTTGTTGTAGCGCTCGCTCTATCGCTAGCTCGAGCTCGCTCCCACCGGCACCAACGGCGGCGGGGCCACCAGCGCGTCCCTCCCCAGCGGCGCCGGCGCCAGGAGAAGCGGCGACGGCCGCCCAGCTCACCTGGTGCACATTGCCGCGGTGACCTCGTTGCGGCTGCTGATTTCCTTGACAGACGCAGTCTACAGCTGAGACGCCCGGACCTCCTCCACCGCGCGTCCTGGACTTGCTTCTCGACCTCGGTGCCCGGCTGCGAGACCGGGATTGGGATTTCCTTGAGCCGCCGCTACTCGAGCGTCCTCTTCGGTTATGGTAATAGGAGCCTCCGCTGCCACAATTGATGCTGCTGCTGGAGCAACCGCTGTCATATGCTGCGACCGCTTCCTCGTCTCGTCTTGTCCTCTCCATTTGGCGACGCTTGATTATGTACGGGGTCTTGTACCTCGCCTTGCAGCTGCGGTCTCCCGTGAAGTGATTCTTGCCACACAGTTGACACTGCGGTTCACACTGATGGTCAGGAGGCGGATTGGTGCTTCTGCATCCACGGCAGATCTTGTTATTGGGGTTTGGGCACACATCAGCGCGGTGTCCCAGGCGTCCACATTGATAGCACACTTCAATGTGCTTCCTGTAGAGGGAGCATCTGACGAGCATGGGGCCGTAGTAGACGTACCTCGGTACGTGGTATCCTTCGAACAAGACGACTATGTTATCCGTAGTGCCCATGCGCTTCGCGTGCAGTACGCCGGGGTTGCGCAGCGTCACGAGGTTACTGACAATGTCCGCCTGGGTTTCGGTCTTGGAGATGTTCTTGATCAGGCCCTTGGAAGTGTTCTCCGGGGCGGCTCGATAGGCGTTCGCCTCGAACTCCCGGTCTCCGATGCGAAGCTTGCAAATGGCTCCATAGCGTATGGCTCTGTCCTCGGAAGGTGTGCTGAGCACCACGACGTTCTGTTTAATGTTGATACAGATGCTGTCTTCTTCGGCCGCTTGTTTGCCTATACCGGCTGCGTTACGTAAGCAGCAGTAGATACGATCCGTGCCGTAATCGGTCACGTTGAAGCCACCTCGAGGGCGTACGACGATTTTGTAGTCCTCTGCCGGTAGCGCTGGCATTCGGCTCGCCATGGCAAGTTTCTGCACCTGGCGGGCACATCTTCTTTTTAGTTGCGCGGCCGTGGCTCCAGCAGCGTCTATCCCCATAGTCGACGTGGCCGGTGTCTCTCGCTGGCTCTGCGTCTGATGGTTTTCCGCCGACTCGGTCGGGCAGTTGGCCTTTTTCTTCTTCCTGACCTCGCACCATCCGGCTCCCTCGGCGAAATCTTCCGGCCCAAGCTGTTTACCTTCTACCACTACGACGTCCATTTAAACGCTGTTGAACGCCTGACACGTTGTCGTCTGAAGTCGGGAGCTCCGAGGAGATCAGGCGACAAGGGAGGCTTGGCGTTCCCTACCGCCGCAGCGGCAGGGCAATGGCGGCGTTCGTGGAGACGCTAGGCTTAGCGTTTCCCGCCTGCGTGGCGGAGCAAAGGCACCGATAATCGACCAAGAATGGCCCACCTGGCAAATCTTGGTGTCGGCGTAGAGCTTGAAGCTTCCGCTGATCGCTGGTAACAAGAGCTATCTCGAAACGCACGATAATCCGCCAAAAACATAGGAGAGTTGCGGAGCCGACGCGAAGCACGTCTGCACTCCGTGGCCCCCTAGCGGAACTTTTCTTCTGAAGCACGAGCTGTTTCTTTTTCCTCTGCTTCCAGCGATCGCGCTCGTCGTCATCTGCTGTCGCTGGCACGCCTTTACGTGCTTTTTCACAGGAAGGAAGGAGAAAACAGAAAGGCAGGGAGGTTAACCAGAAAGGCGTCCGGTTGGCTATCCTACACTGGGGGAATGGGAAGGGGGAATAGAAAGATGGGAGAAGAGAAAGAAGGGGATTAATGAAAAATACATTGTAGGACAAGTGCAACTGTCAAAGGCATTCGCGCAAACCAGTCTTCTTCAAAAAGCGCAAAAGTGCTTTTAGTGCCTTGTGGGCCGACGAGCGATGAGGGCGGTGTTCGAGTAGCATCTGTAAGGAGAGTGGCCGATCGTCAAGGTGGCGTAGCGTCTCAGCAAGTGTTTTCCTTTCCTCGACGAATCGCGGACAGTGGCACAGCAGATGGTCCAGGGTTTCGTCAGTGTCGCACACCTCGCAGGTTGCACTGTCGATCGCTCCAATTAATGCGGAGTATGCCTTTGTGAAGGCAACTCCCAGCCGAAGTCGACAAAGAAGCGAGGCCTCATGTCGAGGAAGTCCTGATGGAGGGCGGAGATGCAGGGAAGGGTTTAGCTGGTACAGTCGCGTTAGTCTGATGTTTGGTGAGTTCCCCTCAACCAGTGAGAGACGGCGTGCTAGGTGTCGAAGCTGCATTACAGCATCTCTCCTTGAGAGTGGAATTGAAATAATGTTCACTTATTGACGTGAAGTGCGAGCTGCGCCATCTGCGGACTCGTTGCCGCTGATTCCGCAGTGACTGGGCACCCACTGAAAGTCAATCTCGTGGCCATTTTTTCTGAGGTGGTGGTGAAGCACGATTACATCGTACGTCAGCTCCTCGTGGCATCCGCGCCTAAGAGCTGACCGTATGCACTGCAACGCCGCCTTCGAGTTCGAAAACACAGCCCATTTCGTCGGCCTATCAGTACAGATGAATTCTAGTGCACGACGTACAGCCGTGAGTTCTGCCGCCGTGGACGTCGTGACATGAGACGTCTTTAGTCGAATCGTTATCCCCTGCGTTGGTACGACCACCGCTCCGCCAGAACTGGAGGACGTAGTCGATCCATCGGTGTATACATGTACGTGGTTACCGTACCGCTCGTACAACAGGTGTAAGCTGAGTTGCTTTAGTGCAGATACTGGTAGATCTGTCTTCTTCTGTATCCCAGGAATTGTGAGGTGTACGTGTGGGAGACTCAAACACCACGGAGGGAGCACTCGCTTAGCCGCAGGCGTGTACCCTGGAGTAAACGCCGCACTGTGTGCATTGACATTAGCGCTGAATGAAGTGCGGGGCCTTGCAGCAACGAGGCTCGCCGGATGGTGTGAGGGAGTCCTAGCCACATGCCTGAGGTAAAGTGGCATGGTCTCAACGGCGATCTGTGTCGTGATAGAGAAATCCTGCACTATGGCCATGGTTTCAGCCGTTGACGCGCTGCGTGGTAAGCCAAGGCATATCTTAAGAGCTTGTGCTTGAATGCTCTGTATCGTGCGCAGGTTAGTCTTGCAGGTGTTAGCGATAGCAGGTAGGCTGTACCGCAGGAATCCGACGAACAGCACCCTGTACAGCTGTAGCATAGCGTGTATGGACAGGCCGCAGTTTTTCCCTGCGAGGAATCTGAACAAGTGGCAGATAGCAGTCAGCCGTTTCTTCACGTAGTTCACGTGCGGAGTCCAAGACAGGTCTCTATCAATTATCACTCCCAGGAACCTATGACTTCGGCAGTATGGTATTACTTGTCCGTTAATGGAGATGTTATATGCAAACATCGGTTTCCTGGTGAATGCCACCATTGCACACTTTTCGCATGAAATTTCTAGTCCTTGTTTCTGAAGGTAACTTGACGTCGTCGTGACTGCCTTCTGAAGCCGAGCACGAAGCTGAAGCCGTGTCACAGCGGACGTCCAAGCGCAGATATCATCGGCATAGATGGAAAGTCGTACGGTGCTGGGCAGATGATTTACTAATCCAATAAGGGTTAGGTTAAAAAGCGTTGGACTTAGCACTCCGCCTTGACGGTGTCCACGGCTAACGTGATGCCTTGATGTCGGGCCGTTCTCTGTGTGAACGTAGAACGTCCTCATCTGTAGGTAGCTGCATACCCACGCATACATCTTGTCACCAAGTCCTACAGCGTCTAGTGCGCTCAGAATGGCTTCATGGGTGACATTGTCGTAAGCGCCTTTAACGTCCAGGAACGCAGCGGCAGATAGTCGCTTACAGGCTTTCTGGTGTTGGAGATATGTGACCAGATCAACAACGCTGTCTGTTGATGAACGACCGCGTTTGAAACCGGTCATAGCGTCGGGATAAACGTCGTAGTACTCCAAGTACCATTCTAGGCGCGTTAAAATCATTCTCTCCATCGTTTTGCCGACACAACTGGCAAGCGCGATCGGTCGATATGAGGACATGTCCAAAGGAGATTTGCCGGCCTTAAAGAGTGGAATTAAGCGGCTGCATTTCCATTCCTGCGGTACCGTGCCCGTCTGCCAGTAGTCGTTGTAAAGGGTCAGGAGTGCCTTCCGTGCTTGTTCACCCAGGTTGCACAGGGCGCGATAAGTGATGCCGTCCGGTCCTGGCGCTGAAGAACGTCTGCACACAGCCAGTATAGCTTCTAGTTCTTCCATGGAAAATGGACATTCCATGCGAGGATCACGTGAGGAGAGAGGGTGGTCGGACGACCCCACCACCGCTCCGTCAGGATTTGCCTCACCAGCAATCCGTTTACTGAAAGACTCGGCGACTTCTATCTCACTGCACTTTAGATGGAGTGCCAGAGATTTAAACGGGTGGCGCTGACCTGGTGTTGTATGAAGGCCACGAACAGTTCTCCATACGAGCGACAAAGGCTTTCGCGGATCCAGAGACTCGCAAAAGGATACCCATCGCCGCGAAGCCAGCTTGTTGATTTGACGCTGTATTTTCTTTTGTGTGCGTCTAGCCAGTCTCAAATCGTGGATAGACTTCGTGCGTCTATACCTTCTTTCCGCACGACGGCGAATCGCACGAAATTTTTCGAGTTCGATGTCGAAGTCCGTGCGTACGGAACTCTTCTAGAGCGATTGCGTGGTGGACTCTAGGGCGCCCTTTATCGCTTCCTCTATGTTGTTCGATGAACCGTCGCGACAAGAATCTTCCATGATCATTTTATATTTAGACCAATCAGTGCTCACAGCAGCTCTGCAGGATTCAGATGCCGTGAAACTGTCGATCCTCAGATAGGTTGGGATGTGGTCGCTGCCTCGCGCTTCCAAGTCCGAAAACCAATGTACTTTTCTCGCAAATGAACGTGATACGAAAGTAAGGTCCAGGCAGCTAGAGTACGCTGCTCCACGCAGATAAGTGGGGCTTCCGTCATTCAAGAGGGAAAGTTGACAGTCAGAAGGAAAGGAAACCAATTGTTTACCTCTGGAGTTGACTTTGGAGCCTCCCCATAGGTAATGATGAGCGTTAAAATCGCCTGTGATTACCCAAGGCTGTGGAGTCGTAGCCAAAATTCTTCGTAAGCGCTCGCAATCTAGCCGGCTCGTAGGGGACACGTAGGTTCCCAGAAGTGTGAAGGTTACCTTGTTCTTTTTCACGGTTAGGTAAACATATTGGTTTCCTTCGTCAGCCGGCACTAGGTTATGTACGTAAGTCAAGTCACAGCGTATAAAGACAATGACTTTGCTGCACTCTCCGTAGGTTGAGGACATAAAACACTCATACCCAGAAAGCCTGATGGGAGCTGACAGGTTGGGTTCTCCAGATCACATTGATAGGGAACTGGTTCATGAAGACAAACTGCCTAAAATCCGCCATGCGTGACTTAAGCCCTCTGGCGTTCCACTGAAGAACAGACACATCCCTTACTTCCACTTGAAACAACGGCATTTTGCAGGTCGTGGTTTTTATTCTAGAGCAGCAAGCACCGGACTCAGGGTGTCCAGCACCTTTAGCGCGCTCTGCGCCGACGAAGTTTTCATGTTGCACAGCAGAACACGCATGGCGTCCATAAGCGACTTCAACATCATGATGACTTGGCGATCTTCCGTCGTCGTCGCTTCAGTGGTTGTTGAAGTCGTCAAGGGCACCGGGATCTGATGTGGCTTCGAGGCAGGTTGTACTTGTGGGAGTGCTGGCCACGCTTGGTGAGGTGCAAGCCTTGACACTTCCTTCTTGTTCACATTGTCCGTCATCGTGGAGTTCTCTGTTGGCAGAGCAGCCGCTCTAACGGAAGGTATAACATCTCTGTCGGTAGCAGCGACTTTATTTGACCCTCTGCGGTGACGACGCTGTCTTCGCCTGATAGAAGCAGCAGCCTCTCTGTGTGTGGAGTTGTCCCGCACCATACGTTTCAGCACAGCGCGCTCGTCCCGTACCCGTGGGCAATCCTTGGATGAGGCCTCATGAGCACCGTGGCAGTTGGTGCATTTTAACACGGTAGCACGGCAGGAATCTTTGGGATGACATTCAGCACATCGCGGGCACACGACATTGTTGTCACAGACGCCCTTAAAGGGTCCCTGAAACGTTTTTTTGACATTGCGTCACTGATTAGGCAACACAATTGCGAAATCATTCACACCATAAATAAAGCGAAGCACAATGCGCTAAGGCCGCTATGGGCTTATTTCTGTCGCCTTCCTCCTTACCACTGCTGTTCCTCCTCAACTCGATCTGCTGCGGAGTGCGCGCTAGCGACGACAGCGCCTCCCGCGTCAGCCGCTCTGCCGAGCCTCCCGTAGTGACATAGCGCCCCGATATCCTCACTGAGGTCGCCCGCCTCGGCAGTGCTAGCCTCTGTAATAGAGCGCCGGCGACTCGTGTGACGCCGCCAGATGCCGCGATGATACCGTTGGCTGAAATGAAGAAGTACGTTGTAGAAGCACGTTGTTCGCAGCTAGGTTTTGAAAATTACGTGCACGTCACTTGGGTCGGGGCCAATCAGCGACCTCTCATTCGATCGCGCGATGACGGGGGCGTTTGAAAACGCTTTTTGGCGAGCCGCTGCGACCTTTTGCGATACGCGTGTTCAAAACCTTATTGTAAATTACACACTTTACGCACAGCGCTAAAATCTGACCTGTAATGGTCCTAGTGACCCGCTCTACCGGATCACCATGTTTGCACAAAATCGTCAAAACCGTTTCAGGGTCCCTTTAACGTGTCCTAACTTGAAGCATTTGTAGCATTGCAGAGGCTTGGGTACGTATGGTCGTACTGGATGGCGTACGTGGTCAATCTTAACGTGTGAAGGCAGGCTGTCTCCCTCGAACACAAGCCTCACGCAACACGTGCTGCCAAGTCTCGTGATGTGCTTGATAAGAGCCCCTTCTGTGGCTGGTTTTATCAATATGAGCAAGTCGTCGGCCTTGATGGTGATGTCTATATCATAAATGACACCAACATTTCCATTGCAGCCTGTAGGAATCGTTGATTTCAATTTGATACTGTCAATTTCCGTAACAATTGCCCCAACTTAAGAAAGTTCTTCCTCGTTAAGAATTTGCCGCTGTTGCTTGAAAGCTTGCGGCACAGTAGCACATGCGCACTCCTAGCACTGCCACTGTACCACACTTCTGAACAGTGGGGCACACGTCCGAGCACAGCACACTCGGCACACATGAGTACACAAAAGCTGTCACGAATGTTCCGGGTACCGCACACTCGGCACTTGTCGGAATAATCACAGCACAGTTCAGAAGTTTATCCTCAGCTCTAAGTGTCATAAAAGAAATTTTCATCTACAAGACCCAACAGGTTTGAAGCATGAAGTCGAGTAGATACGATGTTCAAGAATTTGGCAAGCGCCTCACATAGTCCGCTCCTACGTTCTCACTGCCTTTTATGTATTCAGCGGGGAAGTCATACTCCATAAGTATGAGGCTCCAAGGAAGAATATGGCTGTTGATGTACTTGGTGGACCTGATGTAAACTAAAGACTTATGGTCATCTTGTAATATGAATGCGCGTCCAAACAAGTTAATGTGAAATTTGTGGACCGCTCACATGAGCGCCGGGGCTTCTCGCTCAATTGTCGAATAGGCGACTTCTCTCAGTCGAAGTCGGCGGCTTTCATACGGCACTGGGTGTAGCATACCTCGATGACGCTGCATAAGTATGGCACCTGGGCTTGTCTATGATGTGTCGGTGCGAAGCATGGAGGAAAGAAAACTAGGAGTGGGTGTCACGTGACAATCATGAAGCCTAGTCATAAAAAATTTAAAGGAAAGAATCATGGGAAATAGGCCCTGATCACGTGATAGGCAAGCAGTCCATTTAGTCGACTGGGGAGTTTCGCTTTTGATGCGTCTGCTGCGGAGGCGGCGTAGGCAGGCGTTGGTTTCTGCACGGAGCCTACGCGGCGTAACCAACGCTCACGCCGAGGCAACGCGCTGGCCAAAGTTGTCGAAGGTTCGAACGTGTGACGTTGCCTAGTCTGTGTAATGTCAGCCAGGAAATGCATCTACCAACTATAGTACTATTGAGCATTACGTTCACGCGGCTCGCAGCTGCGGACATCGGGTTGCAGCGAACGAAGCTGTCTGCACGGCTGAGCGGCTTTGTGCCCAACAACCAGTACCGCATCGAGGACTACTCGCCGCGTTTTGGTGTGCTCACTAGCATCGAAATGGGGAAGCCTTTCATCCTGCTAATGTCTGAAGGAAACCAAGCCACATCTGGGATAGCAATTCTTCGCGTTTTGGATTACTTGAAAAGCAGTGGTGCCAGCACGCGTGCTATATTAACATGTTGAAGAAATGGACCGGTAAAGGTGCTGCTACATCTGCTGATGCTGCATCCGAAGACGTTGCTGATGAGCCTTCCCAAGTCCAGTATGAACCGGTATGTTTGCGTGTATTAATGATCACAAGGCTTGCTTATTAAGCGTTTCCCTGGAATTGTGGACCTCACATTTAAAGTAGTCATTTTACATATGCGTGCGAGCCATTTGCACAGGTATTTCGTATTGTAAGATTGACAGATTTAAGGTACCTAATAGTAAAAAAAAATGTCGAGTGGATCAACGGCTGCCATTTATCTACACCGACGACAGACGTGTAAGATGCGTGTGTAAATTGTGTTTCAAAGCCTCACGAAACTGAGTGATGGTGAATGAAAGCCACATCTTCTACATCAAAACCTTGTTTTATGCAGTGTAGGTGAAGTACAAGAAAGGGAAAATAAACAGTGCAACTGAGCATCGTTATTAGAGGTTAAAGACCTCTAGTATTTTTTTCAGTATAGGGATAAAAAAGCCATGTCATTGTCAGAACTATAAGAAGCCATGGCCCATCATCAAGTATGTAAATAATTCCTTTGCTAGCCTGTACCATAAACTACGGTAACAAATTTGATAACATGCTGCTCTGGCAATACTGATCAATTATCATTTTTGGGGCACTAGAATAATTTTCTTGCTTCGTTGCCCTTACTGGGAATAAATTTTAAATCAGGCCAATAGTAACAGCATTACTTGGCCACTACAATTTTAACAAGCTTGTTTTTTGAGTTAGTGTAGGTCAAGTAGCAATCATCTGCATGCCATCTGTTTTATAGCTGAATCACACTAATCAGAGAATGCATGTGGACAACGTGGTCATGGAGGTAGTGTAATTAATAGCTGAGTATATCAACTTTCATACACAGCAATACAAGTTTGCGGAATGTCTGGTGAAACACCAATGTGCGACGAATGTTCTTTTCTCACTTTCTCTTTTTCATCTAATTTACAAGATCAAATATAACCCACAGGCTCTTCACAAAATTTTATGCCATGTATTTGTTTGACCAGTCATGATGAGCCACGATACATGCAAAACAAAACTGGTCTTCTGTGTACGTGCATATGCTTATCTTTTGTTGAATAAAACCCAATAGCTGCTGTGAAGCACCCTACATTAAACCACGCTGCACTGACCTTTCCTGTGCTTTGTACTTCTCCTGCTTGGCCCAAATGATCTTGCAGTGTTTTGTAAATAAACTAACAAATAAATGCTTAAATCAGCTTGCACTAGCAGGATCCTATACATGGCAGTTTTTATGTTGTTGCAATTATTAAGTTCACAAAGGTGTAAACAGAAATGTTTTTGAGCAAAGTAACACCTTAAGGAACATCACCTTTCTAGCTTGTTCTGGGTATGTGATTTGTGTCATGGTGTTTGCCCTGCCACCCATTTTTGTACATCTAATCTGTTGCAGCCACAGCTAGCAGAGGACACACCTGAAAAAGCCTTTCTGAGGCGTGAAGCAGGGTGCTGTTCAAATTTGCAAGCGACGACCGTGAAGAAAGCCAAGAGACTGCAGAAAGCCCGTCGCCGGCTTCTTAAACAGGTTGCTCACTCCAAGACGTCTCTAATGACTTAGTAGGGAATAGAATTCTAGGAAATGAGGATGTCGCTACGCTGTAGAGTCTTGGTGGGGCGACAAACGACTTGCTCGAGCGCCAGCTGGTATGTATGTCTGGCGAGACATCTTCACTCGCTTACTCACCAGAGTTCAGGGCATTTGCGCTCACACTGCACTTTTGTTCTCCAAGAGCCTATCGATACGTGCGAGCTGTATTTGACGCATGCCTTCGTCATCAAGGACACTATGCAAATGGTATCAATCAATTGATGGGGCTGCTGGTTTTTCAAAGGAGGTGCTGACTGCATTGCCCATCAAGGTAAACCAAAATTTACAAGATGGTTACGTACTCCACATTATGCAATCTAGTTGTGGATGAGATGGCTATACGAAGGCATGTGGAATAGGATGGAAAAAGATGCATGGATGTGTTGACTTGGGCATTGTTGTCAATGATGACCACTTTCCAGTTGCCAAAGGTGCATTTGTTTTAATGCTTGTTGCAATCAATGGCAGATGGAAGCTACCAATTGGCTACTTTATGGTTGGTGGCCTTGATAGTTAACAGCGAAGCAATCTGGTGCTGGAGGCTGCTAGCTTCGCTCACGAAAAAGGCACGCATTGTTACTTTGACCTGTGCTGCAGCAAACTTATTACTGCTGCGGAGCCTTGGCTGTTAGATGGACTGCCCCTTAAAGGAGGAGTTTGCACAACTTACTGAAGACATTTCGCTACCTCATGGCTACTCTGCTGACCCAAGGAAGGCGTCTGACTTGGAGATGTAATTGTTCTACACATAGCGGGGTTCGTAGCTTCCAGCTTACTGCTTCGCCATCAGTCTGATGGATGTGCTTCCGTGCTGAAGGTACCAACTCCCCCATCCACACCTGCATATTCCCTGATTTGGCAAAACACACTACGCGGGCTCATCTGTGCTTCATCTGATGTCCTGAACATCTGCCGACAATGTGAGAGAGACCTGCGTAGAGCGCTGGTGTGCTTGCCACTACCTTTCCAAAGACTTGCAGCTAAAGTTGCAGTGGCCACTATGACAACCCTTGTTGGCAAGGACTTCTTTAAAGTGCTGAATCAGCACATGCTAGAAAACAATCCGCATGAGTGGCACTCATCGCATTTTATGAGGGTAGTCATAAACAAGTACTTTGATGTTAGACAGCCCTATGTTGCCGAAATGACAACAGACAGTCTCCGCCAAAAAAGAATCGGTAAAAGCACACAAAGTTGACAGAGATTAAGGACTAATAAGTCTAGATAACGTAGCAAATTTTTCTGGGAACACTGGGTAATTATTCAGTTACTCCAAATTTTTATGTGAGAACAAACGATTGACATGAAGGATCAAACATCACTATTACTTTATTAAATGAAGGCAAAGTTTTAAATAAGGTCGTGTTTCTCAGCAAGTCGGTAAGCAGTAGTTTCTCAACAATGTATTGGAGAGCTGGTTCACTTCACATCCAAAGAGTAGACTGGCCTTTCTTAATGTTTCCGCAACAGTGTTTGGCAGATAAGTTAATCATAGTGCCTGCAGCCTCTTGATGAGAACAGGGTCCTTTTTGCTTGATTCTCTTCCTCGTTTTAACATTCACAGCAAGTACTCACTGGTTTTAGTGATAACATACGCTGCATGGATCACTAATGGAGTGCAAAAAGCAATCTCATGAAAAATTAAATTTGCTATGAACATGACTGTAAAATTCTAAGAGCACTGGGCCATGATGGCAGTCAGTAGGTGCAGCTTCCACATGGTGAAGGAAGCTGGTGCCTCTTGTGTACAAATGGAAACCTACCATTTATTTTGGTCATTTGCGCTGTGGGCGCCCTGAAAAAGCTTTGTTAGGGTGCATGAAGTTTTCGAATCTCTCATTGGCACGTTGCATTGTAGGTAAAAGATGCTTCACTACTCATGCAAACAAGCGAAATCCTAGACTTGAACTCTAAGTGTCATAGTTGTGGTTCCTTAACATATGCCTAAATAAACTGAGGCACACAATGACTTTCGCATTTTTCCTTCTCGTAAATGTGACTACTTCTGAAAAAAAAACTTATGACATTGCACTCATAAAACAATACTGCCACTCAGCAGTCGTGGCAAGCTCATGAACACAGTGTGCAGACATCAGGGGAGAAATGGGATGCCTTACTGTAGCACGTTTCTTGTTTTGCTTTAAGTTCTAGATTTAATCACTTGCACACAAATTCTGCTAAAGCATTTGTTTTGCATGGCGTCAAAGTAAACAGTATGAACACTGACTATGCATTGCTAGAGCATACTGTATATTGATGGGGACGTTCTGTGAATGCTCTCAGTGTCTTCTTCATGAGACAAGTGTAACCTAAAGGACAGCAATGCATTTTCAATGTTTACTCCGGCACATCCTTCAGCTGATCATTGTTAAACCTGTCTCGTCGTCACCTGGAACACGATGGTTTTACTACCAAAATATTCATTGGGTTTAGTGTACTCTCTTTACAATAGGATTCTATGATTTTGTGTACACTGTGAGAATGAACAGTTGGTGTATAAATTAAATGCAGTGTGACTTTACTGCTTTTATACTCTGTCAAATCTACATCCATTTGGGGATCAGAGCTTACTAAAGCTATTCGCCTCTTAATGTTGCAATGCTTTTACTGTGCGTGAACAGTGCTAACATTTTTCTAGGTGTGGAATAAAACATAAGCTATCTGTCTGCTTTTTACTTGCGGCAAAAGCAAGTGTAGTTTAATGGCTGCAGATTTTGTTCCTTCTTTTTTCACCTTTAATTTTGTGACCAAGAACTGCCATTTTTAGATGGCTGCATATTTTGCCTATTTCTGTAACCAGTACCATCACAAATCCTCCAAGTGTTTGTGATTACAGCACACATATTATGGCCCATCGGGGTAAGATTGGATACAGTGTCGCTGAAAGCAAAAATACAGCTACAACCCAAAAATACCTGACCCTACTGTCTTATTTACATGAATGAGTTAGCGGTGCTGGTTGTGTAGCATTATTGTATAACAATATTATAGATATGTCCTCTAGCATTTAAATATGCTCGCTAATACTGATGCCATGGACCAGCAGCATGATTACCTTTTTAAATGTGATGCTTGCAATTTTCTTTACTGCTTTACTGTCTACAATATACCCACTTATCTTGTTTCTTCCTGTACTTGTGTGAAATGTGCAATGAGCATTCAATAAATAACAAAAGAATCAGTGTTTTAAAGAATATGCATCCAAGTGCGGTGGCAATTGCACAATTAGTACACAAGCCCATACGAATTCCATGCTTTCCCCTTGGTGCTGTGTGTCCAGTTTTCAAGCCAACAGCTTGCATATATCTTGGAAATGGCTGTTCCAATATTGTGTCACATCAGCTGTGAAAGAAAAGTCCCTACCGCAATGTTGGAGGAGCTGTTGCAGGGCTAATATCATACTCGAGGAGTGCTGATTAATGCAGGGGGGTGCAAGAGGGGCACTCACACCCACCAAGTCACACCAGCCACTCTTACTCTATCAGCGATGTCCCCATCCTTCACTCCTGCTTACTTACTTGTGTTTCGGACACTGTGGAGTCCTGCTGTTATTATATTCACCCCCACCCCTCCAACCGTTCTCATTGGAGGGGGGGCTGGGGATATAACAACAGGCTTCGCCACCTCCATAACAAAATCCTGCGATCGCCCATGGACTAGTTCACATAACGCATGAATTCCATCCACTGGGTGTATTGTGCGTTAAGGTGTTTATTCGATGAAACTAGACGGAGCCCTGCGGCAACGGTTGGTTGGTTGGTCCTTGGGTAGCTTGGCGCAAACCACTCTGGGGGATCTGCCATGAACCAAAAAGAAACAGATTTGTGTGGAAGAGAACTACTAATAAAAAATACAAAAAATTGTAGTACTAATTTAATAATCAAATTTAGGTTAAACAAATAGTTTTCTGTGAAGACTGAATGTATATAATTATAAAAAGAGAAGCGAACGCTATGGAAATTGGTTATCACGTACTCAGATTATGATTTAAAATATATAAAATAAAAAGCTGAGCTGATCAACATTGAATTGTTTTTGTCTCACGAAAATAATCGCATCCGGCCTTGCAAACGTTCCTGTGACTAAATCCGAGAGTAATCGCACCAAGAGAAAGGACTACTGGAAGAGACAAGTTTAAACCCATGTTTCTCAAGGGCATTTCCAGAAACCTTTTCCATGGGATATTGAATCTTCGACATGATATGAAGAAGTGCTCCAGAGACTCATCCTCATCACAATGCAGACACAACGGTGATTGAGCCAGACCATACCTGTACATGTAAAAGTTCAATGGTGGGATTCGGCATCGTAATTTAGTGATTGAGATTTCTGCTCTTCTGGTTTCGCACCATCTATTCTTCCGCGCATAAGCCAAGTCTGGGAAGTCAGTTGTGGCTAGTGCAGATTTGTTAAAATTCTTGCAGGTAGCATATTTTGGGAAGCACGCAGCTGTAACAAACGCCGACGTCGGCAATACATAAATTACCGGGCCATTTAGACATGACACTGCGAGCGCGTCCGCGTATTCATTAAGTGTTAGACATTTGATGCCATTTATTCTGCAACAACTGCATTTCCAAACGCCCCACTTATTTTATTTGGTGATTTCAATTTCCCCGGACTAACATGGTCAAATGTAGCACTAACTGCATCAAAACACAACGCGGAAAGTGACTTCTAAAACCCTTGTTTAACATTCGGCCTATCAGCTATAAACGATGAACTAGCAGCTTTCTCTGAATCCTTTCTAATCGACTTTTTCTTGCGCACTGTCGAAACAAACTGGCACCTATTTAAACCAAACCACACACCTGATAAAAGTTTACGTTCCCACTGTCACCTCAACATCCCCATGGTTCAACGCCTCACTAAAACGTCTTAAAAATAAAAAGAAGCGCCAGTTCCGCTCCGCTAAGCTTTCAGACACCCAGTACGCACGGGACAAATACAACGCAACCGCAAAGCTTTTTGATTCTCTCGCAGCTAAAGCCAAGCGTTCTTTCTATTCTTCTACCTTACCTGATATGCTCCGAAAAAGTCCTAAGCAATTTTGTAAAACAATTAACCCATCATCTACTAGCCCTTCATCGAATATTACACTACGAGACGAACAAAAACGCCCCGCCACGGTGGTCTAGTGGCTATGGTACTCGGCTGCTGATCCGAGGGTCGTGGGATCGAATCCCGGCTGTGGCGGCTGCATTTCGATGGAGGCGAAATGTTCAGGCCCGTGTGCTGTGCGATGTCAGTGCACGTTAAAGAACCCCAGGTGGTCAAAATATCCGGAGCCCTCCACTACGGCGTCTCTCATAATCAGAGATTGTGGTTTGGTTAGGAAAGGACGCTAATTTCTGCACCCCATGTAGGGAGCACGGCTAAGCGTCCGTGGGAGTGGGGAAAGGGAGTGAAAGAGATAGAGAGGAGAGAAAGGCCGTAGTGGAGGGCTCCGGAAATTTAGACCACCTGGGGTTCTTTAACGTGCACTGACAACGCACAGTACACGGGCCTCTGGCATTTTCGCCTCCATCGAAAATGCGACCGCCGCGGCCGGGATCGAACCCGCGTATTTTGGGTGGCAGCCGAGTACCGTAACCACTACACCACCGCTGGTTTTGGGACGTTAAACCCCACATAGTAAGTAGTAAGTAAGAGACGAACAAAATGTTTCAATTCCTGAACACTATACAGCGCATGTAATAAATGAAACCTTCTGCTCTGTATTCACCATAGAACCTGACGGTGACCTTCCCAATGCCCTTTCTGTATGCCAGCCGATGAAGTTGAAAATCGTATTTCATGCCAATTGTATCTCCAAAATAATCGACTCGTTAAAGCTGACTTCCTCAATGGGTATAGATGGCATTAACACAAAAATATTGAAGAACACTAAAATTGTAACAAGTGTGATTTTATCCAACATTTTTCAGCAATCACTCTCATCTGGAGTAATGCCGCAAGACTGGAAGGTAGGCAAGGTCATTCCAATCCCAAAGAAAGGTACCTCGTATTCACCCAAAAACTATCGTCCCATTTCGCTCACAAGTGTATGCTCTAAAATAATGGAACACGTAATCTATTCCCACATAGTCAACTTTCTCGCACCTCTTCATTTCTTTCATAAAAACCAACATGTCTTTCAGAAAGGCGCTTCGTGTGACACTCAACTAGCTCTGTTTACTAACGACGTTAGCTCTAGCACTGATGCAAATATACCAGTAGACGCACTTTTTTTAGACTTCGAAAAAGCTTTTGAAAAAGTGCCTCATAAACGCATGTTCTTAAAACTTTCCTGTCTTAACCTTGATGCGTTAGTTTTCGATTGGATTTGCGACTTTTAACAAACCGCCAGCAGTTCGTGTACGCTAATAATCTTTCTTCGTCATTAGGCCCCGTTATTTCAGGCGTGCCTCAAGGCACGGTTCTAGGACCTTTGCTTTTCCTTATATATATTAACGACCCGCCGAATAATATTTCCTCTAACATCAGATTTTTCGCAGATGATTGTGTCATTTATCGCCCAATTAACAACGCATCAGACGTTCATGAACTTCAATCTGACCTTCATAAAATTGAAATCTGGTGTAAAACATGGTTAATGTCCCTTAACTCAAGCAAAACGTCACTAGTCTCCTTTCATCACCGACAGTACTACCCATCTCCAACACACTCCATTAACAACACTCAAATTTCATGCGTAAGTACATACAAGTATCTAGGTGTCCACTTATCTTCTGATTTAACATGGTCTCTTCACATAACGCACATTACTAACCATGCAAATCGTGCTCTGGGCTGTCTACGCCGTAACCTTCATCTAGCTCCTACCCCTGTTAAACTACTCGCTTATCAGACACGAATCAGACCACACCTTGAATACTCATGCGCTGTTTGGGACCCTCATCAGAGTAACAATACTAAAATACTTGAAACTGTGCAAAACCGGGCAGCAAGATTCATCTTTTCAGATTATTCATATCAGTCAAGCGTAACCCATCTTAAATCTCGTGCTACCCTCGCTACACTTTCGTCACGCCGCTGTATAGCTCGTCTGTGCCTGTTTTTCAAGTTCTATCACGGATCACCTCGTACTCCCGCCATCAAGCCAGCCCATCGTCATTCAGACCGCATCAATCACGGAAAAGCTGTGTACCCGCCAAGTGCTCGCACCACTGCGCACCTTTCATCCTTTTTTGTCAAGACCGCACAAGATTGGAATGGCCTTCCTCCTGACGTTGTGCACCACTCCAGTATCAACTTCAAAGCAGCGATCGAGCATCTACTCCATTAACCCATCAGAATAGCCCACCCCTCACGTAAAACCCCATCATGGGGCCTTTGAGGTATTGTAAATAAATAAATAAATGAATAAATAAATAAATAAATAAATAAATAAACAAACTTTTGCCCTGGCACCCATATCAACCGCATGAGGCGTAAATGTCTTAGCAGAAGAGAATAGAATGCTTCTAATGCATTTGATAAATTAGGCGCGCTGACAGATCAACACACAGACAAACAGTAAGTTAGAATGGCGACTGATGAGAAGGACTGAGGTAATTTTCGTACAGCTAAGACGATTGCCCAAACAGGCACGGACCTCGAACACGAGCAGCGCTTTTTCAACACAGCACTGAAGAGCGAACCCCACTGTAAGGTGCTGGAGAGGACGGCCCACTGCAAGGTTCCAATGCTTCTTTACATGTGTGTGAGCAAATTATTCATCGCTCGTCATCTTCATCTGTATATAACCATCATCACTGCCAGCGTCATCTTCGTGCAGCGCGTGGCTCAGCCAAATAAAGGTTTTGTGGCGACAGCTGTGCTCCTGCTTTACAAAGTGGAGGAAGGTGCTTTCGATTCCTAGGTCCTCTACGATTTTCCCTGGAGCTTCGTTCGGGTCGCCGTTAGCTCCGGCTCTCCACTGCCATGAGCCACGAACACCGTACTGCCATTCGTAACGTTTGCGTATAACACTGCTGTCCAACGCACTACTGGTTACTCCCCCTTCTTCCTGCTTTATGGCCGGCAACCCGCATCTTTTCTCGACGCCTCCTTTTTTGATGTTCCCGTCAACTCGTCGCCATCGCTATGCGAGCAGTTTTTGTCTCTCCTTGCTACTTGTCGCCGTCGTTCCCGCCTCAACACCGCGGCAAGTCAACAAGAACGCAAGGCTCGCTACGACGCATCTCACCGCGTCGTCTTGTTCCACCCCGGAGACGAAGTGTTGTTGTCGACCCCAACCCGAGTTCCCGGTCTGTGTGCAAAGTTTCATTCATGTTTTATCGGATCTTACGTGGTGTTCGAACACACTTCACCAGTGAACTATCGTGTCACTCCCGCTATCATGCCTTCCGACGGCCGCTGTCGTGGCACTGAGGTTGTCCATGTTTCCCGTCTGAAACCCCTCATCCGACGTACCTCACCGCTATAAACAGCGGCCAGGATGGTCGCTTCCGCGCGGGGGGGTATTCGTGTGAGCAAAATATTCATCAGACCGTCATCTTCATCTGTATATAACCATCATTACTGCCAGCGTCATCTTCGTCCAGCGCGTGGCTCAGCCAAATAAAGGCTTCGTGGCGACAGCTGTGCTCCTGCTTTACATGTGTAGCGAGACTGGACGCTCGAGGAGCGTTTCGACGGCGTAACGAAGTGGCACCACACACTACTAAAAAACAATCCGTAAATCCGAATAAACGGCGACGACCTCGGAGTGCCGAGCCGGCTAATACTGTTTATTTGTCTCAAAACGAAGGACGCACATCGGAGACTGACAAAATGGAAACGCGACTTATGATGTTCCTCAAAACATCTGTAAGGCAAAGCAGCGAGGCCAAAATGTGCTAGAAAACACACGCCGTTGTTAAAGGACACAACAACTGATTTCAAATCCTTAATGTGCCAAAAACGGATCGCGGTCCGACGCTCTGCGCAGCTTTCCGCGCGAGAGCGCTGGCTAGTCCATCGACAACAGAAGCATGCGTAAATTGCGCCTTATTAATTGTATAGACACGGGTCAGGCACGCCTTTCGTCGGCCTCTCGCCGTCCTTCCTCCATCGGGGCCCGTGCCGCGAACGCTGCTGCAAGCGGCGGGCGCCACTAAAAGTTACCGGGTGCCAAACAACCTCGAGTGTTCCGGCCACCTTGTGGGCCTAATGCTACCCAAGAGGCACCGCGCACGAGGCCCTCGGAGCAGCGACCGAGGAGGTACGCTTTGTCGAAGCGAGCGAAGTCACGTGACGCCGCGTGCTAGTTTTTATTTCCTCCATGGTACGAAGTACAAACGGCTTACAAAACGGTACAAAAGTCGGGTGCTCTCAGGATAGGTTGCGTAGACAATATGGTCTTGAATACATCGAAGGTCGGCTGTTCCCTCTCTCCCCAAATTACTTTATTAGAGGCTCTTTTTTGTCAGCTCCGTGAGCGGTCCTACTAATCGCGTACAAATCTCTGTAATACCAAGTAAGTCCAAGAAAAGAGCGTAATTGCTTTTTAGTCTGTGGAAGCTTGGCTGCCTGCATCTTGTCAAGCGTTTTGACCTGTGGTTTGATGATGCCATTTTTAATGTGATGGCCAAGGAATGTCACTGACCGTTGACCAATCTCACATTTCGTTGGCTGCATCGTCAATCCCGATTCTCTGACTCGCTGGAGAAAGGCTTCAATTGTAGCCATGTGTTGTGTCCACGTTTCAGTCGCAATTAGCACATCGTCGAAGTGGAAGTAAATATGCGGTATATCTGCTGTCACTTTCCTCATAAGGCGGTTGATAACAGCTGGGGCGGTTTAACGCCCGATGGCATGAAGCGAAACGAATAAAGGCCGGATGCCGAAGCAAATGCTGTCATTGCTCATCCATCGGCACCTGCCAATATCCTTTAGCAAAGTCCAACTTGCAAAAATATCTCGCCTGCCCCAGTTGTCCAAAGATAATACCAACCCCAGGTATAGGCTCATTGTTGTTCACTAGAATCTTGTTGAGTTGTCAAAAATGAATGCAGAGATGTATTGTCCCGTCTTTTTTCTTGGCAATTAGTATCGGCCACTGGTAGGGGGCTCGGGTGGTTCTATGATGCCTTGCTTCAGCATATGTGCAATTTCCTTTTGAACAGCTTCTTGCGTAGCAAATGGTAATGAATACGGCCGTACGCTCACTGGGGTATCCGTGATAACGTTCAGCATGCACTGGGTAAGGTGTGTTCTGCCTGGAACGTATTCAGTATGAGGGCGACCTGTATGCGCTGATTAGGAGAGCTATTCCGATATGTTCACATCGCCAGCTGAATCTTTTTGCTGAGAAGGCGCGCATTGCAGATCGTCATGTTCGGCATTGTCAGTCTGAGAAGCAGCTGCCGCTTCCTGCGTTCATGGTGGTATGGATAGTTGTTCTTCATACATTTTGAAAAGATTTATATTGGAGAGAGATGTTCTTCCCAAGTCATTAACATGATCTACATCATTCCTCCTCTCCAGTGCGGTGAAAGGGCTTTTCCACGTCAGAATCAATTTGTTTTTGTCTGAGGGGAGTACCAGCAACACCTTGTCTCCCATAGCCAAATGAGGTGGTTTAGTTTTCTCGTCGTAGTGCTTCTTCTGTAAGAGCTTGGCTTTTTGAAGCTCCCCTCAGCTAGACAGCAAGTGTCTTCTAGTCGTCTCCGCAGGTCAGCTACATGGCCATATGAAGTCTTAGTGTCAGCATCGAGCTCATTGCCAGCTCATAATTCTTTCAATGTTGCCGTGGGCCCTCTCACGTAATGGCCATACAGTAAGTCAAAGTGTGCGAAGCCCGAGCTGGACTGAGGAACTTCTCTCTATAGGCAAAATTAAATGTGCTAAATAACGGTCCCAACTTTTCGGGCACTCTTGACGCATTCATTTTATCAGTCTTTTGTGTACCGTTGAACCTCTCGACAAGGCCATTTGCCATGGGATGACACGGTGTAGTTGGCAAATGCGTGAAGGAAAGAAGCCGGCTTAGCTCGCACATCAGGTGGGACGAAATTGATGCACATCTGTGACTGATAATTTCCTGAGGGAACCCCACTCTCGAATACATCTCCAGTAGTGCCTCGACGATTCTTTCCGTTCCAATGCTAGGCCGTGCCACGGCATCAGGATAGCGGGTTGCCATGTCAACCATTAAAACTACGTATGAATTGGCTTTTTCTGACGTGCGGGACATCGCGCCCACAATGTCAATTTCAAGTCTCTTATAAGGAATATCTTATCAATGAGGGTCCTTCTTCCCAGCGTACTCGACCGACTAATTGTTTGGGGAAAGTCCCCTGGCACGTGTCGCAAGATCTCACAAATCGCGTGATGTCCGATTGCATTCCTGGTCAACAGAACTCCCCGAGGACACGGTCTGTTGTGCGCTTTATTCCTTGATGTCCAGCGAGAATTCCTTTATGAGCCATTCGCATAACAAAATACCCGAGGGATATTGGTACAACAGATTCTTCCATTTCTCTCCCTGACTGCAGCGTCTATGTTCTATGCAGAATTCCTTCTTTTATAACGAATTGAATCTCGGCAAATCTCGTGTTTATCCATCTGTCAACTGCTTCCCAGTATTTCTGAAGGCTGCTGTCATGTCTCTGTCTTCACAAATCGGTTGAACTTATACCAAGGGAGTTATTGTGGGTACAGGTAGTAGACGACAACTTCCCTGCTAGACTACCGCAGCCCCTTCTTTGCGGTCTCTGGTTTCTCCTGCAGCCGATGTTAGGGTTCCGCCAGGATGGGATGCAGTGGTAGAGCCCTTGTCAGCTTCCGGCCAAGGTGATTCTTCCACGAGAATAGAGGGACATGGCTGCCATTGCCAATCATGATCGGGAGCGGATATATCACGGAAATATTTTACGTTGCCCAAAACAACGTCGTACAAAGGGTCGTCCATGCAAATTGCGCGACTGTGGCTGTGAAGAAAGGTGAGGTGATTCGCACCTCCGTTTCCGGCAGTTTCGGTACCCTTCGATCGAGGGATAGGAAACTTTCCCCGTCAGATTACTAACTTCTACAAGAGACTTCCTTAAAATAATCCAATCGTTTTCCATACCTCTCAAGACGGTAACGAATCGGCCTAGAGGAGTGCAGGGTCCCGGGCCGGCCCGAAAGCCCAGGCCAGGGGCGGCCCTGAAGTATAAGGGCATGACCCGGGCCTGGTCATGCCCTTATCAGGCCCGGGTCTGATAGGTGTTGGTAATGGCGTGTGTATGCTTTTTGGCTTTGTTGTTGTTTGGGATTTAACGGCCCGAACCTGGTCAGGGTATGTGAGACGCTGTAGAGTGGAAGGCTGCGGCTAATTTAGACCACCTAAAGTGCATTAGCATGCTCTGATATTGCGCGATACGAGACGCGCAGCATTTTGCCTCGGTCGGTTTGTTACACGTAATTTCGGGATACTGCTTCGTACAACTTCCCGCCATTATATTGAGTGAAACACGCTCTTGGCTTCCGTGTATCAAAAGAAATGGTAGTCAGGCAGCGCTGCGGCCAGAGAAGCAACGGTGCACTGCCCAAATTAGAGAATATCAGGTACACGTATCATAGACAACATTTCGAGTATGCAGCTGCGCTCGCATGCCCGCTGCGCCTGCTTCCGCCTTCGTGACATTGAAAACCGGTGAACGTGACTCTGTGAGTCATTAATACGTGACAAGCTGCTTTTGCTTCAGCTTGAGTGCCTCTAGCGAAGTGACTCTTGTCACAGGATCACCGATCCACGCAAATGTTGCTGTTTTTTGTGCTTGCAAGGCAGTTCGCAATATTTATGTCTCGGCAATCAGCAAATGAGAACTAGCATACTCATGATACACTTGATGAGCAAACAGAGAATGAAGCCTAAGAAAGCATAGGGGAAGTTACTTGTGGTATTGTAATTGTGGAGAAAGCAGAAAGGAATTAGAGTGGACGAAAAGACAAACCTTGCCTTCGGTGGGAACCGAACCCATGACCATCTCATCTAAGTTCACGTTCTACGTGACGCCTCCGGGCAAGAAAGTGCGTTCCACGCACGCCGCCTTCGCCATTAGTGGCGCTGCCTAAAACTCCCAGGATAATACGTACATAAATACACAATAATGTGGACGGGGGGACGGCCGCCTTCGTAGCTCAGTTGGTAGAGCATCGGACGCGACATCCGAAGGTCGTGGGTTCGGTTCCCACCGAAGGCAAGGTTTGTCTTTTCGTCCACTTTAATTCCTTTCTGCTTTCTCCACAATTGCAATACCACAAGTAACTTCCCCTATGCTTTCCTAGGCTTCATTGTCTGTTTGCTCATTAAGTTGTTTCTAACAAATAAAGAACGAGCCCTTGACCCCTTCCCTTTCGTTATTTCATAGCTTGGGCCTCGTTGCGGCAGACTTGGTGCCTTAGGTAGCATGCGAGGGCTTATTGGGCAGCAGCCATCTCATCTAAGTTCACGTTCTACGTGACGCCTCCTGGCAACAAAGTGCGTTCCACGCACGCCGCCTTGGCCATGAGTGGCGCTGCCTAAAACTCCCAGGATAATACGTACATAAATACACTTTAAAGTGGACGGGGGGACGGCCGCCTTCGTAGCTCAGTTGGTAGAGCATCGGACGCGACATCCGAAGGTCGTGGGTTCGGTTCCCACCCAAGGCAAGGTTTGTCTTTTCGTCCACTTTAATTGCTTTCTGCTTTCTCCACAATTACAATACCGCAAGTAACTTCCCCTATGCTTTCCTAGGCTTCATTGTCTGTTTGCTCATTAAGTTGTTTCTAACAAATAAAGAACGAGCCCTTGACCCCTTCCCTTTCGTTATTTCATAGCTTGGGCCTCGTTGCGGCAGACTTGGTGCCTTAGGTAGCATGCGAGGGCTTATTGGACAGCAGTCATCTCATCTAAGTTCACGTTCTACGTGACGCCTCCTGGCAAGAAAGTGCGTTCCACGCACGCCGCCTTGGCCATGAGTGGCGCTGCCTAAATCTCCCAGGATAATACGTACATAAATACACAATAAAGTGGACGGGGGGACGGCCGCCTTCGTAGCTCAGTTGGTAGAGCATCGGACGCGACATCCGAAGGTCGTGGGTTCGGTTCCCACCGAAGGCAAGGTTTGTCTTTTCGTCCACTTTATTTCCTTTCTGCTTTCTCCACAATTACAATACCACAAGTAACTTCCCCTATGCTTTCCTAGGCTTCATTGTCTGTTTGCTCATTAAGTTGTTTCTAACAAATAAAGAACGAGCCCTTGACCCCTTCCCTTTCGTCATGATACACTTGGATACTCATGAGATCGAGTATGTGTATGCCGATTCTCACGGCCACCTTCGTCACATCTAGTCAGTAATTCATGTTTCCTCATTCGACAGAGCACAAGTGGTCTCATGGCGCTGAAAAACGTGCAGGAGACCCCGAGACAGAAGTGAGCAAGCACCTAAGGAAGGCGGTACTCAAGATAACTTAGTGCAGTACCCTTTGCGACAGACGGGTGTATTAGCACCTTTACTGCAGAAATATCTAACATGTCCAGCGACACCCCATGTGCACGAGCTTTTCATCCCTTCAAGCATCCATCTTCCCTCGAACTTCTGCCGCTTTAATACTGCAGTGGTAAAGTTACACACGACAAAACGGGAGACAGGGGTCCCTCCTCTAGTAAAAAAAATGTATGGCAGCTCTGCTGCTGTTAAACTCTATCGTCTCTTGTTCTTACTGCAATATTGCCACGATAAATGCAGAAGAGGCAACCGCCGTTCACCCTGCAAAATGGCACCGACCGAACAGCACGTCCTCTTCGTTGCCTTCCTCTACCTCGACACCAGAATCCGCGGTGCGCAAAAACAAACTGCGAACGACTGTAACCGCACAACACACACAAATGCACTGCAGTTCTGTGTCATTACTTCCCCCTTGGAAAGCATCGGCTCGATTATTACAGAGGAATGAGGGAAGGAGGGGTCATCAGTGTGAGTAATATGGCTTCATCCTAGGCACATGAACCGGTTGTGGATTGCGGCGGGAGCGTCCTGTGGCGCTCTCAGAGAGCACCACTCGTCGCTGATACGTTGATTAACCCGGTAAGGTCCGAAGTAACGGCGAAGCAGTTTTTCTGACCTTCATCTTTGGCACACAGGGCTTCAAATCCATACTTTGTCTCCAGCGCAATAGGAAACTTCTTTGTGACGGATGTTGTACCTGCGAGCATCGTAGTGCTGCTTAGAGCGAATGCGCGGGTGAGCTAATCAACGAGTGTCCTTGGCCCGCTGGGCGTATTGGGCAGCATTCCATGTGGTGGTTGCGAAGGGGTCCGGCAGAAGCATCACGTCTAATATTGTGGTAACCTCGCGACCATGAAGCAAGCGGAACGGAGAAAACCCTCATGTTTCTTTTACGGCGGTGTTGCAGGCGAGAGTTACGAATAGAAGAACGCTATCCCAATTCTTGTGATCGACATTGACGTGCATTGAAAGCATGTCAGCGATGGTTTCGTTGAGCCGTTCGGTTAATCCATTCGTCGGCGGATGATAAGCAGTCGTGCGACAGTGAACAGTGCCGCTGAGGTGCATCACTTCTTCAAGTAGTTGAGCTGTGAAAGCTCTCCCCCTGTCTGTGATAACCACAGATGGTGCATCATTACGCAGGACGGTTTCATGAATGAAGAAGTTGACGACGTCTTGAGCAGTACCGCCCTGAAGCGGTCTGGTTTCACAGTATCGTGTTAGATAATCAGTCGCAACTATTATCCATCGATTGCCAGCGGAAGATTTCGGAAATGAACCAAGAAAGTGCCTTCCAACTTGCTGAAAGGGCACCCGGGGTGGTTCGACAGGGTGCAACAGACCATCTGGTTTTACGGGCGGTGTCTTGCGCCGCTGGCAGTCTCTGCATGCCTTAACGTAGTGCTTGATGGTACGAGACATTTTCGGCCACTAATCCTTCAGAAGGATACGTGCGAAAGTGCGCGTGAACCCCATATGTCCAGAAGAAGGTTCGTCGTGACAAGCATGCAGGATGTCATCTCGCATCGTTGATGGCACCACTAGAAGGTTACTTTCAGCCCTGGTATCAAAGCTCTGCTTGTACAGGAAGTTGTTGTGTAGAAAGAACGAAGAAATTACACGTCTGAATGCTCGTGGTGGCTGAGTGATGTGGCCCTCAAGATAGTCGATGAAGGGACGAAGCTCTGGATCATTACGCTGTTGCTGAGCCAAGTCGGATGCTGCGACAGCGCAGAGGAAACCATCCTCGTCAGTCACTCCAGGCATAGTCGTTTGACCTGGAGCGCGGGACAGTCAGCATCTGCATGCTTGCGCCCACATTTGTAGACAACGGTAACGTCGAACTCCTGAAAATGAAGGCTCCATCTGGCGAGGCGGCCTGAGGGGTCTTTGAGGCCCGCAAGCCAGCACAAGGAGTGGTGATCACTGACTACTTTGAAAGGTCACCCGTTCAAATATGGTCGAAACTTGCCTGTGGCCCACACAACAGCTAGACATTCTTTTTCTGTGGTGGAGTAGTTTGCTTCGGCCGATGACAAGGTACGACTAGCGTGGGCGATTAATTTTTGGCGCCTTTTTTCCACTGCAGGATGATTGCTCCGAGACCGATATTGCTCGCGTCTATGAGTACTTGAGTGTCGGCGTCTTCGTCGAAGTGACCTAAAATTGGAGGTCTCTGAAGTCGTTGCTGAAGCTCACAAACGGCGCGGTGTTGCTCGGGTTCCCAAACGAAAGGTACATGGACTCTAGTCAGGTAATGCAAGCGCTCAGTGATCTTTGAAAAATTCGCCACGCAGCGACGGTAGTACGTGCAGTCCCAAAAAGCGCCGAGCCTCGCGTTTCTTCGTATGCGTTGGGAAGGCTGCAACAGATCGCGCTTTTTTCAGGATCCGGGGAAATTCCTTAATGGCTTACGACATGACCAAGAAATTGGAGCTCCTCGTAACCAAAGTGACATTTATCGGGCTTCAGTGACAGGGCAGCACTTCGCTTGGCATCGAGCACCGCACAAAGACGCTGAAGATGCTCCTGGAAAGTCTCCGAGAAAACGACGACGTCGTCCAAATAAGCAAGGCAGGATGGCCACTTCCGACCGGACAAAACTGTGTCCATCCTTCTTTGAAAACTGGCGGGAGCTGAACACAGGCCGAAAGGAAGCACTTTGAATTCAAAGAGTCCGTCTGGAGTGAAAAATGCGGTCTTTTCCTGGTCAGGGTCATCTACCTCGATTTGCCAATAGCCACTACGTAGATCCATGGAAGAAAAGTATCTGGAGTGGCGAAGTCGGTCCAGAGAGTCGTGGATGCGGGGAAGAGGATAGACGTCTTTGTTTATGACGCTGTTGAGTTTGCGATAATCCACGCAAAACTGCAATGTGCCATCTTTCTTTTAGGGGTGAAGCTCCTTATACTGTGGGTGTGTCCATCCTCTGTTTGTAGTAGCCACCTCTAGTTCGTGAAGTGCTCGCTAGATGTCGTGATGGCGCTGCAGGACGTTCTTCATTCAGATGTATGGGAACACGTACTTTGGGAGTCTGTCTGTCTGTCCGTATGTCTATCCATCCGTCTGTCTGTCTGTATGTCCGTCCGTCCGTCTGTCTGTCTGTCTGCCTGTCTGTCTGTCTGTCTGTCTGTCCGTCCGTCCGTACATCTGTCTGTCGGTCTGTCCGTCCGTCCATCCGTCTGTCCATCTGTCTGTCCATCCGTCCGACCGAGCGCTGCGGTGCTGCTTACCTAGTACGTGAATGGATCAATAGATGGCATGGAGGCACTAGCTGCATGCTCTAGTGTGATAGGAGAGCGATAGAGGGCGACTTACAGTGTTTGTCACGTCTTTGATGATGTACTGGGCCAGATTCACGGAAGATTCACAGTTTTTACCGATGAACACCCAGAGCTTCGCCCACTCATCATCAGTAACTCCGTGGATATGCGTGGATTATTTAACTCGCACAACTGCAGACTCCCAGGTGCTGCTAGATGGCTGAATGATGTCGTCAGCAAGCATTTGTTAACTTGTTCGCGAATGACGTCTTGCTTCATTCGAGAACCACGGTATGCGCACTGTCGGATGGGTCTTTCCGCGGCTTCAGTAACAATCCTGTGCTTCGCAGCGGGCGTCTGCTTGATCTTCGAAGTCGTGTCAAAGCAGTCCCTCAATGAAAGCAAAAGAGAGCGGATACTCACTTGCTGCGAAACTGATAGTGCAGACTTGACATCCAGTTGAACTGTCGACTGGTTGTCTTCATGTGCGACGGTTCAAGGTTCTGCGTCTGATATGCTGCTTCTCGCGTCGCCGATTTCATCGAGGTGAGCGAAAACAGCGTTTTAAATGCGAAGGATTTCTTAGCGAACTTCGGCGAGTTTGAGCGTATCTATCTATATGTCTATCTATCTCTCTATCTATCTGTTTAGCCGCCTACGATTTTGTGCTCTCCTGGCCGTTTCGCTAATGGGATGTTTACGAAAATCGATATGGCAGGACATGACTGCCTGGCGAACATAAATGGCAGGTCATAACATGAAACGCATGACATGCATGTCATGACCTGCATGATTTACATATCATGGTCTTGGTACTCTCCTGGTCGTTTCGTTAATGGGATGTATACGAAAATTGGTATGCCACAACATGACTGTTGTTGTTTTGTGGGGTTTAACGTCCCAAAACCAGCTCTGATTATGAGAGACGCCGTAGTGGAGGGCTCCGGAAATTTTGACCACCTGGGGTTCTTTAACGTGCACTGACATCGCACAGCACACGGGCCTCAACATTTCGCCTCCATCGAAATGCAGCCGCCGCAGCCGGGATTCGATCCCGCGACCCTCGGATCAGCAGCCGAGTACCGTAGCCACTAGACCACCGTGGCGGGGCACAACATGACTGCATGACATGCATATCATGGGTGGCATAATTTGCATGCCACGGTCATGGTGCTCTTCTGGCCGTTACGTTAGTGGGATGTATACGAAAACTGTCATGCCACAACATGACTGTATGACGAACATGACTGACAGGTCACAACATGAAATCGTGACATGCATGTCATGAGCGAAATGATTTACATGCCACGCGTTTCTTTAATTGCACGTATACGGAAATTGGCATGCCACAACATGACTGCATGATAATCATAAGTGACAGGTATTAACACGAAAATCATGACATGCATATCATGAGCGGCATGGTTTACATGTCACGGTCTTGGTGCTCTCCTGGTCGTTTCGCTAATGGGATGTATACGAAAATTGGTATGCCGCTACATGACTGCATGAGAACATAAGTGACAGATCATAACATGAAAAGCATAACATGCGTGTCTTGAGTGGCATGATTTGCATTCCACCGTCTGGGTGCTCTCCTGGCCGTTTCGTAAATGGGATGTACACAAAAATTAGTATGCCACAATAGGACTGCTTCGCGAACATAAATGACAGGTCATAACATAAAAATTGTGACATGCATGTCATGAGCGACATGATTTACATGCCACGTGTTTCGTCAATGGGACGTATACGGAAATTGGCATGCCACAACATGACTGCATGACAACCATAAATGGCAGGTGATAACACGAAAATCATGACACGCATGTTATGACACAGGCAGCACGCCAACACAGGACTGATGTAGGCGTGAAGTCGGTCAAAGTCGGCAGCAATATCGGGCCTAAGTTCGCAAATCGCGCTCGGGCTACTTTCACCCACATCTGCCCGAGGACGGCCAGACAGAATGGCTCCACTGTGGCGAAGACACCATGGGTCAAACTTGGGCAGCCAGCGTGAGCGGAATTCGGCCAGCCAGAGCGGGCGAAATTGGGGCAGCCAGAGTGGGAAAAATTTGACCAACCAGTGTGGGCGAAATTTGGCCAGCTAGCGTGGGTCAAATTTGGCCAGCCAGAATGATTCGAATTTAGCTAGGTAGCATTGGCCGATCTCGCGGGCATTCAGGATTTTTTTGCGTGTTTTCGGCCCCGCCGACATGGGGAAACCCCTTGCGCGACCGCTCACAGCCATTATGGTGTTTCTAGTGTTTACCCCACGTGGATCGCGCCGTTTGGATTGCAAAAATTTTTATTTGTGTGTTTTCACATTTTCGAAGGGCTATGAAGGCATTTTCGTAGGCACTATGAAATGTACCAACAGTAGTTTGTGTAAATGTGCCCCTCATACATACGCGAAACTTCTATTAACACAGTAATAAGTGGGGCTAAGTGGATCCTCTGTACTTTCTATTAATGCGTTCTAAACAAAACAAATAACACAACAAGAGAGGTTTATAGGGAAAGGCACTATTTCATTTATTTTCTGGACTTTGAATTGATAATATGCTATTCTCATGTTGCACCGTCGTAGTCGAAAAGCTTCGGCAAGAATGTAACCTTCGGGAAAAGGCATGATAAATTAGCACAGCTTTGGAGCACATCAGCACAGTACTATCACTGTATGCAACTTATGAGCGATTTATGAACAAATGCAGAAATTCAAGAAATCTCAGAAACATCGCGTAATCGGGCACTACTTTAGAAAATAACAAAAGAAATTTCACCTTTTAACTACATAATGAATCTTTGTTCAATATTCCACCCCCAGATCTTGGCTTCGCGTCGGTTTAGATAACCAAGAGGAAAAATACGTGAGTAAAGGTTCTCTTGCAAAGAAACTTTAAAAGCGGCACATTAGTTGAAATAGGTGCACTTTGCATTATAACAAATTTAATATTTTTGGCATACATCGGAAAGGAAAACATGTAGACGTGAGCTAACCCGACACACACCAATGATGGGGTCTTTAGGCAAAAAATGTCCTTAAATGATAGGTGCAAGGTGCATTATAAGCAGATATTAGAGAAGGAACATCTTTTCAAGGCTACTTTAAAAATGCCATCGCGTACCGAACTGCCGCCCGTGTCCTACACCAAGGAGCGCGTGTTCGGTATCACGTTACCTTTAAAAATACGGGCAAGAAAACATGTTACGAGAACTGCAAGTCACCACACAATGGGTGTTTGATACAAGCACAGGATTAACTATATGAAGTAAAACTGCTTTGTGACAATGTGCGTAGGCTCTTTATTGGAAAATAAAGAGCCTACGGACCTCACGGTACAAATAATATATAAAGTGGAACCGGTGCTTTAACATCACAACAATATGTGCCACGTCCCATTGTGAAAACTGGCCAGCAACTTACCGAATTTTGGCATCCGCTCTGCACTCAATAGCTGTGAGTCAGCAATACAAATTCGGCGGCGATACTGTAGTCTCACCAAATGGCGCAGGCTTGTGTTCATATACAAGCGACGTCACAGTTGGGATGGGCATTGTCTTAGGAGGTACACTCGCCAAGGAATCGCGCAATCAACTTGAATGATCGATAAGTGCGGTACATGATAAACGATAAACGCGTAGACAGAGTGCGCGCACTCGTCGAAACTCGTTCGTACACCTTGCACGTCGGTAGCAATGCAGCCGCGACGAGAGAGCGCCTAAAGTACCACAAAAACTGCGTGGTTTCCTCCTCAGAAGGCAGAAAATGCCACCAAAAGCAGGTTCACAACGACATTCTTTGCAAACGCAAACATTTATGTACAATGGGGGGGGCACCCGCCGGGACTGCTTTGTTAAGTGCAGCCTGGTGCAGCCTATGGAGTATGCTGGCAGGCATGTATTCGCTGGTATGCATGTGTTCTCTTGCCAGCTACCTGTAGCACAGGATTTCGCAGAGGCTGAACCACCCACTCTAGCTAAAGACGCGAGCGAAATGCTGCACTGCACGTAGCAAACATAGCGAGGGGGTGCGGCGTCGCGAATGTCTGCAAGTTTCTGTAGCGCAGCAAAACACGTGCTCCCTACCCGCGCGACAAGAAATAATGCGCTGAATATCTCTCTACTCGCGCCCTTCTTTTACTCTTTTTGGTTATTATTAAATTAGTTTTTAAATACTAGAAAACGCAGATGTGGGCTTTCATCGCCATCATAGTCTCATATTAACGTCAGAGACAAATCCTACACTCGCTGCAGAGAGCATGCAATGAAGCTCGATATAATCTGCTCATCTAACTAGCACAACGTAACCGCGACGGCCGATGTGTAAACGAATTCGATATGCATGGAAAGAACGCACTAACGGTCGTTACACAAAAAAGCAAAAAAAAAGAAATAAAGTAGGAATATTACGCAATGCCGTGGACATATTAAGGAATTATTAGCCTATTATATCTGCGTGGCAGTAGAGAGCATGGAGATGGAAAAGGGTGGTACAAGTTTACCCGACCAGTAGACAATTATTTTCTGCTGCTGAGCTTATGCGAGCAGTGATACATGTGTTGCACTGTACTGGAGCTGCTTTTGAAAGGAATGCACTAGTTTCGCGAACGCACTGATGAAATGTGGTGGAGGGGCACGTGGTCAACAATAGCTTGACTTAAGACAGTTGGTTTATACTGTAACCCTGCACAAACTTATGAAGAAGCTAGGGAACAGAAGAGAGCTTTGATTTTCGACTGATTTTTTTCAGTGCATGCTTGCTATTTTTATATAACCTAAAATACGCAGATCGCCTGCACAAGAACACTGTGTGATCACATACACTCTAGTAGAACTCACCAGAAAAGCTCTCTATATATCCATCATAGGAGTGTGCACTTGTTTGCTACCTTTGAGATGAAAAGTGCTTGCCATATCACTGCTTCGTATATTTAGTTTTTCTCTTATTGGCAAATGTCATGGTCTTGACAAGAGCACTTCATTTGAATTTGCAATGCAAAAGGGATCTATTTATTTCATGGTGTATAAAAACAGCTAACATCCTCTGAATATAAAGTTAGCACAAGATCTGTTTTGTCCCCTTGCTGTCACGCTGTTAGCTCCGTATACCCTTCCTCTGCATTGGCTGCTAAATGTCAGTACTATAAAGCCGGTTGCGAGAGTTTATTTCCGCTTCAGCGCACCTTAAAATCTGCGCTAGACCTTTTTTATCCACTCGCTGTTCCGCTCTTACCTCCGTATGCTCTTTCCTTCCATAGGTTGCTAAATGGCAGTAGTATAACGCCGCTTCCGACTGTCTATCCTTTAACATATGAGTGGTGGTTATGCCCATCGATTTGAGCACGAGCAGCTTATATGAATTTTAATTTTCTGACATGCGCTGTCAGATAAATTTCCACCATGCTTGTCGATCCTTCTGGCTAATGTTAACTGTTGCGCCAGCCTGTTTCGTAAAGTTCCCGCAAAACAGCCTAGAGATGTACATATCAATAGTTTTTCTATATGCATATTTTTTGTGTGCTCTGTTTATGAAAAACAAAGAGCGCGAACGGAATACTATATGCTGCTCAAAACGCACGTGCGCTATGTTCGGGAACTGAAACGCGTATACATGAATATACGAAGCCCAACATCTGATTGTTACATCGAATCACTCAAGTGAATTTAGGTCATGGTTGTCTCGATCGGATCTCTTATTATTATATACAGCGGGCTTCCAAAGAGGCCCGGCCGACATCAACCATGAAAGGCTGCGGCTAAGTCGACGTTGCCTCCTGGACGGCAGAAATGACACAATGTTTCCTGTGAAATAATCTTTCTAGGCAAATATCGCGCCAAATTCGCCATTCCTCAGGCGATGCTGATGAGCAGCAAAATCGGCGTCACATTTGCCGGAGTTATCGGCTCAGCCGATCGGGGCTCTAAGGTGGCATACTTGGCACAGTGTTGCCGATAAATGGCGTCGGCCAGCCCATATTGTCTGTAGAAAGGCCAAATCGGCGGCATAGTTGCCGTTCAAAGCCATCGGCTCAGCCGATGTCGGCAGTAACGCGGCATATGCGGCCCCATGTTGCCGATTACAGTCGACTACCTGCCTATATCAGCGGGGCAGCGGCTATAGTAGCCGACATTGCCAGTCATTGATGGTGGCGTAGTTGATACTGGCTCGCTATCGGCAACATTAAGCCGTGGATGGGCAGAACTTTGCCGCCATAAAAGCAATATTGGCCCCAGGTTGCGTGCTGCCTGGGGAGTAACATGATTTACATGCGGCGGTCTTGGAGCTCTCCTGGTGGTTTCATTTGTGGGATGTACATGAAAATTAGTTTGCCACATGATAACTGTATGACGAACATGACTGAGAGGTCACAACATGAAAATCATGATATGCTTGTCATGAGCGACATGATTTACATGTCACGCGCTTCGTTAACGGGATGTATACGAAAAGTGGCATGCAACAACATGACTGCATCACGAACGCAAATGAGAGGTCATAACATGATAATCATGACATGAATGTCATGAGCGACATGATTTACATTCCACGGTCTTGGTGCTCTATTGGCCGTTTCGTAAGTGGGATGTATAAGAAAATTGGTATGCAACAACATGACAGCATGACGAATATAAATTACAGGTCATAACGTGAAATGCATGACATGCATGTCATGGGCGGCATGATTTACATGCAACACATTTCGTTAATGGGGTGTATACCGAAATTGCTATGGCACAACATGACAGCATGACGAACGTAAATTACGGGTCATAACATTAGAATCATGACGCGCATGTCATGAGCAGCATTGTTGAGATGCAACGGCACAACACGACTGCATGACTATCATAAATGACAGGTCATAACATGAAAATCATGATAGGCAAATCACGATTTTCATGTTATATGCCATGACCGGCGTGATTCATATGTCATGGTGCTGGCGCTATACTGCCGTTTCTTTAATGGGATGTATACGACAGTTGGTTTGGCACAACGTGACTGCATGACAATCATATATGACAGGTCATAACATGAAAATCGTGGTATGCATGTCATGAGCAGCGTGATCTACATGCCACTCGTTTCGTTAATGGGATGTATACCAAAATTGCTATGCCACAACACGACAGCATTACGAACGTAAATGACAAGTCATAACGTTAGAATTATGACATGCGTGTATGAGTGGCATGGTTTACATGCCACAGTCATGGTACTCTTGCGGCCGTTTCGTTAACTTCATATGTGCCAAACTTGGCATAACGAGACAACAATGCAAATCCATTTTACGTTCCTGATGCGTGCTTCGCATTTCGTTGATTCCCACTGCATGTGGGATCTGCCAATTTTTTCGCAAATTGCTTGTATTTGCGACGAAAGTTCGTGAGTAGAATTGATTTGCAGGCTAGTGGGTCAAGTATCATGGAAAAAACAGCGCGAACACAAGGACGATGAAAAAGGAACACACACCACACCATGCTTTGCTCCGTGGTGTCGTGTGTGTTGCTTTTTCATCGTCCTTGTGTTCGCGCTGTTTTTTCCATGATCGTGAGTAGAATTTCAGAAGGTTGCTTGGTCAATTCGAGGAGGCCATGAGCGGCGCATACTTGACCAGAAAAGATGATGGATGCATTGCTTTCAACAATTCAAACCGCAGCTCGGTCGCTATCGCTCAATAAGGAGACCAGGACCCTGGAACGGTAGTGACAGCCACAAAATCGTCACATACCCGCAATGCAACTTTGTGCGATTTGCCGCCATGCGAACTTGCGTTGCGTGAAAATGTTACCCGTAGCTCTGGAAGATTTATAATGGCCCCATATTCTGTAAGAAACTCCATTCCTAAAATAATCTGCCTAGAACATTCGTGTAGCACTACGGAAGATCCGACGAAAGTAGAGCCGCAGATAGGTACTCGAGCAGTGCATTTTCCAACCGGTGTCACGAGATGACCACCTGTAGTACGGAGCTCAGGGCCATTCCATGGCGTCGTCACCTTTCGGAGAGTGGTGCCAATTCACCACTCATAACTCACCATTGATTGCTCCGGGCGCGTTGGGCGGAAATCCCTGAAGGCCCAGTCGCCTATAAGGACACTGGTAATATAGGTGGTCAGCTTCACCACAGTGGTAGCAAAGCGGCCTGTTATCAGAGGTGCGCCACACGTTTGATTTCCGTGTAACCTGTCGCGAACCCGCGTACTCATACGTGTTTCTATTCGAAGCGGGATACTGACGTGGCATAGCTGGAGCAGTGAAAGGCGGACGGCGTGCTGTAGGCAGTTGAGGACTCCGCAACGCCTCCGCATACGTCACGACTGGGACATCGGCTCGCACTGGTGCCAATGTTTGGGTAGCAGTCCTGAATTCCTCCCGAATGATGTCGCCAAGTGTGTAACAACCGGCTGCGGCGCGGTTGTGCGCACTTTCTCGAGCTCTTCGCGCGCAACGCTCCCCACGAGATCACGCAATACTGCTGCATCATATCCACAGGTGACACACGACATGGCAGTGACGGTGCTTTGGTGGCCGTACTGCAGGGACCGTTGTTGAAGCGCTCGCTCCGTCGTCGTTGCTTATTATAAATTCAGCGAAGGTAGTTGGCGGATTGCGCATGAGTCCAGCGAAGAGTTGCTCCTTCACTCCTCACATTAGGAGATGAACTTTCTTCGTCTCAGCCATGTCAGGGTCAGCACGTCTCAACAAGCGCGACATATATCCCCGACAAACATAGTCATACTTTCATTTAGCTTCTGAAACAGAGTCTGCAGTGCCTGCTCTGCCCTTTATTTCCCCTCGGGGATTCTGTATGTCTCACGGAGCTGCCGTTGGAATTCTGGCCAGCTAGTGATCGAGCGCTCGAGATTCTCGAACCACGTTCGCGTGTAGTCTTCGAGGGCGAAGCACACGTAACGCAGTTTCCTAGAGTCGTCCCATTCATTGACTGCTGCGACTCTGTCAAAGTGCTCAAGCCACTGATCCACGTCCTCGAACACGTTGCTGTGAAACGACTTCGGAACGCGTGCTGCGTAGACGACACTCGGAGTACAAGTAGGCCGGACAGTGTCGCTCTGTTGCGACTGACCTGCCCCTGTGGTGGCCATCATTACCGAGCTCACAGGACTGTATTCAGGAGGTAGCCCTTGCAAGCGGCGGCTATGGCGAAGTGGCTGGTTTTCTTCCGGGTTAGCGGAATGATGGCAGGAATTCGTAGCGAGGATGGTAGGATTGAAACCAGTTTGTCACGACAAATGCAGAAGGGGCAACAGCCGGTCACCCTGCAAAATGACACCGATCGAACAGCACGTCCTCTTCGGTGTCGTCCTCTACCTCCACGCCACAATCCGCGGTACGCAAAATAAAACTGTAAACGGCTGTAACCGCACAACACACAAATGCACTGAAGTTTCCTGTCATTATCTTTGATAAGAAGTATATTATTGATAACTTTCTGCATCATAATGTATGAACCAAGCAAAAACTTTCCGGTGTCTGCTACACATTTTGCTTGTGTGATTACAATTCACACGCTCTTGTTTCTTCCTGCACCATGATGTCGCACCATGTTTATTTGCTGCTTGACACTGCAGGGTGCTGAGATTTGTTAAGGTATAGGTTATGCGGCTCTTCCTCCGCCGTCCTCTTATATATCGGGGAGGCGTAAAAATTCATTTCATTGAATGATGGATTTATTATTTTAATTTTAGTGTAAGGAAATTAAGAATGATATTAAATGGTCCTTGCTACAAACTTTTAAGTAATCATAATATGACCTTACTAGTTGACTGACCTGCGTCACGATTCTCTTGCCAGAATGCGTTTTCGAACATGCGTCGAGTATAAGGAGAGTGATAACTTATGCAAGAAGGGAGCACTTTCTTCCTGTTAATCGGAAGAAGCACGTTGGACGCGACACAGGAGCGCTGCGGAGTACGAAGGTAGGGGGGGGGGGGGGTAAGGTTATTGAGCAAGCGCTGTTTTGAATAGTCATGAGCTCACGTATTAACTTTGAAGGAAGCACGTTGTAATAGTTACAAACTATGCTGCGTTGGTGAGTGCTAGGCTGTAGAAACAACTCGCTAACCGTTTCCGTCTTATTTCTCCAATAGCTGTGAAAGTGACTTCAATAATTCGCAGTAGTTCACGCAGAAAAGCCATCGGGACAGACTAAAAAAAAAATGACAGCATATCCACGGGGTGAATGATGATGAGTGGGCGAAGCTCCGGAGGGAATCATCGGTAAACCGTGAATCTTTCGCGTAAATCGCCCAGTCGATCATCATGTAAAGGCGTGAGAAACACTGTATTCGTACGCTGGGATCTCGCGTTTAAGGGGGATATGCTGTGCTAGAGCCAGGCCTGCGCGGAACTGCAGGACAGTGACAGCGTAAGCAGGAGGAGCTACTTTCTTAGAGGCCACTTTAAACGCTTGAGGAAACTAGTGCAAGTAGAAGTGGTAGGTATCTCCTGCACCATAACTTATCATTTTGCCAAGTAGGGAGGTACCCACTACGCCATAATTACCAGTGCCTCCGTAATGGGTTCAGAGCTACAAAGCACGCAGCTCTGTGTTCTTTCAAATGATGCCTCGACCTCGTTATACAATCCATTTTCGCGTCGTGTAGCGGTGTATTACTATTTTTCAACGTAACATTACGTTTGTTAATGCGATTCCGCGGGAGACATTATACCTGTTTAGGTCTTTTAGCGATAATTTTTCAACCACAGGCGTAGCTCAGTGGTAGAACGCTCGACTGCCACGCCGAGAGCCTGGGTTCGAATCCAGGCAGAGGACACAACTTTCGGAATTTTTTTTCATAAAAGTAGACGTGGCTACATACATCACCAACAACGAACACCATGGGATGTACAGACCCACGCCCTAAGGAGCTTCGCCCCTAAAAAAAGCTGGCAAAAACCATGTGTAATAGGTACAGCTACTGGTTGTTTATGTAACCACTGGACTACATGGGACATCATCGTCGTTAATCAGATTGGCGATTCTGTGGAATGAATACTTCTGCGCTTCCCACCAGCTGATAGTTTTACCCCCGAGGTGCAGCGTATGCATAATAATAGAGTGATTTCGTATCTGGCTTTAATTACCGACGACTTCGACGTCAGACGTGCTTTGCAACCAAAACACTTCAGGGGTTCTGCGGAATCTCAAATTCAGTTTAAGCGAGAAATTTCGCTTCGTCGTAATAGCGTGATGATAGGGCTTTTTAGCAGTGACGGTAATACCACACCGTACAGGCCGCGGTATCACCGTCGCGTGTTAAATGTACTACGATCTAAATTCGTTGCGTGGTTAGCTGTGTGCGAGAGGTAACCTAAGATGATTACAGTGGTAATTCAGGTAATGCTGAAGCTATATAAAAAGGCGTGGACTGAGTATTCTAGAGGTGTTTCTAGAGATGTTGCTAGAGATGTACTTGAGATGTTTAACACCCTGCATGTTGAAACAAAAGCACAAGGACTATTATGGAACACAAATTATTTTGTTGACTGAACAGTTAAAACCTTCTGAAATGCAGCCTATTGAAGCAATATGTCATGCCTGATCCCCGTGAAATGACCTTCCATGTGGGCGCTACCCCTCTTGGAAGTTTGCTTTTTCTCAACCTTTCACCTTTTCCTACCCACCGTAGTCGCCGCTGTTTCCTTTCTGGCAAACATCGTCTCCTCCGTCACAGCCACTAGCTGCAAGACTGCAACCACGACTGCAAGCCACAGATAGCCAGACCTCGCTCCCTGGTTCGCGCCGAGGCCTCCGGCCTTGGGAGACTAGGGAACTCGCTCTCCCGTTGTGCCACTTCGCAGGATGACGCTCTGTACTCCCCACCCGCCGCGTTCGACAGGGAGCGCTGCTCAAGGAGAAACCGGCTTGCTCAGTTCACCGCTCTAATATACAGCCATTACGGAAGCCCTATGTCCGGTCTTAATTTAAGACATAACACTTTCAAAGACCGAAGACGACCACAAAAAAGGGACGAGGTAGGCATCTAAAGCAAACATCGAGGCCGGTATCTCCCTCACTAGCGTGTGTGGCTTGCTTTGTCAGATCTATGGCACTGCGGTGGCGCTGACTCGGCGTACAAAGTTGGAGGACTCGCTCCTTTTTAGCCCGACAATGTAACGTACGTTGGAGACAGTTACCTACCGAGGAGTCGGAACGACTGCTTTAATAATGCTACTCAGCCTGGCGAATCCTTCCAGGAGTAGTCAGAGCACGTTTTTATTCTCTCTGGTTGGATTGTGCAATAAACGAAGTTTGTAGGATAAGTTATGCGCTATTTACTCAATATTCCCAGCTTGTCAGTAATTAATGTAAACTCAACTACAAAGGTCAGACGTTTAGCCACTTTATGTGGGCGTTGTGTGTTGTAGTCGTTCTTTGAAATGCAATAATAACATTGCACGGTTAGCATTGTGCGAAACAACCAGCTACGCCTCCTCATATATGCCCCTGTTATTCTATCGCAAAAATTTTACGGCCGTAGTTAACCGAAGGTAAACACAGTACCTGTGGAAGCCTGACACTGTCATAAGTTCTCACAACACTCTCCAGAAACTATCTTGAGCGCGGCTAGTATTTTCACTATAAGCTAAGATTCGACAGTGCCTCGTTTACGCTCAAGGAATAATTGGTTGCATTGGGCCGGCTGGGGCGGGTCGGGCCAAAAACGTTTCGCCCCCGGGACGGGTACGGCCCGTATTTAAAAAAAATCCGCGCGTATCCACGGAGTGAATGATGATGAGTGGGCGAAGCTCCGGATGTTCATCGGTTAAAATCGTTAATCTTCCGTAAATCTTGCCCAGTACATCATCAAAGACGTGACAAACACTGTGTGTCGCCATCTAGCACACTCCAATCACACTAGAGCACGCAGCGAGCGCCTCCGCGCTCGCTGCGTTCTCTAGTGTGTACGCTAAGCAGCACCACAGCACTCGGACGGACGGACGGACAGACAGACAGATGGACGGACGGCCAGAGAGACAGACAGACAAACAGACGGACGAACAGACGGACAGGCAGACAGACAGACTCCCATACTACACGTTCCCATACATCTGAATGAAGCGAGCACCAGAGCGCCATCACGCCATCTAGTGAGCGCTTCACGAACTAGAGGTGGCTACTACAAACGGACAATGGACAGACCCACGGCATATGGAGCTTCGCCCCTAAAACACTGGGCCGGGATTTGGAGGGCCAGAGAATCGCGCTTTCGGGCTGGACCGGGCCCAGGCCGGAAAAAGTCGGCCCATGCAGTGCCTTCGAGGACAGCTTCAGCCGTAGGCATAGACTTGTCTTCCCTTTTAGGCATCTCCTCTCTTTTGCCTTCCGACTAATCGGTACGTTGTCGCAAGGCCTGTGTCTCCTGGTTTGTTGAGTAAGAGCACAGGGCTTACTCTTGCAGCCAAGACGCTCTGCCACTTTGCTTGTTAGGATAGCCCTCGGTGTTATGCCCGTTACGCCTGCACTTTCCGCAAAATAATTTTTTTTTGTCCTTGGCCCCTTGTTCTGGTCCACCAGTCTCTACCTTTGTCGCCACGCTTTCCACAAAGAAAGCGTTACAGCTTCTCGTTTTGGTCATTTCGAGGAGTGGTCTGAGATTGGTCCTGTGGCTTATCAAGTTTGGCGCTCTTGTTTTTACCTTTGATGAGATTAACTGAACCCTGGCCCTCCATAGAATTATCCGCAGCTTCAGCCAGCTTCTTCTTTATTTGGCAATTCTTTTCCCTCAGGAAACTTGCCAGCTTCTCATGGCATGTCATGAGGAACTGCTCCAAAACAATAACGTCTCGCAGAGCATCATACGTCCATTGTGTCTTAGTCATCTCCAGCCAATGGTCAAAATATTCTAGAATTCATAGCGAGAAGTGCCGACCGGTTTCGGAGTTCTCAGGTTTCGCCGACCGAAACTTGGTGCCGCATCCCTCCTCACCAATCCTGAAGCGCTTCAACAACGTCTTCTTCAGTGTTGCACAATGCATTGCATGGTCAGGAGCCATTCTGCCAACAACATTTACCACTTTACCTGTCAAAGACAGGCTCAGTGACAGGGCCCATTTGTCCTGCGGCCACTCATGGCTTACGGCGATGTGGTCAAAGCGCTGTATATAAGCGTCTAAGTCGTCGCGGCTTTTGTTGAAGGGAGGTATGAGTTTGTGCGGGCTCTGGTAGCTTTTAGGAGCACTCATGTGCGCACCCTTTGTTAAGTGGTCAGTACTCATGCTACAAGCTGTCGCATCCAACTCTCGCAGCTTCAACCTGAGTTCGAGTACCTCCTTCTCTGCCTTCAACCTCGCCAGTGCCTCAGCTTCAGCTTCCTTTGCCGCATTGCGTTCTGCTAAGCATGTTTTACGAACTCCTCCCTCACGTACGCGCTCATCCTCTATCCACACCTTTAGCGCTGAACTGCTGAACTCCAGTTCCTTCCCAATTGTTGTGAGCGTGTCTGTCTCCGTCGTTAACCATCAATCACGCATCAGCAACGCGATGCTCTTTTAGACAGCTTAAGAGCAGTCCTGTCTCGTGGACGCCAGAGAAGTGATGTATTTTGTAGGATCATCCCGTTGCAGAGGGGGTGTGACGCTTTGAAGAGGGAGGAGACGGTGGCTGATTGTAAACACAACACGACAATTATATTTGGATGGCGCACGCACACAACATACATAAGGCAAGAACGTACAATTAGACTCGATCGTCCCACAATTCGGTGGTAGAGTCCAGGAAGTAGTGGGCTGGCAGGGTCCCAGCGGTAACGGAGTCGTTGTGAGGTAGATGTCCGGCGTAGTAGTTATGTCCCAGTAGGAGGGGTCATGGGGCGAGCTGGTGACCCACCACTAGGTAGACAGTAGCCGCCATTGTCAGTGGCGCACGGGGTCGTTTCAGCGCCAGCCGAAGACCTTGTGACGCTCGCTCTAGTGACGGAGGAACGCCGCCCTGTAGGAAGAACCACGCGCGTAGATGCGGGTTCGCCGAAGCAGCAGGCCACGAACAGAAGTAACACTCAACAGGAAGTTCAAGCCAATTGAACACTGTGACAACACGATGGATTTGCGCCCCGCCACTGTGGTCTAGTGTATTTGGTACTCGGCTGCTGTTCCAAGAATCGCGGGATCTGATCCCGGCCATGGCGGCTGCATTTCGATGGACGAGAAATATTGAGGCTCGTGTACTGTGCGATGTCAGTGCCTGGTAAAAAACTCCAGATGGTCGAACTTTCCAGAGCCCTACAATACGGCGTCTCTCACAATCAAATCGTGGTTTTGGGACGTAAAACCGCCCGTATCAATTAATCAACCGATGGGGTTGCTTTTCTGTCAGCTTTATTCGTGACGTAAATTACCAAGGTGTCAACTTATTCGTGTAAGGAACTATCAGTTATGTTAGGCACACTGCCCGATATCATTATCTACTGACTGTACGTGATCCCGCGGCACGGATTCATACACTTTTTTCCTTTTTCGCGCCACGAAAATGCAGGCCTGGCTACGAGCGTTCAACACGTCATTTCACGTTAATCCTTTACGCACTCTACCTCGCATAGGCCTCAGTATAATCATTCTCACGTAGCGATGGGCGACAGACGAGGGTGGGGTCGAGCGCGGCTGTGGGTGGTCCGTCATTGGCAAGAGCGGACACACCTGTTTCCGTATAGCCTGACACCAGTGGCAAGATGGACACCAGTGACATGGCTCAGGCTCGAGCCTAAACAGCTCCGATATTATAGCATGACGCTTTCTGAAGAGCCGCCGCTTTCATTCAGGTGAATAGAAGACCGCATGGCAAGAAGAGCTGCATTCCTCCTATCTTCCTCCTATGCACTTAAGGCATAGGTGCTGATTAAGTCTGCTAGTGCATAAGTGCGAAATGGCGTGTAGTGCGGTGTTTCATGGCTTTGGCGCATGCATTATTCGTTAGTGATGAAGTGAAGCGTAATCTGAAAAAGAACGAATTGTTGATGGTCAGAACACATACTCTCTGCAGGTTTGATGGAATGAATATCATTTTCATCGGCCTTAAATCAGCGTGTCATAAAATTTTCTCTTTCACTTAGCTATTACATTGTTTGGTTCATTTTTGCGAAAAAGTAGTGCGTATTAGAGGCGCTGTATGTGTAACTCTACACTAAAAATCTTTGAACCAGTGGGAGCTCATGTAGGCTAGGATTTTTTTTTATATTGAGAGGCTGCATGGCTCCGTCTGTCGCCACTGTGGGTTGAACGTATTTTATCAAAGACCAGGAGAGGGAAAGTACAACAGAGCTTTTAGAAGAGAGGCTTGACTATCCTATATTCAACAAAGAGTCACGTTTAGAACGTAACAGTGGTCTCCCCCTTTTGCATTGCAGGATAATTCATAATCACCTGACGGAGAAAATTTCATTTAAAGGGCGCGACGACCGGCAAGAACGTGCGCCTGTTTGAGTGCTACTGCAAAGGATATGAATTATGAAGATGGTGCTGAGCGGCCTTTCGCGAGGTGATTAGGATTTGCATGTTCAGGTTGGGTTGAAAAATAAGAAAAAGCAGCCCGTCACGTGAAATGACGTTTAAGGCTTCATTCCCAGCGACGTTTCTCAGACTCCTTGTCAGTCCTTCGCTGTGAGGCAGAAGTTACCAATAAGACAGGATCAAGACGGAATAGTATTCGGCATTCCGTTTTACGGTAATGGTCTCCTGTGTCCCGCAGTGACAATAACAGTAGGCGCTCTGTCATGTAGGCTTTACAGTAGGCTTTACCGTCGACGGACGACTGTTCAGGCCGCCATCGTTTTACAGTTTGATGTAGATTGCTGCGGAAATGTTCGCCGAATAAACAGCACGCGTGGTCACGCGTTGAGTTATGCAGTGTCCTTCGTGGTCACAGCAACCTCACAAGGTCATCGGTCTTCCAGTGCAGTAAGAAGCTACCGTCTTACCGTGTAGTATGCGCGTGGTTTCCCTGTCACGCCTGCGCCACACTCATGAGTGCTGTAATCTCTGCTGGCCAGAGGGGCGGGTTAGCTGTTAGCCTGCTCCCATTTATGCGAACTATGGTCATGCGCATGATACATTAATACCTGATCTGATACTCGCGCAGTGTAAAACCCAATCGACATCTCGAACGTGTGCAACAAGGTTTTATTCCAATAAATTAATTCCGAGCGTTTACTTTATGGTGCAGATCACGTAAGTGCTCACAGCATAGTAATGACGAAGGGATATCTCTAATGAAAACAGTAATGATACCAGGACAGGCAACATTCATCAGTGCGGGAAATCTCCCTGTTGTTCTTAATCACTTGTTAGTGAAAGTGTTTCTTATAGATCATACTTCTTTAATATTGAAAATTGACCAAGTTGGTATTGTTAGTCTGTGGCAGTGCTCACTGTGCAGCGTCCGCAAGTGCTTTTTTGTGCTCGCAATGTGAACACGCCACCAACTAAGATTTTGCTTGTACTAATTTCTTGCGATCTTGCCAGTACCTTCCTTAGGAGTAAGGGCGTTTCTTGATTATATGTTGTTAGAATGCAATAGGCAACAACCAGACTACATGACACGTTCGGAGCGCAGAAATGACCACTTTGCTTACAAAAAGCTTTATTACCGCCACCTACATTATTCAACAACTCTAGGCACACAGACCATTGCTCCAGTTTCGAACGTGTACTTCGTGCCGCATTCACGCTGAAAAAAAAAACAAAAATGCACGTGTAAGCACTACCTTATCCTCGGTCTCATTTTTTGAACATTTCACAAACCTTCAATTGTATCAATACACTTTGTAATGTTGCTTTTTAACAGCGTTGACGATTACGCAGGAGGGATCGTCGTTGATGTTCAGTAAAAACTATCATCACGAAATAAGTGCTCGGACATTTCTATGAAAACATGGATGCGAAGCATATCCGTGTGCTCTCCTATGTCCTCGTGGGCTCATGCCATCAGCCGAATATTGTATAAATGCGAGTATGCGGCGATGACGAACAGTACATGCGAACAACCCCTAATATGATATAGTCATGCATAGTATTATATAGCAAGTGGTGAATAAGGGAAGAGAGGAGGAGTAATGTGAGAGTGGGGATCAAGGAAAGGAGAAGGGTCGGGGGTATACCCTATTACAGTATTTTATCATGTATAATTGCAACAGAAAGTGGCTATGTGCAAACATCCCTGAGCATAGCATCTTCAGCCATAGTATACAATAGCAAAAACGATCTTCAACCTGAGCAGTTGATAAACGTGACCCTACGGCGTTTAGGCTACAACTTCAAATAGTAGGTTTACAGCTTTTCTACTTTGTGTCTGGGCTTTTTACTGCCGCAGAAATTGAACTTCAAGGAAAATGTGCCCGCAGCAATCGCGTAGGGGAAAGGAGCTCACTACGAATAAAGATCCTTGGAACTTAACCTGTGATATGTAGGTGCACAGTGGAGATACGTCGTGGGCCCCAGTGCTCCAACTCGACGAGTGATTCCAAGGTGGGATATTTTTAGGTAAAGACATTTTGCCATTTAACTTTCAATGATTTTCGTCTGTGTACACTAAACCAATAACAGCCAGGGAAGTGACACTCAGCATTGGTGTATTGAGATAAAGCCAATTATGCCTTCCGGTTGCTGCTGATCTCTGAACAGTATTTTTCATATCTCCTTCGATAAGAGGTGTTCAGCGGCCTTGCACCTGATGGTCGCGTGGTAAGTTTCCCATCGTAGACTGGACGAATAAGGCTTACAGCATCACTGAGGCGGAGCAGAACTCCTAAACGAAATGTGGTGCCATCTGCATGGACCTCTATATGACCCGTCTGCATTCCTGCGCAAAATTTGAGGACAACATGAACAAACCGCGGAGATCCGCGAACGATTCGTCACTCACTAATGAGAGCCAGGTAAAGGGGCCGCAGCTCTTCCAGTGCCGAATGATGGTGGTGAATTTTAGATCGAAGCTTCTGACTTGTGCGGTTTCATGTCCCAAAACCAGCTCTGATTAGGAGAGACGCTGTAGTGGAGGAATGAACCTTCCGATGCTGGGGCACAAAACGAAAGAACTGCTCAATTCTTTGATGGTTGCTGGCTTAAGGAATTTAGCAATGACCCGAAATTTGTCTCGGTCGGAGGGAATGCCTTTCCGGGACATGACATATCCAAGTACATCAGCCGTCCTGGAGCAAATGGGCACCTTGGATATAGTTGTGTACCTGCTTTCGATAAACAAGTCGAAACATGTCGGATGCATACGAGTTTGTGCGGCGAAGTCGGCGGCGAACACAGCACTGTCGTCATTCAATCAAGGTATGTATCCCACTTCAAGCCCTGCATAAATGTACGCATTATGATCCCGAATTGCGCGGCTTCATTACAAAATGCAAAAAACATGCCTTCAAATTATCCCTAGCTTTCGCACGTCATAAATGTGGTCTCCGGCGGAACGAGCTCTGCTATGAGCGCATTGGAATAGCATGTAAAATAGAGCCTCAAAGTATTTACATAAGTGTAGGCTTTAAATTGTGCGTTCTGTGTGTGGCCTCAACAAACGCCCTTGCGCGGGACCTTGTTGAGCCACCCAGAACCCACGCATAATCATACGGAAGCACTTTTCTGTCTAAAAAGCACGACTGTGTGTACGTGAAAACTTGTTCGTTCGTGAGGTGAGATTAAGACGGCGAGAATGGCCAAATCAACGCTGCCATTAGTAGTGACATAGTGCACATATTATGCACCACGACTGACATTTGACCCACGACCGCAGCGTCGAAAACTGAACCAAATTTCTTCATGTCTCAGTAGCCCACAGTGCCTGTGCACTCGTTGGGGCCCCCACAAGAGTGGCATCGAATACGTCGATAAAAATTTCGCCATATGAAGAAACTGCGCTTCCTGTACGGTACCTCGTACATAGAGTACGTGTCACCCCACACGCTCGTAGCCTGTACGCCGTCCATGACAGCTGGAGTGGCCACATATCCCCCTCCGGATGCATGACAGTGTTTGAGATACGTTGGAAACCAAAACAGCGCTAGTGACCCTTTTGATGTTCAAGCTCGCAAAGGGCATCGACACGCTTTTGAACGAGGAAATACTCGGACAGCGAAGGTCTTCATGCACACAAAAGGCCTATGCCGTACAAGGCCACTGCCAACATTTAAGCACCTTCACTAAGAGATGTGATTCTTCAATCAGCCATGCTTTATTGCAGGCCAGCAGTTTCTCGTTTTATTTACCTTTCTGGTATCACGGAACTTCATATTTATCCTGTGGTCTCGGAAGAAAGTTCTGACAGAACAGCCTGGATGTGTTTGTGTTTCGATACATATTTGACAACCTAACATTAGTTTCGCCACTCTAACATCCAAGGCATTATTCATGGCCGTATATTGTTACAAAATTTATGTTGAGGCATAAGAAAAATATAAAATAAAAGCCTCAGCCTGTACTACCGAAGTATAACATGCTTCTATATGCTGTTACAGCAGAAAACGTCCTAAGCGCTGCTATTCTAACACGAGAGCTTGCATAGCAGTTTATTTTTGCACGAGTTGGGTGAAAGTAATGGCGCCGACGTCACTAAGTTATCCATTTCAAAATGTTCAATTTGCACTGCCTAAACCACGCCACCGCCATGTCCTACAATGTTGTAGGGACGCCTGCCTTTTTCAAGCATAGAAACACTAGAGGAAGCTGGTCAGTGACAGCTGTTGCTGAGTTCTGCTCATGCCAATAACTTTAGCTCAAGGAATGTAGGCGTCCAAAGCCTCCACAAATATGCAGCCATGAAATTTTACTGCCAGTCTTAGTGTAGGATGTCAAGGCCTGCTTAGCCTTTATCGGGAAACGATTCCTTTTTGAGCTGTATTATTGGCCTTGCAAGTTCAGTGGTTAGCTGCAGATGCAGTCATGTCCATTTGTATTGAGTCTCATAATATGCAGCCTCATAAGTCTTTGTAGCATCACTGTCTTATTTTGAGTGGTGACTGAAAATCGTGGCTCATAGGGAAAATAGACCTTGAATGGCAAACTAAAACTCCTATGAAGATATAAGTAGGATGACAACCCGCCTCGATAGTAGTATTCTTTCCAAGAACGTGCAAGTTTCTTTTGTCGATATTTTCACTAGTATATTCCACTATATACTTGGCTAGTTGTATGTCAGGACTACTTTCTTAGGCTGTGAGACAACATCGGGTCTTACCAGGACCACTAGTAGAGGAATTGATGCAAATTCTCCACCGCTTTACCGGGCGTAGGTGGATGAGCGTATCCACATTTTCGTGCTTTCCTCTGGGTGGTCAACTTGGTACATTAAGTCAGTAGCCATCGCACTCTGCGCGAGATTGTGTATTTGAGAAGCAGAAAATGGTCTCTCTGACCAATCGCCAAGCTACGAAAGTGCTGCAGCCACGAGGCAGAGAGACGGGGATCGAGGGTGTTGTACTTAAATACACGTAACGTCGTTCGCGGAAAACGACTTCAAGTATTAATCTGGAGCTTTTCGTTGCCTTGTTTTTGACAGTACTGACAACTAGCACAGTATGAATGAGTTAAAAATGCATCAAAACATGAATGCTACCAAAGCGCACTTAAGTGTCTAGCTGTGTACCCCCCATTCTGACAAGGAGAACACATAAAAAGCCATCGTGTACCAAAACTGAAAATGTGACCGACAGAATTGCTTACATCTGTTCTTTCCTTGACCCTACATGCATTCAAATTCGCAAGTATTGTAGAAAACTTGGTATCCTTATTATTCTGTCGCCGTTAATTGAAAGGCTAATATATGAAAGCAAGTGAAGACTCTTGAAAACTAATATAGAAAACGGAGCTGAAATTTGCAAGATTGCAATGGATGTGCAGAGGACATAACGTAGTCGAAGGTTAAGCTGGTCTTGTTTATTCTTGCTTCCTCCGGCGCACACGTTTGTTCTTCCTCAATTTGAGGCATTTCTGTTGTTTTCGTCACAAAACCATATGTTTATTGAAAAACACAGTAGCGGAATGCTACGGGAGTTTAGACTACCTGAGATGACTTAACCTGCATTTCCTCCTCTTCCATTTTCTGCGTATTCCGCCCCATATTCTTTTTCTCCCGATTTACCTTCTCTGCTTCTTAATTTATGCCCACGGTCAGCTTCTGTGACTGTTCAACAAGCTTGCGACTCGGATTTCCTTGTTGGCTTGTTCGTGGCGCAGATTGCCATCTTCAAAGCCTAGTACAAGTTCGAGCGCAGTAGTTTGCATCATTTGATCTCTCTAGTTCCTAAGCACAGTTTACCCTTTTCTTAAGCTTCAATGTTATAATATTGATAGCCCCCACGTGTTCCTAGAGATGTTGCGGGAAAAACGTTGCAGTCGGCCGAAGGGCTGGTGCAAGATGGGTGAGGCGAATGGGCTGCAAGCTGGTACTCGTGCGACGGCGAGAGCGTGGCGAGGGATATGCCTTGTGGTAGAACCTGAGGGCCTAAACCAAAGTTCAGGAGTGCAAGGTAAGTTCTGTTTGCCGAGATGGTCACAACTGTGTCAGGAAGAGACGCTGTGCGAGAGCCAGGGACTGACAGATGGAGTGATGATATAGTTGTCTCCGGTACATAGGCGTTAGGCCGAACAGTAATATAGGTCAAGTCGGAGGGCGAGTAATGTAGCACACAGGTTGAATGCCTGCGTTTGCAAGCTCATCGCGGACGACTGCCCGTGTTAGACAAATCGTCAGCTGAGTATGGTCCGAAGGGCGCACGAAAGAAGATGGCGATGCAGCCACCATTTCACGCCGCACAATGCATAGAACGCTATCTGATTTGGTCGGCTGGGAATAAGCGTCATCGCACGACGACGTAGCGGCGCTGTTATGAAGCCGCATGATCTGCTTCGTGATGCGACAGCTCTTCGCGCCCTCAAAACGTCTGCACTCGCTGATGATTTCGTCGACGGTTGAGCACTCTTTAACTACCAGCAAGTAGTTAACACATATATCCGCTATAACGCAGGATCGGCGACGCCTTTCAGGACATGGCCCACGTTGTCAGCTTTGGACATCGTGGAATCGACGCAGCGGCACAGAGCTAGATATTCAAGGATATTCGCGACGCAACACTCTGTAGCCCTCTGAACCTGACAAGATAACTCTTTCGTAGGAAGGTATTTGGCTCTAGCGAGTGGGCCGAATAAATCGCGCAAGTTTTGCTTGCGCAAATCCCAGCTCGTAAGTTATTCGTTGGTATCATACCAGAGGCGTGCCGGGCCCTTTAGGTAGAACACAAGATCATCTAGCATGAGTGGGGGTCCCACCGGTTGTGCGATGCGACGCGTTCGTACAGGACCGACCATTCCTGGACGTTCTCAGTATCGTTACCGGAGAAATTGCCTGGGTCGCGCGGACTCGTGAGGATGACTGGATGTGGCAGCGTTGCAAGTGCTTGCATTGCGTGGGCTGACCGCACGGGTGCTGACGCCGTGGCTGCCCCATCGGCCTGGTCATCCGTCAGCATGGTAGGACTGCTGAGGACAAGACCTCTGCGTAGTTCCGTCTTATGCCCTATCCCGCACCTCCACCACGATGGAACGAGTAGGGATATAAGGCTAAATGGGATATTGCCGGCACCGCCCTAATCGTAGACCGTGAGGCTACCCCACTACGTCGTCTCCTTTGTTGTCCTAGGGATCGTTGCCTTCTTTAATGTCAGCACCGTGACAATACATTCAAGCTGCAGAAACAGTGCAGAAAGCGTTATGGTGTGATTCTTTTAAAAACATGGAACATGGAGCTACATTCCGCAACGTACATTAAGGGTAATTGAAGCTCATGAGAGCGCATGCTGTTCCTGTTAGAATCTCAAAGCATTGACGATAATGCCTCTTGACCTCCCTGTCTGGTCGAAGTTTTCGAAGGACGACTGTAGGATTGAGATCCTAGAGAGTCCTACGGCTCAGTTGCGTATCCAAATTATAGCATCCACAGTACTTTTGTGGCGATTCTGTCCGTTCATTTCAGCCGTCAGCCTCACCGAAGCTGTAGTAATTCTCGGGGGAATTCACGTAGGGATTTCGCGCTTAAATCAATTGGCTTCAGCTCAGCCCAACTCCAGCTATGACGTTCTGTAGGATGTCGCTTAAATGGCGATGTCCTGTGTAGAATGATGGGCGGCGATCGCTCTGAAGCTAGCGGGCACGTCCGCGCTGCAACAAGGACATAGGATTTAGCATGTGCCTAGGAATAACAGCCAAAATCTATATTTGTGGTCACAGAGGCACTCAATGAAGCATTCTACAGTGCTTAATAAAAAAAAACAGGTGCGCGGCTTCTATAAGCATCTAAAAAGCACATGAAATAGGGCCCCCTTCTCGCTATGTATAAATATCAGGAACGCTGTATGTGTTTGATTTAATGTGCAGCTGATGTACTCACGGCATTGGCATTGACACAAAGTTTCCACATTGGTGCACTTCGGTTCGCCGCCTCCCTGGCATTTAGTTCCTTCAGGCGGGCATGGGCCTTTTTTATCAACTGAAAGCAAGCGGAGTTACTTTAATTGGTATTTTTGGTATTAATTTATTGGTATTAAGAATTTATTGGTATAAAAATATGGAACGACATACCAATAGAGGGAAAGCAGAGCAAGAACGTTTCACACTGGTTAAAAAAATACTATTAACAGCAAATGTCATCTGCACACATGTGACGTGCGCAACCTGTAGATACATTCATGTTTTCTTTTGTTCTCGTATCCTTTTTTTTCTATGAATGCTGTTATGCTTTCCACATTTAAGTTATAAACGACATGTCGTCGCGTTGTTGTATACTATACATTCTTAGGCTATTATGTTCCTTTTACTTTTTTGCTGTTTTCTTTTTTTTATCTCCTATTTCTCATTTTTTCAATGTAAGTGTCATTGACGATTGAAACTGTCAGTTACGTGTCAACAATTGTACATTTTTGTAATTATATGTCTGTAAATGGACCCAATACTAGCCTTCGGCTACGGGGCCATACAGTGTTTGCAAGCGATCTGTGTTGATTCCATGTGAATGTGAATAAACATCAAACTTCAAATTCTAAAACGGAATAATGTTTCTTGAAACTCTTCGGAACTGTCACCAAATATGTCGTTCTCATTGTTATTCTCTAGTTAACAGTACCAGATTCCACACTATGACGAGACTATCGCACCTGGTTTCTACAGTTTACCAAAAATTCGCAAGCCTAGTTTCTTCTTTCCACCGAGCTTAGATGTCACTTGGCGACGTCAGCAAGCCTTTTAAAATTTCCTACATAAAACTCGTCCGCCTGAATTGAGCTCTTTATAAAGGTGCTAACAAGGCAGTAACAGGAGCGGTTGTTACCGCTTTGTCAGCTTTATAACATCTTCCCGACTGTTTACTACCTTAGAAGTACACAAGATCTCGTAAATGCTGCCGTTACTCACAAGTTTTTCAGGGTGAGCAAACTTTATTACAAGCGTACACGACGAGTTAGCAATTGCTAATATCTCCTGTAGTAGTAATATTTATGCTGCAAGCGTTTCGCTCGAGGTTTGGATCAGAGGTGCATCGGTTTGCTCAGCTGCTGCTGCGTCAGGTCGGCAGATAAGTAGTGTCCTTGATGCTGTGTCCAAGCGTCCTCCTGAGACCTGGTCGGGAGGCTGTCGTTTTCGCGGGTGCCACCAGAGGAGGCCGAAGATCATTGCGTTGTGCAGCAGCCACGCCGCCATCAGCTGCTGCCTTTAGTTTCATGGGCAGGGGCAGGGAGATCGGCCCCGGGTTCGACTAGTGTACGGACACCAATCCAGCAACAAGTACCGGCGCAAATAAGAACAGGATGGTCGTCCTTGCTGCCGGCGACGCCGCAAGGTGGCTCACCTGGATACGGACGCAGCGCGTTGTCTGCGAATCCACGGAGTCCCTTCTGACTGTACTAGCGGCAGCGGTAGGTAACCCCTGCTTTTATGCATAATTAGCAGAGCATGCTGTGGTCTGGGGCACACAATACATCGGTTTTCCTCGGCACTTAGCACTCAATTACACGCAAGAAGGATGGTGTTGGAGTTGGCGGCGATAATACTTTGGAGGCGCGAGGTCCTGGCGCGGGTGAGGAGCCGTGGTGGTGGTGGATAAAAAACATTTATTAATCTAAAGGATGGACAGAAGGTGTGCTGGGCCAGCCCGTAAAGTATTGAACCTCAAAAACACTTGGTGGAGGTGTCTAGTGCGGGTCTCCAGTGGTGGTAGCCGCAGACCGGGCGCGCCCCCCAACGGCTTGTCGGGCCTAAGTCGTGGCAGGCAAGCGGGGTCACCTCGGGGTCCTGCCGTGTCTGGTTGACAATAGGAGTAATGGTTCTATTAGAGGGCAAGCCAACACCATGTGGTAGATATCTGAAGGCACTGTACTGTAGTGAAGGCAGGTGCTGCTCAGAGATGTGTCAAAATGTTTTACTGCTGCCGGGCACAACACTGTATCGCTGAAAACGCGGAGGATCACGTAAAGGTCTTCCTCCTCTTGTTTCCGTAGGTGAAGGTGAGGAGTCGAATAGAGAATTTGAATGGTCAAGAAATCGTTTGCCAACTGTAAGGCCTCTGCACTTCGTAACCCCCCGCATTTGTTGGGAACTCGGCGGGCCATGTGGCCTACCTTGTGCCCCACAATACGGAGTTTGGACAATTAGGTGTCTTGCCATCTGTGTTTGTGGATGTAGAGCCCGAGTATCCGCATGTCATCGGCTTCGTATATGGGACTACTGTCAAGAGAGAGACAGATATGAGATGAGCACTTTGGCGAATGGTGCAGGAGTAAACATTCCGATTTTTAGGTAAGCATTCAAGACCGCAGAAGCTGGTGTAGCGGTCTGCTATCGTCGCTATTGTTCGCAGGCTGATTTCAATGTCCCCTATGCCGCCCTGCATGGCCCACATGATTATGTAATCGGCATACAGGGCGTGCAGCACACTGGGCACACCATCTAGCTGGGCTGGCAGGTACGGTTCCCCGGTGCCGAGTAGGCAAGGGCCATGCTCTTTGTCTTGGGTGCAGATGTAGGAATGTCGATAGTGAAATGCTTTTGATGGAGGCTACCTGGGCTTGGGACAACCTGAACATGAGGCTCTTTCATGGCGAGCAATGGCCCTTGTGCATTCGCACAGTTCATCTGAGTACTTCGGCAGTGTAGTGTCGGCAGTGTAGTGTAGCGGACTGTATTGGTGGTTACGCTTCTTCAGCGTCTTCCCCATCGCCGTTGCCTCCGAAAGGAGTTTTTGGGTCGTTTTGGGTGGGTTATCAGCCCAGTGAAGAGTTCCTGCATTCCTCCTTTCATGAGAAGGCCAGCCTCCTCAGATATATCGGTATGCGCGTGGTGTGAGAGTGTGCCCTCCTCCTCCGCAAATATTCCTATTTTAATTCGGGAGCTAGGAATGCTGCTTCGCTTGTCCCACGTAGGACTCCGCATTATCGAAACAGCTCCTCGCAGCGCCTTGCAGGTGGACATATGCGTGGCCCAGCGAGTCGTCGGAGTCCCATTTGATGAAGGCAGAGAAACGGTCCAAATTTTTGCTCAAATTTCTGGTTCTCATAGGATTATCGGCGGAATGTTGGTGGTGGTTTTAGGTTGCTGCTTAGGGCTCTTGCCGGTATCGTGGACGTTGTCCTTACCGTAGCCTCGCTTTTCTTGTCCTTGTTTGGAAGAAGCCCGTATTCTGTGGTAGTTCCTGCTGCCAGCGGCTAGCTCGGAGGGACGTGTTGGAGTCCTACTCTTGTCGGCATGAGCTTCGCTCACGGCTCTTCAGGGCCGTCTGGTACATTGACCAGAATGCACCTCCACCAGATTTTATTCACCTAGTGTGACGATGAAAAATGCAGTAGAACTGGAGGCGTTGCCAGTCGAACTGTTGATTGGGCGAACCTGTTGCCAGTAAAGGCAACGAAAGCACAATTGTAGACATTAGCGGCGTGAACTGTTGTCGGTCGGCGATGAAGAGTTAATCGCTGTGAAATGCGTCGGCTTTCATATACTAGTCAAAGTGCGTTCTTCTATTATCGCTCGTATCTAGAAGGCACTTCAACGCGCTTTCCAGGAGTTCAAAAGTTTCTGGAACGGCTGATATCATTGTCGAAACTGCATGCAACATATGCGCTATCTGTGCTGTCCATAACATGTAAGTGATCAAGGCACTCCCCGCAAGCAAATCAAAGCAAGCCCGCGTACCAGGAGGTCTCGCACACTAATAGAGCGCGAAGAATGACCACCATGGCATCGCCTCCTCCAATATTCTGCCCTATACGATGACGTAGCGCACCAGAGAACCACTAGCTTATAGGAAGAAGCACATAGGGATGTCGCATTCGTTCGCGCACATGCTGTGGCTCGGTTACTCAAAACACATTATTTGGTGCAGCTACTGCGGTAGCCCGCCTCCCCTTTCGGGGGGGGGGGGGGGTTGCAAGGAAGCGAAAGTGTGAAAAGAGTAATGCTGCAGTGCAGCATTGGAAAAGTGCTGCCACATGGGGGTCATTAACGTGCAGTGACACCACACAGTACATGGACCTCGAGCATTTTCGCTTTCATCGAAAAGGGAACCGTCACGGCAGGAATCGAACCCACGGTCTTCGGATTTGCAGACTAGCATAATAACCACTAGATCATCGCGGCGGACTTTTGCGCATGCTAGAAGCTGTGCTCAGTCCCGTTCTGGCCGTCGTGTGGGGCGGTTGGTTCGATTATCGGCTTCACCCACACAGTGTTTCGCGTCTGCCTTTATTGTGGTGCGCTCCCGGTTATGAGGAATTCATGAGAACAAAAGAATTCACCCAACCATGTGTAAGTAGGAACTATAACGCCGCTGATGTCGAACTATCTGGCAGGGTAACAAGAAATGCGAGAGTGAACAGTGAGTAGCAAAGAAACAGGCGGAAAACACACACGTAAGACGTTGTCGACGATGAAAAAAAGTGCAACACGGCCACCGGCCGCGAAAGAGAAGCGGAAGGCATGCAAGATTTCACACGAGGGCAGTTGCACACGAGCGGCAGCTAGTCAAGAGGAAACGTTGAGCCGCAGCAGACCTAGTGAAAGTGACCTAGTCGAACGAAATACCCTCAAGGACGTGGTCCATTTCGTCTTTGTGCATGTGAGCATGGAGCCTAATTTGGAAAAGTCAGTATCCCTTTATTGCACATTAATATCGAGCGGGTCGGATAAGTGCTAAAGTTTCTGATGAATCAATGCATTTCTCAATCTTTCACAAAATTTTCAGTGCATCGCACGAAATGGCAGTGCATCTCGCGTGCTGGATTTAGGCCAAAATAGTACCAGTTCACAGAAGGAGAAACATGCACCTTCAAGACAACGGAGTCTTTGTTTCCATTTGTGCACATGTCTGTATTTTTTTCGACACTGCTCTAATGTCATGTCTCACAACCACTAGTTTGTTTCATTTCATGGTTACTGTGCGGACTTACCCTAGCACTTAGCAGCGGTTTCCTGATGCACATGCTGTGCTTGTCCTAAATGTGAAACTTTTCCAGCTCATGGTAAAACGTCCTTGATAAATAGAAAACTATGCATACCATCTATACGTCGACAAAGTACTAAAACGAAGCCGTTGTTAAACTGAGAGAGTTATTTTTCACAACTATTCGCACCTCTTAACACAATTCACACAACCAGATCAGTACACTTTAGCAGCAACATACTTCATGATCCCCTCAGTTCTTTATGCTATCATGCAAAGACGCTACCTGAATTCAAGGTCGAATCTAACTCAGGCCATATCCATTGGAGACCAATCTTCTACCCCAGAGCCATGCCAGGGGTTAAAGTTTTTTTGGAGAAAATCCCTCTACGAGGCGCACAGCAAAGCATATATATATTCCATGGTAGAGCAAGGCCGTGGAAATGGTCTTTCATAGCTTATAGTATTGATAAATTAAAAAAGAAATACGAGTTCTCCAAGAGTTATTGCTGGCCTGTATCCTCTACAGCGATACGTGCTCTGTACATTCCTCCTCGCTATAATGAACTAAAGAGAAGTCAGTATCCCTCGTCCTCTTTTGCCAATCCAAAATGGCGCATTTCAACGTTTTCGACCATTTAGGGGAAACTTTACAACTAGACCAGCGAGAGGACACCAGCACTCATTGTACTGCTATAAACGACTTCCCTTTTTAACACAAAAGTGGTTATGCTGGGGTCCGCCAAGAAATCAGCGACGCACTTCCTGTAACGGAAGCGGATCTTAGAAAAAACGAACTTGCATTCCCACTGAGAAAGTTCCAGCCAGGCGGACTCGAACCCACCTTTAACCGGGATTTGACGAAAGGAGCTCGACGCTCTACCGATAGACAACCGCAGCATGGCTTATACAGGGGTAGCGCTGACAGGGAACCAGCGCCTCCTCTATTTTTTTCAATGCCAGTCAGATGCGTCCGATCCGGCTGTTCACCACCTTCTCCGTCTACTCTCCGTCGACTTTCCCGTCGGCTAGCGCTCACGCCTCTTTCAGGGTCGGAGGGGCAGAGTACCCTCTATGTGGCGCCTCATGGTCGTTGATGGGAGAAGTACCTTTTGATAAGTTGTACCTCTATGCGCTGGGCGGCGCTTTGAAACCCACTTGATTGCGACGATAGGCTGTCACCCTAAGTGCTACGAGACGCGTCGTTTGCTGATGGCGCGCCTCCGTTCCGCTGGCAGTGGCGTGGCGCAACATGCGCTGCCGACGGACATTTATCTCGGCGATGCTGCTGCACGCCGGCTTTGAGATATGCTACACGCGTGTCGAGGGGCATTGTATGGATATGCAATCGCAACGTGTTTCTAAATCGCAATCGCAACGTGGCTCTTCGCCGTAAAATGGAAAATTTCCACGACAGGCACTGATCAGTTTGAAATGATAGTTTACATTTAGTTAAAACATCAATGACTTGCTTTGAAGTACGTTTGGCACAAGCTCTCGGTACTGGCTGTCAGTATATATAGCTTCACAGAAAGTTGGTGCCAGAACGTCGAGGGGACTACGCCACCTCCAAGCTTCACAGAAAGTTGGTGCCAGAACGTCGAGGTGACTATGCGACCTCCATTTGTAATGCCAAGCCTTTCTTTGCGAACTTTTACCATTTCGAGTGTATTTATCTATCCGTCTAGGCGCCTACACCCTTGGGCTATTGCTGCCGTCACCAGAATTGATAAACAATGTATCAAAATCGGCATGGTGCGACATATGTTCATGACGAACATAAATTACAGGTGGTAACGTGAGGGTGATTACATGCATGTCGTGAACGGCATTACTTACATGCCACGACCGTGGTGTTCTCACGGCGTTTCATTATTATGACCTGTCAAAATTGGTTAGGTGTGATATGACTTTATGACGAACATAAATTAGAGGTGGTAACATGAAAATCATGGTATCCAGGCCATGCACGGCATGATTTAGATGCCACGCTCATTTACGGCTGTCGTGGCCGGTTGGTTAATATGACACGTACCTAAATTCTCGATGTCCACAGCGTGGTCGCCCCGGCTGACGCGGTTGCCGTAAACGTGCGACCGCCGCTGTCAAAGGCATCGAAAAACGCTGATTCCGCACATGGGGCTCCGCTATTTCCTGCTATATGGACCACACCGTTTACACGCGAAAGAAAATTATATTCGTGAACAAGGCGCCCGGAAACGTAAACGTGATAACCTACAGCGCTTGATATATTAGCGATAACCAGCGATCAGCGGAACGACGACTGCGAAATGCGAATAAAGCTACCGTGGTGTGACTCGATGCCAGAAATCTATGGATCCTTCAAGGGCCGCTCTAGATTATCGCAAACGCAAAAATCGTCGCATAGCGCACAGGGAGGAACAGCGTCTACTGCGTCGCCGAGGCAACGACAGCGACGTGCTCTCCCACGCACGTGTGATGTAAGCAGCCGTATCCTCTAAGTGTCGTCGCACAACGACAACTCCTTGAATCAAGGTGGACCGACGATTCCCATTGAGGAGCAAGCATTTGCACTGGCATTACAGGGAACAGAAGGGCTTTCTATGCTCACTATAGCGCTTTAGAAGTTCCATTTAATTGTCGTGCTGTTAAAGTGAAAGTGTTTAGCGCAGTGAACTATGGTATTAACAAGAAAAATTATTCTAATTAACATCGCCTCGTACTGCACTCTTGATTCACTGCGGTGGTACCGCCATCTGAGGAACCATAGGTAGAGATAGATTGTTGCGCTGATTAGCGACGGCAGTCAGCGCTTCGGTAGTGCTCGCGTCTCGACCGCCGAGGAAGTTAGGGCGTCGTCGTGACGGCGCGTAGGGGCCAAGTAAGAATGCGTAAGCTAAAATGAACTAAATCCAGAAACCGAAACTAGTTCAGACATTGCTCCATTGGCAAGTACATTCTCTCAACTTCCCACTAAGAGAGTTATCGGAACGAAGTGGGTCAAATACCAACCGCTACGTGTGCTCACAGATCTCGTTTCAAAACGAAATTGAGCCAGATTTATGTGCTGCACGGATCGAAATGAGTCAAATCCAGTTTGCCAATAGCAGAGCACTTCAGTGATCACGTGATTCAGCAAACATGGCAGCCGCAGTGCAATTCCCCCCCCCACCCCCCCCCCCCCCTGACTGCTCTGCCCGTTTTCTGGTGCCTTTGCAATTTTTTTTCCTTTTCGGAGCTGGATTATCATGGATTCTGATGGAAGTCAATAGGTCAGCCAGAGATCTGTCCCCAGACGTCGACGGCAACGTGGACAGAAGCAATGTCGACGGCGACGAAGCAAGAATGTGTCGCTGCCAGAATGTAAACACGCGAAACAGAAACTATCCGGTGCGCGCTTGTGACAGAGATATCTGTGAAGTCTTTCAAGGAGAAGTTCAATGGATTGTGCAGGGTATAACAAAAGATGTTCGTTTTGATCTACTGTACATCATCAGCAGTAAAGCGCAGGAGAGGAAAGCAAGCTGATCCTCGTCGAAGCCTTGCTGCTGTTTACATGGTACGCCTTGAAAACGGGATATTCGTGTTCGTTGCGGTGTGTTTGTCGCGGTGCTTGATGTGAGTCACAACAGACTTGCTCGCTATATTAAGCATAAGCACGAAAGGGGCGAATTGAAGCCCGACAGGCGGGGCGGTGATCAGAATCTCAAGTGCTACTATAGAAAGCGATCAGCTGTTCTGGGGTTTATTCAGCGACTTCACGCAAGAGAGTCCCATTACAATAGGAAGAAGACAAAAGTGTTATACTTTCCGGTTGAGTTGAAGGGCATCGGAAACTTTTGGGAGATTTATAACCAACAAGCACCCGAAGATGCGCGGGTTATAAGTGTGGCTTCTTTCACCACATTTTTCGAACGAAGTTCAATCTTTCGTTCAGAACACCAAGAACAGGCGTTTCCTCTGTATGTCTGACAAATGCGTCTGAAATGAAAACTTTTCAAGATGCTCCGCAGAAACAGCGTATCATTGCCGAGCAACATGTGCACAGGTTGCAGGATGAGGCTTTTTACTCATTGCTACGTGTGAAGAGGGAAGACTTGAAAACTTTCTCATTTGATTGCCAACAGTATCAATCCTCTCCATAGTTCTGGACCAGGAAGCCTACTACAGCCGCCAGCTGTATGAATACCACCTCTGCCTGGACACCAGGTGGACGGATCAATGCCTAAAGAAGCCGCGCACTCGTACACATGGAGCGAATAATGAAAGCTCGAAACGAAGCAACCAAGTTGCCAGTGCCATGCATAATACATTTAGAAGCGCAAAATTTGAAGGAATAAGGGAGATGCCGTTAGTAGCGGATGGCTGTGCTGGACAGAATAAGGACGGTACTGTGGTTCGCATGCTTCTTTGGTGGCTTCAGAATGAGGCTGCATCAGAGATCTCAGTAGTTCATCCTGTGTTTCCTGTCGCAGGGCACAGCTTTTTACCCCCGGACAGGGTATTTGGCCGGATTGAAAAGGATGCGAGAAAATGTGAAGATATGCTGAATGCACAGAGCTAACAAATGATCTTTTCAAATCACGACACTTAGTTAGAGCTAGGAAAGCATTGCGACGTGTATGACTGGAAAGCCTACTGCACTGCAGTGATGAAGTCGACGTCCATCTTGCCGTTCAAGATAACAGAAACCAAGGTCTTCTACATCCAAATAAATGCATCTTGCAGACGTCCTAAAATTAGAGCGGAACCCCATTAGAAGCTTTCTGTATCAATCTTTGTGGCAGACCTAAAGAGGGGAAAGTCCCTTGCACAAGCACCCGTACGATGCGCACTTTACACCCACCATGTCAACGAAATGAAACTGAGAGATGTGACAAGCCTTTTTGTGAAGCGTTTCGGCAATTCATGGCAAGAGAATGAAGAGCTTGCTTATTTCGTGAATGTCCTCAGGCGTGCCCGAAGAAAATAACGATCATTCAGAAGAATTTTAAGAAAGCGGCTTGAGCTGCGAAGTAGACTCACCTACTCTTCATGTATAGTTATAGGGCTCTTGAAGCACTGTTACCTATGTTTAATGGATTTTCTGTCCAAGCTGCATCATACCACCCTTGAAATCAATTTCAATAAAGCTTTTTCAAGAATACCGCATTGAATTCAATGTCTCAATTCAGTACGAGCTAAATCCAAAGTTGTCATGCTAATAATGGTGAAATCCGCTGCATATCTTTTATTGATTGTGGCCGTAAATTTCCCCTAGCCGACATGTAAAACATATCGTAGAATAGCTTTGACAGCGTTGTATTTAGTGCGCCTAGCAAATTTTCACCGTTTTCTCAAAATTCTCTAGCTGTGGATGGATTTGACTCATTTCGAAAAAAATCTCGACATTTGTTTTGCATGGCCAGGTGTGTTGACTTACGAAGCGCACTCCTCTAGAATCGAAAAGACGTCCATAGACAAGCAAATGATTGGCCTTTCGTTGAAGTGGGCTGTGTTTGCACAAAACAATCCGCTGACAGCCCATTGGATTTCTCTGTCAAGGCGTCACCATTTGCGGAAGATCCTCGTTTATGGCAGGTTTATGCCACTCATGTGTAGATTTAACGTCTTCGCATGTTTAACGTCTTCGCACCCGAGCCCCCTTCCGCCCCTCGATTCGCGAGATTGTCGCGTATGCATTACACATGTTCGTGAAGACGCGTTTGACTTTCATGTTATATAGACTCCTATGACTGAGGGATAACCCACATTTTTTGAAGCCTCCTGCAAGTTGTTCCAACTTACTCTCTCATACACGGCAATTTGTTGCAAGTGTGCCTTATTTTCTCATTTTGTGCAATTGTGTAACCTGCGCGAACCTGTACAACCTTAAGTAGCGATTCCTTGGAGTGCCTCCTCTCGATACATTAACGAGTATTCTCTAAACGAAGCACGCAAGTGTCTTAGGACGTTGCACCATTACCATTCAACCCCTGGCTATAGTCAAGACACGAAAATGCCGTGTTTACACGCGGCGACCTAAACCGGCACTATCCTACCGAAAATTCAAGAGCGCATGGAGCAAGGAGCTCCAGAAGTATGTAGGGCTCCCAGCACTCATATAAGCCTTTGGACTGAAATATGTTGAATCTAGCTTACTGCGCCATCATGCCTGCAAAAATACGTCAAGAACGCAAAAAAAAGTAAGGTATACATAATTCACCTCGCGTTTGAAGTGTGCCTTTAAACGAAAAAAGCCATTGTCACTGATGCTCGCTTTACGAAATTGGGCTCCTATACTAGACGGCACGACTATTACTTGTGCCTGCGGTGGCACCACTTCGATATGGAAAGAGCCGAAGCTCCCCCCTTCAGTCAGGCTCGCTCTAAGGACCCCACGAAGTTTACGGCTGCTTGCATCACCGCCACCACACGTCGTGCGTCGTAGTCACACAGTGGTGTCGGTACCTTCATGCTTGTGTTATACTTCCTAACACCTGGAAGGAACACTTCCTATTTCTACACACTTAGCAATCAATTAAATGAGGCGCTGAGTTGTACCGTTGCCGCGTGGATTTCGCGACGACAATCTGTGAACACTTTAATAGGCTTCGCCCCGCCACCGCAGTCTAATGGTTATGGTACTCGGCTGCAGACACGAGGGTCGCGGGAGCGAATCCTGGCCGCGGCTGCTGTATTTCGATGGAGGCGAAATGTTGAGGCCCGTTTGCAGTGTGATGCCAGTGCACGTTAAAGAACCCCAGGTGGTCAAAATTTCCGGAGACCTCCACGACGGCGTCTCTCATATTCGCAGCTGGTTTTGGGACGTTAAACTTCATAAAGCAATCAGTTTAATGGGCTTCAATGCGCCAGTTCAGAGGGGTTGCAATTTATGCAAGCCGTGTACGCGATAACTTATCTGAAATATTTTAACACATGATCAAATTTACGGCAGGGTTTCGCTCTGGGTAAAATCAACAGTGGTTCATACATGCCCATCACACAATACGATCGCAGGTACGCACCAGAAACGACGCTGTGTAATTATTATACTAAACTTTCGTACGCGTTACTTCCATCTTTTAGTCGTCGCGATCACCACTTTCCCATAATGTGGATTTGCTAGGGCAAACCCTAGCAAATCGCCAAAAGCTTTTTATTTCATTCTCACTGTTCAGCATGAGACAGCAAATGCATTGAAGTACTCACTACAGGAAGGACAAGTGCCTGGACTGGTTGGAGAGCTCATACAGAAAGGTCTCTTCTTGGTTGTATCGCATCCTTCTATTGTAGTGCTTGACACCCCTGAAAAACCATTAATGATACATTGAGGTGTGCACGCTGCAAAGCGTTGCTACCCTCACAAAGGTATGACGGCCTTTGCTCCCAAGCAATATTTCTTTAAAATATAAAACCTAAGCGAATTCCGGACAAAGGGGGTACATTCATACAGCAGTGTAGATATAAAGTAATAGGTAAACTTTGATTCATTACTGATCAAATCCACAATGTCTTTCAAACATTAAAATTCGCGTATGACGGAAGTGCAACCTTATTTCTTAGCTTTTATTTGAAAGCGTAACATCGGAATCAGATTTTAAAGCGAAATCATTAAGTAGCTCATGAGGAAGTGTCAATCTAACGGGTGGTTTTCTCAAGAGCCTGATAACATAATGTAAGAATAGCGTCTCGGGCATTTGACATAACCATAACTTGGTATGTGTGGGGAAGCAGTAACGACGCATCGGTGGCAGCGAGACGAAAAGCCTTTATTTCATACAGCAGCGCCCTTTTATAGGTAACGCTGCATGCCGGTCAAGCGTACGTCATCGCGGGTGTAATCTTATCAGACCACGTGGCGGATACAGAACATTCCTTCCTCCTTAGTTTTAAGGCTATACGCGTTTCTTTCCGCGATCGTAATCGGAGGCTTGATAGCGGTCGGGCGGACGTCTTGTGCGATTACTTCTTCGCAAAGGGACCCCCTCAGGTGACGCCGTGGCTGAAGTTGTGATGCCTGAAGGCTCCGCTACCGAGTGTTCTGTCTCAGGCTGCGATGCCGGTTGCTCTGTTGAAGTGGCGTCGTCTAAGCCTACATCCTCAAGCTGACGTGCAGTAGCATCACTAACCGTGGAGTCACCAGGGGTAGCATCTCCTGAGGGAATTGAGGGAAAGTGCTGGTTGCGGGCACCTGGAGTTGACTCAGGATGAGCTTTTGCGGTGTCCGGATGGAGTGATGTCTTTGAACCCGAAGTCCAGCTGGGTCTCAAGTGGTCGATATGCACGAAACGGAAATGGTCTCCGACTTTGACTGCAAACGTGGAGTCACTTACTCGTTGTACCAGGACAGCTTCCTCCCACGACAGTGGTTCCCCTCGCGTTGTCTTCACAAAAAAAGAAAGCATTTCCCCGAGGGTGAACATGGTTAAGTGCGAATGCACGGGGTGATGCTATGAGGGGGAGTAAAGTTATGATTAAAGTGTAATTAATGAATTTAAAGTGTTGTCATGATGCATTGTACACACACACACATTTATACACGAAGTATTATTTATTTACACCTCGCAATTTCGTAGATGCATAAATGCACACATCGCCGAGCACGTCACACACACACACACTCTACACACGTCACTACAGATCAGCACCTATTAGTGTTATCGTTGTAGCTCACGGTTAGTACCAGCGCTTTGTGATCCGAGAAATGTACGGTGAGCGGATCCGGCAAGACGGCGCGGACCGTACAGTTCCTACTGAACGCCAAGTCTATGAAGCCACCGTTGATCGTGGTCGGAAACTCGAGAGACAGACACATCATCGAGTAATTGTTCAGCACGTGGTCAATCAACCAGCCATTGTCCTTTCTAACGTCCACGTTAAAGTCACCCACCACCACAACCGGAACCGAGGGACGCGCGCGCGCACACACACACTCTCCATCGCCGCATCCATCTGCTGCAAGACGGCATCTCGCGAGAGGTTCGGGGCGTGCTATGCTCGCATTGGATTGCGTTGTACTCGTTGTTGGATGTATCGCAGTCGAGGTTGATGCCTGCGATGGATCCATACTGCGAAAGACTTCACCGACCGCGGAGCCGAGCGAGAAGAGAGCGAGCGGCAGCCGGCGGACGTTTATATACGGACTGACGCGCCGGCCCCACACACACAGCTGCACAGCGACGCCAGCTGCACAGCGCGCCGTGACGTCACGCCGCGGAGAGCGGTGCGCCCGCGCAAACCGCGGTGAGGAGGCGGAGCGCGCGCAGTCACGTGGGGTGTGACGTCGCTGCGCCGTTGCTACAGACGCTCCTCTCCGCTCCTCGCGCCGTTGCTATGGGACGGCGGACTCAGGGTCACTTATAAAGTGCATTCGCACTTAAAACTGCATCAGCAGCTTCCATCTGCTGGTCCCTTCCTCGGCCCTCGTTGCGATGGGTGGCGTCTCGGTCTTGACGACCCCTCATATCGTGTACAAAACTTGGCTTCAGGCGCGACAGCTTTACTCGAGGTTGTCGTTTCAGGAACAGCTCAGCCGGCGTTCTTCCTGTTACAGAATTTGGGGTGTTCCTGTAAGCAAGCAAGAAGTTAAGTCGCTGATGCAAAGTTCTGTGTTGACCTGTTAGGTTATCGCGAAGAACTTGCTTCAGCAGAATGGCTTTGGTTGTTTGAACTAGCCGTTGTGCTGCCCCATTCGATGAAGCATGGTACGGTGGCGTACGGGTATGCCGAATTGCGCAGGAGGAGGTAAAATCAGCGAACTCCTGTGCAGTAAACTGAGGTCCGTTGTCACTGATAATTTCCTCCGGGTAGCCATACGCTGCCAATATCTCCTTCAGACAGTCGATTGTTTTTGTCGTCGTTGTAGTGCGGAGACATTTAACTTCTATCCACTTTGAATAAGAGTCGACAAGAAGAAATAAGTTGGCGCCATCCTTCAGGGCGAAATCGATATGAACTCTCTGCCAAACACGAGTTCGATAAGTCCATGGATGCAATGGCCCTTGTGCTTTCGCCGGCATGGTCGTTTGGCACACTCGACATTGACGGATAGTGGCTTCAATATCCTTGTCAATTAACGGCCACCAAACAAACGACCTAGCAAGCATCTTCATTCTTTGCATTCTTGGGTGCTCTTCATGCAGCAATGTTAGCACCGCTTCTCGAAGTTCGTCCGGAATGATGACTCGCTGGCCCCACGTGACACAGGCTTGCTCGTACCAAAGTTCGCTTCGACGAACGTAAAAGGGCTGAAATCGATCATCATAGTGCGCGGGCCAGCCAGATAAGGTGAACTGCACGACTCTGGAAAGAATGCGGTCTCTTTTAGTCGCACTAGACACTTGGCTTGCGGTGAGAGGCGTTGAATCAAAAACTGCCAGACATTCTTGTGTGGCGTCTTCTTGTTTGACTGGAAGTGGCAGCCTTGAAAGGGCGTCGGCAACTTCCATGTTTTTGCCGTTTCTGCACCGCAGTGTGTACTGATAAGCTGCTAACGTGATAGTCAACGCTGAATCCTTGCTGCAGCCAGGGAAGGAATTGGTTTATCCGATGCCAAGATGCCTAACAGCGGTTGGTGATCGGTATACAGCGTGAATTTTCGTCCGTACAAGTATCTATGAAACCTGCTTAGACCGAAAATTATCGCCAGGGCTTCCTTCTCACCTTGCGCATAACTGCGCTCCGCTGCGTTCAACGTTCAGGAAGCGAAAGCGATGGGTCTTTCTGAACCATCAGGCATAGCGTGGAAAATTACGGCTCCGAGACCGTACGCAGAAGAGTCGTTCGTTGCTTAACCCGATTGGCTTCCTCACGTCGTAAAACGTCAGAACTTGACTGTCGATAAGGAGCTGCTTGGATTCCACGAATGATCTTGAACATGCGTCCGTCCACATCCAGCTCTTATCCTTCTTGAGCAGGTCGTACATTGGTGCAGCGACTGTAGGCAAGTCTTTGATGAATTTTCCGTAGAAATTCAGGAGTCCCAAGAAAGCTCGCACTTCGGTTACGTTACTTGGCTGAGGTGCTTCCGAGATGGCCTTTATCTTTGTTGCTGTTGGAAAAATACCATCTGCTGTCACTTTGTGCCCAAGATAAACGACGGACTGGTTGAAAAATTAACACTTCTGATCTTTTGCGGTAATATTGTACTGTGCAAAGCGTTGAAGCACTTTTTTCCACGGTTTCTTGACAGTCGTCTACGTTATCACCTACGAAGATGACGTCATCTATATAGCACCCAACTTTTGGGATCCCTTTTAGTACTTCGTCCATTAATGACTGAAAAATAGCAGGGGCGCTAGAGACGCCGCATGGAAGAAGCTGAAACTGAAACAATCCAAGATGCGTGTTCACCGTTAACAAAGCTTTGCTTTCTTCAGCAAGCGGCACCTGTAGATAGGCTTGCGGCAAACTGTTCCAAAGGGCGACGCCGCGAGCGTTCGTGTGGTTCGCAGCACGCTCGGAAAGCAGCGAAGAAACGCGCGCGTCGCTGTCGCCTCGGTTTCCACCGTGCGCGCGCGTCTCATACGCGCGACCGAAGCGGCCAATGTCAGCGATACTGAGCCGTCCGACGAGAGCTACGTAGCGCCCTCTGGTCAGTAGACGGAGTCCATACATCCCATTAACGAAACGGCAGTATAACACCAGGACCATGGCATGATCTTGCCGGTCATCACACGCGTGTCATGATTCTAATGTTATGACCTGTCATTTACGTTCGTCATGCTGTCGTGTTCTGCTATAGCAATTTTGGCATACATCCCATTAAAGAAACGCCTGGCATGTAAATCATGCCGCCCATGACATGCGTGTTATGCTTTTCATGTTATGACCTGTCATTTATGTCCGTCATGCAGTCATATTGTTGCACACCAATTTTCCTACACATCCCACTAACGAAACGGCCAAGACAGCACCGAGACCGTGGCATGTAAATCATGTCGTTCATGACATGCATGTCGTGATTTTCATGTTCTGACCTGTCAATTACGTTCATGGTGCAGTCATCTTGTGGCATGCCAATTTTCGTATACATCACGTTAGCGAAACGCGTGGCATGTAAATCATGTCGCCCATGACGTGCATATCATGATTTTCATGTTCTGACCTGTCAGTCATGTTCGCCATGCAGTCATGTTGTGGCATACCAATTTTCGTATACATCCCATTAACGAGACGACCAGGAGAGCACCAAGACTGTGGCATGTAAGTCATGCTGCTCATGACATGCATGTCATGATTTTCATGTTATGACCTGTTATTTATGTTCGCAGGCAGTCATGTTGTGCCATACCAATTTTCGCATACATCCCATTAGCGAAACGGCCAGGAGAGCACTAAGACCGTGGCATGTAAATCATGCCACTCATGACATGTATATCATGATTTCCATGTTATGACCTGTCCTTTATGTTCGTCATGTAGTCATGATGTGGCATAGCGATTTTCGTAAACATCCGATTAGCGAAACGGCCAGGAGAGCGCAAAATCGTAGCCGGCTAGATAGATAAATAGATACGCTCAAACTCGCCGAAGTTCGCTAAGAAATGCTTCGCATTTAAAAAAACAGCAAAACCGGATCAGTAAGTTTTGCGTGACGGAGCGCGAATTTTTCTGCAGTTGGGTAAATTACCATTGCAAATAATATGTGTAGCCATCCATCAACCAACAAAACAAACGAAACAGACTGCACGGCACGTCGTCATCGGAAACGACTTGAGTATGCGACAGTCTGAAAATCTCTGGCAGTAAAGCATACACTACAGCCACTGCCTTCGTCGTGTAGCAAAAGCATGTAGTAATATCGCTCGCGTCACCGAAGCTGAAAAACAGGAAAAAAACAAAAACAGAAACAAACACAGAACGTTTCAAACTGTAGGCGCAAAGACTAGACAAATTCATGACATACCCGTCATTCCCATGGTGGCTTCACGATCGCAGCGCAAGGTTTCCCTCTAGTATTTAGTAAGAAACTCTATCACACGTGCATGCTCTTGAGGGACGCTCGACAAGAGAACTTTACCGTAGCGGAGCCATACCACTCGCTTAAGTGTTGTACCAAAGAAAGGAAGAAAGTAGGAAAGAGAATTCAACAAAAGAGAAGAAAAGCAATAGACAGCACAGAAAGAATAAAAAGGTAGTAAATAATGAAAAAAATTAATAATAAATTCGCTTGATAGAAATATTTCGATAGGGAAGAACCTTTCTTTTGTTAAGGGAAATACTCTTGCGATGCAAAGAACAGAGGAAGAGGATATCAAAGGCTGCAGAAAGGTCTTCCTTAAACTATGTGAAAGGAAAGAAACAATAACGCAGTAATTATTAACGCTCGCCGATTGTCGTGAACGAGGGACATGTTCATGCTCAATTTTGATTCTTCATAGCTTATGTCTTCCGCGCTTCCCTCTCGACAATTCTTGCACTCTTGCACACGCATTACCAGTAGCAGCGCAGCTTCGTCTCTGACTGGTTAAAGGGGTAGAAAATAAGCATGGCATCCTTCGTCGAGGCGCCCTCTTGCGTGCACATCGGCCTTGCATAAACTGTAACTCATTACAGTTGTTTGCCCTGCGCTTTAGTATGAATGAAGTAACTGGACCGGCCCATCGCGCACCGGATGCATCACATATAACCTGTGTAGAACTCATCGCCGAGATGTATCAACGCAAGCAACACCCAAATACATAGAAAAAAGTATTTTCTGTAGGAAAGGAATACTGCGGCCTAAGGGCACGTATTAGCATAACTATTGTGGCTGCATTCCTTGTTTCACCGATGGAAGCATCTGATCAGTGTCACTGAGCAATTCCAGTTCATCGGCCGACCGCAACAACCACTCAAAAAATTCAGTTCTGTTGGTAACCATGAAAAAATTGCAAAATAGGGGCGATGTAGGGTGGTTGAAAGTGTGAGTGCTTTTTTTTTTATTTTTAGCACATTATTACATTACACGTGGTTGAGCTGGGAGAAGGTGGGTCTAAGCGGCAGACCAGGCCCTTCGATTCCATTGAGCCCGCGCCCTCACTCTAGAAGCTCTTCTCTTACCGCGCTCTGGGATAAATGAAACTTGCCGAGACGCTCTGTAATTATTGACCTAGCTTACTGAAGTGCGTGAGCGACTTAGTACTTGCTTAATCATTAGGCTGATCTGATCCACCACGGAGGCATGTCATATCCGCTTGCGCACTCAAAATGTGCATCATCCTAGCAATGTTGCATATCCTTGTCAGAACTAATGCGCTTGATGATGGCGCTGCTTGACGGTCGCCAGTCGAAAAATGGGAGAATAAACACCTGAATAAACACCTGGAGTAATATTACACGAAGTTTGAACAGCGCCGAAGGGTTACGGATGAGCATATTGTGACACACACAGCCCTCTGTCAAATGAATTCGGCGGAAACCCGCGAGGTGGAGGCTTGTACTAAAAAACGGGTGGATGCTAATTTTTTCCTTCACAGCCCTCTGTGTGTAATTACACGCTCGTCCGTGTGGATTTTGCGCTGTGAACCTTCGAATTACTAATCTTGTTGGATCTTCAACGATATTGATGCTATTTTTGTGTAGGCAGTCAGAGTGGAAATTTGGGCTTGTGTGTGCGCTACTTCGCGGTACTACAATGCGCAGGGTTGCCACATTGTGCTGCGTTGTGCGCCTCACAAAAGCAAGCTGATATTCTTTGATGGTACGACAATGTATTTCCCCTTGCAGTTATCAGCAGCTGAACAATTTCATCAGTTAAAGATATCACACAAGTAAACGATATCTAAGATAGTCTACTTGGCACTGTAGGAACGAGCAGAAATTGAGTGCAAGTTCAAGATTACTTCAAGTTCAATATTCATGTTAGGCACGCTTAAGGATACCGCGAAGAATGCTGCTATAAGAATGCTGCTATTTATCTCCCACTGATGCGCTCAAAGGCTGTATTTTAACCTTTTTGTGAAGATTGTGTTTCTTCATTATGAAGCGCAGCAGCGCATTTGTAATCCATGCATTTGTAGGACACGAGGTAGTGAAAATCTGAGCCGTCCTGCACTACGGCTTTTCCCTCCTTTGTTTTTCAGCCCCTATCTCCTGACCCCGCAGACGCATAGCCGTGCTGCCAACATGGGGTGCAGGAATTTGCGTCCTTTCCTTAACCGCACCACAATGGTCGCACTAGTTATCGATAACACCCGATGACATGCACTGTCGCAGCTCCAGTATGCTCAATGCTGTCTCCACGCGTGATTCTTCACCCACTGATGTTTTTGGTTTATCTTTTGTTGAAAACCTTACGCCGGTCCAGCGTCCCCAGCTTCTGTGCATACTAGACGGATTTCCCTCAACTTTCGATGTCACGCTAGCTTCTGTCGGCCGCATGTCCACTAATACGCACCGCGTGGATACTGGCGCTAAGCCGCTACTGCGGCAACATCGAAATGACACATCTCCCGGAGAACGCAACATAATCAACGAGCAAGTCGATAACATGCTTCGACGCGATGTTATCAAAGAGCTCCTAGGTATCTCATGTCATCTGGATGACAATAAGAACGGTTCTGTACAGACTAGCGATGACTGTCCAAGATTACTTGTAAGCAGATTTATCTACTACCGGGAAATGTTCGGAGCGTGCAGCCAGGTTGGGCGCACTTCACGTGGACTCTGGTTTTTCTTTAATGTTTCCGATGAACATCTCATTGTACGACAACAAATTCTGGTGAACAGCATCGTGAACGTCGTCGAAGACAGTGGGCAGGCAGCGTTGTGGAAAAGGCTGCGTATTTTCTTCCCAAAGAAGTTTGCTCCGAATTGATTGGATAGACCCACGTAAACTGCAGCTAACGTCCGGCCGTGCACGCTTGTCGTGGTAGCCTCCATGGCCAAACCGACTGGAAGCATGGACTCAGCGGACGCCCTTGCACCATAGAGATAGCAAATGGAACAGCGAATGGAGCAGTTTCTACGACAAAACCTAGAGGCAATGCAAGAGCAGATCAAACGTTGGATAGAGGCGTCCCAAAGAGCTCGCGATCAAGTTGCCATGGACTCACAGTCGCCGGAACATCTCAAGGAGTTAACTGAGCCATATTTCCCGTAGAGATCTTCTCTAACCTCTGCAGAACTTCCCCGGCACTATAACGCAGTGATGCAGCCATACAAACTAACGCTAAGTGCCTACAGGAAAATTCTACCACCAACGAAACCAAATAACCCATGATGACGGAAGGAGTTCACTACAATATCACACAGAAAACGAATTCACACATGGATGAAATTGAGCAGATTATGGAGGTACAGGCACATATATTAAACGCGACAATAAAGTAAATGAAAAGGAAATTGCAGAGTTTAGAACTATGGTCTACAAATTCAAGATGGACTATCGGCGTACACAAAAAAGCACAGCAGAGTGTAAGCATGAAAATTCCTGAGACTTTTTCATTCAGTGGAAGCGCAGTAGCATCTCAATATTTTCGGGTGCTGAAATATTAAGTAAACAAATACAAATCTCTCATCATCGTATTACAAGGAACTAGGGGCTCCGTTTTATTATAATTATCAGTCCTTCCAGTACCCGAAACGCACTGACGCCTCTGAGAAGCACGGAGATATGACAACACAACTGACAGGGCAGTCAGTATTAGTTAACTGTTCATGTGCTGCAATACTCATGGTAACCACAGAAGTCTGCACTTAATGCAGGGAAATCATGGCTGTAAAGTTCGCTCTTCAAGGCGGTCGGGCTTTTGGGCCCTTATCTGCAGCACGCACGCTGGAAGCAGCCGCCAGGATAACACACGCTTCATTGGCAATGCGCGTGAAGATCGGCAGCATTGGAAAAAACCACAGGGTAGCGGGGCAGTTGGATGCTGGGCGCTAAGGAGGGAGGTTAGGCGAGCCCGCTGGCTTTTTAGGGGCGAAGCTCCTTAGGGTCGAGGCTTGTCCGTTGTCGCGTCGTTGTAGCCATGGTAGTACTCGCCAACCTGGGTTGCATGACGCAAGAAGCCATGTACAAGGTGATGAAGAAGGTGGCCAATATGGCGCACACCGAATTTGCCAACTTTCCCAAAGCGATACTCATCGTCCCTAACAAGCCGTACACGATTACCACCAACATCGACGTCATCGACGGACTCGTCAGCGGGGCAGAGGGAACTCTGAAGATGTGCGAACGAGGAGTGCTGCAGGAAGATGGAGGCACGTTCTTCCCCGAAACGGCTGTGGCTGGAGTTCGATGCGCCCACGGCAGGGGAAGCTCGGTCGTCTCCGATCTCGTCAGGCGGTGAGCGAGGCCGTGCGAAACGGATACGAGGTGGAAACTTCGTGGATACCCATCGAACCTCGCGCGGTCACACTCAACATCGACTGCGAGGCGGGCGTTGCGTGCAAACGAAGACAGTTCCCCCTCATGCAGGCCAGCGCCATAACTCTTCACAAGTCGCAGGCAGGAACGTACTCGTCCATCGTATACGATTACAGCAAGATGCACCCACATAAGGTCGTGTACGCTGCTCTCAGCCGCTGCACCTACGTCAACAACCTATACCTGACCAACACTAAGGGAGACCATCGCTTCCATCACAAGGACAGAAACGAAGACAAGGGTACGCTCAGCGAGTTTCGACGTCTCGAGCAGCACAGGTGGCCAACCGAGGGCAGGGCCGAGGGGCATGGGGAATGCGATGATGGTCGGGCGACGCGTAAGGGTTTTCCTCCGTGAGTGCTGCAGAGCGTGGCCACGCCGGTTCGGGGCGTCCGCTAATTGCGAGTCATTGTGATTATCTTCGATTGCCAGTGTGACTTCGTTTGCATACCTGTCTTTGCGTTTCGCGTCGTATGTTTCGTGGTTAACCGACAGTCAGTGGGCATTGTTCGTTCCGGGCTTTTGGTCCTTTTCCTGTATGTGTTTGTGCCGTGTTGCGCCGGAATGGAAGCCTTGGTGAGATTGGTTTAAGTCGTGAAAAGCGGTCCTTATTCCCAGCGTTGCTGGCTTGTGTCGTGCGGATCGGAGCTCACCGAACACACTTAACGGAGGCTTTCAAGGGAAAGGAATGCAGCATTAATGGTTGAAGCTCCGATCTACTACTGCCCCCGTGGGGGCATCACATCACCGCACGAGTACGCGTGGATAGACCAACCACTGCATGTGGCCAATGCTGTTCAGGTCATCACAGGTGGCGACTTTAACGCAAAAAAGTTATATCTGGGATATTCTATAGCCGACTCGAGGAGATGTCTTCTAGCAGGTAAACTGGACTCATTGCGGCTTTATATTTCCAATGTTATTGGCATTCATAGCAGGGCAGGGCTCCACGCTAAGCACACAGATTCCACGCCAGACCTAAACACTGCCCCCTGTCCCCAAAACTCATTAGAACTGGGAAACCAATCACACCGGGGCCATTAACCCGTAATTTTCACTAACAATAAGCAAATTCGCTAGCAGAGTGTTATTTTGTTCTGTATGATTGCCACCCGTCTCACACTACGGACACCATTCTACAGTACCGGCCGAATAGGTCTGAGTACCCATATCTGAGACAGTGAGATATGCCGAAGTGCGCCACGGCCTCGCACGAGCCTTACGTCCAACGACCAATATTATTAGAACATTCATGATGACCCTACTTATGCATCCACCTTCTTTGCTGGACCTTTTGTGTGGCTCCGTTCCTACAACTGCTCCTGGTCTCTCCTCAAGTTTACTGCGAAAGAACGAAGGCCACTCTCGAGTCGTAACGCGCGTCACCTGTCAACTATGTGATAGGACCCGTGGAACCTTATTCGGACATGCGCCATCAAGGACTTGATATTGTCCACGTAGAACTTATCGCGCCGTACTATAATCCACGCATAGTGACGAGCTCCTAGGTTACCGGCCGGCTCCCTTGTCATCCCCGGAGGTACTAGCAGCATAGAGTAATGAACGCTATAGTGCGGCACCCTCTGTAGTGTCATTTATTTTCTATATCGCTACCGCGACTACCTCGTGCATGCTGTCGCTCTCGGAGTTCCTCACATGAACCGCTGACGGCGTTACCGGCCGGCCTGTAGGCGTCCGTTAGGTAGACTACTTTACAGCCTTATGAATGCATTACTGGCAGATATGAAGTTGTACACTGTCCTCGACTATTTGGACGACGTCGGCGCATTCAACTCTAGCTTCGACGAACACGCTCGGCGCCTTGAAGCAATTAAGACTGAACTCACCCTGAAGCTGGAAACGTACCGGCACGCATAAGACGAACTGTTGTTTCTGCGTCACTTTATTACAGCGTAAGCTATTATGAGATCACAACAAGGGCCGTTTTTGGCTCCTTAGTTAAATAGCCGGGCCCGAGCACTATTCGAACTCATCCTCTGCCCGGACTCGAACCTATACCCTCTGTGTAGCAGTCGAGCATTCTACCGCTGAGCTACGCCTGCGCTAGAAAAATCATCGCTAAAAGACCTAAACAGGTATAACGTCTGCCGAGGAATCTCATTAACAAAAGTAATGCTACGTGGCAGAATAGTAATACGCCACTACACTTCACGGAAAGTGTATTTCATAACGAGTTCAAGAAAGTATTTCAAAGAACACAGGGGTGCATGCTTCGTAGCTCTGCACCTATTGCAGAGGCATCATCAACATCAGCATTATGAAGCAAAAATCTTAAATTTGCTGTCACCATTATTACGAAGTGGTGCCTTGCGAAGCAGTTGTGTCGTATCGTGCTATGTGTCACGCGGCAGGCGACGTGCGCAGCGCCAAAGGCAACCTGACTTCGCTCCTCGACACACCTGATGGCGCCTCCTCGCAAGGTGCGGACCGCTGCTGAAGTAGCGAATCGGAGAGCTGCGCCCGCGGCTGCAGCAAGGCAACGTCGGGTACAACAGACAGCTGTGCAGAGAGAAGCCCAAACCGCAGATCTTCATCGACGCCAGGCCAGCAGTTCGGTTCTTTCGTGGGAAAACGACGTCAGGAGACTCTCTAAGATGTGCAGTTATACAGATTTGCACATTACAATATCGCAGTAATTATGGCGTAGTGGGTACTTCCCTAGTTGGTGAAATAATGAGAGTTATGGTGCTGGCGATACCCACTGCCTCTACTTGCACTAGTTTCCCCAAGCGTTTAAAAGGGCCTCTAAGAACGTCGCCCCTCCAGCTTTCGCTGTCACTGTTCTGCGGTTCAGCGCAGGCCTCGTAAGTCTTGAGTACGCCAAGTTCCACAGAAAACTGCTGAAATTATTCAGTTTTCTTATCCCACCAACAACGTACAGTGCGTTGATTTTTTTTCCCGTGCGCCTATGGCAGGCACTTCATCAAGAACTATTCATGGATCGCCGAGCTTCTGAAACCCCACGAAAGCAGACCTCGAATGAAAGGGGCAAACGCTGTTAGGGGAATCATTGGAAGACTGAAACATATATGACTAAACATACATGACTAAAGCAAATTCAGGACAACCCTCTCCTTGTGGTCCGTATAGCTCTTGAACGAAATCATCTACCACACAAGTAAATAATGAAACAATGTGTATATACTGTACCATTATGTCAATAATAAAACATTGTGTGCATACTGTATATGTAATCACACCACACCCCCGTTTTTCTGTTTCGGGTCTTTGTATAATGGTCGAGTGGGCAAAATCTGCGGACGATTCACGGTTTATCAGATTGCGTCCGGAGCTTCGCCCCCTCATCATCATTGACTTCGTAGATAAGGCGAAATTTTTAGGGGCGAAGCTCCTTAGGGTCGAGGCTTGTCCGCCATCGCGTCGTTGTAGCCACGGTAGTACTCGCCAACCTGGGTTGCATGACGCAAGAAGCCATGTACAAGGCGAAGGAGAAGGTGGCCAATATACCGCACACCGAATTTGCCAACTTTCCGAAAGAGATACTCATCGACCCTAACAACTCCCTAACAGCAGCCGGCAGTGTCGTCACCGTTAAGACACTTCAGACTGGACCAGCCGGACATCTGCAGCCAGTCGAAACACATCGCTGACTGCGCGGACTTAGTGGTCCCGTTTGTGAAGTCAACTTCCTCCTATAAACGGATAGTCGTAGTTACTGACTACGTAAACCGCTGCGCTGAATCAAAAGCCCTGGGCAAAGGCAGTGCTGTCGAGGTAGCTAATTCTTCATTGCAATATCCTACTACTTGACGGCGTGCCAGACGTCCTGCTCACCTCCAGACGTGCGGCTTCTACAGCTGACATAACTTTGGCGATGTTAAAGGACAACCAGAGAAGCCACCACCGAGCCGCCCAGTGTCTAAATAAGACTAATGCTGACATCTCGGTCATATACGTTGACGTCGAACACAATGGGTGGGACGCCATACTTCCCAATACGACATTCGCGTGTAAGACGGCCGTGCAAGAAATTACAAAAGCGACGCCATAGGAGCTTGTCCACGGATGGAGCCTTGCAATGACGATTGACGCCATGCTACCGATCGCCATCGATGAATAGCACGACAGCACGCTTGCCTGCGTTTCAAGAACCAGTGGAGAGTTAACAGCCGTCACTACAACCTTGGACTACGCCGCAGATACCAACACAGCGACTGTGCAGTGGCTCTGCGATGTACTGGACCATGAGTTTGTGCCAGCTGGCTTAACGTCATCCCATCGATGCCGCGCACTACGCGAAGTCATACATGCAGTGCACTCTACACCTACTCATGTGCTCCTCTTACCTGTGGCACCTCGTTTACTTATTTCATTTGTTGCATGTATTCTGTTGTTGCACGTATTCATTTATTGCCTGTATTCTGTCTCTCCTGTTTTAAGCTTCTATACCACCATTTTCCAATGGAGGGGGGGGGGGGGGACAGTGAGGCGTGCACTTCTCTGCTATTGTTAGATGGGGCAGGTACTTAATCCCTTTCTTGTGATGCGCAAAGCAGGCCGCGTTTATCAGGCATGCTGCTTCACAAATTGTGCCTGCCAATCTACAAATATATGATTACCCCACGCACATGTTTCAATATTTCTAGATCTCCAGGGGTAATACCACAAGGCTCTTTAAGTATTGTGTAAAGGCCAATGTATATCTCCGCTGACAAGTTTTCGTTATCCTCGAACGATGACTGTTCTCGCCGCAAGCACCTTTCAGTGCTTCTTGCTTTGGTTTGCTGAGCAGAGCTTCCCAAAATAAAATTTAGACTGTCAACGACTTGAAGTCTACTATTGTTTGCTTTCTTTGCGATTGATTAGTAACGTACACTGACGCCCCATAACAACAATATAGATGACAGTTTTGTCTCTGTATATCTGTCATTTATGTTTGTTGCCCAGTTCGTTTGCGACCATTCAAATGAGTAGCCAATAAACATTCCTGTTTGGGTGCCCGGGTTATCTCGTTTCCATACCTAGGTGCTCTCGTTTGGGTACCGGGATGATATTGTTTGACTGCTCGTATACCATTTGGTTACCCGGATATTCTTTTCAGAACACCCTGATAGCGACGCTATCTTTTGGCTCAATGGCACTTGGTCCCTGGCATCTGGAGGTAAGGCACATTATTTATAAAAAAAATCTGCCCTCGGCGTCGGCTTCAGCGTCACTGTCTGCATAGGCGTCTTGAGGAAATACTCATTGCGAGGTACTGGCACAGCAGCCTCCAAGTGAAACTGGCAACGCAAGCCTTCTGCTATGGGGCAAGTGCATTATTCACAGAAACATAATTTCTCAAAGAGAAATTAGTTAGTAAAATTGCAGCACCAGCACAATAGCTCGTCGAGTAATCTGAACATACCTAGAAACCTAATTCGTTTACGAGCATGAGATATCGCCGCAGCGGCGGTTGATTTACAAAATGCGGAGGCCATTGACATTGCACTTTGAAGGAATGCCGGGTATCTAAATTTGCGGAGCCCTAAACTACGGTGCCTTTGTCATCATGTCTGCTATTCAGCAGCCTTAAGCGATTTCCCTTGGAAGAGTGTTGATCTCATGCCGTGTATCCTGCTATTGAAACTATCGGACCGCGCAATGAAGCGCCTGCTGCAACACGCAGACCTAATTTTCGCTTTTACGGTATGTCGAATAGTCGCCCGCATCTCGTGTTCTGTGTCCGCTTTTTAAAAGCATAGCGCGGACAGCTAAATATGAACGTCCGCAGCCTACTCTTTTTGCAGAGTGCCAGAGCAGCAGTTCGGAAAATTAGTGAGATAGATTCGACGGCAGTTGCAGTCACGCACGTCTGTAGCTTAAAGCGTACTTACTTGTACTCAGGATAACAACCATGACCAGGGCAGTGCAGAACGCTACGTACTTCGGGTTCATTATGTGGAGACGAAAGTCAAAGCGATCAGGCTCAGTTTCTCGTAGGGTAGTTGATGATCAAGAAGCAGCTGCAAAATAAGTTCACATAAAAGCCTGTTTTTCCGAAACTCAGCGCGGCAGTCAACGTTGATCATCGGAGGAAAAACAGTATATCATGTTTTCCGTGCTGTTGATCAATGGTGTTAAATGACGCGAAAGCTGTGGACGCCGAATTCAAGGGTACGTACAAAAGTTAAATGTTCAGCCATTTTGGTATTTACGCAACAGGTCATACAAGAAAGGGCTCGCTCTGTCTTAAGGATCAATACCCATAAGAAGCGAAAGCAATATTGAAAGCTAAATATGAAATATTACATCTACAGCATCACACATGCGAGCGCAGACAAGTTGGCATGTATTCCAATCAAGCAATGCTAGCATAGTGTCTACGCCATATATCAGTTATTGCACTTTTGGATCTAGCCTTCCACGCAGGCCTGAATAATGACGTGCTCATAAATTTGGACAGGAACACACGTAAGAACGGACGCGCAGGAGTCAATTCAGTCGCTGTATTCGTGAACACTAAATCATTCGGTAATTCCCGATGCCCTTATCGACAGCTCACTTCATTAAGAATGCTATACTCTATACATTTCCTCAACCACTCATCATAACCATCTCAGAAATGCGCCTAATATACGCGCGCATGTTTTGCATTTCATCGCCGTTGAAATAAAACCACTCTTTCCTGAAATAAACGTTTCCAATGGAGCTCACCCACTTTACACCTCAGCTGCTGAATTATGGCTGCCAGTACGAAACGAAGAATTTCTTTTTCAAATTGAATCCTGAAAAAACCGTACTGCAACAATGAAAACAGATGTATTTCGCATTTATTCCTGCTTATTGTTGGCGCTCAATCACGTATCCATCGAAAGACGTGTGTTGAATTCTGCGTTTCGCGTTTCCATGGAGCTGAGATCCTAGAGGGTCTTGCACTCTGTGGTTTAATGTCGCACTTAAAAAACTGGAATAATGGACGAAAGCGGTGAGATAGTGAAGTTGGTGACAGTGCAACTTGTAGATGCGGTTTCAGGTGCTGCTTTGAGCAAGCTGTCGAGCTTCTTCGGCTTGCTGTATAAAATATGTAACATGTTGTGTTTTCGTAGTTTTGTTCTCTCCACGGCGCTGACATCTTAAGGCGATCTCCACGAACTCAGTAAAACGTATCCCATGGTCTCCCATGGTACGAAGCAACGTTGACCCTCACGCTAGGCCAAAGTGAACATGTCTCTTTAGTCGAAGAAAAATGCAGTATACGCTGCAGAATTCAATTTAAAGGCAGAATTCTTGTCGAGATGTCAAGCAATATATACGAAATGATTCCCTTATCCATGTGTAGAAATTTACTGCTGTGTGGTCTCATATAAGATGTCGGAGAAACTCTTAAATGCGAAGCACTTTTTCGGTGAGCTTGAACAATTTTTGCCGTATCTATCTATCTATCTATCTATCTATCTATCTATCTATCTATCTATCTATCTATCTATCTATCTATCTATCTATCTGTCTGTCTATCTATCTATCTATCTATCTATCTATCTATCTAGCTATCTATCTATCTATCTATCTATCTATCTAGCTGCCTACGGCCCGATTCTCTTCTGGTCATCTCGACAATTTGGTAGACAGCAAAACTGGCAGTGCCATTATGAATGTATGACAAACATCACAAACATGTTATACTTATCTGAAACGTCACGATTAGAGATTCTACGATCATGGTGGCTGACACGCGCCTAATGCATACGGGAGGCGCCACAGGGGACTGAAGCTTAACTGCTCAGCCTATGTGAATCACGGATCAGCAATTGATACAAAACCTAAATTTGCTAAGTACATTTTTGTGCATATGAAACAAGTGCAGGAGATACAGTTTATTCTAGCTTATAGTTTAAATGTTGACTGGAAAACGATTCAAACACAGAAAAAGATGCGATAACAAACGAAAGGAAGCTACCATGCGTTAAAGGACAGGAATAGAAGCCTGCCCATCACGGTGCCAGGCCAGCACGCTACCATTCGTCCACGGTAGGTTATTCGTACGTGGTTGAGGTGTATGCCGCTGCTCTTGTAGCAAACTCAGAAGCATTGCACATGCATTACTGTCCCTTAGCAGGTGCCCCATCTGCTTTGCACGACCTTGTAATAATGCTGCAAAAAACTTCGCCTAATTATGATCTGCACATCAGGAAATCGTAAAGTGTATCTCCCTTGGACGAAACAGACATCTGTTTAACCTGGACAGGCTTCACAGATCGGCCTGGTAAGCGCGCGCTAAGGGCATGGCTGCTCAAATTTTACAAAGGCACCCACTCCACCTTGCAACACTCGGCTGAATGCAAGTTTCCTCGATGACTGTTCCGCTAACTACCATTCCCACAAAGCGTACGATCTGTCAGATTTGCACCTTCACAAAAAAGGAACACCGGAAAGGAATCAGTAACCATTACTTACCAGTCCGCTTATAAAATGGAGGATATGCGTTGGTTTATATAAGGCTATCCGCATCCACAACTCTGCAATGCAATTTCCACTGACGCAATATTTATTCAGAGAAATAACATTATTCCTTCTTATAAACTGCCATGGCGTCAGTCTCTGTAGCGTCATTGGCACTTTGACAAACTCTCTAACGTCATTGGAAGCTAATAAAAATAAATAAGTAAATAGTTGGCATTGTTGACAGGCAAGACAACAGCGTGTTTTGAGCCGGCACACAATACCTTGCATTCCAAATTATTGAATTATTCTTATCATCACACGCTCCTTTGAATTTGTCTGCACGTTATAGGAGAATGGAGTATTAGATGTTAAGGAATCCCTATAGCGTCAGTCTCCTTCATCAAGAAAGACGGCATTGTTAAGCGAGAACCGACGCATAACAGGGAACCGACGCGTGTTGTTTGCATGATGATTCATTTATTATTCTTAAGTAGACAGAGAAAGGGATTGCAACAAGAAATAAATGAAGATGTTCTTCATTGCTAAAGTAATGTTTAAAAACCGTACCTTTCAAGCGCACTTCCAAAGTTATATGGCTTCTAGAATTTTCATACAGATGTGTAAATTTTATGCTCTTAAAAGATGTCAAACCACAAGTCCATTGCACAACGAAAAAAACGAAACAGGGCTGGACAAAACGAACGCCCGTCCTGTCTAGTTCCTCGTTTCGTTAGTTTTATATAGCGCTTATGGTTTAATATGGACTCTTGCAGACGCACACAATTTTTGTTCTTAAAAATAAAATAATATTACCGACATAGAAACTCATGTTCTAGGCTAACAGGTATAACTTTCTCTCCTAGAACAAGCTGACATAGCAATAATCCAACTCTTTCTTCAAATGTATTTCAATGCTTCCCACTCACTCTCATGGTTCCATTTGGAACGTTACCGCAATGCAACAGGTACATAAAAAGGGCTAGCAGGGCTGCACCAATGATCAACCATGTGATTTCTGTCCCTTTATAACGCCGGATAAATATAGGATGTCCTCTGCTTTTGGAACGTTTCTGACGAAATACAGCCCCTTTAGTCTGGTTTCCTTTCAGCCTGCTTATGTATGTATGTATGTATGTATGTATGTATGTATGTATGTATGTATGTATGTATGTATGTATGTATGTATGTATGTATGTATGTTTGTATGTATGTATTTTTCAGTCTAACTCTCTCTGTACCGATATATCTGCCTCTATCACGTCTCCGTGGTGTCTTGGTCGCTTTTTTCACTTGAAATACCCAGATGTTTAACCTCTAGGGTATGAACACATCTCGAACAGGAATGGGTAGAAGTGCGTGCGTCACAGGCTGTTAACAATATTGCTATTAACAATGATGCCATATTTAGGAACCCCAAGAATGTTCATCAAAAATTTCAGTAGAAAGGATCGTATGTCAAACTGATACCTGGGGTTTACGTCCCAACACCAAGATGAGTATAATAGGTGCTCTAGTGGAGGTGCTAGAAATTTAGAACACCTGGTGCTATGTCACAACGCAGAGTCCACGACCTCCAACATGTCGCCTAAATTGAAGTGCAGCCGTTGCTTCCAGGATTCGATTCCGCGACCTTCGTATCAAGAGACGACAAGTGCAGTAATCACTAGGCAAGAAGACATGCTGCAAGCCAGCACAAGAAAACATGGTGCTTGGTGCACATTGCGAACGGAGTGTTGATATATGTATAGGAAAAAGAAATACAAAAATACACTATAATGACCGAAGGCGACGAACAAGACCTTAGAACGCTAGGATTTGAGCCCGGGCCCCCAGGTACGAAGTAAGCAAGCTGCCACTCACGCACGGTGGCTATTCCCGTGTGTCAGTAAATAAAACTATCGCATACGCAGTTGCGACGATGACGCTTGTATAGTGTCGATCGCTCATATAGTGTGTGTGTGTGCGTGGTGTGTCGTCTGTGTGCGTGTTTGCACCACTCACACAGCAGCCAAATAAGCAACACATACGTACTGCTATCGCCAGGCTTCTATTTTTTCAGCTTCCATGCACCTCGTAGAAATGGTCGAAGAAACGAAAGTTATGTGACGCATATAACTGCCGCAAAACATGCACTTTCTTAAAAACAAAACAGGTGCCTGTGCGTTAATATGAGTGCCGAAGTTACGTCGTCCGTGAGCTACCGGACAGCTATCACAGGGCTGCCACATTGAACGGCAAGTGGCCGTTAAGAACTTCAATGCCACATGTGAAAAAAATATTACCTGTATAGTTTTGTTAATATAAAACAATATGTCACCACATTTTATGACTGACTACTTCTCGTGATATTATTTACCCCTAAGTATAGAATATGACGAATTATTGTACATGACTACTGCTTCTGTTCGAAGGGAATTCGACTGAACCACAAACTGTAAAAAATTATCAGATTTCATTCAAGAACTACAAATGATGACGTCTTATTTCCTGACATGGTTATTTTATGTTGAAACGTGTTTCCCTGGTGCGCTAGGTATAGCTGCTGCGTTTTTCCTCTCTGGCCATAAAAATATTTATGGGAGAACGCAGTGAAGCGCTACAGATGTTCCGATGACTTTCAATTCTTGAGGTGAAACTACACGTAGGTTCCAATTCACTGTATGTACAACAAAACACGCTGTAATGTCCGGCCATGTGACGGTTATCTGATCTCCCGGACACTGGCTTGTGCAAGCTGTCTGGGGATACCTACCGGGCCAACCCTACCATGTGTTGAAGGCCTGGCAGAGTTAGTTACTAAGTTCGGTTTATTGGCACAAAGGCTTCTCAGGCTCATCTCAAGCTGTGAAAAAAACAGCTGTGAAAAAACAGCTGTGAAAAAAAACAGCGCTTGTTGTGTGCGTCGCTTCTTCTGTCAGTCTTCGTGTTTTTTGTGCGCTGTTACCTTGAGATGAACCGATACCAACTCGCCCAAGTTGCCGCCTTCTCAGGCTATACTGCACCATCCATAGGGTAGTAAACACGTGACGTATTCTGAGTATTCATTGATTTGGCCATCATGTAACGACTTCGTGTAATGTGGCTGTACAGGTTCCCAAACTCGCGCTCTATGGATGTGCGAATAGAACATATAAACCATGACTAGATGAAAAGTGTGCAATGAATGAAAAAATCATCGCGGTGACATTTCGCTAGCTAATGCCGCGTAGGCTGAAATATATAAAATTTGTTTCAAGAAACACGTTTTTTAAGCAACTAATCACATCAGTCAGGCGTCAGTCGCATTATCACCAAAAATAAGCATGTGGTGCAGTGGTGTGTCTGAATTCTATGTTGCATGTAAGTGCTTCTCCTTTGCGTTTCCGCATTGGCACATATAACTAAAAAATGTCAGGGGTTGATCACATTTGTCGGATGTCTGTCGCTGATCGTTTGTGAATCGGTAGTTATGGCTTAGATGGATTTGCCTTCTTCAAGGTCGACACAGAATATCCTCAATGAAGTGTTCTTGGTGGCAACATTATGTTCTATTCCCCAAGGGCGGGCTTAATAACTTTTACTTCATTATTCTCTAGTGCCCGCCACTCTTGTTGGCAACTAATCCGTACAGGTCTGCGAACTGCTTGGGCGGTGTCCTCACCGGTATTTCTATTTTTGAAAGGCTTAAATGTTTTGCTGTTGCTGCTTGTTGATCCGTCCATTCATTTCTAGGCATCCTAGCATGGCTTGGGACCGAACACAAACGGATATTGCCTTCTTTCCTAAGTTGTACGAGTGCTTTAAGTGTGTTTCCTAAGATTGCTTCGTACTGCAAGTGCGTGTTAAATTCTTTCAGGGCACTAAAAGAATGTGTATAAAACAACAATTTTTTGCTTGGCGCTTCTTTTTGCTACTTCCTCCACAATGCGTAATGCGCAGCTCTGCAAACTGGGACGTAGTCTGGTAGTATAACTGTTTGTTTCCGTGTTGCACGTACCAAACTAATTCCGGAAAAACCTTTCTTTGAGCCGTCGGAGCAACATTTTGTGTAAGACATATATATCTCTTGCGTTGAGCGAAGTTCCTGTAAAAGTAGCTCAATTGGTGTGTGCTGTTTCTTTAGGCGTATCAGCGAAAGGTCAAGTAATTGTGAGGTATCTTTCCAACGAGCAAATCCACTTGACTCGGCCATAACAGAATCTGCTTCAGTAAAAACATTGCATGTGTCTTTCTTCCTCGAACCTTAGTATGAGCGGTCTGACAGCGTTTGGCTCTACACTCCGCCCTTGTGACCAGTCGGATACTTTACCAGCTGCCGTTGATACGTCCATAAGAGACCCAATATGAAAGCCTAGAGGTTCTATACCGGAAAGGTATTCGCTTGGCCTTAGGAGTTCCGCAAGCGGCCTCAAACAAGAAAGTGTTATTCGCTACCATTACGCCTTTTGGCCTCTCAAGCCCTTCTGACACAACTCCTAAGACTGAGCAAGTCCTCACCTGGGAAGACCCTAATCAGAAGACTCAGAAATAGGCACAAGTCTCACTTCTATGCCGCTCTCATTACTCTAGAGATGTTTGGTGTGAAGAGTCCCAAACGAAGGCAACGAAGTGACCCTCCTTGTATGTTCGAAGACGTCGCCTACGAACTGTGCATTCCTGAGCTGTTCAATCCAAGCAATCAACCCCTCCTTCTGAAGCATGCTACCGGGTGCTTGAGTATTTGTACGATAAATACAATGGCTATCTACATGTATAAATGGATGGATCTGTTAGTATGGACACAAACAGCTGCTCTGAGGCATATTGGATTCCATCTGTTTGTTATGCATGGTCTGGACGTTTGGACAACATAGTCCCTTCAACGGTTGCACAGAGTGCTGCTATTGCTGCTGCACTGCGCAAACTGAAGAATGGACCCACAAAACAAGCCGTCATTATCTCAATCTCTAAATCGGTAATTCAACAACTCTGTCATCGAACTCCTCGAAACAAGTTCTGCCGACAATCATTGGTATCACTGAAAAAAGCGGCCCACAAAAGAATCAACTCTACTGTACCGAGTCACAACGGGGTCAGCATGCGCTCCCGCATGGTCGTTTAAAGTTAGCGGCGCTGCTTCGCCATTGTGCACGGAGTGCAATGAACTGAGAGACATGGACCACTACATCTGGTCCTGTAAGCGCGTTTGCACTCATGGACAACATGCAAAAAAGAGGGTTTCCACATGGGAGCACTGTAAAAATTATATATTCGGGAGGTTCAAGGACGGCTCGAAAGAAGGTGTCAGCTCTGCTTGTAGCATTTCTTCAAAAGACAGGATTGAGTGACACGTCGTGACTAATGCGACATGGACAGAGACGCTCGTGGGGAGCATTTGCCGGCCAGGTCTGCCAGGCTTACACCGCCTGTAGCAACAACACCCCTATCACTATTGCTATCACTAGCATTTTGCTTGTTTGAGTAGCGAATTAGATGTTTTCCGCTGTGTTATGATGCTACAACACATGCGATCAGGCATTCAGCGGACATTGAAAATGTATGTCAGCAGCAATTGTGGTCTTCGGGGGGGGGATTAAAGATAGTACGCTACACTAGGGCAGAAAACTAGGAATAGGTGAAGTTCTGTAAGCACCAGTTGCTAAACATAGCTGTTTAGTGCGAACTGGGTCTAGCCCAGTGTTGTACGGAACTTCTTTCCAAGGAACGACGTTCCTGGAACTAGTTCCTTTTTTGGAGGAACGAATGAACGCTATCGTTCCTTTAAGAGTTAGTGGAAATGTAACGGTAACGCGTTACATTTATGAAGTAACGGCAAAGGGAACAACGTTCCTTTTATAAGCGTTCCACACGTTCACATGCAGGATGGATAGGCCGGGCCACAACCGCCGAGGTCGAGCCTCGAGTCCCCGCTTCGCTGTTAGCAGTTTCGCTCACTCAAAAGAAAACCATGCACAAAACGCCATTCATTTACAGTCTTTCTTAGATGCTTCGACGACGGCGAAGCTTCCCTTTCGCCAGTGCAGTCAATGGAGCCGCTCCATGTAGCTGGAAGAAAAATTTCCGGCTTTCAGCCGGCCATGTACGGCAGTGCAGGCCAAAACCGCGGCCAACCAAGAAATTCGTTTCGTCCTTTCAGACCCCGCCGCCACGGCTCCCTTGGAACTAAGACACTGTCAACGCGCGCTTTTCTATCGCCGCTCAGCGCATTGGTTCTGGGGATGCTGTTACGGCTCCCATGCGTGGGCCTCGTCGCCACTGGCATTTTTTACGCTAGGAAAAGGAGGCGAGCAGTGGCAGGTGTGTTTCTACGGATGCTAGTAGTTAGTCGCAGGCGCCCGTAGGGAAGCAGGGAAGTGCACCGGGCGAGACCGACGACGTGGAGAGAGATAGCGGTCTTTTGCTTTGTCTGAGCCAATCTGAACAGCAAGCAAGCGTCGTTCTGAAGGCTGGCACATTTCACATCTTTCACATCACATTTGAAAATCATGGAACACCATCTTGCCTCCTGTGGCTTCTAGATTCTCTTACAATGAATAATTGCATGCAGGTGTGGTTTATTTATTGTTCTTTCTTATTCGCATAACAAAAAGGGAGTTTTGTATTTTAAGTGCGAATCGGCCTATTTGTTACCTTGTCGTTTACGTTAGACATTGATTTTACCATGTCTAGGCCTCATAACAACTAGACCCACGCTCAGTAGCATGCGTGTGCGTTGCTGCTACTTGGTTTGTTCTGCTGCGAACCTTTCATGTGTTATATACGCCACTTGTGGCTGCACATGTTACGTTTTGGTTCAAGTCCGATGATATGATGATGCATGTGAGGATTTATTTATTTATTTATTTATTTAATTACTCCCTACATATCAATGTCAGTTTGCCATCGCGTGAACGTTGGCCGGCTGTATAAGGGCGCGGGTATCATACTGCGTGAGTAGAAAGAAAGCAAGGAACAGAGACAGGAAAGAGAGCCGTTCGACACGAAGAAACTAGCCTTGAAGAAGGTTTTACTGCTGTACGAATTCAAAAGACAATTAAACCGTATTTCTTGCACGCCATAGCATAAAAGGAAATACGTTATGTAATTTGCCAGCGAACTCATCAGATGGCCATAGTTACTTTCCCCGTAGGTGTTTAAAGCCCCTTTGTCGGCACCCCTCGATGACTCGAGTGCACTATGGCGGCGCGAAGGAAGAGTCGTTCGCCGGCGAAGGGAATGTTTTATTAACGTGAAAGCGTTTCTTGGCTAGGTTGGAGTGAGCGCGCGCCCAGCTGCCGTCCGGAAAAGCCGTGCACGGAAAACACGTAACCAACGTAACTTCTCCCACTTGAAGCGACGCCGACGCCAAACCTCGCCGTAGCGGCAGTCGGTGGTAGTCGGCAGACGCGCCATGCTCAGCAGGAGCACGGCCGGGCTACAATACCGCACGCAGCGCGCGCGTGTAGTCTAGGCCGGCCGTGGCTGGAGCTACATGCAGAGGCGTACGGCCGCGTCGCCGCGTTTCTTTGCTGCATTGGCGAAAGCGCGCACACAGCTGCGCGGCCTCGCCGTAGCAGCATTCGGTGCGCGAAAGCGCCAGCTAGCCCATCGTTCCTCGCCGCCATGCGTGCTGAGTTCAGTCTCGAACTGAAGAAGCCCACTGGGGCCATCACAACGCCGATATGTACGTGCATCAATCTCGCATTCACCAAAGACCCATATATTGTGCGAGGTGTGGTGTATGTCTCCACCTACTACCCAGATCACAATTCCATGGTACTGTATGTAGCCCGGCCTAAGTACGCCGTCTCCGAAACGTAACAGGATGACGACACCGGTGATCGTCTAATGATGCCACCAACAACGCCGCGGCGGTCGCAGTACAATATCCCCGAGACCTGCCTTGGGCATATTTGCATATACTGCCTGGACGACGAAATGGAAGAGGACATGTGAAGTGTCGGCATCACTTCGATGGCATCAAATTATGTAAACAAAAAAACACAATACGGCCTCCCACATTGACTCATCGTTTTTAACAACTCCGCAACACCAGTTTGCATCACCCCTCCGCGACAACAATCTAGCCAAAAGAAACGCTTTCGCGTTCTCATCTCATAAGAATACGCTTAGGGATTGTCGAACTATTTGTAACGCCAGAGCGTCTGTCCTGGTTCAAGCCTGGACCTCTGTTCTTTTATTACTCCTAGAAACATAACTTTTTGAACCATTAGATAAAGAAAGAGTTACAAGCGAACTAATCACACAGAGAGTCCACAAAAGCTCAACCAATGGCGCCAACACTTACGTTGCAGTATTGGTTTAGAGAACATAATTGACAACACGCAAGCAGATGCGTTTACAGTGCAGTACGTGGTATTTCCCTTTCCCATGTATTAGGACTGGCGTCTCACCCTTGATGTCCGCTGGCACAGGAAGCCAGGCTCGAACATGTACTTGAGCTTTTGCCTGCCAGCCAGACGGTGCGCTACACATGGTGTTCCACGATTCGTCACACAAGCTGTCAGAAGATAACCAGCCCGTGGGGCCATGAGTACCGCCATTTTAACACTCACCGAAGGTATAATAGGCAAACGAGGGCCCATCCATCAATAAGCGGTCATGGTCATTTTCATTTCCCAGGCCCCCTGACGGCGACCTTGAAACTAGGGTGCTCTTTCGTCGGGAACCACTTGGCGGCATTTCTTCTCGTATGAGTATAGGTGCTAGAATACCTTATAGCATGAGGTCTAGCACGTCCTCCTCCTAGCTGAGCCCACCCGCGTTCTCTTTTTTTTTCTGAAAACCGGCCGGTACACAGCGGACGCCTTACCCTACGCTTTTCTCTACCCGCATGCAACGGTCCACAAGCAGCAATGCCAACCCTTTATGCCTCAGGCTGACTGCCGTGTAGTTCGAATTCTTCACAGCAAGCCACATTGCGCGCTTACATAAATAACAACAAAAAGCGGTATCGCAAATGCTTCAAAAGTGTGAGAACTAAGCAAAAGTAATATATCCATAGCTGTCAGTCAGGCTATTAAAGGAGTACGGCAACGAAACCTTCCAGTTGGCGTTTTTTGCATGTAACGAAAGGCCAAGCCCTCAAGAGCCCAGAAAACGTAGCGGTAAGGGTGAGCGCGCCGTGAAAATTTATTTACAGCAAGTCTTTAAGAGTAGGTTTCGGTTCCTACTGTAGCCTGACGTGACGACACAGTATTTGAATAGTAATGAGCCCCTCGTGTCGGGCTCCCGCAAGAAAACATGACCTTTTCGCCCAGTGGTGTCTCGCGCACAGGGCCTGCAGGAAGTGCGGGGTCAATGATGTACAAAATTTTGTATAGCGACTCCGCGACGAAGATGCAACGCACGGCACGTACGGTGGGTGTCGGCGTGGCTCCGGAGCCCGCGATAAGCCAAGGTAGCCTCCGAGACTTCCGCGGCATTTCAGGGGCAAAATGCCGGCACCACAGCGAGCTTGCCTTCAGATTATACGCGGGCACAACGACGATAGAGGGTAATTCGACTTCGCTCGCTCGCTTCACGGGCACTCTAAATTAGAGCGACTGAACGGCGAGAGCAGACGACCGAGAGTGACGCGCGAGCAGCCATTTTGCCTGTTTTTTGTACCTGGCGTCATCACAAATTACCATACTGTGCATGATGTCACCAAAGTTTGTACTGTAGCCTGATGTAGTGTCGATGTCAGTAGGCACCCCATGTGAATATTGACTGACGTCAAATTGAAATGTCTTATCAGCATTTGCCGAGCTTAACATTTGCTCAGAGCTGTCTACGCATATAGGAGAGTTGTATGGTGGAGTAAACTCAGGTTCGAAAATTGATGTCACTGCTCGTTTAAAGCACTAAAACAAGCAAAAAGTTTAGGACCAGAAATGATGACGACATATCGGGAAATATTTTTCCAGTATTTTAGGCTACGGTCAAGCGCAAACTAGTATATGCGAACGTAAATCGAAAGGTATATTTATAGGTTTTATTGTTAAACGCATACTTGATACTCAAAAGCATTTCTGAATGTGAGTGACTTTCCATTTGCACATCTGAAGCGCCATATTTTGACTGTTCATTGGAAGACCCATTATGTGTTGACTTATAGACTATGGTCGAAGTCGCAGTGTATATGTCTGGCGTGCGTTCGGTGCTCCCTCAACATATGTCTAGAAGTGTTTCTTTTCGTGCTTTCCAGCTCCAGATAACCTGCTGCTATTGAGGTTGAAATTAGCAAATTCAGGCTGCATGCTTTTAATATTAATAGTGTTCACGTAATTTCACCTCATAATTATTCGACCCTATATATCTTTTAATTTGAAGATCAAAATGTAACATAAATGTAACAACACATTCCAATTTCTGAAATGTAACTGGAATGCATTCCTTTGTAATTAAAGGAGCCTGTAACGGGAACTACAAAAATGGGAAGGAACAAGGAACGAGATTTTGTTCGTGTTTTGGATGAACGTGTACAACACTGGTCTAGCCTCTTAAAGGGGCCCTGAACCGCCCCTAGGGCTTGTTTTTGAAAACGGCTGGGTGTGTATTCAAAGCCTCTCAGAAATTCACAGCCGCAAGAATTTTTCAAAAAGGTCTGTTAGGAGCGAAGATGTTGTGACCGGAAAGCCTCCCTTTCCACTTCTGTCTCAACTCTGCGGAGTAGAGCCCACAGAGCTCTTGCGGGCGGTGTCGAAGGAGGTGCTCCGCCCACCGCGTTAGGTCACCAGGCTTCAACGACGTATCAGAGTGGCTGATTGAAAGAGCGCGACTGCCACGGGCAGGTCGCGCTTTTGGCTGCCTGCTCACTCCTTGCCTGGGTTCGGTCGCGTGATGTCGCGATCATGCATTTTTTTTTTCGATTCTCCTAAGCTTCGTTTTCCTTCATCACACACGTTAAGGCTCGGAAGTGTGCGCGCTTACTTTGTCAGTGCGCTGCTTCTCTTCGATGCTGCGTATACGACTGCGTCAAGATAAACCGCGCAACTCCAACGCTGTTCCACCTTGTCCTACATAACCGCAAGTTAGTTAAGCATTGATTCGTGATTGTAGGCGAGTTAATCATCCTTCTGGGCTCGAACCGACGACTACTACGACCCAAAAGGAAGACCATTGAGACTCCAACCCCCGCCGACAGATTAATGTGGAATAAGATGCGTTCAGTTGCGGTAAGCCGGATGGATTATTTTAAAGTGGGAGTAGTCCCTAATATATACTAGTTCAATTTTAACAGTGAGCCTGTTTAAGCTGCAGACAACTGCCCTAAGCTGTGTAATGCTAGCAAATAACCATGTCAAACCAGTTAGAGCTTCCTAGGACTAGTCAGGTAAGGCCTTATTAAGCTGTCTAGTTCAATGAAGCTCAATTAAGACTAATTAGGTGGTCTAGTCCAGACAGGACTATTCCAACCAAAGTAGACTGAACTAATTGAACCTTAATTAGAATAAAACAAATAATAATAGTTAGGCCGAGAATAATTATACGGGGTAATTAACATATAATACTGATAGATGAAGTATAAAGTAAAGCAAGTTAAGCAAACCTTAATAAAGCTGATATAGAGAATTCTAGTATAAGTAGACCTAAGCTAACTAGGCTGTGTATGATTAAGATAATACTAATTATTCTAAGGTTAATTAGCCTGTGTCTAGTAAAGTCAAGCCTAATGAAGCTGAAATTACAGATGACCGGAATAATTAGGCAAGCACAGATAAATGAGGTCTAATTAAGGCAATAATCATTAAACGTCGCTTAGATAAGTAATATAATATAGTATAGTGTTAGTAGGCATGTACTAATCAGGCCAAGTATGAATAAGGTAGGCTTAATTAACCCAAGCCTCATGTCCTGAATAATGGAGCCCAGCTTAATAAGCTATGGGTGATTAAGTTAGGTTAATTAAACCCAACCCAATAAATATAAGATTAGTTAGGTCACATCTACCTGAATAGTAAATGAAGCCTAAATGAAATCAGACTATTCAGCTAAGCCTAATTAACCCATACATTAAAACCGTAATCCATTTTAATTATAGTCAACACTGATCTCTCTTAAAATACCGTACTCCGCTATAATATGCCAAAGTCCACTCTTACGCACTTCAATGTGACTTAATCTACCCTAATGCGCCTTAATGAGCCCTAATCCCCCCTGGTGATTTAATCCACCATATTAAACAAATATTTTGAGTTCGACTCCAGTTCTGCTATTGAGTTCGACCCCTAGAAAGTAGCACATTGGAGTCCCATTGGTATAAATCCACCTACAATCACTAATAAATCGCTGATTAAAGTTCGGGAATAATTATTTCTTACAGACGGCTGGCGTGCATTTGTTGGCTTCTTGGGAAACTACATGTATGGTTACTTTTGCGCCGCACCGTTTGCGTCGACGCCGAGGTAGTTTACATACACCTTCCAATGGCATCTATGAGACTTCCGCATTAACAAATACATTTTTACATATTACCAGCAACTATTTAGCCTATGCGCTCGCAACGCAAAGAAAAGCGAGCGCACGGCAAGCGCTGTTTCGGTTTTAAACGCGCGCTGCGAAAGGCCCGCGCACAGGCGCGGTGTGCGTGTCTGCGATCGGCCAATAGCAGCGACGCTCCTTGCAGATGCTTTATGACGAAACAAAGCACTAATCATATGTTTTCAAGTTTTCGTTTGTGAACTGTTTTTCCTTTGCTGTTGCCCACATGCCGTAAATTACGTTGGGCTACGGACTAGTCAAGCCGCCTCTCGGCAGCTTTTTTTCCGTTGTCCTCCATCTGTGTGATTGTACACGGTGGAAATAAATTTGATTTGATTTGATTTGATATACAAGGAGCGTGAGGAGAAGCCTCTTTTTAAGTTGAGGGGTTTTGAGGAAGTGGGAACTTTGTGCTCCACTTGTGAACGATACGCTTCGCGTATGACTGCAGCATTTGGCTAAGATGTTCATTACAGCGTAGGCTAGCCGTAGAATATGCTTTTCATTAAGCCCTGGGGGCGGTTCAGGACCCGTTTAAGCTAAGAATCTGTGGCTGAACCATATAATATCATGTGGTCGTGAAATTTGTAAGCTGCAGAACTCATGACGATGTCAAGGGAACTGTTTATTGGCCTAACCTGTGCCCAGAAAAGCAAGGCCAATCACACTGCACAGCAATAGCGACGTCGCTGAAACGGCTCCGGCGCCGGGAAAAGACCAAATCACACGAACTTGAACTCGAACAGTCCGTAAGGTCTCATGAAGGCAATCTTCTCTGGGTCTCTCTCGTCTGCTTCCATTTGTCAGTAACCGGTTTGGAGATCCATCGACGAAAAATATTTCGCACTGTAGCAAAGTATTTTTTGCCTTGGATCGACTGATTTAGTTAAGGCGGCAATAATCGACACGAAAACGTAGGGTTCATCCTTCTTCACTAACACCACCGGTGATGCCCACACAATCGCAGACGACTGGATGATGCACCATACAACAGCAGCACGCCCACCCAGGCATCGCGCGCGGGGAAAAGCTACCCGCTGTAATCTCGCACAATATTGTTACATGACGCGAGAGCACACTGAACTTCCTGTAACTGCAGTGGAACCTATGCTCGGTGGTGTCTGATGAAAGAGAAAAGAGGAGGACGACGACGAGCACACTTTGACTGTCGTGCGGCTCTCTGCCTGTCAATCTAAATATATTTACTATACTTTCCCAGTTCTTTTGTCAATGCAACATTTTGGTGGGAGTGCTGGGTAACTATTTAACGACGGAGCTTCGCAGTGGACGACACCTCGAGCCAGCAAGCATGCCTCCCGGCGAAGACACGTCTCAGCCAACCACATCGCAACTCCGACCACAACAACCCAGTATGTACCCTGTCGCAACCTCGCGATCCCGGTGTCTTTTCTGGGACGAATGACGTTGATGTTGACCAGTGGCTGGGAATGTACGAGCGCATCAGCAAAAACAATGGCTGGGATACCACCGTAATGCTGGCGAACGTCATTTTCTACTTGGACAAGACTCCTCGTGTCTGGTTCGAGACCCATGAGGAATACATCACAAACTGGGACACGTTTAAACAACAGCTCCGCGACCTTTTCGGAAATCCGTTTGGTCCGCAGCTTGCTGCGAAGAAACAACTCGCGGTACGTACTCAGACGTCAACTGAGCCCTACTTGGCCTACATTCAAGACGTTCTGGCCTTGTGCCAAAAGGCCGAGCAGAATATGTGTGAGGCTGATAAGGTCTCTCACATTTTAAAGGGCATCGCAGACGACGCATTTAAAACTTGCTGGTGTTGACCAACGTGACGACCCTCGAAGCCGTTATTAAAGAGTGCCGGCGCCTAGAACAAGCGAAGAGCGAGCGCATTGCACACCATTTCGAGCGCCTACCGAACACTGCTCCAAAGTCCTCTTGAGAAGCAAGTCCATGTCAGTCGTCCGCATCTGAAAATATGACGCGAATCGTTCGGCGTGAATTTGAGGCTGCATACCCTGCTGTTAACAAGGAGTCCATGATCTCCGACGCACAGACGCCAGCCGTCTCTTTAATCCAGGCCGTTGTTCACCAGGAATTCGCCAACGCGGGTTTGCTCCCTACGGTCTGCGCTGTACATGATTCAGATGCCTCACTGTCTTCTGTGGGGACAACTCGTCGCCGACAGTACCTTCCTCGGTCTAGGAACCCATCCGATTGGCGAACAGCAGACGACAAGCCCATCTGCTTCCGTTGTGGTCGCGCGGGACACGTTGCTCGTTACTGTCGTAGCCAGTGGCCTTTGACGTGGCATAATCAGTTTCCCGCTTACTCCGGTCCCTTCCGTCCAGCTGCTCGCCGTTACCCGACCCGCAACGAGTTTGCATCATTCACCGCCTCTGAAGACGCCAGCCGCTACACTCCACCATCTCCGCCTCGCAGCCGTTCATCTCGTTCCCCTACTCGCCGCCGCTCCCCCTCGCCGTCATATAGCCGTCAAATCTCTCCGGAAAACTAGACTGCGCAGATTCTGGAGGTGAAGGTGCACTGTCGACCACGTCCCAAAATCCTCAGTTGCCTTTACGTCTACACGGAAACACTTTTGAAGTACTTGTCGATGGTATTTCTGCGAAAGCTCTGATAGATACGGGTGCTCAAGTTTCTGTCATGAGTGCGCACTTTCGTCGTCGTATGAAGAGGATTCTTACACCGCCTGTGACCAGCGTCGTGCAAGTCGCGGATGGCGGTACCGCCACTGTCATTGGTATGTGCACAGCTCGACTAACCGTTGCTGGCCATCATGTTGTCATCCTTTTTAGTGTTCTTGCGAAATGCCCCCACGACATCATACTGGGACTCGATTTCCTTACCGCCAATTCTGCTTTGATTGACTGCTCTGCCGGTGTACTCCGTCTTGAACTGCCGCAATACTGTCAGCCCCCCAACCAAGCCCCATGCCGTTTACAGTGCAGCGAATTTGTTCGCCTCCCGCCCAAGACAGTGTCATATGTCGAATTGTTGTGTTCACCAGCTCTCCCAGATGGTGAATATTATGCTGCTCCTATTACTCACGTGCTGTTGACGCATTGTGTCACTATCCCCTATACGGTACACACATCACAGCTAACAGAACCTGCCTACTACTTCTAAACTTCGGCTTCACGAGTCAGGTGCTTCCACAAGGCATTTCTGTGGCCCACCTTTACCCACTTCAAGATTTCCAGGTGGAAGCTTTCGCTCTAGATGCTGTTGCTCCTAAGCAGGGCGCACCAGCTTTGACCAATTATAGAAGCCGCGAAATTGACAGCATGATCGCCTCTGACCTTCCGCCTGTGCACATTGAAGCCCTGCAAAATATTCTCTGGTCCTATCGGGACATTTTTGATTTCGGTGACAGGCCCTTAGGGCACACGACAATTGTCAAGCATCACATAAATACTGGTGACGCAAGTCCTATACATCGTCGCCCCTACCGTGTGTCCGCGTCTGAGCGAAGCGTCCTCCAGCAGGAAGTAAAGAAGATGCTTGATAAGGACATCACTGAGCCATCTTCCAGTCCCTGGGCATCCCCTGTGGTGCTTGCAAAGAAGAAGGACGGATCATGGCGCTTCTGTGTCCACTATCGGCAGCTCAATGGCATCACAAAAAAAGACTCCTACCCTTTAGCACGAATTGATGATGCCCTTGATTGTTTGCACGGTGCCGCCTACTTCTCTTCATTCAATCTTCGGTCTGGTTATTGGCAGATCGCTGTCGACCCCATGGACCGAGAGAAAACGGCGTTCGTTACTCCTGATGGGCTCTACCAGTTTAAGGTGATGCCTTTCGGTTTATGCAATGCCCCAGCAACTTTCGAGCGTATGATGGACACACTTCTACATGGCTACAAGTGGTCCACTTGCCTCTGTTATTTAGACGACGTCATCGTGTTTTCGCCTGCGTTCGAAGCTCATCTTGAACGACTAGCAGCAGTTCTTGATGTGTTCCGCCTAGCCGGTCTTCAACTTAATTCGGCGAAGTGCCGTTTCGCCCGCCGCCGCATTACGATCCTTGGGCATATCGTGGACGCAGCCGGCGTACAGCCTGATCCTGAAAAAATTCGAGCCGTGACAGCCTTCCCTGTGGGCCTCTGCTCGTATTTTCGTCGTTTCGTGCAAAATTTCGCCGAGGTCGCTAGACCACTCACAGACCTCCTCAAACAAGACACGCCCTTTGTCTGGGGTCCCCGCCAACCTGCTGCTTTCTCCGAGCTGACCACCCTGCTCACCACGCCTCCCATTCTTGCCCACTTCGACCATTCCGGGCCAACAGAAATCTCCACTGATGCCATTGGTTACGGAGTCGGTGCTGTGCTCGCCCAGGAGCAACGTGGCGTGAAATGTGTGATTGCTTATGGCAGCCGCCTCTTGACTGCCTCGGAACGCAATTATTCAATTACAGAACGCAAATGTCTCGCTCTTGTGCGGGCAGTCACAAAATTTCCCCCTTACCTGTTTGGCCGACCATTTACTGTAGTCTCCGACCACCATACCTTTTGTTGGCTGACCTCGCTGAAGGACCCTACCGGTCGTCTCGCACGCTGGGCACTCCGGCTCCAAGAATATTCTTACACGGTGGTCTACAAGTCCGGCATACACATAAGGATGCTGATTGCCTCTCCCGCTACCCAGTGGCTGACTCCGACTCTACGAGTCATGCATCCACCCATGGCATCTTTTCAGTTTCCCAGCTGCTTAAAATTGGCGACGAGCAGCGTCAGGATCCGTACTTGCGTACTTTGATCCAACGGCTGCAGTCCTCGCCAACCGACACTTCATTCCGCATGTTCATTCTCAAGGATGGCGATTTATACCGGCGCAACATGGCACCTGCTGGGCCCGAGTTCCTTCTCGTCATCCCAATACACCTGCGCTCCACAGTCTTTCATGAACTTCATGATGCCCCAACTGCTGGTCATCTTGGCGTTTCTCGCACTTATGACCGAGTCCGCCAGCGCTTCTACTGGCCTGCCCTCGCGCGCTCAGTGCGGCGCTATGTCAATGCTTGCGAAGTCTGCCAGCGCTGCAAGAAACCATCCATGCTACCTGCGGGGTACCTTCAACCCATCGACGTCCCCCCGGAGCCCTACTACCGGGTCGGCTTGGATCTTCTCGGTCCATTTCCAGCATCTGCTGCCGGAAACAAGTGGATTGCTGTTGCCACCGACTACGCGACGCGTTACGCCATCACGCGAGCATTGCGAACCAGCTGTGCTACAGACATATCTGACTTCCTTCTCACTGACGTTATTCTTGTACATGGTGCCCCACGTCAGTTGCTCACCGACCGCGGCCGTATATTCCTTTCACGGGTGATTGATGATATCCTGCGCTCCTGCTCTACACAGCACAAAATCACGACCTCATACCATCATCATCATCATCAGCCTGTTTAGGTCCACTGCAGGACGAAGGCCTCTCCCAACGATTTCCAATACACCCTATCCTGAGCGAGCTGGTTCCACTTTCTGCCCGCAAACTTTTTAATTTCATCGCTCCATCTAACCTCTTGCCTGCCTCTGTTGCGTTTTCCCTCTCTTCGTATCCATTCCGTTGCTCTTACTGTCCATCTGTTATCTTTCCTCCTCATGACATGTCCTGCCCAGGTCCACTTCTTTCTTTTAATTGATATAATAATATCGGCTATTCCTGTCTGTTCTCTGATCCATTCCGCTCGTTTTTTATCTCTCAGCGTTACCCCTAACATTTTTCTTTCCATTGCACGTTGCGTGCTCCTTAGTTTCATCTCTAGTTTTTTCGTTATCCTCCACGTTTCTGCACTGTACGTTAGTACTGGGAGAACGCAGTGATTGAATACTTTTCGCTTTAGTGAGAGCGGTAAGTTTCCAGTCATGATTTCGTAATGCCTTCCGAATGCGCTCCAGCCCAACCTTATTCTACGGAGAATTTCTTTTTCATGGTTAGGAGTCCCTGTTATTAACTGTCCCAGGTATACGTATTCGTTTACAAATTGTAAGGGTTCATTGTTGATTTTAAATTACTGTTCTTTAGCTAGGCTATTGACATAACTTGGGTCTTTTGCCTATTCATTCTTAATCCAATTTTAATACTTTCCCTGTTTAGGTCATCAATCATGTTTCGTAGTTCGTCTCCATCATTGCTAAAGAGCACAATGTCATCTGCGAATCTTAAATTGCTGAGATATTCTCCGTCTATTCGAATTCCCTTGTCTACCCAGTCTAGAAGTTTAAAGATCTCCTCTAGACATGCAGTGAATAGCATCGGGGATATCGTATCTCCCTGTCTCACACCTCTCCCGATCGGGATTTCTCGGCTTCTCTCATGTAGGAGTAGAGTGGCTGTGCAATCTTTGTATATGTTGTTGATGGTTTTCACGTATATATCAGGTACCACTTGTCTACGTAGAGCTTCTAGAACTGCTTGTATTTCTATCGAGTGAAATGGTTTCTCGTAGTCGATAAACGCCATATAAAGAGGTTTGTTATATTCCGCGTAATTCTCAATTACTAGGTTGATAGCGTGGCTGTGGTCCATTGTCGAGTAACCTTTCCTAAAACCAGCTTGTTCTCTCGGTTGATTAAAGTCGAGTGTTTCTCTTATCCTCGTAGAAACTACTTTTGTAAATACCCTGTATATTACTGGGAGTAGGCTAATTGGTCTGTAATTCTTTAACTCCTTTATGTCACCTCTCTTGTGGATAAGGATTATATTCGCATTTTTCCAACTGCGTGGTATACTACATGTCTTGACACATTTCGTGAAGAGCGATGCAAGTTTTTCAAGTACAATATCTCCTCCGTCTTTAATCAAGTCGGCTGTTATACCATCTTCACCAGCTGCTTTACCGCGGGACATGCATTTGACAGCTTTTTTGACTTCGTGTGTGGTTATACATGGAATTTCAGTGTCCTCCTCAGATTCTATATCAATTAAGGTTGTATGGTCTGTCTGAGAACTGTACAGTTCAGAGTAGAAATCTTCTGCCACTTTTACTATTTCGTTTGAAACTGTTGATAACGTTACCTTCTTTATGTTTTAGCGCATGCATTTGTTTTGGCCTAAGTGCAGTTTCTTATTTGACCGATTTAATGCTGGTGCCTTTTTTACTGCTTTCTCTATTTCTCTCATGTTAAAGTTTCTTACATCTCTTTGCCTGGCTTTACTGATCAATTTTGATACTTCTGCCAATTCTATCTTACCTTTTGACGAGGTTACTTTCATTTGTTGACGTTTTTTTATTAAGTCCTTGGTAGATTGGGACAACTTACTTGTTGTTTGCTTAGTTGTTTTACCCCCGACTTCTATCGCTGTTTCAAGGATTGTTTTCGTTATGGTTTTGTTCATTTCTTCTACATCGTCACCGTTTTCGCCTAAGGCCTCGAACTTGTTGCTTAGGGCCACTTTAAATTCTTCGTTCTTTGCTCTGATTACCTCTAGATTGTATTTTTTTCTTGTAAATAATTTAGTTCTTGTTTTCTTTAGGTTAAGTACAATCTTTGCCCTTACTAATCTGTGATCGCTGCATTTTATCTTCCCCACTACTTCTGTGTCTTGAATTGTACTTAGTTGTTCGCACATTAGGAAGTCGATTTCATTCTTTGTTTCCCCGTTTGGGATTTTCCACGTCCACTTCCTATTCTAATATTTCTTGAAAAACGTGTTCATTATTCGGAGTCGGTTTCTTTCGGCAAATTGTACTAGCATTTCCCCACGGTTAGTCCTATGGCCGACGCCGTAGTTGCCAATCGCCTGCTCTCCACTTTGTTTTGTCCCTACTTTTGCGTTGGAATCCCCCATGACTACTGTGTATTGTGTCCGTACTTTCTTTATTGCTAATTCGATATCCTCGTAGAATTGCTCTACTTGTTCATCATCGTAGCTCGTTTTTGGCGCACATCCCTGCATTATCTTAAGTTTATACCGCTTATTTAGTTTTATTACGACGCATGCAACCCTTTCGTTAATGCTGTAGAATTCCTCTACGTTGCCCGCTATATCTTTATGAATTACGAACCCAACGCCATATTCTCTCTTTTCGGGTAATCCCCTATAGCAGACGACATGTCCATTCTTCAAGACTATGTAAGCTTCGCCTGTTCTCCTAACTTCGCTAAGGCCAATGATGTCCCAACTAACTCCCCCTAGTTCCTCGAGTAGTTCTGCTAGTCTACCTTCGCCGGAGAGGGATCTTGCATTGAATGTTCTAATGTTCAGTTTCCAGTGGCGGCCTGTCTGGGTGCAGTGATTATTACTGCCCTCTGCTGCTTCACACCTCATACCACACCTTCGACCTCATACCACCCGCAAACAAACGGCCTCACAGAGCGCTTGAACCGGACTCTCACGAACATGCTTTCCAAATACGTGTCAGCAGACCACCTTGATTGGGACGTTGCACTGCCATACGTGACATTCGCATATAATTCCTCCCGCCATGATACTGCTCGGTACTCCCCGTTTTACCTTTTGTTCGGACGCGAACCAACATTGCCGTTGGACACGTTCCTTCCCTCCGCTGCAACCTCGACCACTACTTACGCCCGCAACGCAATCGCCCACGCTGACCACGCCCGTCCACTTGCCCGTACCAGACTTACAGCTTCCCAAGAAACCCAGAAGCGCATTTATGACCAGCGTCATCGCGACGAACATTTTCAAGCAGGCTGCCTTGTTCTCCTTTGGTCCCCGACAAGACGCCCAGGACTTTCTGAGAACTGCTTTCTCGTTATACAGGCCCATACCGTGTTCTTCGACAACTCACAGACGTCACGTACGAAATTGCCCCTGAAACTCCGACAACCTCTTCGGCGCTGCTGTCACGAGATGTCGTCCATGTCTCACGGCTCAAGCGTTACTACCCGCCCTTTACTGGAGCTCCATAGAGTCGCCGGGTCGGCGCTTTCGCCGCCGGGGGTTATGTTACATGACGCGAGAGCACACCGAACTTCCAGTAACTGCAGTGGAACATATGCTCGGTGGTGTCTGATGGAAGAGAAAAGAGGAGGACGACGACGAGCTCACTTTGACTGTCGTGCGGCACTCTGTCTGTCAATCTAAATATGTTTCCTATACTTTCCCAGTTCTTTTGTCAATGCAACAATATATTGCACTACAAACGGATGGCATTGCTGCGGTTGCGTGTCGGTTGCATTGGAAGCCATCACGCACAAACTACCCTGTCAATTTCTTGTCTGTGCGCGCTTTGTATTCTCCATTGAATATTGCCATCTCCTTGCATGTGTCTAGTATAGACCTTTCCATTGGCAATGCTGGCCGGCGAGCTGGAACCTGCTTTGTCGTCTGCTAGCATGCGGGAGAGGGCTCTCTGGGCCACGCCGCCTTCTTTGGGCTGTTTGTTGTGTCGAGGCGCCCATACGTTTGTTTAGCCGTGCTTGCACAGTGCGCTCGGTCTTCTTTGCTAACTAGAGCGCTTTAATTTGTCCTTTAAGAACAGCCTATCTACACAGCATCACTGCATTGTTTACGGTTGTACCTACAACCATAAGAATAGAAACGCTGCGGGTAAACAGATGTACAGCAAGCACAACACTATGCAGTAGGAGTGTAGCTGCGCACTCACTGACGTACTCGTGACAAAACGCCGCACCGATCATGTTCCCACGCGATCTAATGCTGGAGCCGCGATTACACCCTCAACCCTACTCAGTGCTGTTCTATGGTACGAATGTCCCAGATTTCTTCTTTCGTTCTTTCTTTCTACTGGATTAGCTTCAACCATGGGAGCTAGACTCGTTCGAAGGTTACCAAAGCAAGGGGCGTTAGTGCGAACATTCCTTCTGTCTTTTAGGGGCGAAGCTCCTTAAGGCGTAGGCTCGCCTGCCGTAGTTGACCGTCGTAGCCACGCTCGCGCTCGCCATCGGCGCGTGCCGCCCGGCGCGCGAGCTCTCTCACCCTTCCATCCGCTGTCTTGTGAGAGAAAGAGAGACAGACAGAGAGAGCGAAAGGGGCGCATTGACTATGGAAACGCTCTTTCTTCGATAAACGCTCTACCAGCTCGCAAAGAAGGAGAATGCGCCCTCACCCGCGAGAGACAACGTTGACGCAGGCAGCGCCTTCTAGCGAGTTTCTTGATTGAAAAATACCGACTGCTCGTGCTGGAGAACCGTTCACCGGCCGCGCATATATATATACAGGCACTGGATCTTGACTTGCAATGAAGTGCCGGTGGGAGATTTCACTTGTGCGTAGTTGAACCATAAGGATTCGTAGCGTGCGCGTTAACTAAATAAATCCGGAACTCGGCACGATCTACGACGAAACTCCGGAGCTTCGCCCACTTATCATCATTCACTCCGTGGATGCGTGGATTTTTTTTCTATTTTGTTGCTCTTGCCCTTGCTGCAGTATGCCTCCGGAAGTTGCGACCTTTTTTCAGTATGCCTTGGGCAGTTGCGACGAGCTTTTCACTTTCTCACTGACTTCCAGCCTTTGGCAGCAGACAAGAAATTGTCTGTCTTCTGCTTGTGTGAGCTGCTGTACGTACATTCCTGGAAAATTTGTCGTTTGTTCGAGGGAGGCGCTACGCTTCTCTTTCAGCAGTGCCTATTTTGTCTTTGTAATGTGTGCTGGTGCTTCATATTGTTACGTTGAAAGACGCAAGAGGCGAAGATATGTACAGATCTACTTACAAAAAAACGCTGAGGCACTTAGCCATGAACTGGCAGCCGCAACAAGCTTGCAACAAGCTTGTCTTATATATATGAAAATGTCCTGCGTTGCGCAGTTTTCTGTGTCTTTTCGCAATCATAAAGCAGTAACTGTTTGCAATAATTGACATGACCGTTGTGTCAGGAAGCGGTGGTCGCTGTCTCGGGAATGTTGGTCTATCGGGCTGCGATCTCTTGCAAAATTGCAGAGGTCATTCCTGTGCTTTGGAAGTCTTTCTTCGAGGTCTTTAGTTTCGCCGATGTAGCACGCATCACAGTCAGCGCAAAGATTTTTGTATACAGTGCCTTGGGCTCTCTCCCTCGGTGGACAGGACATGCATTCATAGGCTTGTGAGTCAGTCGGATGCCCTTTTTTGTGAGAATGCTGGTGATGGTTTCGCTAACGCCTCGGGCATATGGGAGGGTGTGGTGTTTCTGTTGCGGTGCTGATGCAGGAGCCGGACGCTGGATTTTTCAGCAAGCGTTGCTGTGCTTTTGGAATTGAAGTGCTTTCGGAATAAAGCTTTTTTGGCAGCTGTACTTGGTGAGTTCCTTGATTAGCGTTTGTTTTTCATTTGTTTAAATGCGCACGGCACTACTTCTACTTGTGCCTTGGTCACTGTCTTGGGAATGTTCGGATAGAACTTCCCTGCGTTAATCGCTGACTGGATGAATTTCGGCGGAGGGGAGGGGGCCGGGCCCCCTTGCCTGCGTGCCTGGACTACCAGCATCGTTGTTTACTAGCTGTTTGCCTAATAAATAAACATCGATAGGAGGCTCGGCACATTGTTTGCTAATGAAACAGTGATGTACAGCGCTCAGCGATAGAAACGCGATACTCGGACCACGCGACAGCCGGCTCAATCTGAGCTAATAGAGTGCGCTGGTACCAAACTGAATCACAATGATTGATGAAGTCTCTCGCTTCTCTTGTGTACCGCGATGAATTTTTTCGGTGTTCTCAGTGCAAAGCGACGACGCAGAAAGCATCCACAGCCATGCGCTTCGGGTACAGCGTGTCGTTCATTGTGCACTGCACTTATGTAGTTTCTCCTTGAACATAGTTACGTTTCGTGAGGGGCAAAGTTATATAAAACATGTATTTATTTTTTATCTCACATTTGCACTTATTAGTATTATGTTCGTTCTTGTGCAAAAGGAAATTGAACCTTATACATGAAAGAATTGCGTTCAATTGGTGCGTGTCACTTAACAATGCCCTCTGGCGAGGAAAACTTTCGGAAACATGGGACTAGAGAAGAAACTGTCAAGGTTTAGTTTTTCCTCGTTAAATAGCTTCAATATTCTGTACAGATCGCATTTCAGCACTTAAGCTAGGCCAAGATTACATCGAAAGGTTTTGCCCGTGACTGTACATACCTGTTCACTCTGTCTGATTCTGTGCATTTATAAATGCTGAAAATTACAAGCCCCTGCTATAAGGTGTCAGCACTTATAATGCGTAATTACCATCATGTGCAGATACCTAATCAAGATGATCAGGTGGCTCCTTTGTCTGCCTCTGTAACGTGTATACTACTTGCTCCGGATGAAGAATAAACGAAATGTAAAAAACTGCCAGGCCTGCACAGAACCGCACGACAATGACAGCGCAGGCTGGAGGAGCAACCTACTTAGCGGAAATTATAAACACTCGAGGAACCTAGTGCAAGTAGAGGTGGTGGGTATCCCCTGCGCCATAACTCTTATCATTTCGCCAAATAGGGAAGTACCCACTACACCGTAATTACTGCGGTGTTGTAATGTACAAATCTGCATAACTGCACGACATAGAGAGTCTCTTGGCGTCGTTTTTCCGAGAACGAACCGAACTCTCGTCCCGGCGTCGACGGCGATTTGCGGTTTGGGCTTCTGTATGCACAGCTGTCTTTTGTGTCCGACGTTGCCTTGCTGCCCCCGCGCGCGTAACACTGCGATTCGCTTCTTCAGCAGCGGTGCGTTCCTTACGAGGAGGCGCCATCAGGTATACCGAAGAGCCAAGCCAGGTTGCTGCCGGGGCTGCACACGTCGCCTGCAGCGTGACACGATACGACAAAACTGCTTCAAAGGGAAGCCCTTCGTAATAATGATGACGGAAAGATTCAAGTAGATTGTTTCGTAATGCTGATGTTGATCATGCCTCTGTAATGCGTTCAGAACAACAAAGCGTGCACCCATGTGTTCTTTGAAATGCTTCCTCTAACTCGTTATGCAATCCACTTTCCGCGACATTTAGTGGCATATTATTATTATGCCACGTAACATTACATTTGTTAATGCGGTTCGTCGGCAGACGTTACCCCTGTTTAGGTCTTTAAGCGGAGATTTTTCAAGCACAGGCGTTGCTCAGTATGTTTTGCAATATTCTTTTGGCAAATTCTCCCAGCGAACTCTTAAAAAAGGACATCGACATCACTCCATACACAATTAGATTTCTACCGTTTAAAACGATTGCCGGTCCTCCCTATGACATGTTCATAGTGCTTGGTTTATACAGCCTATGGAGATCGAGGCTTTGTGATCGCCCTACGGAACACCCACGTTCCACAAGATCAACCTACCGTGAAATTGTAGCCTAGGTAAGAAGTGTGTATGCGGCTCAAGAATCGCCGCCTGAATGGATGCACTTGTCAGATGCATGTGTGTGTTTGCCTGAGTTTTGGATGTGGAGACGTTCTCTTCCTGATTTTTAACTTCACTTGTCATTTCCATGTAATAAATAAAAAAAACAGGCGTAACTCAGTGGTAGCATGCTCGACTGCCACGCAGAGGGTGCGTGTTCGAATGCACGCAGAGGACGTCGGTTTGAATCCTCCTCGGTCCTGTTTGTTTTTTTTCTGAAATTTGCGCGATAACGGATACGGACACCGGCGACGGAAAGATACGGCGCCAAAAACGGCCCTTGTTGTGATTTCATAGCTGCTTACACTATGAAATTCCATGTGCTTTCCGGCGGCAATAACGCTCTCTGTCATGCTTGCCCTGTATAAATGGAAGTTAAATTTCAAAGACCATAACCTTTCTTGGCATGCTTGAACAAAGATGTTTTGTTGAAAGGGAAGTTTATTGAACTCATGACAAAGCACTCGTTTGCACTGTAACAGAGACTATTATAGATAAATCGTCGAACCTGAATAAATCGTAATATATTTCGCATAATATACAGAACACAAGACATACAAAGTCCAATTCATGGCGTTACACAATTGTACCCCGTGACGTGTGGTATATGCAAGTAATTATACAATCGTGAAAGAAGAGGTTGCGTTAACATCCCCTACACAACACGTTGGGGGAAAAAAACAAAAAGGGGGGTAGGGGGGAGGAGATCAGGAAGGGAAGGGTTAATACGGGGTAATGGGGTAGGCTAACTGGCCATCCCGAATAAAGAGAAACCTGTGTGCCAGCGGCGGAGGAACTTTTCCTCCCCACCTACTTCGAACTCCTTTAACAGGTGACTTGACAGGAGCAGCCTGATCTTTTGGACGGCTGGGTACGCTGCCTTTACCGGGGCGTTCCTGGCTGCAGCGAGGCATCTCTTTCTCCAGATAACGAACAGAGTGCAAGTGACTACAAATTTGGCGAACGCGCCTGTGTTGCGGTTGAGTGCTTGCGGTGCGCAAATGCCGAAGTTCCTTGCCAGAAGGCGCGAAGCAGGTTTTGCCGCGCCGCATTCGAAGAGCACTTGCGGTAACGATTCTTCTGGGCCGCAATTCTGGCAGCGGGCATTCGGAACGATGCCTAGGTGGTGTAGGCGTTGCTTCGTTGGCAGAACCCTCCACTTCCTCTTCCACTCAAAGTTGTGAACCTCCCGCGGTTGGCTCCGTCTCTACTTCATTTTTTCCGGCTTCTGGTCGCCGATTCTCCATTTCGTAGCGTTAGCTACACTGGCCTAGCCAAGCCCGTTTCGCGCGGCACATCAAGAGCCGTGCTGCGCATGCGCAAGGATCAGTGATGTCACACAGCTTGCGCACCTGAGCCACCGGAGCCGGCACCTCTTGCGCACTCCGCCGCCGGTCCGCGCATTCCAGAGGAGTGACGTCGTAGCCGTGGTAGACGCACTGGCGCCGGCGCGCGCTCGCTGTGCAGTCGCCGTCTGACACTGCGCTGGAGCCGCTGCGCTTCTGACTGGCGTTTGCCAGTGTGGTAGAGCCATGGAGAAGGAGAGCGCAAATGCTGCTCAACAGCGCAGGAGAGCGGAGAAGCTTGACTCATCGGATCCCGAAGTAGTTGCCTGGCAATTAGCGGTTGAGCGTAGGAGGAATGAACAGAAGAAGGCTAAACATGCTGCGGAGACACTGGAGCAAAGCGACGAACGTCTAGCAAAGCGGCGTCGCCAGGAGGCTGAGCGACGTGCCCGACCACGCCTGCAGCAACAACAAAACGCCGTCGATGACGTCAAGGCTCGCCGATCGACTGAATATACTGTGAAACTCAGCGAAAGCACCAGTGCGACTCGGACCTTCCAGACGGACTTCGTAAACAATCCGTTTGGATATGTGTGCGACGTGTGCTGAACCTTTGCTAACGCTACGTATATCCTGGCATAGCCGAGCTAAGCCACTGCAACATTTTTTTTCCTCAGCTGATACCTGGTTGAGCATCAACGCTACCACTATGCGTGCCGGCGGGTCTTTATCGATATCCAAGGAAGGAGCTTCCCTGTCAAGCATTCTCTTGGTGTTGCATACCGCCTTGAAAAAGGGAGAGGGGGATTCCGCCAGCATTCCCGGATGCCTGTCAGTACCGAGGCAGTCGGTGCTGGTACTGCACCACTATAGAAGGTGCGAAGTGGTTTATTGACGTCTGGACGACGAATAACGTCGAAAGCGAGCTCCGACAAACGGCGAGCGTCAAGCAGCCAAAATCCAGGCAAGCGCGCGCTCGAGGCACAAGACTGTCGCCAACGCTGAGGCTTGCTTGCTTGTCTTCCTCATCTTCTTCTTCATTACAATGACCTCCGGCGACGAAAGTAGCCATCCTGGCTACTTAAGGCGCTGAAAGTATGGCGGGGTCATAATAGGGTTTGAGGCGGCTGACGTGGACGATTTCGCGTCCACGACGACATAAGTCCTGGGATGGAGTCAAGGGCTCAACTTCGTAATTGACAGGAGACGTCTGTGTGGGGAAGCAGTAGGGGCCGTGGTAGCGTGCGAGGAATTTCGACGAAAGGCCAGGCGTGCTCGGGGGGACCCTAAGCCAAACGAGGGCTCCCGTCGGGAAAGTGGAAAGCGAGCGGTCACAATCCAGTCGTAGCTTTTGGCGACCTTGAGCGTCTGTTGTCATCGAACGAGCCAACTGCCGAGAATCTTCCGCGTACTTAGCAACATCATAAATCGGGGTGTATTCACTGGAGTCAGGTGTGTAGGGCAGGACAGTGTCCAGCGTACAGGATGGCTCGCGTCCCTACAGGAGAAAGAACGGTGAGAATCCGGTGGTCGCATGCGTAGCAGTGTTGTACGCGTATGTGACAAATTGGAGGACGGTGTCCCAGTTGGTCTGGTCGGATGCAGTGTACATTGTCAGCATATCACCAAGAGTTCGATTAAAGCGTTCTGTCAAACCATTCGTCTGCGGATGACATGCGCTCGTCGTGCGGTGAATGATGTTGCACTGATCAAGCAACGCTTGAATGGCATCAGAGAGAAAAACACGTCCCCGGTCGTTCAAAAGTTCCCTAGGAGCACCGTGGCGCAGGACAAAGTTGCGTAGGAGAAAAAATGCAACTTCTCTCGCAGCAGCTGTGGGCAGCGCCGCTGGCTCAGCGTAACGTGTGAGATGGTCCACGCCAACAATTATCCACCTGTTCCCAGATGTAGTCGAGGGAAGCGGGCCGTATAAATCGATGCCAACGCGGTCGAATGGACGGCCAGGGCAAGGGAGAGGCTGGAGTGTGGCAGTTGGGTGTTGAGGTGGAGTTTTGCGCCAGTTGACGCGCAATGCAAGCATGGATATACTTGCACACAAAGGCGTACATGCCGCGCCAGTAGTAGCGTTGACGAAGGCGGGTGTAGGTCTTGAGAATGCCGGCATGAGCACTTTGCGAGTCATTGTGGAAAGCGGCGCAGATATCCTTGCGCATATGGCGTGGTGTCACAAGTAACCATTTGCGGCCATCAGGTGCGTAATTGCGCCGGTAAAGGAGATCATCTCGAACGACGAAATGGGAAGCATGGCGACGGATACTTCTTGAAGCGGGACGAAGGAATGGGTTTGCCAAAAACTCAAGGAGTTGGCGAACCCAGGTATCCTTGCGTTGCTCCGACGACATGTCCACGAAGTCAATTGGCGAGAGCGAAGAACCTGACGGAGAAGCCGTATCGGACGCCAGTGGTGAGCGGGACAGCGCGTCAGCGTCGGAGTGTTTACGGCCTGACCGGTATACAACACGAATATCGTATTCTTTCAGGCGGAGCGCCCAGCGACCGAGGTGTCCTGACGGATCTTTCAGCGACGAGAGGGAACACAGAGCATGGTGGTCTGTGACAACGTCAAAGGCGCGACCATAAAGATACTGGCGAAACTTAGCCAACGCCCAAATTATGGCGAGGCACTCTTTCTCTGTAACTGAGTAATTGCGCTCGGCTTTCTTGAGGGTGCGCCTCGCATAAGCCACAACGTATTCCCCGTAGCCTGGCTTCCGCTGAGCCAATACGGCACCAAGGCCGACGCCGCTGGCGTCAGTATGGACCTCCGTAGGCGCATTGTGGTCAAAGTGCCGGAGTATAGGAGGCGACGTTAGCAAGCGTCTTAGCGTCGTAAAGGACGTGTCGCACTCAGGTGACCACGCCAGGAGGCCATTAGAGGCTGTGAGAAGATTCGTAAGGGGCGCGATGATGGTAGCAAAGTCGCGGACAAATCGACGGAACTACGAACACAAACCAATGAAACTTCGTAGTGTCTTCATGGAGGTGGGCTTCGGATACTCGGCAACTGCGCGAAGTTTCGCGGTGTCCGGGAGGACGCCGTCTTTGCAGACGACGTGGCCTAGTATCGTCAGCTGACTCGCCCCAAAATGGCACTTCTTGATGTTGAGTTGAAGTCCGGCAGATGTGAGGGACTTCAGAATAGCACGTAGACGAACAAGGTGAGTGGGGAAGTCTCGAGAAAAGACCACGATGTCGTCAAGGTAACGGAGGCAGGTATTCCATTTGTAGCCGCGAAGGATGTTATCCATCATCCTTTCGAACGTAGCTGGCGCGTTACACAATCCGAACGGCATCACCTTAAACTCGTACAGTCCATCGGGAGCAATGAAGACAGTCTTCAGGCGATCAGGTTCGGCCATTGGGACTTGCCAGTAGCCCGACCGCAAATCCAAAGATGAGAAATATTCTGCTCCTTGCAGGCAATCGAGAGCGTCATCAATGCGCGGCAACGGGTACACATCCCTCCGAGTTATCTTGTTGAGGCGGCGATAGTCAACACAGAATCTGATGGATCCGTCCTTTTTGCGCACGTGTACAACAGGCGATGACCAAGGGCTAGGCGACGGCTGAATGACGCCGCGTGTAAGCATGCAATCGACTTCTTCATTGATGATACGCCGTTCTTCCGCCGATACTCGGTATCGCATGCCATGCATCCCATGCGCACCCATGCTCCCTTATCGCATGCCATGCATCCATCGCATCCCATGCTCCCTTACATCACCGATACTCGGTGATGTAAGGGAGCATGGGAGCCGTTGTCGATGTGGTGTGCAACACTCGTTGTACGACCTAAAGATGGCTGAGCGCAATCGAAGGACGAGCGGAACCCTCGCAAAAGAGAGATGAGTTCTTCGCGATGTGTGGGCGGTAGATCGGCGGCGACAGAGGGGCAAAAACTGTCCGGAGCTGGTGATCTTGAAACGGGTGACGTCATAGCATTCACTTGAAGGCAGGGTTGGTCTTCAGCGAAATCCAGGGAATGTACGAATTCGACATCTTGTGCATGACCCAAGGACTCACTACGGAGTAAGGTTACAGGCGACGAGAATGAGTTGGAAACCATCATTGTGGCGGCACCAGCCTCCATGGTCAGCACTGCAAACGGCAGGCAGAAACCACGACGACGAAGAAACACATCGGAGGATGCAAACAAGACCACTCCGTCAGAGGCGGCCGGGCAGGAGACGGCTACGAGGGTCCACGTTTTCGGCGGTATTTCGGTGTCAGCAGCAACGACAAGTTTGTGAGGGTCGGGCATAGGGTCAGCCGAAATGGAGTCTTGCTGCGGAGTAAGAGCCACTTCGGCCCGAGAACAGTCTATGACGGCACTATGACGTGAAAGGAAATCCCATCCTAATATAATGTCGTGGGAGCATGACGGCAGCACATAGAACTCTATCACATAAAGTACGTCTTGAATAACTACACGCGCGGTGCACATGGCAGACGGGGAAATGCGCTGTGAGCTTGCAGTGCGGAGCACTAGTCCCGGGAGCAACATGGTCAATTTCTTGATCTTACGGCAGAGGTTCTCACAAATTACGGAAACGGCGGCCCCAGTGTCAATAAGCGCTAGTGCGGCAGTTCCTTCAATGTTCACGTCCATAACATTTCGCGGCGAAAGAGATGGAGGCCTTTGATAGTTCGAGTCGCGTGCAGCTCTTGCCTCCGGAACTGCACCAATCAGTTTCCCTCTTCCGTAGTTGAACGGCGACGCATGGGTGATGGCGAGCGTCGTCGAGGTGGAGAGCGACGGTTTGAAAGGGGGGGACGATCCTCAGCGGTATACCTTGGTGGCGTACGGAACGACGAATGAACAGGCGCGTCAAATGTGTTGTACGGGCAAGGAGGATACCGGCGACAGAAGCGGGCGACGTGCCCAGCGACACCACCGGCGTAGCAGATCGGCGTGTTGTCTGGCGTCCGCCACGCGTCCTGTCGTCGGAAGAGCGGAGCCTGAGGCCTCGCGTAAGGGGGCGTCGCAGCACGCATGGTCGTCGGGACGGTGTGGATCGGAACCGCGGGTCGTAAATACGGTGCAGGCTGTTGAGGCGGCCTAGCAGCGACAGAAGCGTAGGTAAGAGGCGCATTGATAGGTGGTGGCTGTGGCATAGGCGGGAGGGTCTCGGCCACGTGAGTGCGAATGACCTGTTGAAGGTCCGGAGCCAAAGACGGTGTAGGCACGTGCGTGAGAGGTAGCAAGGAGAGCTGACGTGCTACCTCTTCATGGATGAAATCTTTGATCGTGGATAGCAACGGTTGCTGATCGGCAGTGGGGGGCCGGCTGCAAACTTGCCAAACTAGATTGCGCACCAGGATTTGCGAGGGCTTGGCGCGCGATTGCGCGCTGCCTACGCAACTCGTCAAAGCTCTGACACAACGAGATGAGGGCGTCCACCGTCGTGGGATTTTTTGCGAGAAGCATCTGAAAGGCGTCGTCCTCGATGCCTTTCAGAATGTGCTTTATCTTCTCGTCCTCAGTCATTGCGGAGCTCACACGGCTGCAAAGGTTGAGCACATCCTCGATATAGCTCGTGAAGTTCTCGCCTGGTTGCTGAGCACGTTGACGCAGGGTCTGCTCAGCGCGAACCTTGCACGCTGTAGGTCGGCCGAAGACGTCCTCAATGGAAGTCTTAAAGATAGGCCAAGTTGGAATAGTGGCCTCGTGGATATGATACCACAGTTGAGCGACATCAGCGAGATAAGACGTGATGTGACTCAACTTCATGGGATCGTCCCACTTGTGCTCACTTACTCGTTCGTAGACAGTCAACCAATCTTCAACATCCGAGTCACCTGAGCCGTTGAAGATTGGCGGGTCCCGTTGACGGTGAACGGCGCCGCAGGTGACATGGATTGCCGAAGGTCCAGGCTGGGCAGGGTTCGCGTCGGCCATGATAACGTTGGGGACAGGGACAGAGCGAAGCGTCCGGGAGCGAAGTTCTAGGTTGGTAGTGAGAACCCACGCACCTCCACCAAATGCGACTTGGTTTATTGACGTCTGGACGACGAGCTCGACAGCGAGCTCCGACAAACGGCGAGCGTCAAGCAGCCAAAATCCGGGCAAGCGCGCGCTCGAGGCACGAGACTGCCGCCAACGCTGAGGCTTGCTTGCTTGCCTTCCTCATTTTCTTCTTCATTACACAGGAGACTCTTCCCGGTGTAATAGGTCGCTTTGTGGAGGTGCGGGGACGTTTTCAAGGCTAGCAATTTGGAGGTCGTCAAAACGTGCGGGAGGCTGAGGTCTCCGTTACACTTGGGGAGTTGCAGCACCTTCCTTTTTTCGGCAGCGGGTTATCGTCCCAAAGAAGCGCGTTTATCAGATTTTTCAATTGGTTGACAGTTTTTCTGGTGATAACGACGACTCTACTGGCGTAGTTAGCAAAGGCGCATGTGGTGGTTTTCACCACCAGGGCTTTCTCATGTAGTGTGAGGTCCAGCTGTTGTAGACGTTCTACTGCCTGGTTAGCCCTCTCAAGTGCCTTCTGCCACGTAGCTGCCGCCACTCGCGCGCACGAGAAGTACACCCTGAGGACTTTGACTACGCTGAATGTCGGGATGCTGCCTATGGTGTCGGCCGGGAAGGAACCGAAAATCAGTGCCTTGCTTCTCTCTTCATTGATTGTACCCCAGAAACCTCGGCATACGCAGCAAATGTTCTCTGGAACACCCGCAAGCTCCTTGCTTTTCTCACAAACAGGGAAACGTCGTCGGCATAAACCAACACTTTCACCTCTTCCCGCCTTACCAGTGGAAAACCGCGGATGTTTGCGTGGCTTGCAAGTCGTGTGATCGACGGCTCAATCGATATAACAAAGAAGGTTGGCCCTAGTGGGCATCCTTGCCTTATGCCCTTCTCGTATCTCAAACTAGGCGACGGTGAGCCATTAACAACACCGCTACACTTGAGGTTGCTGTACAGCAGCTCCACGACCACAACAAATTCCGGCGGGAACCCAAACTCGTATAAGACGCCGAGCAAGCACTGGCGCTTCACCTGGTCGAAGGCTTTCGCCTGGTACAGGGAAAGGAAGACGCCGCTCAGGCCCTTTTTGATGCACATGCAAAGACTTCCCGGGAGTTAATTTTCCCTTGGTTGGTGTGGGAAAACTGAAGAAAAAGGTCCGTTATCGGCGCCTCTCGGTGACCCGAGTGTGCAGTGGCAGCGCAGAAGGAGAGTCGTAGGGCTGTGAAGGGAAAGTTTTATTTCACTGCGCCAAAAAGCGTCTGTCAAGGCTGAAGCCCGAACCTCCTCTCTCCCATGCCAGGGAAGAGAAGCCACCTTATATACCCTGGTTGCTCCGCCCCTGAATCTCCGACAGCCAATCACGAAACCGAACGTCAGACGCCGCACTGAGAACAAAAGACAACCCGTGAACAATAAGGTGGGTACACTTGCTGCCCCTTGCTCGGTTGTGTTTTTACACAGAGACGCTCCGCGGAGCGAGGGCGCCAAACCCAGCCTAACCAAGTGGCGGCTACAGGCATTCGTGGACATGCTGCCTAACACCCGTCAAACCGGTTTCCAGTTAAGGGTGTTTCCAACTGTAAAATGAATTTCCACAATGGTAGCCACCTGCCCCGCATGTCCACCACCTGGCTGTGCGCCTTCCCACAAACCCGAACCACATTCTCTTGTTTGAGGCCGGCACACGATATCCCGCACTTTTCACGTCCCGTATATGCCAGGCCACAAGCTGCAACGCAATGCTCGCACCCCTGAGACTGACTCCCGGGTAACGGTCAAATTCGTAAATATGGTTCGTCACGGCGCAGACCTGGTGCGGGGATATGATCTTCGGGAGGATCTTTTCATGCGTTTGTTGATGACGGCCGCAATTATCTTATAGTCGGTGTTCACCAAAGTGATGGGGCGCCATGGTGCGGGGTCATTCTGCAGCGCGCCTTTCTTGTGGAGAAGCACAATGCGCCCGTCAGCGAAGGAGCTTGGTTTCCATTTGTTGCCGGGATACGCTGTTAATTAGTGTGACCATTGCTTCTCCTAGGATATCCAGAAAGGTGGCCTAAAAGGACGTTTTTAGGCCTTCGCTTCATGGGGCTGTGTTCTGGCTCATACTCCTGATGGCACTGTGGTGCTCCTCTATTGTGACGTCATCGCATACGCCCGTGACGTCCTCCTCTTCAGGCCGCTGAAGGCCTTGGCATAACTCTTTAATCCTTTCTGCGGAGGAGTCAGCGTCAGAAGTACGTGCCCATTCAAATTGTCATTTCAAATGGCTTCGGAAGACGACTTCTATTTCTGCCGGGTCGGTGGAAATCGAGCCGTTTGAGCGTTTCGCTTTGGTTATTGGCCTTGTGCCGTTCCCATTGACCGCGTTTATATCTTCTTCTGTTATGTACGTTACTGAGTCGGCGGGACTCGCCGGACTTCGCTGCTTTTTCAGGAGTAGGCGGTCATGCTTCGCGCGTAGCGTTTCCGAATAATCAGTTGCGCAAGGGGTAAGCAGGTCAGCCCTTTTGATAATATGCATTCGGCGGAGTACTTCATTCATCTCCACAGTGTACCGCCTCTGCCTGGCTCTGCCTTCCTCCTGCAGGAGTGCTTTCCAAGTTGGTTTGAGTCTATCCCACTCATCCAGGTTGACAACAGACACATTCCGCACTGATTGCCTAATCTGTTCCTGCAGCTTCTCGACGCTTGCTTCGTCTTCCTACACAGCTGGGTCAAGTCTCTAGTTGCTGTTCCGCGGCCTGGGGCTTGGATACCCTGTGATGGTTACGGCCAGAAGCAAATGGTCCGTTCTTCCCTCTAAGTGGTGTAAGTCGTTCGGCTATTTAGTGATGGTGCACGTTTCGAGCGGGGAAACCAAAAACTCCGGGAGATAACTGTGGTAGATTCCGGTAGCCGTCGTTTTGGACGTGCGATGGGCTCGAAGAGGCCATTGTGCACGTGCACCGACACGTCGGCTAGGATAAGGTGGCCCAATACCTTGATTCTTTTGCATGATATGTTCAGCGTCCCTGGCCCGGGCTCCTTCTGTCTCTGTGGGAATGAATGACGCAATTAAAATCTACAAAGATAACGTGCGGCAGTGGATCAAGCTGCAGAGGATGGAGATTTTTAAAGAACCCATTTGTGTCGGATCCCTGCACGGGGACGTGGACGTTCACAAAGCGTATTTTCTTTTGACGTCGACCATGATCATCCGACCATTAGCCCCTAAGGTGCAGTGCACTTTCTCGCGGAAGCACCCCGTCGCAAATAGCACCCCAACACCGCACGCTTGCGAGTGCGTTAAAGAAAAAAAGGCGTTGGTTTTGAAATCGCGCCGGAATTGGACAACCTCCTGAGGGGTCCGAATGTTCGCCTTCTGTATGAAGAGGAGGTCAATTCCTTGGCCTCTGGCGAAACGTAAAATGTCATTTTGCTTTTTCTTGTCTCGGAACGCTCGCACGTTCCAAGTTATAAATTTAAGGGTGGGCATTACCGTGGGCCTCGGTAAGTGGGGTAAAGAAACCAAGGTAAAAAGTAACGGGGGGGGGGGGGGGTCACACTACGGCATGTATAATGGGGCGGAACACCTGTGCGTAGGTGGCTTCCGCGAGCGGAGCCAATCCTCTGCATCAGTTGAGCAGTTGTCCATTTCGTTCTCGCTCGACTGCGAGGTCCTTCCCCCCGACGAGCCCTTGCGAGCTTTTTTCGTTTGGGCGCGCTGGGCCGCGTCCTTGTCGCTACTGGGCACGTTTGCTTGAAAGCGACGAAGTTTGTTTTCCGCGCTCGCTCAGCTGCTCGTCGTCGCTTTATCACCTGTGTCGGCCGATCTTCTGCATGAACGGGATCGATGCCGCCGCACGTGGTCAGGCTGTGACGTACTGCCGGTTGGGCCGCACAATGGATCTCATTCCTCGTTGTCGGATGCAAAGGGACGTCGGGGCCCGCCTGTGGAGGACCGTATTCCTGTTCTGGAATTACGTATCGGCCACAGCTGACAGTCGGTCTCCTGTTGTCGTGGCCGGTCACGGGGTTGCTCTCGCTCGGTTTGTCACTATTTATGCTCACTAGCCCGTTCCGTGGCTTTTGCACGTTTGGTTTAGAATCCCTGCAAATGTGGGGACCGGTTGCACTTCAAGACCAGAGTGTGGTGCGGCTGTTGTGTTGGGCGACGACTGGGCAGAGCTAGTCTCGGACTCGCTGCTCCCTGTAGTTTCGCTGTTGGTGGCCGCGCTTGGCGTGTCTCTTTCACTCTCACGCGTGTCCTCCCTGGATACGGTAAGCGCCGGTGCAGTATCAGCAGTGTCGCTCCCATCGGCCCGTTCGCCGTCCCAGTAACTGGGCGCCCTCTTAGCTGCGGGTGTGCTCCTATGTTTCCAAACCTGGAGGCCAGAAGTTGACGCTACCGCCTTTGATGACGAGTATTCCCTGGCCTGCTCGCGGTTTGGGGCGTTCTCATTAATGGGCGGGAAACCACGAGCTGCCGCGACGTAGGACCGTCTACAGAAACGCGTGTTCCGTGCCTGCCGCCTTACATTTTGTCCTCTTCCTCGCACCCTTCGGTTTCGCGGCCGAAGGTACCGCAACGTTTGCAATATGCAGACGAGCAGGCGGTGGCCATGTGGCCGTATTCGCCGCAATGGGCACACACATGGCGCATGGCGCGATATTCAAACATAACACAATGTCCCTGTATTGCGGGAAAGTTGGGCACCAATCTACTGATCTCCATTTTCACGACGCGAGCGCCGTTCAACCTGTTTTGTATACTCGCAACTGTGCAGAAGTTCACGCTCCTAACCTTGCCGTAATGTTGGAGGGCGTGGGTTAGGGTGTCGCCTGGCACGTACGCCGGCAGGCGGTATACATTCACGTAAGTGACAGGCGATCCGACACCCTCTACCGCCACTGCTTCATGGTTCAGCCTAAAGCCTTCAGCTACCATGAGCTTTGTGGTCTGACTCGCATTCCTAGTGCACACGAGGAACTTGTATCCCCCCTTATGTTGCGAAACAAGTATACTCTCATCCCCAGCTGTCACATTTATCGCGTCGATAAGGTTGTCAATTGACACATCGCCATCAGGCGCGTTAAACAAAAAAACAGTTCTTCCTCGCCGGGGTTTCACAGTGTGAGGCCATACTGGTCCGCGTCGCAGCACTGCTTGTTGGCGACTAAGCCGCCGAGACGGGGGCCGTGTCTGGTGAAACTGGTCACGTGCAGCTCTCGTTGCACCCTCATTATGGCAGGACGGCTGGGCTCAGCCGCAGGCACTGCTGCCTCTCCACGGTCCGGGTCCGCTGGGTGGTCGGCAGATGGCTTTGGCAGGACGGGAGGCTTCCGAGAACATCACCGGCTCAGCAGGACGGGCCCTGATCACGGGGTTGGTGCGGTGGCGCGGCCGTAGGCAGCAACCACCAGGGGATGCAGTTGACGCGAAAGATCCTGGGGGCCCACGCCGCGAAGACTAGATCCCGGAAGGACGTAGATGGCGGTTCAGACGGGCAGCAAGTCCACACTTTGATCGTACACTGTAAAAACTGGCCGTCGAACAGACGGCCAATGGATCATCTTTTTTGACGGACCATCAGAGTCAAACTAAATGACGGCGTTTAAGGCGTCATTTCTCAGCGACCGAGGGAAGTGGGAGGAGAGAGTACGAAAAAGAAGAGGGGAAAACTAGTGGCGTGCCTTGGTTGGCTCTGTGCGGGGTACGTCAGAGTAGAGAGGGAGGCGAGGGGAGTAAGATGGGAGGGTATGTTAGCGCCACTGCCACCGCCGCCGTCCTCGCTCACTGCATTCCAACGTTTTTTCCTTTCTTTGTGTACGCTTCGTACGTTTGCACCTCGGACCAGCTCTGTTGTCGGCCATGTTGCCTTTTTCGCGTGCACCTTGGAACTTGGAAAGACGTAAACATGGTGCGCGTGTGTGGATGGAGCTGCTGCCTCAAATCAAGCGCAGCGAGTAAAGGTAAGTGTGCTGTGTTCTGTTGATATGCGTCTTCTGTTTACATGTTTTGACAGTGCAAGGTAGTGTGGTCGTTCCGTGAGGCGATTCGCGTGCGACTACCGCAAAGGAAGCACCAGTTCCTGCGCGTTGTGCAGGTGCAACAATCCTTATTTGTGGCATTGATTCGAGCAACCTGCACGCGTCGTTGGTCGTGGGTCCTAGACTGCAGTCATATAGTCGTGAAATTGTACGTCGACATAAAAAATGATTTTTTTGTGCTGCGTCTTTGGGTAACCTCGTCTGAGTTTGGTTGTATTCCTCGCTTCCAGGCACACCAATTTAGTGGATTTATAAATCAGTGACGATAGAGATCGGGCAGGTTAATCCTGATTCGCGGATCGCTATCGAAAGTGACCGTGTAGATAGCAAAGAGGAGCATTGAACTTTTTCGGAAGAAGGGAGAACAAGACAGGGCACACGCTTGCAACGGAGGTGATTTTGAGAGGCGCCCCGGCAGAAGCATTCATGCACATGCGCGGTCGTCGAATTATTTTGAAAAAATTTTTAAAAGACCACTATCAATCGAGGAGATATTACTCCACTAAAATTAACAAACTGATGTTGGCTTCGTGATTACCGGCACGTCCAAGAAGCATGTAATAAATTTCCGAAAACATATAGTTGAATGGTCCTTTTGGTGTTCCTCTAATTTTATTAGTGGCTTGCGGATTTGCAGGATGCAGCTGAAGGGGAGCTGGAGGGATTGCCAGAAGCTCAACTCACGGTCACAGGTGCGTATATCATACAAAGAACTTTCATTACACAGATTGTGTAGCATGTATTGTTATTGTATGAACTTTACCTGCTTTTCTGCAACCTGTATTTTCGATAGTAGGGCATGCTTTAAGTTAAGGAACGAGGGTAGCTAGAGTTATTACTGCTGCATTTATGTATGAGCATAGTGTCTTTGAGCACACTTGCGCTCATACATAAACAAAGCCTTTCTAAAGTCTCATTAAAAAGAACATGAAATAATTCTTTGGCGCAAAATTGATTCTCTTGCATTGTACATGCAATATTTGACTGCGAACAGTATGCCACGCAAAATACGCAAAGGGCTTCAGCAGAGACGAGTTCCATAGAAGAGGCTGAATAGGGCATAAAGTGCGGCACCTCTTTGCTGCCAGTTTGCCATGTCGCATTGGGACACTGCGCAGTAAGACTTCTAAGTGATCAAATTTGTATTCAGCTTTTGTCGGTGTACATAACGAAGTTCGTAAAGCCAATGTCACAATTCTGGGCCACTCATTTGGTTGTGCGCATTTACACGTGACAAACTGTTGCTTCTATGCAGGATCAAAGCCTCAGTGACATCCAAGAAGTCATCCTGGCCACCATGTGGAATACATCAGACATCTTAGGAGGCCATGGCATCTATTCTTGGTGCTTTCCTTCTTTTCAACATTGCCTAGCCTCCCGGCTGCCTTCTCACCATGTATAGGTTAGTTCATGTGAACAGTGCTTTTGATAAGTATTAGAATCTAAGGACCAGTTCGAGGAAATTATTAACGATGTGTTTTTTATGACCAGATACTAGAGGAAGGTGCTACCTTACCTGTGCATGTGTCTTTCCAGAGTAAATAAACCCTTCTGCATCTCCTGAGATTTTAAAACACGAAGCACTTGCATCATATGGAAAACATTCCTTATGTTTGCTTTCTTTTTCGACAGCATGCTCTAGGTTCCTGTACTGTTGGCAGGGCCGTGCCACATGTCACCAATAACCAGCATCCTTCACAAGTGCGACTGCTAGATCATTTATATAACGCATTTTGCCAATCGTATGTGCTGACATTTCCAACTACATGTTTACTACGTCTAGCAATGAGGTTTCAAGTGCTGTGGGGATGAGATGATGCGACATTTGATTTAAAATATCACATGCTTTTGGAACTTTGGGTCATTAAAAAACTGCAGGTATGATCGTTGTCATGCGATGAATGTGCCAAGCCTCAAGTTCACAATGGCCAAGCGGGCTGAGGTGTCCTCTAAACACCACTATATGGCACTTCTTGGTGTTAGGCATTGTTTTGGTTATTTGGTTGTTGCAAGAAAGGTGCAAGGACGATTAGCCAGATAGGATGAGCACTCCCATCAATATAATATTGGCACCATGATAAAAGGTATTCACGCTTTGAAAAAATACAGTAAGAATTCAGTGAAGATACCTCTTTTTTTGGGTGACTCTACACTACAAGTACGTAGTCTCAACAGGTTAGCCTCCTGGTTCAAAACCATGGTGTTACGTTTACGGTTGATATGATGTTTATTCAAGACTATGTACATTCACCTCTGTGAAGTAGATTTCTCTTCGTCTTCCCCTCTGAGCAATCACCAGACCTTTGTAATGGTGATGGTATCATCTTGCTTTCATTTTATGTGGCAACCAGAGTCGCTACAAAGGCAAGACAACCTCTTATGTGCCTATACAGCCATTGCATAGCTCATTGGCCTGGTGATCTTTCAGGGCTGCTTGATGAGGTTAGCGCTCTTCAGAAGGAAGAAAAGTGACAGTGATTACACACTTGCAGAGCTTGCCTCACCCCTTGGAGTGGACAGGTGGAAGAGCGGGCATACAAGCTCCTATTTTGGCGCTTGACAAGTTCTCCGCTCAAGTAATGTGTTCTAATCGGACTAAGAATGTTCTACCTGAGGATTCATAGCTGCGAGAGATTTGTTGTTTGCTCAGAGTGTGTTCTGTGGCAGATTCCACACTCTTTCGGCCAAACACACGGACACTACAAGGAGCATTTATAGAACGTGCAATTACAGAATGTGACAGTGAGCTTCATAATACTGTGGATACAGCCCATACTTGCGCAACATGGTGCTGTTGCATATGCAATTGATCGTAGAGGTCCTTGAAATAAAGCTATATGACCTTGCAGAGTGGCAGCTTCTAGGGTCTGTGCATGATCCCTGTACATGATGAGCACCTTTTGTTACTAGAAGTATGATATGGGATATAATTGCAAGTACAGCCTCTTTTCACACTTTGTGATGACGGTTTTACTTGCACTCAATGTTCATTTAGGAATGTTATGCATCAGGTCACTTGCAGCTAATCAGCACGACAGATATCGTCGCATATGTACTTACAGGAGTTTGGCCGCTTACAGGAGTTTAGCCTATTTTGTTCTGATTTCATTGACTTGTGTCCCACAAAGAGTAGCACAGTTTGCACACTCATGCTGTTTCACATCTGAAGGCAACGTATACGATTGGTACAGTTTATGGAGCATAAATTTATTCTGTTGTCCTCTTTCATTTTCAGGTAACATGGACAAGAAACCCCGAGGAAAGGGCATGGCAAAGGACAAGCAAGCGAAATTGCATCAAGGCTAGGCAGTCTCCTGAAAGCTCTATGAATATCCAATCAATATGCAAGTACGGATGTCAGTTTTCGTTGCATATTGTGTGAGGTGTCATAGCATTTCATTATTTTAGTGCTGCTTATTAGTCGAGTTTTCGGTTTGCATAGCAATATGCATTGGCTATTGAAGAGGGACAAAGGGTGATGACAAATCAATGAACACGGAGTGTCGGCCGGCCCCCAGTGTATTGACAAAAAAACTTGTCCTCTTCGTGAAATCAAACATCTCCACGACAATAGGCATGGTGTAGGAAAAAGCCTACACCATGACTATTGCCGTTCAATGGACGCTACCTACAGTAAAAAGAAAAGAAAAGGTGATGGTAACGCGAATCATGATCACGATATTCAGATGACGCACAATATGTTATTATTGCTTCATGACTTCATCATGACCTGAATCTTTCCCATAAACTTCTGCTTTGTGCGATTAGCTTCCTTGACGATTGTCGTCGTCTTTGTTCTATGCTTCATTATATTTCTGCATTCACTGCACTCACCTCTTCGTGGCAATTTTTCAGAATTAAGCTCGTAATATAAACAATGCGAAGCATTTCACGGCGAACTTGAGTCACTTTGACCGTATCTATCTATCTATCTATCTATCTATCTATCTATCTATCTATCTATCTATCTATCTATCTATCTATCTATCTATATGGTGTTAAGATCGCCGTGCCCCCCCCCCCCCCCCATGGATGCGGTGGAGGGAGGCTGGCGGCGCTGGCCGGTGGACCTACTTTTTCGTGAAAAAAGCCGTGGGGAACGAGTGCTGCTTGCGTTCCCAGAGATGTACATCACTGGGCTGCCATCTCGAAGAGACAAGTGCATTGTTTGAACGCTGCAGAGACGGCCATGTTCGCCGCTTGCCTCGAGCTTCAAACCAGCCCGCGTGAAGCTCCCGGAATCCGCATCAACCGTCAGTGTGTCGTGCGGTGTGTGTGTGCGCGCTTTTGTGCCGCTTTTGAAATATGAACTTCTCGGCCGCACCGACGCAGCGAGAGGGGTGCATCAGCGCACCGGCCGACACTGAGGTCTGCTGCCAGTAGGTGACCTATGGCTTCCCCATTGTGAGAAAACGGCGGCGTGTCGTCAAAAGGACGGGGCCGGGAAGAGCGTTTTTATTTGTGCTGCTGTTGTTTTTCAGCAAGCCTCTTCGCCGGAGCGTACCTTTTCCGGGATTCAGCATCGGGTGCCACTCGGGTCACGTCACCCCTGGCGCAGAGAAGCTGCGAAGGAGGGGCGTGACCTCCTCCCTTCGAAGGCGGAGACGACCTTGTGATTGGTCACTATTGTATGTAGTATTGTATATAATAAGAGCGCAAACGCGCTTAATGAGCTCCGTTCGTTATGTAGAATAAACCTCATCTCTCTCTTCTCTCACGTCATCGCCTCCGTGTCGGCTCAGTACTTCGACAACGTCTCCTAGGAGTCGCGATGGTGGAAGCGTCGACCTGGTAGCGTGGAATCCTAGGACCGACGGCCCGGCTCCAACCCCGATCCCAACAATGGCCACCTACGTCTCGCTGCTCTCCCAGTAACGTAACTTCGTTTATCTTGTATACACCGAAATGTGGAAGGTACGGTATCAAGGTATAAAGATGAATGTTTGATGTTTACATCTGAAACAGGTTATACTCATCACGTACGTCACAATTTATGATGCTCAATCACGTGTGGCTCATACCCGCAGTGCACGACCCGTGGTATTCGGGTGTGAGCCCCAGGCGTTATAATTTAATGCAACGCATGACAATCTCGGGCCAGCTAAAGTATGCATTTGACGTATCATTTGAACGCGCTTAAAGCCAACGAAGGCATACCGTCTGCCATAGCATGGGATTGTAATGTAGACGTAGCAAGCACTCAGACACATATGAATGCATTGTCATCTCCGAAGTGAACCTACCAGGCGGTAGGCTGGTATCGAACCCGGGTCCCTGAGGCTCCAAGCAAGCACGCTAGCACAGGCTACGGCGGCTTGTCCCACTCGATAAATATAGATAATAAAGCTAATACCCATAGTCGTCATGATCCTGCTTGCGTAATGTCGCTTGCACTTCTAAATCGTGTCAAGCGCTTCCTTAGCAATGTAATAAATGACAAATATGTTCCACTAGCATTCAGCATACTTTTGTGCAACTTAGCTCGATCCATTAGGAATAGTTGAATGAACGTAGCTTATGATACGCACGTCACCGCGCGGGAGCATGCATTTATGTTCGATAAAACAGGCCTCTGTGCTACGCACTAACTTCACTGCCAAAGTTACGTCGTACCACGAGCAGTAGAGTTCGGTCGCCGTGGCGCTGTCCAGTGTTATAATTGGCCCACGTTGAGCATACACTCACTCATGCACTCCCACAAAGACGTTCATCCTGTTCGTAACACTTCGCTCAACGCCGCGCGATTCCACAAAGGCAATTTTCTCGCTAATTCCTTCGCATCACACCGATTGCCACAGGGCGAAGGACCTCGCAGGGTACTTTCTCACGCCATATATCTCTCTGTCCGCATTCTGAATCTCGCTGCCATGGGGAAAATTGCTTGCAGAGATAAAGCATCATTACTGAGCTTTCCGGATTAAGAAGATTGCTGCATTTCCAGCTGCATTAGATCGTGCTACATCGACGAAAAATGACAAAGTATGGTACAGAATTCATTTAAACTTATGCATGGGCTTGGGGCGCCGGAAATAGTTATGGGACAAAATTATACTGGGCGCTGACAATACTTATGAGACCAAATTGCATTAGACGCTTATAAGGCCCAAAATGCGACATTATTGCACACCTTCATCAAAAATGGAAGCAGATTTGTACAACGTGACGTTATTTCCTCTATCTGCAATGCATTAAGGAACATCCGAAACAGAGCACACAAGCTGCTGCACCCCTCCCATTACGGCGGGTCTTGTAATCATATCGGTATGGAATGAAAAGAAAAATCGGGAATTATTCCGCACACGTACGTGCCCGTACCCCCTGTCGCTGTAACCTCGAACCCGCGACCATGCCCTGAGATTATGGCCGCCATTCTTTAGAGCAGACGCGCAGAGTAACGGTGACAGCTGCCCTCTATGCATACGGTTGGTTCAATTTATATCATACACACAACCTTAAATGTTAGCGTACACAATGTCAGTGCTTACGCTAAGAAACATCTGCACATCGATCCTACATAATGTATACTTAGCTCGATATGCTTTTGTAGAGACCACCGACGCCGCAGCACGAGGAACGCTAGCGTCGGCGTTCTCAGCCGTTGCGTTTGTACCGGCTGCAAAAGAAAAGAAAAGTTGGTTCTAGAAGCCTGCGACGTTGGTCGCATTGTCTGTAGCTCCGCTGCTCTAGAAGCCTGCGACGTTGGTCGCATTGTCTGTAGCTCCGCTGCGACCTCGCGTTTCCCAACGTTTATCGAAGGTGGCTTCAACTTGGGCGAACCAGAGCTGCGAGTTATTGCGCCAGAACGTGGGCAGACGAAGCTGAAGAGCTGCAACGTCTCGCGGGTGCATGGTAGCGTCAGGCAGGAGGCTGCCTGAGGGTGGTAGGCTGCTACACTCTTAATCTGGATCCACATAAGATCCACTTAGTAGCTGGAACTTTTTTGCAAAAAAGTTCCGCTTATATATTTGGAACCACGTTCCACATACTTTAAAAAGTAGATGGAACAGTGCACCACTTATTTTTACCTCACAATTATGTGGATCGTCGTTCCACATAAGAGTATATGGAACCCTGTTCCAAATAAAAGGGTCATTTCAGTTACTGGAACGGTGATCCACATAAAACAGTAATGGCTATATCCGGTACGCCGTTCCAGATACTTTCAGACCTGCTTTTTATATAAAACAATATTCTAATAGACAGTTAGGAAACTGTCCTATGGGTTCCCACTTCTGCAAAATTTTTGCTTTCCCCTGTCAGTACAAACTGAGGTCATATGCCAAGCTGGCTTGGCATGTGGCCTGCGGTGATACTAACAATTGGAAAACAGAAATTTTAGCAGCAGTGCAGTCCCTGACAGTTCCCCACAGTTGCCTATTAGAGCAAAGTTCTGCATAAAAGCAGGTTTGATGTACCTGGAATGGCAGTAGAAAGCTTGGCTTCACCTGCCGGACCATGTTCTGGCCTTTAGCTGCATGTAAAGCAAACAAAATTAAAACACCTATGAAACAAATTATTACACTGCTTTTCAAGATGAGTAAACTTTATTGAGTGGCAATATTGCATACACTGAAGACATGTTCATCTGAAATTTCATTGAAAATGACTAGTCAACATGGAAAAAATACCAAAAGCAAAAAGAAAAATGGCCCGAGACATAAGTGCACCACATACAAATAAACTTGCACGTCACCTGCGAAAAAAAGAAACCTTAAACAAGGCTATAAAATAGGCTGGCTTATCACAGGAAATAAGGTAACTGAAATGCGCAAGTACCCATCTGCCATTTACCGAGTTTACACATCCCCGTTCCAAAAGAATTCAATACTCTAAGAATTATACGAAAAAGGTATAAAACAATGGGCTTACAGAGTTGAATTAAAACAAGACCAATGAAGAATGTAGTGGATGAGTCATTAAAGGCAAGAGACAGTGCAAGCCCAATATAAAGAATGAAACCTTTGCACACAAAAAGTTGACAAAAGCATCTGGCAAATATCGCAACAAAAACATCAGCACTAGAAACAATACAGTTGGCAGATCACAGATGTAAGTATAATACAAAGATAATCATGACCTAAACAATATAAGCCTCTGAAAAAGCCTCCCACTCCAGGCAGGTTACTTGTCCCAGCATTGTGTAGTTTGGGATAACTCATCCCAAACACTACCAAGAAAGCTAGTGTAAATGTTTACAAATCCTGCCCCAAAAATATCTGGAATCATGTTACACATTTTTAAAAGTCAACAAGGCAACAATGAAATATAAAGGTATGAAACCCTGAAAAACAAGAGAGATCTCTAAATACCCAAACAACTCTGACCTGAAAAATACAGGTGAGATATCATAAAGAAAAAGAAAGCCTGCCTTGAATCCTACAGCCAGTACTTTGCCTTTGTGATACAAAATCATAAAAGGCATGAGTTCAGTGTTGCAGCTGACACTCTGCTTCTGCCTACCAAACATTTAGCACGTCAATACCAGGCCTGACCGCTTGAGGTTTTTCTACAGACTTTACCTTAAATGACATGAAGCCACTGTCAAATGGCTCACCCTTCAGAAAAACTCTCTGCACAAGTCCCAAAATCTGTAGAAAAGTGTATGGGTATGACAGGTTTAAAATGAAAAATACAGTGAACAGGAGGATGGCTGCCTTGTCAGGTGATGATGCAGGTGGTAAAGCCACAATGTTTTCCTTGCAGGCAATTTTGAAGTTGCCATTCTTTTTTGAAATGCATGGGTCTGGTGGAGACCTATTGCCAAGTTCTTGTGCCTTTAAAGAAAAGAGAAGCAGAAAATTTTACATACACAATGGCTTTAAATTGCGTTCATGACCATACCCATTTTATAAAGCTAATTTATTTCACTATGATTTCTTGGTTTCCTTTCTTTCAAACCGCAAAAGGTGCCAGTGTTCACAAAAAATCTATGAGCATGCTGCATCTAAAATTACTTAGTGTGAACAGAATCACTGCTTTATTTCTGGAAAAAGCAATACCCTTTTCCGTTTGAATGACCTGAGCATAAATCGGCTTTTCCAGCCTTGAGGGATCTTTAGTTACCAACCAAACAATATATTAATTGTTGCACACTTCATACTTCATGCACATACCAACTACAAATAAATGTCCTCTTTACTCCATTATCTGCTGTCCAGTACTGTTATGATGCTTAACATAAATTACAGGTGAAACATGGTTTAAAAAGTCTGATCTAAAATTCACCTTTCCATACTTTTTTAGGTATTTTGTCTAGGGAACTACAGCCCTGAAGTTGGTTTTCAATCAGTCCCTTTTGATTCAAGACATAAGAAAGTGCCATCTTACTGTAGTAAAAGCTTCAGCATCCGCCTTCTTGGGTCGAAGAAATTCTTCCAGTCCCATGAGATTTCCCCAGTCCAAAATCTTTTGCATTTTGCATAGCTTGGCCTCCACAGCCTCCACTGTGTCTTTAAAACTTATTTCTGCTTCAAAGGTAAGCTGAAAGAAATGAACATTGATTGACACTTTATGGCCCAGTGAAACAAAAACAGGCCCTATAATAGCTTCAAATACTTTAATTCTACTGAACGATACGATGAGAGAAAATATCATCTTTGCACAACTACTCAAGCAGTGGAGTTGACTCTATATTGATCTTGACTTAGATGACATCTTTTGATTTCTGGGGTTTTACATCCCAAAACCAGCTGTAATTATAAGAGGTGCCATAGTGGAAGGCTCTTATAATTAAATTTTGATCACCTGGTGTTGTTTATCGTGCACTGACATCGCGACAACTACACATAGTAATATCCATGGAAAAACCCCTGACGTTAACACTTAAAATGGCTAAATGCATCTACCTGATCGCAGAAAATGTATGCACATAAATTAAAATTGATAGCATAGGTGAAGAGATGGCAAGTAGCTCACCAACAAAAGAAATATAAAATCCTCCTGTCTGGAAGCTAGAGCTAAGGAAATGACACCGGGGTACAACCCAGGAAATAATGGCAGTGAGCCAATAATGCATTTTCTTTCGAGAATCTCAAAATATATTACACAAGTGCAGCTTCCAAACTGAGTTGCAGCACAGGCATTCCTAACATTCCTTGCTTGCCACAGCTGTGGCCAATGGCATAAATGCTTGGACTGACAGCCAGCACAACACTAAATACCTGCTAACATCTAGTAGTTCCCAATGATTAAACGTCTTTGAAAAATGAAATTCTCACCTTCAGTTGAAGAAGTGCGTCAGGATTTGGGACTGGGTTGTTGGAAGCATGGTCACTTTCTGCAGGCTTCTCCGATACTTTTCCCATCAGAAGCAGCCGCGTTTTCCTCGTTCCACTCAAAAACCACATGAATGCTTTCTGAAATAACATGAGTCAACATTGAAATACATGGCGGTATATGCCTCGCATGGTAGTGGCCTCTCCAGATAATGTGCGAATCGAGTGCTCAGTATGGAATGGTTATAAATATGCTATTACATTTAACATAACAAAATCTGTAACAAATATATTCAGAATGTGTTTTTTAATGCTACTGCCACGTATAAACATTACTGTTCAAGTCACAGAATGTGATAAATTTTGTGCTGCTGAGCAAAATTTATGTAACAAAGGTGTGTCCATCTCAGATCTTATCCTCTAGGTATATACCCTGCGTGGTGGCATGAGTGAGCCAAGCCAGGACTTCTGGTGGATTAGGCTGCTGCATAAGATTTTCACAGATCATAACTACATGCCTATACATGCATTTTCGATGAAGATTTTAATGTTGCATCACATTCTATGGTCTGGCAGATGTATCTGAAAGGTTGAATTAAACCTTATTTACCCATCCAATATTAATCTAAAACTAGTGTCGCTTATGAGTTCGCCTATATTTGGGGGTACCATAGATTTATACCACTTCTTTCAACAGAAGACCACATTAGTATGCCACCCTGACAAACTAAATCAACCAGTTTACAGGGCGTTGGTGAACATCTATTTAAAAAGGTGTGAAAGCTGTCTCCATATGGTTCGCGACTATGTTATACAACATAATTGACACTCTCAGGGTAGCAAGATACTAATTTTGATTTTATTACCTATTTTTATTTCTTTTAAAGCCTGCTTCAAGCACAAATTCACTAATTTTTAAAAATCATCGTACCAGGGGCTTATTTGGTCAGTGGAATCAAATTAAAAATTAATTAAATTTCATGTTCGTACAACCACATGCTTTTTTATGAACACTAATGCCAATGTATCTTCAAGCAAGAACCATGTGAAAACAGGTACCACATGAATTACTGTGTTAAATAGGCTGCAGTAAACATGGACCGGAGAAAGTTAAAAGCAATCAGTCAGGATCTTCCCTGCAGAGTGAAACAAAAGTTACAGAAAGCACGCTATTGTCTGTAGCAAACTGTGCGGCATGCGAACAGGCTAACATATCCGATGGAGCAAACAATACTGGTCACGCTTACAGGCCACGGGAGCACCTTGTGCACTCGGAGCTAAAGAAACTGAGGTGAGAGCTCAACCACATTAAAATCAGTTCTTGTGAGGCCCAGAGAAATGGCAGCACCTCTCAAATAATGAGTGGAGGAAAAAGCAGAAAATTTTAACCTTCAGTTACTGCCACAATGTTACGGCAGCAACCACGTAGGACACCTTCACAATGCCATATTGCAGTAGGAAGCCTCAAAAGGTAAACATAGCAAAAATGTAAGATATTGGTCATTTTTAACCACCTGCTCAATCCAAAACAGGCTGAACATTAAACTAATGCTAGACATGGTAGTTCTCACAGAGCAGTCAAAATACCAATGTGCACAATGAATTTTAGGTTAGTATTTACTATGAACACTCCTATGACCCGAGCTGTGCAAAGATTAAAGTACTAACTTACCCAACCGAAATCAAGATCTGTTTTTTTGCCAGGGCCTCTTGCATCAAACAGCATTTCCAGGAAAGTATCCGCCAATGTGCTAGCAGAAGCTTTGTACTGCCACCTTCTGATTGCTGTATTCAGACTGTTGATCAAGTTGTTTTCACTGAAAAGTTGTTTGACAAGTGATTTGTAAACTGACAATACGAAAACAAAGACAATGAAGTTCCAAAACTGATGGTGCGTACTTCCTTCAAGAATATAATAATTTCATCTCTTAAATGGGTGTTCATGTGGTGCCTTGTTTTGAGAGGCAAATCATGTCCATTCAAGAACGGGTTCAAATATGAGGACAGCTGCGGCATGAATTTCTTTTCCATTGCTTGTAAGTCAGTGTTCGCCCTCTAGCCCCCAATATAAAAAATAACCAAAATCATTTATGCTTTTATTCGCACACAAAGCACTACAAAACCTAAAACTGATTTGTTTATTTATTCAGAAAACACTGCAGGCCGGGAAATGAACCAAGCAGAAGTGGAGCAGTTACAGAAAAAATGTACACGAACAAAGACAATACAGGCATGGCAAAATAACAGATAGGTATATAACACAGTAAAGTACAAGATCATAATCGCAGTTCCCAATAATTTTCCATGGATTTGAGCTTCCAGAATCAAAAATATGAGGCGACAGGTTGTTCCAATCTGTTATCGTGAGAGGAAAAAAAAAAGAGCAAGAGAGTATCGAAATTTGTTAGTATGGGCAAAGATAGGGGTGAAGTTGAGTGGATGTATGGTCTTGTGGGATGCAAAGATAGCAGAGCAAGGGTGTGTGTTAGGTCTAGAATACACTTTTTCCTAGATAGGTGTAAAATTATAGTTATTTAAAATCTAAAATTTATTTAAATATCTAAAATTGTGGTGGTACTGAGGACAGGTAAAGGGACAAGCGTGCTTTGGCTTTCACATTACATCATTGAGGTCTGAGCATATCCTAACAAATGACAGAAAAGGTTTGCTAGTGATTACATTGTATATAACGTTCTCAATGCGGCAGCTGGGTGTAGAAGCGAGACGAACAGCGGACAGAACTGATACCTGCATACCAAAAGACAGGCCATGGGAGAAGAAACCTCTACTTTGTGACAATTGTCCCATGCCCAGACTCCCTTAAAACAAAGCAGTTAATGTCACGATCATACTGCCGCAGCATAAAGACCTTGCACAGAAAGAAATCTCGGCTTGAGACACGAACAAATGTGATGGCCTTAAGACAGCCGATGACCAAGAAGAGGTCGGTCATTATCATACTAAGCAACATACTGTAATGGGGCATACAGATTACTCGGAAACTAATACGCGAAGCAGTAACGTGGTCGGAGTCATGAATGTCGAGCGGATTCCGGCCATTGAGCACGAAAATTGACGCGAATTACCGTTTACCGATTACGTTTCGTCAAAACAAAGTGAAGTTGAGCGCTACGACAAAACATTTCCGCGCAGAACTTACGACAGCGTAAATTACGAAGTAAGCATATTAATTCGATATGCCTTTACGCCCGTTGTCTCGTGATCCAAAATCTGGAGGAAAAACTGTCGTCATTCAGATTGCTCTGTTATGCGCGCTATAAACAAATCCGCCGGGCTGGTACTCAAGCAATCGGGCTACGTAAGCAGCAATTGCCTTCGGGGAGCGAGTTTGGCAGGCGTGCCCGAATTCAATTGAATACATAAGGCAACGTAGCGGTATCCTACCCTACCACAGTGGCGTTTTTAGTCTCACTGAACAACAGCCGAGCGCATAGATATGCAGCACTCACCTTTGTTTGCGCCTCCTGGAAACTTCGTCACTCCGCTTCGCCGTAACGGTTCGCGCCACTGGCCGACAGCACACTACCTTCACTTCTAGTAGTTCACATCAGCCACGGCACGCGCAACTGCACTGTGTCTGCCACTGGTGGCGTGGGTGAAGCAGAACGTTCATAACTAGCGGAGCGAAAGCTGGGAGGTGGAGGCGCTGCGATCGTAACAAGTGTTTGCGCAGTCCCGCTTTCGTGCTTTGGCGTCGTAGCAGTTGCGGCCCCACTGTACTTCGTGTCGCGAGCCGGCGAGGAGAGCCGGGAGAGCTCGCCTGACATCGCGCATGCGCATCTGGAGGTAGCGATTGGAAGGGCGATTTGGCCAGTGGCGAGCCCGCGGAAGAGCGCGTGAAAACCGCGCGGCCGTCGCCGCGTTCTTATTTCTTCTCTCCTGAAATGACAGCGCGCCGTGCACCCACAGGGCGCAGTGTTTATATATATAATATATATATTTAGCACACCGCTTAACACGTTAATTTCTACTAAAGTTGTTTCGCGCCGCTGGCCGTGTGCGCGCGCAGTAACCGTACATGATTTTTGAAGAAAGCTTTATAGCGTTGCTGTTTACAATACGCGCAAAATGTACGCTACTCCATTTGTTGCGTTTCCTTGACCACAGCAAGCCTGGTCATTACCAAAAGGAAAGATAATGCGACGCGCTCTGATAAACACATGACAAATTACTCGTGTATAGCCAGGGGGAGGTGTGGCAAAGTTTGTTAGAAAGTAATGCAACGGCTCGTTTCAAAGCAGTCTTTTTTTTCCTCATAAGTACTAGAATTGCAGGAAAACAATAAACAATGGAGCAGCAGGAGACGGAAGGGTCATTCGGTGAGATGCGGTTACCACGAAAAAATCGATGTTTAAACTGCGAATTTTTCCTTTATTGAAGTGCATAATTTATAAAAGTACTATGATATCAGTATTAATACACACAGTTTACTGCATATACTGCGAAGTATTTTAGCTTCTCTATGTTCAATTTCGTTCCGCATTTCTGAATCGTATAGAGTCAACCTTCCCCTGCAAACTGATATTTTTGTTTGCTTGTGGAATGCAACAAGCCACCAGGAGCAGAAAAATGCAAGCACACTTGCATGCGTATATATAAACATGCGCAATATGCCGTAACCTGACCCAAGTGTTCATTATACTTGACGGCTATGGTCATTGACTTATTGCTTAAGCGTTGAAAACTCTGTCCCTACTAGACCACAGCCAGCGAATGGCTGAACGTTGAACCAAACCCTTTGTTTCTATGGTGCTACTTGTTAGTCAAATGCACAGCTCGTGATAGGCTCAACAAGCATTTCGTAACAGAGGCGTCTAGAAAAGCGCGATGTCCACCAGAGATGCTTTAGCCCAGGCAGTTATGGGCTTCGTTCATAACAGCAGAGTTGACACCAAAAGACGCCAGACCTTCTAGAATTCCAGTGTTTGATGATTTTAGACGCACTGAAGTAAAATGGAGATTCGAGCTAACTGGTGAACATTCGTCATTGAAACAGCGCAAACTGAGACACGCATGAAAGGGCAACGCTTTGGTGTACTGCGTGTCTGAAATTAGTGACAGGAAGACCAGGTTCACAAATGCCGTTTGAACTTTGAGCGCCGCAGACAACCTGACAAGAGGTTCCTGCAAGTTCTGCTTTTAGCTAAGACATATCCTTTGCTCTCAACTAGCTTCACAAGTCAACTAGCTTCACACATACAGCCTAACTTTCCGCTATTTCATAAGCCATGGGTCAAGGGCAACTTCGCGCAAAGAGTGCCAAATTTATATGTGGTGCAATGCACACTTCACTGCAGCGCATCATTTATGTGGAACAAGACAAAAGCAAAAAATATACAAGCACACTCTCTAGAAATTTTACTGGAACATAAGTGGAACGGTAGCTGGATCATGCAACATTTCATCCCCCCCTTTACCGAGTTCCAGATAAGAACGATAAACATAAAGGAAACAGAACGAACGTTCCACATAAGATCCACTTATATGTCTTGTTCCACTTATTCAGAGCTCGGATCCAGATAAAAATATGTGGATCACCGTTTTAACTGGAACTTATATGGAACCAGATTAAGAGTGTAGGGTCGGTCATCTGTTAGGCCGGGTCACCAATGTTGGGAAACGCGAGGTCGCAGCGGAGCTACAGACAATGCAACCAACGTCGCAGGCTTCTAGAACCAACTTTTCTTTTCTTTTGCAGCCGGTACAAACGCACCGGCTGAGAACGCCGACGCTAGCGTTCCTCGTGCTGTGGGGTCGGTGGTCTCTACACTTTTTAGTTTCATATTGTGCCCAAAGTTACGGCAATGTTTCTTACCTCGTGCTTTAGTGGCGCTCCTCACTTCGCACGACTTCTTCCGCACATCGGCCGGACGCACGCACCACACCAGACACGGTAAACAGATTTGCCGTTATCTCTGCCAGGTCTGTTGCTTTGCCAGGTCTGTTGCTGCCAGGTCTGTTGCAATAGCTCGCCGACGTTCTTGTACACCGTCAATCAGTGCAGCCATTTCTGCGGCGGAAAAATTCGGCTGCTGCGTGCGCTCATGCGCTTTCGACATGGTGATAGCTGGAGATCAATCAGGTCGGGCAGGCACGAAAAATTTTCTTTCGGCTGCAGGGGCGCTTCCAATAGCAGTTAGCCAATACAGCTCTCACTTCCCTGACGATTAACGCTTTCTCCCTCTTTGGCGCCTTACACTGAATGTCCAGCCTAACCTAATAAAAAAAAAATTGTGTGTAACGAAAGGAAGCTTTGGAAGACTCTTTCTACGCGAGCGCAGAAAAAAAGTTGTGACACGTCGTTTTCGTTACTTCTTAACTGCATGCGCCCTCATTTAAAAAAGCAGCGCTTACTAACGCATTAAAGATACGAACAATACATGAATTACCGAATTTGCTCATCGTGTCATGAGAACAGCGGTAGTATTGACAAATTTCATAATTGATTCCAAATGGGCCTATTTATAATCATATGTATCTTCCGGTATGTCGGATTCATCGAAATCCGTCCATACTTGAATTTCAGACATCACGTTGAGAATACATTTTCGTTACTTGTTTATAAAGCCGACGAGCTTCTACATGGCCTCAGAAGCTCCATAGATGTTTGTTATAAGATTTCCTTGCGATATATAATAATTTATGTTTAATTACAATACACTGATTGATTGATTTGTGGGGTTTAATGTCCATAAAACAGCTCCGATTATAAGAGACTCCGTAGTGATGGTCTCCAAAAATTTCGACCAACCTGGGTTCTTTTAAGGGGTCCTGAAGCACCCCTCGTGCTTGGGTTTGAGAACGGCTGGCGTGTATTGAAGGCTACTCAGAAATACATATTCGAAAGAATTTTCCGAAAAGGTGCGATAGGATGAAAGATATTGCGACCGGAAAATCTCCCTTTCACACTGCGTGTCAGCTCGGCGGAGCCGACTGATTATGCCTGTGGTGGGCGGTGCCAGAGGAGGTGTCCTACCCACCGCCTTACGTCACCCGAATACAGTGTTGTGTTGTTCTCCTTCCGCCCTGCTTGGCGGGGCTGCCCAGTGGTGTTGGCAACTCACATATCCGGTCGCCTGCTCGGTGTGCGCCCCGACTGCGCGCGATCTTTCTACATCCTACTGCATTGATTCTAAGCCCCGACCCGCTGTTTATTTCCCTTCATCACACGGGCGCGAGCACGGAAACGCGCGCTTGCGTCCTCCGTGTGCTACTTACTTTCGATCTTGTTCGTACGTCAGCACCGGGCAAAACAGTGAGCGATGAATCCTGCGCTGCGAGCTCAGGTCGAACGTGTGACTGAAGCGATTGGCTTCGACCCTTACGGCGAGACACCAAGGCAACGCAAAACTCGAGCACTGGATGAGCCAGAACTCCCAGGACCTTCGTGACGCGGCGGCGATGATGTGAATTGTTACGTGAAAGCTTACAGCACAGCACATTTCCTTTACCGCGCATCAATATTTGTTCACAGCTCCCATGTATGACTAATTTTTTCGCGTGAATCGCAGTATTTGTAATAATTGTTACGAACGTTCAGTTACAATCATGTCCGCTTCTCTAGACCACACTCAGAAAGCCAGCACCTATCGCGATAGAGCCCGATCTTGACTGAAATCTGCGTTGTCCGACGATCCACATTGGTTTGGGTGATTTCTTCCGCACTGGCCCAAATGAGCATTTCAATTTGTCTATTATGCTGTCAGAATTGCAAATATAAACCCTTTATTTTTTAAAACTGCATTCTTTCGTGTGTGATAGTGATTCAACCTTTTCTCTAATTGGCTGTAAACGTACGCCTTCAACTGTGTTAACAAGCCTCCGATCGCGACCAAGAGGCATGCCTTCTAGGCGGGTCGAGCCAAATCGCAACAAAAGGTTATCGTGTCATAGACTATCTAGAGCGGGCTCGATCGAAACCTGCTTTCATGCATTTCGGCAAAAGTTCATCGCGTGCTAGCTGCAGGAAGACTCGTCTGAGATAGATATACTTTCTTAATTGTGCGCCGCAGCAGCGCTGAACGGCAGTGTTGTGTGACTGTGATAACTTAAAATGAACCAAGCATCGTCGGAGTGTTTGCCCAAAGTGATGCGTACAGCTGATCAGGGCAGCCATGTCATTCTAGCTTCCAAACTGTGTACTAGCTGATTCGCGCGGCCACCTCCCAAAGCTAATAGATAGCGGGGACCGTAACAGCATAAAAAAAGCGAGCTTGCTGAATTCCTTCCCTTCAAGAAATATCTTACTGCGTGATTACGCATGCAGGTTTACCTGTGGGCACTGCGTGGCAACCGAAAATTCGCTGGAGAACGTATCCTGTCGGGATATCCTCAACGCGACTGCATAACCCGCCACTCTCACTTTGCAAGTGTGTGCTTAAACACGGCCGTCTTGGAAGCACTATACTGGGAGGTGACACAAAGCGGCACTAAAATCGAGCGAGAAATACACAAGTACATGCACTTGCGAATCATAATGTGGCTTTCACATGCTTCCTTCTTGCTTACAGAACATATCGATTTCAGGCATGCAGGATGTTCACGACGTGGATTTGGAAAAGGCTTCGCAGGTACAATAGAGTTGTACTGCCTGCTTGCATGACTGCCAGGATTAGGAACGAGCTCCTGTCAGCCACTTATGTAGGGTTCCAGTACCCCATGCAAAAGTAAGTGCAGCTACCTTTACACAAGTCACAAGAAAGCGTTTTAATAGTGTGCTCAACCCATAAAAGTAATTATAAAACTCATAAAGTAATTACGGCTTCTGCATGGAGTTGGCTTTCAGCACTCACTGTAGAAGTGCTAAGGAGTCTCTCCTTGAGTGTTTTTTTTTTTTATAATGCTTTCTGATTTTGTGTAGCACTGTGCTGGTGTGAAGAATGAGACTGTAATGACATGACCAAGTGCAGTTCGGTTTATTTCCCTCAATTCCATCAGGGCCTAAAAAGTGTTCCGGGAGACAGGCACAAGTAGTATAGAAATTGCACCGTCAAAGAATGTGAACAGCTAGGTTACAATATCAGTTTAAAGGTTTATTTATGTATTTAATGATAGTACACAGCAACCCAGGCAGCACGCAACGTAGGGCCGATATTGGTTTTATGGCGGCAAAGTTCGGCCCATCCACGGCCTAGTGTTGCCGACAGCGAGCCAGTATCGGCCACGCCGCCGTCAATGACTGCCAACGTCGGGCTACTATCGCCGCTGCCCCGCCGATATCGGCAGGCCGTCGACTGTAATCGGCAACATGGGGCCGCTTATGCCGCGTTACTGCCGACATCGGCTGAGGCGATGGCTTTCAACGGCAACTATGGCGCCGATTTTGCCTTTGTACAGACAATATGGGCTGGCCGACGCCATTTATCGGCAACACTGTGCCAAGTATGCCACCTTAAAGCCCCCGTCGGCTAGCCGATAACTTTCTCCGGCAAATGTGGCGCCGATTTTGCTGCTCATCAGAATCGCCTGAGGAATGGCGAAATTGCCGCGATATTTCCCGGGAAGATTATTTCACAGGAGACATTGAGTCATTTCTGCTGTCCTGGAGGCAACGTCGACTACGCCGCAGCCTTTCATGGTTGATATCGGCCGGGCCTCTTTGGAAGCCTGCTGTATATAACAATAGAGATCCGATCGACACAAGCATGACCGAAATTCACTTGAGAGATTCGACGTAAGAATAAGATGTTGAGCTTCATATATTCATGTATACGCGTTTCAGTGCCGGAACATAGCGCATGTGCGTTTTGAGCAGCATATATGACATTATGTTCGCGCGCATTGTTTTTAATAAGCAGGGCACACAAAAAACATGCATATAAACTATTCATATATACATCTATAGGCTGTTTTGCGGGAACTTAGCGAAGCAGGCTGGCGCAACAGCTAACATTAGCCAGAAGGATCGACAAGCATGGTGGAAAATTATCAGACAGCGCGCATGTCAGAACATTTAAATTCATAGAAATTGAACTAGTTCGTGCATACATTGATGGGCATAACCAGCACTCATATGTTCAAACAAAGATAAGCAGTTGCAAGCGGCGCTATACTACTGACATTTAGCAACCTATGGAAGGAAAAGGCATGGAGGTAACAGCGCGTGGACAAAAAAAGGTCTAGCGCCCACTTTATGGTGCGCTGAAGCGGAGATAAACTCGCCACCGGCATTATACTACTGACATTTAGCAACTTATGCAAAAGAACGGTATACAGAGCGAACAGCGCGACAGCGAGGAGACAATACTGATCTAGTGCTAACTCTATAATGAGAGGACCATGAAATACATAGATCCATTTGTATTGCAAATTCAAATGAAGTGCTCTTGTCAAGACCACGACATTTGCGAAAAAAGCAAAAACGAAAAATACCAAGCACTCATATGGCAAGCATTTTTCATCTCAAAGGTGGCAAACAAATGCACACACCTATAATTGATATAGAGAGAGCTTTTTTGGTGAGTTCTACTAGAGTGTATCTGATCACAGTTCTTGTGCAGGCGATCTGCGTATCTTATGTTATATAAAAACAGCAAGCATGCACTGACAATAAAATCAGTTGAAAATCAAAGCTCTCTTCAGTTCCCTAGTTTCTTGATACGTTTGAGCAAGGTTACAGCATAAACCAGCCGTCCTAAGTCAAGCTGTTGTTGACCACGTGGCCCTCCACTACATTTCATCAGTGCGTTCGCGAAACTAGTGCATTCCTTTCAAAAACAGCTCCTGTACAGCGCAACGCATGTATCGCAGCTCGCATATGCTCAGCAACAGAAAATAATTGTCTACTGGTCGGGTAGACAATGCACCTCCATGCTCTCTACTACCCCGCACATACAATAGGCTAAAAATTCCTTAATATGTCCACGCCATTGCGTATAATTCATGCTTTTTTGCTTTTTTGTGTAACGTCCGTTTGTGCGTTCTCTCCATACATATCGAATTCGTTTACACATCGGCCATCGGTTACGTTGTACTGGTTAGATGAGCAGAATATATCGAGCTTGAGTGCATGCTCTGTGCAGTGTATCGGATTTATCACTGACGTTCGTATGAGACTATGGCGTTGATATAAGCGCACATGTGCGTATTCTGATGTTTAACAACTCATTTATTTATAACCAATAAGGGCAAAAGAAGGGCGCGTAGAGACAGAGTCATCCCAGTATTTCTTGTCGTGCGGAAAGGCAGAACGTGCATGTCTTTCGTGCGCTGAAGAAAATGGCAGGAATTCAAACAGAATGGCGGCGCCGTGCGTCCTCGCTACGTTTGTTGCGTGCAGTGCAGCATTTCGCTCGCGTTTTTAGCTAGAGTGGGTGGTTCAGCCTCTGCGAAATCCTGTGTTACAAGTAGCTGGCAAGAGAACACATGCGTGCCAGCATACCCCGCAGGCTGCACTGAGCTGCACTTAACAAATGCAGTCCCGGCGGGTGTCCCCGCCATTGTGCAAAAATGTTTGCCCCACAGACATGCTGTCTTCCACGTTTTGAGACAGCTACAAAAAAAAGAAAGCAAGAAAAACGAGCGTGCTCTGCCGAGAAGCAACCTAGCACGTGCTAAGCCAGCAGCAACTAAACATAAAAAAAAGTGTGTGGGGAGGGGGGCGCGCGCCCCTCCCGAACTGACCACCTTTGTCACGGCCCCCTCCGTGAACATCCATTGTGCTCATCTGCAGTTTGCAAAGAATGTGGTTTTGAACCTGCTTTTGCTGGCGTTCGCTGCCTTCAGAGGGGGAAACCACGAGGAACTCTCTCGGCGCTCTCTCGTCGCGGCTGCATCGCTACCAACGTGCAAGGTGTAAGAATGAGTTTCAACGGCTGCACGCAGTCTGTCTACGTGTTTATCGTTTATCATGTACCGCATTTATCGATCATTCAAGTTGATTGCGCGATTCCTTGGCGAGTGTACCTCCTAAGACAATGACCATCCCAACTGTGACATCGGTTGTATATGAACACAAGCCTGCGCCTTTTGGTGAGGCTACAGTGTCGTCGCCGAATTTGTATTGCGGACTCACAGCTGTAGAGTGCAGAGCGGATGCCAAAATTCGGTACGTTGCTGGCCAGTTTTCAAAATGGGACGTGGCACATATTGTTGTGATCTTAAAGCACCGGTTCCACTTTATATATTATTTGTGTCGTGAGGTGCGTAGGCTCTTTATTTTCGAATAAAGAGCGTACGTACATTGTCCCAAAGCAGTTTTACTTCATGTACTTAATCCTGTGCTTGTATCAAACACCCTTTGTGTGGTGACTTGCAGTTCTCGTCTCGTAACATTATCTTTTCTTGCCCGTTTTTTTAAAGGTATTGTGATACCGAACACGCGCTCATTGGTGCAGGACACGTGCGGCAGTTCGGCACGCGATGGCGTTGTTAAAGTAGCCTTGAAAAGAGGTTCTTTCTCTAAAATCTGCTTATAATGCACCTTAAACCTATCATTTAAGAACATTTTTTGCCTAACGACCCCATCCCTGGGGTGTTTCGTGTTAGCTCACGTCTACATGTTTTCCTTTACGATGTATGCCAAAAATATTAAATTTATTATAATGCAAGATGCACCTATTTCAAGTAATGTGCCGCTTTTAAAGTTGCTTTGCAACAGATCCTTTACTCATGTTTTTTCCCCCTTGGGTATCTCAAGCGACACGACACCAAGATCTAGGGGTTGGATATTGAACATAGATTCATTATATTTAAAAGGACAACTTTGTTTTGTTATTTTCTAAAGTAGTGCCCGATTATGAATGTTTCTGACATTTCTTGAATTTCCGCGTTTGTTCATGAGTCGCACATAAGTTGCATGGAATTATAGTATAGTGCTGATGTGCTCCACAGCTGTGCTCACTTTTGACGCCTTTTCCCGCAGGTTCCACCCTTGCCGAAGCTTTTCCACTACGACGGTGCAACACGAGAATAGCATATTATCAATGCAGAGTTCACAAAATAAATCAAATAGTGCTTTTCCCTATAAACCTCTCTTGTTGTGTTATTTGTTTTGTTTAGAAGGCATTAATAGAAACTACAGAGGATCCACTTAGCCCCACTTATTACTGTGTTAATAAAGCTTTCGCGTATTCATGAGAGGCACATTTACCCAAACTACTGTTGGTCCTTCGAAAATGTGAAAACAAAAAATAATATTATCGCAATCCAAATGCCGCGACACACGTGGGGTGAAACTACAAACACCATAGTGGTTGTGAACGGTCGCGCAAGGGGTTTCCCGGTGTCGGCGGGGCCGACAACACGCCAAAAAAAGCCTGAATGCCCGCAACATCGGCCAATGCTACCTAGCCAAATCCGACCCATTCTGGCTGGCCAAATTTGACCCATTCTGGCTGGCCAAATTTCGCCCACGCTGGCTGGCCAAATTTTGCCCACTCTGGCTGGCCAAATTTCGCCCGCTCTGGCTGGCCAAGTTCGACCCATGGTGGCTTCGCCACAGTGGCGCCATTTTGGCTGGCCGTCATCGGGCACATGTGGGTGAAAGTAGCGCGAGCGCGATTTGCCGACTTTGGCCCGATATCGCTGCCGACTTTGGCCGACTTCACGCCTACATAAGTCCTGTGTTGGCGTGCTGCCTGGGAACATTCTTGGCCCTTGCATCAGGGGCTTCGAAACGCATGAAAGAACAATGCAACACAACAAGTAGTAGTGAACAAATATTGAATGAATGAAACCAAAATGTTGTACACACACATAATTCACTCATGGGAATGTCATGCTAAGGGTTTAAAGAAAGCTAGAGGACTGGAAACAGGCCTTAGGAAGAAAGTTACAGTCAGAAATGGTCAATGTTTCCGGAAAACTGCGTTTGAAAGTTGCAGTTCTTGCAAAAATTGGTTTAGACTTGATGGCTTCCAGTGGGTGCTGTGTCCATCTAATGGAAAGGCAGTACTTGGTTTGTTCAAGAATAGCAGACTAAATAATAGATTTTATAAAAAGCACTGTGTGTGGTGAATGTGCACACACATCACATCTCCCTGTCCCTATCATCATTCTTTGCCCCCTCTTCTCCCCTTTTCATTTTCTACCTGTGCAGATTTTCTACCTGAGCAGGCGAGAGTGCACTAAGGCCAGCTTCTGTGCCTTCCGATAAATTATATCTTTCCTGAGCAGACTGAAAAAATTATGAATATTGAGCTGCATTCAGCATGCAGTCTCAGAAACACATTGTGTTTTGTCCGCCCCTAAACTTTTCACTGTATCAGTTTTGAGTATAAGGTTACATGTGCCCGCTCTAGTGATTAGCATAATAGGAAAATGTGATGATGAAGAATTAGTGGAAAAAGAATGAGTGCATCCATCATCAAGAATCAATGCAGATTTAGAGGTCATTAAATGCTTTATTAACAGTTAAACTTCTTCCTTCCGTTGTTTTTCGCCCGCTCATCCCGCTGTCAGCGAGACGGTTGACAAGCTGCCGCCCAGGGGATTGAAGGCGGGCTCCTTCACCGGCTGGCACCTTGAGGCAACGACGGCTCCGACATCTTGTTGTTAATAAAAACAACGTTTAATGGTCAACCCCCTTACAATACAATTCACCGGGTTAAATACACTTCTCATACAAAAGCACTTTGGCAGTCCAATCGGAATTAGAAAACGTCCTTTCCTCTCAACTTCTGATTGGCTACCATTGGTATTTACGTTCTCACGCCCCTTCACCCAATGCCTTCATCTGCAACCGTCTCTCCCACGTCGATCGCCGGTGCGCCTCTCTCTCTCGAAGAATGGCACCGGCCAGTCGTGCGATCGTTCTCCGAGCTGGGGTCCCAGGGCTGAGCCAACGTACCCGTCAGTTCACGGAACCCGCGTTGGGGACTCCCCGTGATGCTGCACGTGGCTTGGTTCCCAGACCACGGTGCATTGTCCGCTGGCCGCAGATCTCCACAGGAAAAATCGGCCGTCACGCCGTCCTTGTTCAGTTCTGGCCGCCACAGGGGGGAAGGCATGTGGTGTCCGTAGAGGGGTGACAGTGGGGAGTCCTCGGGTCGGTGCTTCGTTCTTGAACCGAACACCTCCCCTCCAACTGTGTTGCACTGCATTTCTGGCATGCAACACACATACACACACACAATCACAGCTGTCCACAGGCTTGAAGAGCGGAGCACTGTCTGTGGCTCGTACCCCATTGATCCCGCCACGCGCATGCACTGACAAAGCATACAAGCCCCGCTTGTCGTGGTTTCCCCTTGTGTCTCATTGTTGGAAGTCACCAACCGCCACATTGTGTCAGCCTTAGCGTTTAGAAGTCCCATTTTGTGCTCAACCACCATGTTATACTTCTGTAGCGCCAACGCCCATCGCGTCAGCCTCGCGCTTTGCGGAGTCGTCAGAGTGAGGAATTTCAGCTGATTGTGATCAGAATTTATCATGACTCTAGCCCCGAACAACCATGCCGCCAACTTTCCCCGCACCCAAATGACCGCATAAGCTTCCCTTTCTACTATGGCCTGTCGTGTCTGGGCCGGGCCGAGCTTTCTGCTCAGATGGGTAACAGGGCTCTCTTTGCTCTCAACGTCCTGCTGTGCCAGGCACGTGCCAATGGAGTAATCGCATGAGTCTGTGGCGAGAATTAATTCCTTTCCCGGGTCTGGGGGCCTCGAGTCATACCGCTGCACATACTCCCTCTGAGTGGCTTCGCTTTCTCTAGCGACTTCCTCACTTGCTGCAGCTAAACTAGTTCGAAGCTGCGCCAGCGATTTCACCTGGCATTCGTTACACGGTCTACAGTCCTCCTTTACGTCTCGGGACACCTGCGGCCAGTAAAATGAGCTCTCCCGCTGTAGCGTTTTCCGCTTTCCTAAATGACCCGCCCGCGATGAACCGTGAGCCATTTCAGGCACTTCTTTTTGCCTATCCGACGGTAGCACTAGCTGCCTGTACATGCGACCTGCGATGTGTTACAGGTGGTGCAATAACTCGTCCTGAACGAGCATGCCATGCGTTACGGCCGTTGCTTGCGCCCAAGCATCCCGCAAGGTCGCGTCTGACTCTTGAGCCTCACGAAACTCCTGTCGTGTGCTTTTAACTGGCTCGGAACCCTCGCTGACGTTCTCCGTTATTACACTACACGCAGTCACCTGTTGCTCCTCGCGTGTCTCTTCTGAAAGCTCCGCTACTGCTTCGGTCTCTTTAACCACGGGGCGCTCATCACACAACTCGTCAACTTTTACCCTTTCCTCTAGAAGTTGCACGTAATCGTTAGGTGTGATCAGTGCGTCGGTCCCCTCGAGTAGCTCATCCGTGAGCGCGCAAAGCACGGCCGACTGCACCGCCTCTTGTGCCACGTAGGGGCTTCCTTCGGTCGCTATCAGTGGCACGTAAGCTAACTCAGCCGTTACTTGTTGCCCGAACGCTCCCGTTAGCTTTATCCGCGAACCTGTACCATTGTATTTCGGCACCACCGCCTTTCTGATAACACTTACTTCGGCTCCCGAGTCTATCACTGCGTCGAAGGACTGACCTGAGCTTTTAAGCATTACCGTTGCCAGTATAGGTTGCTTCTGCTTGCGTAGCCCCAACCCGTCTGTCCATGTCACGTCTGACCCGAATGCGGACGCCGTAACTTTCGCAACCACTGTTCTGTCTTCTTGACGCGCCGCTGGCTTAGTGCCTTGCCTTACAATTGAGCGTTTATTGGGGCACTCCCTGGCTAGGTGATCAGTTCCCTTGCATTCAAAACATCGTTTGTTCCACCTTACACCCGCGTAGGCATCTCCCGATGTTTCAGATTTATTTTGCCGGTCCTCAGCACTCGCCCTCTTTTGCGCCGGCCTGCACTTTTCGCTCCCCTCAAAGCTCTCCGCAAGCTTAACCGCGGCACTGGGTGACAAAAACGCCTCCTGTTCATTAAGAACGACATGCGCTCTCGCCTCCGGGCTCAAACATTCTTTCAAGCGATCCGTCACAGCTAGCTGCTTGAGTTCCTCGAACGTGCGTACCTTCGAGCTCTGGACATAATAGTCAAAATAATTTTCCAGACGCACGGCGAACTGATCCCACGATTCCTTTTCTCCCTTTCGCGACCCCATAAACAGCCTCTTGTATTCCGCTGCCGTAAGCCTGAGACCATCTAAAATGCTAGACTTAAGCTTTGAGTAAACTTTCCGCTCCTCAGCCTTTAGCCTGCACAGCAGTCCTCGCGCCCTTTCGCTCAACTGCGGCAAAACCAGCCCGGCCCACCACTCTGGCGGAACGTCTATGAATCGAGCGTTGCCTCTACATCCTCGAACCACATTGGCACGAGTGCCTCTAGGTTCGGCATTGGTGCCAGTACACCCTTTAACAAGCTTGCAAATTTCAGCCGCCTTTGTTCCTCTGACCTTCCGCCAAGCGATAAGCTCTCACCGCCGTCGTTAGGCTCAGCCCCTTCCCGGGCTCGCAACCGCTGGCTTTCTAGCATTAAGCGCTGCTTCTCCGTTTCCGCCTCAGCAATTTTCAGTTGAAGCTGTAGTAGCGCTAGCTGCTGTTCCGATGCCGTATCTGACGTGCCACTACCCTGACCCCCTGCGTCGCTGTCGGCGACTCCCAACGCCTGCAAGTTTACCGCCCTGTCCCCGTTCATTTTCGAGCTGTGCCTTTCTCTGTCTCGCAAGTTGTAACGCTTTGTCATTACATGCGCCCGACAGAAAATCAAGAGGTACCCGCCTGAAGTAGCCTTGCGGTGCGCTCTTCCTCCTCGGAATCTGGTGGACTAGCCTTGCTTCGTTGGCCCAGTGATGCGGTAGTCAGTTGATGGTTGTCGTCAGTCTCGGCCGATGTCGTTCCCCGCCGTCGTCCTCAGTTCAGCCATACAGATCCTGTCGACTGCGCCAGTTAAACTTCTTCCTTCCGTTGTTTTTCGCCCGCTCATCCCGCTGTCAGCGAGACGGTTGACAAGCTGCCGCCCAGGGGATTGAAGTCGGGCTCCTTCACCTGCTGGCACCTTGAGGGAATGACGGCTCCGACATCTTGTTGTTAATAAAAACAACTTTTAATGGTCAGCCCCCTTACAATACAATTCACCGGGTTAAATACACTTCTCATACAAAAGCACTTTGGCAGTCCAATCGGAATTAGAAAACGTCCTTTCCTCTCAACTTCTGATTGGCTGCCGTTGGGATTTACGTCCTCACGCCCCTTCACCCAATGCCTTCATCTGCAACCGTCTCTCCCACGTCGATCGCCGGTGCGCCTCTCTCTCTCCTCTCTCTCGAAGAATGGCACCGGCCAGTCGTGCGATCGTGCTCCGAGCGGGGGTCCCAGGGCTGAGCCGACGTACCCGTCAGTTCAAGAAACCCGCGTTGGGGACTCCCCGTGATGCTGCACGTGGCTTGGTTCCCAGACCACGGTGCATTGTCCGCTGGCCGCAGATCTCCACAGGAGAAATCGGCCGTCACGCCGTCCTTGTTCAGTTCTGGCCGCCACAGGGGGAAGGCATGTGGTGTCCGTAGAGGGGTGACAGTGGGGAGTCCTCGGGTGGGTGCTTCGTTCTTGAACCCAACAGTAACATTGAGATTATCTAAGCACAAAGCCCAATTTTTCTTTCTCTTTTCTTTTTCACTGTATCTTGTACTTCTTTCTACTCGTCTTTCTCTCCCGAAACTCCCTCCCAACGCAGAGTAGCATGTCAGCGATATTTCAACACTGGCTAAATTCTCTGCCTTTCAATAAAGAGCTCTCTCTCTCTCTCTCTAAGCATTATTTATCAAAAAAAATCAAATGAAGAAAAGCAGCTCTGACTTGGTGGACTGACGAACTTTGATGGCTTGTTTTTATGAATGATAGCAAAGGATTACTGAATTAAGCATTGGGTTGTTCACGCAGGTGCCTGATACGACCAACTGACAAATTACGTAAGTGTACAATCTGACGCTTGTACCAAGAATCCTTGGGATGGCACTTTACACACTTGGTTCGAATGTGATAAGTATACAATGATTAACGATTGCCTAAAAATAGCTTAAAAACACGGCAACATTGTGATAGTTTGCACTGCTCGAAAACTCAAAGGTGGATACAAACATCTCGGTTATGGAGTTATCAGATAAGCAAGCAGTGTGCTTAATGCTCAAGACATTTAAGGAAACTGCTGGGTAAGAAGTAATATTCTGCGCCTCGTGTTTCATCATATAGTTTTACTGCCTCACATTCCCATTTTCGGTTTCCATTCCAAAGCGAAATAACTTCTTCCAAAAGCACTGGCTTCTGTGGTGCACTGAATAATGTTATGCAAATGACAATGACAGAAATTCCTCACTTTGTGACATGTTATTTGTTTGCAGGCGGCAGACTGGAGCCCAACATTATGCTGGAGTGTTGTTCACCGTGCTTGTGTCATTCACACTGCTGGGTGATGTTAATTATTGTACTATGGCCCGCCATTCATCTTGCAAAGCTCTCATCAAAGGAACACCGGCTGCTTGTGTCTACCTCAGGAATGACAGATGGAAGCTCTGCAGCGTCTGCCTTTTCCTCTGCGTCTGGCACTGGTGTTGAACCGCGTGCTGGCTGAAACCTCCACTTTGGTGATGGGGCACCCACTGCTTCACACTGGTGATGCGTCCAGATGTCCACATGTGTCAGTTTCCACACCTGCTTCTTTACATGCATAGGCACTGAGGATGGTCTTGGAGGCTGCAAAATTTCCCACATAATGTTTTGAAAAACTACAGAGCATCCATTTTTGCTATGTTGAACAAAGAATTGGCCATCAGATTAACAAAACACTTTCACATTGTTGGTTGTGTTTTGTTGTTTACACCACTCTTTTTCACTTATTTTGGTAACTCAAGTGTTTACACAGGTGTACAGGCCTTGTGGTAGGAGTGCACTGGCCTTTGTGCCACTGAAAACAGCTAAAGCTTGTACCTGTACGATTTAAAACCTACCAAATTTCAACTTTGCTGTGCTAAAGGTTGTCTCATCCAAAAGTTGTAGCTTGCTCAAGTGATGTTATTGCATGGTGTCACTGCCTCTGTTGCAACTGTCTGTTGCATGGTGTCTCTGTTGCAACTGTCTTGTTTATGATGGCTGTCTGAGTGCCATCATTGTTCACAGCAGGAGGACAGGTCCATCTACAGATCTGAACCTGCAAAGTTACGCACTTTGAACTGAGAGCTGCACAGAGCTTTAAGTCATGTTTAGCACAGGATCACAGAAAACTTGAGCGCATCTGGTGCTTACGTGACATGACATTTCCATGCCAGCTGCAGATGAATGCACTTTGCTGGACCCAGTGCCATGCTGAGACTGTGAATCAAGTGCTTTAGGTAGAAGGGCATTATAGTCTCTGTGCACCTACTCACCCCCTGTGGACCACCAGCCTGTGTGTCGCAAGATGGGGCTGTTCTGGTGAGCTAGCGATTATGTTCTTCATGCACTGGATCCCTGGGATATGAAAATATGTATCACTATCATATATTAGTCCACTGATCGTGCTAATTGAATGTCACTTCACGTTGCCATAAATGCCTAAATGTGAAATAGTGCTTGTTTGTTTAGGATGCCAATCTGCTACACTCAGGTATTCGCCTCCAACGACTGATCGTTTAATTACAACATGAAAATTTAGAGACAAAGTGAACGTGTATGTGTAGACACTAGACAGGGTTTTCAACTGCTCCCTGTTCCCCGAAATCTTGATTGATTGATTTGTGGGGTTTAACGTCCCAAAACCAGTTCTGATTATGAGAGACGCCGTAGTGGAGGTCTCCAGAAATTTCGACCACCTGGGGTTCTTTAACGTGCACTGACATCGCACAGCACACGGGCCTCAACATTTCGCCTCCATCGAAATGCAGCCGCCGCGGCCGGGATTCGATCCCGCGACCCTCGGATCAGCAGCCGAGTACCTTAGCCACTAGACCACCGTGGCGGGGCTCCCCGAAATCTTGACACTCTGTATGTACGCTACATGCACAGATATAAGCACCCATATGCACACACCTGCAGTTGTGCTTACTGACCAACACATCTGTATTGGACCACCCAGAGCATGTTTAGCATGATATGAAGCAGTACAACAGACTGTGAACTAGTCTAAGCATGTTGCTTGACATTTTATAGCTCCCTGTGCTGAACTGAATGGTAACACTACGTGTGTTACATTATACAGCTTCTATGGCCTGCCATGTAATCCAGCTGGCTGATTAATGCAATAGTACAATTTTCAAATTAGTGAATCATTAAAAAATTTTGCAACACGTAAAGAAAAAGTTTGAGTTCATTCACTGAAAAATAAAGCATGCAGTAGTGTACATTGCAGTCAGTTTAATTGAAATCGTGTCATTGGCCACAATAGCGTGGTACAGTTTTACTTGTGTTTTCTTAATGAAAGCACTTGACAAAAATAAAGCACTGAATGCCAATGTGCATTTTTGTCACTTTCTTTGAGAATGCATATTTGGTACTTGCTGCCAAATTATGCTTGTTGTGCTTGCACTCACCAGCATTGACCTTTTCACAGAACTGCAACATTTTATAAGGTTTACTCGGCTCATATTGCTCATTAACAAATCAAACATTTGTACGTTTATGCGAATAGTATTGCGCCTTATATAAATGAACCTGAAGCAGTATTTGGCTTTCTGCCTCACTGAACGATTGGTAAGCTCTGAAAACGAATACCTAGAAGAGTCACTGCTACTGAGCTACTGTTACGTACTGCGTTCTGTTGTAAGCACAAATACATACATGCTACAGATTTGAATGCTAATTACGCCATCCATGCAGCAAAATTTGTATCCCCGACTGCGTAAAATATTATATACAGTATTTTCTCCTGCGCTTAACTGGCGAGTGTTCCATTGCACTGCTACAAAAGTTAGCAACAAATAAAGAACGTTAAGTGTGCACCTTTCACTTGCCTGTATGCCAGGAAGAAACAACGTCGGCAGGGCATTTGGCTGCAGATGAAAACGTGTGCAACTGATTCCGTCACCCTGCGCCAGTTCGGGATTGTGAAGGGAGGCACCACGGCGAAGTGTTTGCCGCAACAGTGTAGGTCGTTTCGCTTCTCCGTGGGTGGAAGACAAATACGCTGCAGCCATGCACATCGCAAGCAGTCATGGCGAGGCAGCGTATATCAGGACTTCATGCCTTTCCTGTCGCTGACTTTGCAGCCGATGGCAGCGCAGGGCACCGTTTGTTCTTTGCTCGTTACCCTCTGGGATAGGTGTGCGCGCAGTGCGCGCTCGCTTGATGACGCCGACTGCGGTGCAGAGTATAACATTCGCCACATTCAGCCCATCCGCAAAAACCGACAGCCAGCTCCGGCACAGCTGTTTAAGCGCGGCTGAAACTGAAGAGTGGATCGCACAGAAGCAGCCAAAAAACCACTGCAGTGGCTGCGCGACAACTCCGAGAGGATATATCCCGTCGGTGAAAGTCCACAGCACAGGTGCATCTTATCACGCAAGCTGAATCTCCCAGAGGAAACGAAAGGTTGATTGGTTAGGTCAGATAACCCCTTTCCTTAAACCTTGAACGTCGCTTCCGCTGCATCTGATAGTGGGAAACGGGCTGTGCGTGCTGCCTTCGAGTGAAAGTTCGCGTTAGTGCCGCGGCGTTACAAAGGGCGCGGCGTCAAAAAGGAACCGCAACTTCGACAACCTAGGTGCATTAGCGCGTTCTAGTAGTACATACACGAACGTTATTTTTCTTTATTATTGACGAAACTTACGGGCTTCAAACAAACGGAGCACCAACTCCGCAGTGCCAAAAAGACGCGCGAGCGCGCCGAGTAGTGCAGACGACAGTTTTCTTCTACCGGAAATGCGTCATTCACATCAAAACTTTAAACGAAGTTGACAGATTTGTGTTTACTTAATCTTGTTTATTTACTTGCAAAAGATATTATACACAGCGACAACATACTAAAGTTCATTTGATCCAAACGTGATTCAAACGTCGCTCTTAATTTATGCCGGCTACCAGTCAATAGCAGCAATCTGCTCCATTTCGTCATAGAGCATATTAAAAAAGAGTGAGAACCGGCCTTTTTTTGAAGCGAGAGCTCCTGAGTAAGGGACAACTTTGTGCTTGCCCTGTTAACTCTACGCTCCGCGCACGACTGTAGAATTTGGGTGAGCTGTTTATTGCAGCCTACACTGTCGATAGAACGTGTTCTTTCGCGAAGTCCGAGGGGTGCTTCAGGACCCCTTTAATGTGCAGTGACAGCGCCCAGCACACGGGCCTCAACATTTCGCCGCTATCGAAATGCAGCCGCCACGGCCTGAATTAAAATACATTACCATGCAAATAAATGTAATGTATCCGAAAGACGCGAATGAATTGTGAGGCAGTGCATATTCATCAGAATGCATCAAAAACGGTAGTCAAAGGAACAAACGTTGGTGACATCTGCCCACCTTCAATATTTTACTTCAATTGCGGCTTCACGATTCAGGCCCTGTTGTTCGGCGGCAGCTGCCGGCGTCACCACGGGTGTAATACCATTTTCTTTCTTCGAGCTATGGTCGTTGATAAAACGCTAGGGCACGGTTTAAGGACCACGCGGATGTCCGCTGCAGTGCGACGTGTATAGGCACCGTAGAAGACGCCCGGAACAGGAAGCTGAGCCGTAACGATGAGTGATTCGCTATTATCACATAATATCGACACCATACCCTTTGTTCCCAGGGAGACTATCATGTGACCACACGTCTTTCTTTCACTGCCGTTCTGCCTTCTTTAGCGTTTCCTCCTTGTTCTCCTTGCCCTCAAATGCCGAATAGGTTAAATGCGCACCATTGCTATCGCATTCCTTGTCGCTAAGAGATTTAGTAGCTAAGAGTATCGTGCGTAAGAGAAACCTTTGTGAATCCGGCCCCAGTCATTCATATTCTTCATATATTTATACCCTTCCTCTCAAATTTTTGCATATCCCAGGTGAACAAGGCGACAAGGGGAGCCCCGAGACGTAGACGCTGGATAGATAGATAGATAGATAGATAGATAGCTAGATAGATAGATAGATAGATAGATAGATAGATAGATAGATAGATAGATAGATAGATAGATAGATAGATAGATAGTTAGATAGATACGGTGAAAGTGGCTGATGTTCGCCAAGAAATGCTTCGCATGTAATATGATCCGTGCAGCACGACATAGCTTATATAAATCAGACACGACGACTGTGCTGCACTGCGATCCAGCGGAAGAAACAGAGACGCACGCTAGCTGGGGGCTACTCTGCGTCGATGGCGCCATCACTCGGTGGAAATGGTCAGAAGGAAGAGAGAGAAGCGACGGCACGTCGAGTGCCGTTTGACAGGTGCAGAATTATCGATGATGCTATTATGGTTAGGACAATGCTGCCGCGACCGGGTCTCACACAACGTAGTCCGTTTCAACGCGCACATGTGCGTCATCGAGACATTTTAACATAACAGCGTAAGCTGTTATGAGATCACAACAACGTTCGTTTCTGCGCCGTAGTTGTCCGCCGCCGCCGGTGTCCGTAACCACTATCGCTGCAAATTCTAGAAAAAATAACCAGGATCGACGAGTATTCCAACTTGTCCTCTGCCTGGATTCCAACCCACACTCTCTACGTGGCAGTCGAGTGTTCTACCACTGAGCTACGCCTGTTTTTTTCTTTCTTTCATACATGGTATTTATTACAGTGCGCTAAGAAATTCGCAAATTGCATAAGGCGCTGTTGCAGTGACCCAGCGACAATAATCGCACAAACAATCCTAATGACATTGTCAGCCTAAAATACACATTCACTGACGGAATGCACATAAGTGTTTCAGGGAGAGTTCAAGATGTGTTGCACAGCATGGCTGGTAGGGATGAGCACTTCACCAAGATGGGGTACCATTCAGGCCTGACGTCAAGCTCGTCGTAGATGTCCTTTAGATGCATGATCATTTGAACAAAATGAGTTGTTGATGCTGTGACTGGTTCTGCGTTACGGTCTTGCATGCGCGTCTTCCACAAGCTATGCATTCCCATAAGAAAAAACATATCAAATGGCACTTCATCCAGGGATGTTGGCAGAAGGTAACGTATAGCATGCGGATTAAAGGTAAAATCTTTCTTTAGAGTTCGCTGAAGGGTATCCCAGAACAGAATAGCGTCTCCGGTACATCACAAAGACGGCAGTCAACTGAAGAAACAAAAATCCCTTTCTTGTGTAGCCATGCCTTCACAAGCAATGTTTCTGAATGAAGTTTATAAAAGAAGGTTTTTGAATCAGGAGAAACGTACATTTTGCGAACGCGCTTGAGGACATCATGGCCTGGAAGGTTGACATACAAAGAACGTGTTTGTGGGGATTTATGCAGGAAGTGCTGTTTGCGGTCCAGTTCCTTAAAACCCGTTTTTCGATTGCGTACTTGTACAAAGTGTCGCGCAAAAAGCTGTATAAGGAATTATTATCTATGCTTTTTCCACTGAGCTACGCCTGTGGTTGAAAAATCATCGCTAGAAGACCTAAACAGGTATAACGTCTGCCGCGGAATCGCATTAACAAACGTAATGTTACGTTGAAAAATAGTAATACGCCGCTACACGACGCGAAAGTGAATTGTATAACGAGGTCGAGCAATCATTTGAAAGAACACATGGCTGCATGCTTTGTAGCTCGGAGCCCATTACGGAGGCACTGGTAATTATGGCGTAGTGGGTACTTCCCTACTTGGCAAAATGGAAAGTTATGGCGCAGGAGATACCTACTACTTCTACGTGCACTAGTTTTCTCAAGCGTTTAAAGTGGCCTCTAAGAAAGTAGCTCCTCCAGCTTACGCTGTCACGGTCCTGCGGTTCCGCGCAGGCCTGGCTTTTTTTGAAACGGTCATTGCTTCTCATTTTTTCGCGGTAACCTTGGCACTGAGACAGGCGGTGGCGTATTCCTGACGTCTCCTACGATATCCAATTATCATCTGTACACGTTCAGTCCAAACTAGAGATGGTATGGGCTGTCATCACGCTTAGTCATCAAAATGTAGTTAATAAAGTACGCCGCAGCCCAATGTGACTCCTTCATACATCAGTAACGACCTTCAAAATGCTATTGACATCATTACCAGAGGTTTTCCTACATATCCGCCGTTTCTGCTAGGGGATTTCAATTTTTCGAACATATCTTAGAATTTCCATGCCCCAATAATATCTCGACTCTGGTTCCAGGGTCGCGAATGCTTAAATGTTCCTTGAGTCTTTCCTCACAACAAATGTGCACACAAGCAACTAGAATAGCGACTAACGCTGCAAGCACATTAGACTTAATTGTAACAAAATGTTTTGCTATCATTTCTCCCACGACGTACCTACCGAGCATTGAGGAGAATTTGCTTCTACATTTGCGACTAATTTAGCACGGCCGAAAACAAACAAAAAGAAATCATTGGCGACTACAACCTTGAGGTGATCAACAATGAACTTTCAACCTTCATGGATTTTTTCTTGACGGTTTCGACGGTCGGAGTGTCTAAACTAACTGGAATATGTTGTCAAATGAAATCACTCTACTCATTGAACAGTGTTTCCCACACAATATCGTAATCAAGAACTCAAATGCCGACTCGTACAGCAGCCACTTCAGACGCTTATCAAGCTTTTTTTTTTTTTTTTTTTTGCGCGCCAGAGCGTTCACATAGTAGGGATCTTCGGGCGTTATACCCAGTAGAGTCCGCGTTGCACATTCAAGCCCTTCGACATGCAAAAAACAAATTCATTCACGTGTACTCCCTCCTGTATTGACCACTAATGTTAAAAATTCTGGCGAACTATGAATGCCTAAGCCAATGACGCTTATTTTAATTTAAATGTGACAACATAGGAAGATAGACTACCAATGATGCCGTCACGATGACCGGTTTTTTTGGGACCCCATTTCATCAGTTATTCGTGCCACAAGTGTTGAAGATTGGGCGAGTTGGATCCACGTACTTGGACTGGTATAGAGCATTATGGAATAAGAGAAACGGTCACACAGACAGAAACAAAAGGACAGAGCTCTACGTTTCCAGCGCTGTGTGCTTTTGTTTCGGTCTGTTTGAACGTTTCTCTTATTCCATAATGCGCTATACCAGTCCAAATATCTGTGCCAGTTTTTACCCGCACATTTGCGGAGAACTTCTCAGTTATTTCTGTGGTTCATACGCCCAAACCTCCAGCCATATCTCCGAACCTATGCCGCCTATGCTAATCAGTACGTACGCTGTTCCTAAGCATATTGACGAACTTGCCTTGACTCAGCCCCTGGCTGCGATAATGTTCGTGCGAACCTTATAAAAACACTTTAGGCTATGCTGCCTTAATCCTAATTAAGTACTTTTCAGATATCTCCTGCCCCATTCGTTCTGCCAAATCAGTAAGGAAATTGGGCACGTTATTCCAATTCACAACTCTGATAACAAAACATCTCCTCTAAAGTAGCGCCGCGTTTCTTTAACCAGTGCATGTTGCAGAATGCTTGAACATATAATATTTAGTAACCACCACATTTTTCTTGAATCCAATTCTTTTTCTATTAAATATCAGTCGGATTTATTAAAGGTCAGCCATCTGAAACTCAGCTTATACCCCTTACATCATTCTAGACAGATCATCAATCATTGATTGCATATTTTTATGTTTCTTTCAGGCATTCAGCAAAGTATGTCACAAGCTCCTATTTATTTATTAAAGACGCTAGATATTCATTGTAATTTCCAGATGTGGATGAAGTGCATTGTTTGGAAACCAATCAGAATTTGTATCCTTTAATGGATTTAAGTCTGCGTTTATGGAAGTGTACTTAAGCGTTCGTGAAGGCTCAGTCTTTCGGTTTTTATTCTTAATCAATATTAAGGATCTTTCGTCCCTTGAAAACTCTAATCTTTCTCTATTCACGGACGACTGTGTTATTGTAAGAGCGATAGCCAATACTAACGATTCTTCCTCGCTCAGTGTCGCAAATTGGTGTAATGAATGTTAATGCACCTAAATAGTATTAAATTATAGGTATTGCATGTTCTAGAAAGCCTTCCTGCCCACCAGAATAGCGCGTCGATAACTGACCTAGAATTAGTGGCTTCATAAAAGCAACTCACCGTTTAGACTACTGCAAACTTAAAAACTTCTCTACTCATCTCAAACACTTATTTAAGAAAGCCAATCGCTGTTAGGACATCTTCGATATATTATAACATCCTTCCTACCTTAAAACTTCTGCACTATCAAAGCCTCATTCGATCAAAATTACAGTATCCTACGCCGTGTGAGAGCCTAACCATGCAAATTTAATTACTGCTTTATAGAGAGTGCAAAACAAAAAGCTCCCACGTTCCATTCCCTCTATTTACAGCTGCACCGCAAACATCAATGAAATCAGATCTTTCCATCCCATCATTATTATGCACAAAAGTGTCATGAATTTTTTTTTGTTTTGTGAAATATATCCGCATCGTCTACTACGCGATCACCTCATACCTCGGCCATGTTGTGTAACATATTGCACTGACCATCGTACCAAAGCCCGATTCGCTTTATGTAATACTATGCACTTCTATCAAACATTTCTACGACGAACCTCTTGCGATGATAATTACACTCCCGAGGACATTGTGAGCATCAATCATTATGCAAAATTTCGTAATCCCGTAGCTAATATCTCATACTCAGTCTCTTTGAAACTTACTGAGGCCCTGATGGGCATAATAAAGCAAAAATGTACCATACGCAAAACATGAACGCGAATCGTAAAGGCCACTAGAGGTCTCGTTGCCTCCTGCGAGCGCTGATGTTTATTATTAGTATTATTATCATCTCTGCTTGTTTTTCTTGTTATTTCCGACACCTCCTATCAGTAGTATACCGCCTTTGCCCTGCCTTGTTTTTCTTCCTGCACATAAACGAGGAAGCCAGAGCAGAAGTAATAAAACAGCACTGTAGAAGGTTCTGAGGCACCGACGTTTGGGTAGCGTATGTGTCACAATTGGTGCAGTGTCTGCGAAGGATTTGCAGCAGCGCTGCTGAGTCGGCGACGAACTTCTGGCCCACTCCGGTGGCGATGTTACGAGTGGTTTCCTTCTCCGAGACGACGGCCAGACACGTGGCGAAGGCGTCATTCTGGAAATGAGCATTGGCTCCGGAAATCATGGCTTCTGGCAGCTTCAAATATATATTAGAGTGGAGCTGTTTAAGCCGGCCGCCCGTCGTAATCCGCTGCAAAAAAAAAAAGCTATCCTTATCAGGGAATAAGTGCATGTGCACTTCCACGCATCGCACTGAATTTGTACGCCCAGTTTATTTTTCTTGTCTTGCGCTCATGCCCTCAGCTCACTACTGCATAATGACGTACCGTGTGTTGAGGAGGGGGCAGAGTATAGCATAGAATAGCTTCGTGTAGTAGAGTAAGATGGAGTGGGAAATGGCAGTGTGGTTGAGGAGGGGACAGGTTAAAGCATAGCTTAATGGTGCATAGTGTAGTGTAACAAGACGGCGGGAAGTGGAAGTCAAGGTGAGGAGGAAGAGAGAGGGCAGAGCATAGCGTGTAGATGTACACTATGGTATATCGAGATGTTAGAAATATTGCGGAGAGTGAGCGGAAATTACATGAGGTTGATAAGGGAAATGAGGAGGACAACGTCACAGACGGAAACTGGCCCCCAAGCCTATCTAAGCCTACAAAAGTGATCCAAATCGTATAACATGATGGCACAGGTGGTGGAGTGAGAATTAACGTGATTTTAGTTCAGCTTATTAAAGTGGGAAGAAAGGAGATCAGCTACAAGTTCCTATATAAGCCAAGCGCTGCACCAGAAGTACGAGCTGGTCACATTTTTATTAACTTGCTAATATCAGACCAAATTGAAACGCTGCTTCCTTGGAACACTTGCTATTGCCCTCTTAGTAGCCTCCAGTATATGACCGAGATTTGTCATGTAGCCTAGGGAGGTGTCCTTTACGAATTGAATTCATAATTTTCAGAGAACAGCGTGAGAGCGAGTGCACAGCCTCAAGAAGGCAGCTGCAGCTCGCCAGGGCAGCTTGGAGCGAAGAGGTCCGGGCTGGTATTGGTCCGTCTGGTACCCCTTCTGTCTTCTGTGGGCGTCCTGTTGAAGGCGAGCGGCTACCTGGGCCGTGCGGGCGTCGAGGGCGCTTGTGGCTGCAACCTCGTGCTGGTATTCAGCAGCATCCAGCTTCTGAATGGTACACCGGCTTCTGTTTCTAGGGGTGTTTCATATTTCTCTTCTCATGGATGGATGGACGGAAGAAAAAGACTTATTAAGGTCTACTAGGTGGCGCTAGGTCTCTAGCGCCAAGCGGGCAGCTCCCACGTTGCGAAAGAAAGGGGTAAACTTTCGACCGCTTCGCGGGCCCGTTGGCTTGCCCATAGCTGCTTTTCTAACGTGCGACTGTGTAGAGCTGGGTCCCACTGCTCTTTAGTATTGTCCTTCTCACTGTGCAACGCGGAGCAGCGCCACACCTATGTAAGCTATACATTTATCGCATGTTGTAGGAGTAGAGAAGTCCAGATATATTATGCTGATTAATAGATAGTTGGGGTTGGTTTTTGTGCAGAGGGGGGAAGACCCTGTGTCCTAAGCAGAAGTGCTTTGTTATTTCGTTGTGCGTAAGCATCCGGTCCATGCAATTTGGAGCCTCAGTATCGCGCTGCCGTGTAGCTGCACGGTTGGCCAATCCTTGTGCAGCATTGTGGGCAGATTCGTCGACGTTCGCGGGAGAACCGCTAATTTCTCCCATATGAGCAGGAAACCAGATGATCATGTGGGGTTCGACGACCTTTCTTTCGACAATTATCAGGGCCGCTTTAGAGATAACGCCTTTGCAACACCTCAGAAGGCTGCCATAGAAACCCTGTGGATCGTAGATTTCATCACTATCAGCCTGTCTACGCCCGCAGCAGGGCAAAGGCTTCTCCCGTTGATCTCCACTTATCCCTGTTGTGTGGTAACTTGGCCCGATTTATCCCCGCAAACTTCCTTATCTCATCTTCCCACCTAAGTTGCTGCCGCCCCCTGCCACGCTTGCTTTCTCTAGGAATCCTCTCCGTTGCCCTTAATGACCAACGGTTCTCTTGTCTTCGCATTACATGGGCTGTGCAGGCCCATTTATTTTTCGTAATTTTTCTTAATATGTCCCTAAGACGCGTTTCTTCCCTAACCCACTCCACTCTGTTCTTGTCCCTTAAGGTTACCCTACCATTTTCCGTTCGATTGCTCGCTGCGTCATCCCCAATTTAAACTAAAAGGGTTCACCCTTTTAGCTTCCAAGTTTCTGCCAAGTAGGTGAGTACCAGTATAATGCAGCTGTCATGCACTTTCTGCTTGAGAGGGCTCCCATTCATAATGCGACAATGCTTACCAAATGCACTCCACCCAATTCTTATCCTACTAATTATCGCAGCATCACGATTCGGTTCAGGGTTCACTACCTAGCCTAAGTAAATAAATTCACTTACTACTTCCAATGCCTCGGAGCTGTCTCAATATTGGTGTGCTCGCCCAAGGCTATTGACCATTACTTTAGTTTTCTGCATAATAATTTTCAGGCGCACTGTTCTAAGGCGCCTCTTTATGTAATTAGTCATGATTTGTAATTCGTATTCCGAGTTACTTAGCAAGCTAATGTGATCAGCAAATCTGAGGTTACGGAGGCATTCACCATTAACCATAGATTCGTAGATATATTTGTGTCTTTAATTCCTAGTGCGATGGCTACTTATTCGGAAACTTCTGGTCGTGCGGTGCGCGTAGAAATCAAGATGAAAATCTCACCTTCGCCGTTCAGAAAAACCACTCTGAAGGCACGTCTACTGGGTACGAAAGCGGCATCGACGAATGGGCAGTCTTCAGGCTGGCTCTTAGCATCTCCAGTAGGGCTTTGGCTCTGGCTTGCCTTCTGCCTACATTATAAATGGCGTGAACATTTCTTGGAAGAGGCATCACTGTGATATTTTCCCGCATATCTTTTTGAATTTCTCTGTAATTATTGTCTATTCCTATAATTTTTACCCCAATCCGCTTGAGGATGTCTTCCTGATGATGTGGTGTTGAATCTAATCCACTGAGCTTTCTCCTGCCTCTGCAATTTGCTACAATGCATTGTGCATCCGTAGCTGCATGAGTCTCTCAATTTCCGTATACATAGCGCTCCCAAGCGTTACCTTGATTGTTTTCCTTAACGATGCACTGAGCTTGTCTCTTTCGAATCTCTGCCACTGGTGCATGGCTGCTACATAGGCGATGTGGCAGAGTCCAAAGGCATGAACAAGTCTCATTACTTTGTCTTCCTCTAGTCCATGTCGTGGTTAGTCGCTCTTTTTATGAACCTGATTGCGTTGTCGACTTTCTTAGCGATATGCTGAATTGGTTGATTTGATTATTGGGCCCGTTGACTATATCACCACGCCTAGGACCCGGATGGAATCCAACCTTAGGATAACGCTCCCGCTCCTGGGATAGAGCGTTCTTTCGTTTTCTCCAGGAGGAATCAATCCCCTAGGTATGCGGTCTCTTCTGTTAGGTCTGTATAACATGAGTTCTGATTTCTTGGGTGAGCAGCGGAGTCCAATTGCGACCATGTACTCTACAATGACGTTTACAGCTTCTTGTAGTCTGTTCTATTTCTCCAGCGCTGCCTCCAGACCATGATATCGGGACGTCATCTGCGTAAATGGCAAATTCTATGACTTCAATGTCGTCGAATTTTCGGGCAACACCTATCACGCAGATATGGAAAAGAGTAGGCAAGATGGCCGCGCCTTCTGCATCGGTTGCCTAGATTCATCGCATCCGATGTTAGGTCCCCTGTATTGAGTGCTGCCAAACTTCCGCTGAGAATGGCTCGAACCTATTGATGAAAGTGATATCCAAGACCGATGTTCGAAAGCTTTTGGGTATAAACGTATGGAGGATGTTATCAAACGCTTTCTCCATATGCAGTCATCACGTAATCTTTCCACATTTAGAAGTAGGCTGTGCATTCTGCTTTTCCTGCGCCCTTAAATACTCAAACTCACTTGTTTTTTTGGAGTAGGGCATGTTGTTGCTGTGTTTACGGAAAGTTTGTCAAGTGCCAGCACCAAATTTGATCTTTCCAGTGACCATACTATAGCCATGTATTATCATGCAAACGGTCAGGTCATCCGGTATAATTCAAAGCCTGAAAAAGCCGCCATGGGGACATTCTCATTTCACTTATACTGCATAACTTCAATCACCTTTCGTGTCTTGAACCTGTCCATCATGAAATTGTCACCCATTTGAAAACACTTCCGGCACCAGCCGGATACCTATGACTCAAAAAAGAGTACTTTAACCGATAGCAAGGAAAAGAAAATACTTAAATGCCTACAGTCATCCTCCACGCGTCTATTGATTGGCTTACACTCTTAACAGCCAATCCTGACAGGCTCCCAAAATGAGATGGTTCGTGGGCACAGGTGCTCCGCAACATAGAGGAACGAGGCGTAGACATGGACACGACATTTATGTACAACACGTAGAGACGAGAATGTGTGCAAGCGGCCATCCAGTTCAGGCACTCGACACAATTTCCTAGTTACACGTTCACGGCCGTGCTATCTCGACCTGTCCACCCGACACCAAGTCGTTTCACTCAGATATGCTTTCTTCGTCGTGGGATATATCGGTTGCCTCGGAGATGGGCACTGAGCAAACCTCCAGAGCACGCGCACCACTCAAGCACGGGCTGGCGGTAGAGCACATGAGGACGCCTGCTGAAGTCGTTTGTAGGTTCCACCTGAAGCCTCATGAACCGGAGCCAGTGGACCATCAAGCTGCTCGCGGCTCACGCAAGATCCCAGGCCCACGTTGAGGCCACAAGAGCACTTGACGCCCGAACGGACGAGGTATCCGCTTGCCATCGCCAGGAGGTCCGCAGGACACCAACGATCTGGTACCACGACGGACCAGCAGCCACCTGGACCTCTTCATTGCCAGCTTCTTTGGCAAGTTACGACTGCCTTCCTCCGGTTTCGAACCCGCCCTTGCACTCTTCTCTCTAGCGCATTCGCCGCACACAATGGTCAGTTTCTCTGCGGTTTCCATTGCACATTCTCTTAAATAACTAAATTCCCCATCGACACAGTGGCGTCCAACAAAGTTCGATCTGCTATTGATTTGCTATTACGAGGTATCACCGTGCTTTCTGAGACCGGCCCAAGCACAACCGAGTATTTTCTAGATTTTCTTCGATACCGATTCATTATTGATTAGCTTTCGAAAGGCTTTGTGAGGCTAGTGCGAATGTTTACTGAGAGGCAATTTTTGATACTTAGCTTGGCAGGCAAACGCCGCCACCTGGCGAATGCAGGTTGATACCTTTCCCTCTCCCTTCCTCTTTTCCCTGATTCTCACTTTCCTTTCCAATCCCTTGCTATGCTAGGTGCTTGGCACTTACACAGGCGCAGGCCCCTTCTTACACCTTCGCCCATCATGCTTTCTCTGCTCACCATCACTTCTCTTTCCCAGCTGCTTGTCATAGTATACTATGGCATAGTGCTCAAAGCTGCTTGGCACATACCTACTTTTCGAGGCATATAACCGCTTGTTTACCCTTTGCCATTCTCCTTTCGCTCCTCCTCAACCTCACTTCACTTACCCGCCTTCTTTCTATACTATACTGTGCATGGCTGTTCTGTGATACGAGCTACTCGGCACACCCGCTTTCAGTGGTGCATATCGGTTTTCTTGCGACGCGGGTTACGACGCACGTATTACGAGCAGCTATAACAGCTCAAAACAATTCAGTTTAATTTTAATAATCGAGTATAAGTACGTGACCTGGATATTTCCTTTGTTGTAACTCTTTTGACGTATGGGATGTTCGTTTGTGTATCTATGTTTCATATGTGCAATAAAAATTTTGTATTCACTGAGTGCGTGTGGTATGTGTTCTACCAGCTGCTTTGACGTGCGTTGTTTTTTAGAGCTCCAGCTTTATTTGAACATCTTACGCCAACTGCCCACCTGCTGACCTGCACTTATTCGGGCCAGTTGCTGCTCAAGGCTAAAGAAAATTATTACGAAATATAAATGGCGCGCTTTCGCTTCATCTGAGCTGGATCAAAGTTTCGCCCTACTTCTACCGTAGGTCCTAGAATGTTATGAGCGACTACCACGCCTTGCTTTGGCAAGAAAAGTTGAAAGACACTTCAAGCTGATACACAGGATGCAGTTTTATGCTTCAAGAATTCGACGTCACCGTCGCTACATGTCCGGAAGAAACCATTGGTACGCGGACTGGTTTTATCGCCCATGTGTCGGCATACCCTCACGTGATAACAGAGATGACGACGCCTTCTTGGGGCACGCCTTCTGGCGACTCTCAGCAGGACGGCAATCTGAACAGGCAATAAGTATATGGACTCAGGGAAAGCTCTTGCGAAGGGAAATCGGGCCGTGCAAGATACGCTAACGCCCTGGCCGCTGTACTAAGATTTCGCGCCCAGAAACATTTAATAATCGCAGCTACGCGCACAGCAACACAGGTCATCCACAATTGCTGCTTGAATATTCTCTTTTTCGCTAAAAAATTGCTAGACTTTGTTTTCTTCGCTTACATTTATGTTTTCAATTGTGAGCATCGGTAAGGACCTTGTTCACAGTAGGCATTCACACACATATTGTATTTTTTTTCTTTCAAGGTGACCCGCTTTCCCACTGTGTGATAGGCATTTTATCGTCGGGTGCAGGCTGACCTTGATATCAGGTGAAATTATAGACTTGCATTTTCATGCTCGTCCCGTGCGTAAGAACGCACCTGAGACCTGACGCAAACATTACTGATGAAACCAAATCGTACAAAAGCCAGAACATTTGTTCAGGCTCTTTAACGCCACTCATTAAGCTGTCACTTTCTTTGTACACTATCATTTTTCTTGCTTTGGTTGGCACAGTTCTATGGAATAAAAGACGCGATCTTTTGGCTGCTTGTAGTCTGCGTCCTTCATTTTCTTCACCCCGTGACAATATCAATCCCTTGCCCAGAAGCGAACAGCCTGGTTGATACCAGGCCAATGCGACGTCGCTCTGAGGGAATTTATGCCTAGCTTTTTTTCATGGATGCTATACCTAATGGAGAGGAACGAGCACAATATTACAAAAGATCTGCGTGACAAAGCGCGCGACCTGCCTATAGAGGCATCGTAGTAGATCTGGTCGACTGATCCTGAAACCTACGCCAATTGCAACTTGAGGGTGCTACTTTGTTGTTGAATCTTTTTTATGACTTGATTTTCTCTAAGGCCCGCCACCAGAGTGTCCAGTTCCACGTAAAGCACAGACAACGTTGTAGCGTTCCACGGCAGGGTGCCGGCGAGGACATTGTGCGCTTACGTCCGGGTGCTGTAACGATGCTCACTGGGCGTAGGCGTTCTCGAAAAAAACGCAGCTGTGTGCCATGTAATCTCACTGATCCGCTGCAACAAGATATAGATAGCAGTGTGTGAAGCACGAACCTTAAAATACTGTGGGTGCTTGGTCGAAGGCAAGCTACAAATGTCGCATTTGGCAAAGCGTGCTTGCTTTGGTTCAAATCACTCGGGCATTCTCCGTACCAATATGGGTCGATTGATTAGCCTTCCGTCGTCTTCAGTGCCAAATAGAGATGTCGAGTACTGGTCAAGGGGTGACGTATGGCGTTTCGAACTGTAGATGTAATTTCGCGCTTGTGTCAGGCCGGGAACGCCGTTCAGGATAGACGTGAAGCGAAGTACATTAGAAATGGCACATATTCCACTTCAAGGTATATATTTCTATAGAGGTAACTAATTCTAATATAAATTGCGACATTTCTTTTCTAAATTTAATTCACGTAAAGTGAGGTATTAGAGGGTTAAAAATTAAGTAGTTTTTAACTCACACCATTCCACAACTTGCTGCAGTTCTTTCTTGTTCCTCATACTTGAAGTAACGTCTACTTCTCTGATATGGCAGGAGTAACATCATTAGCCTCCCTCAAGGCGATAGCGTTCCTCAATTCATGGCAATTTTTCACTTTTTTAATAAACTACGAAAATTTTGAGGCTGGCGCAAGCAATACGGGCCTGGATGAAGAAGTTTTGCATGTAGAGTGGTGAGAAGCACTGAGCCCTAGCCCAGGTAGCACGAGTTCGGCTAATAGACAGCTTGTTTCCAGCTTGACGCATCTAGCACTTCGGCTAATAGCTAGCTTGAAGAAGCAGTGTGCGAGTTTGATATAGCTTCTGTACGTCTAAATTTTCATCGAATGCGCGCTCCTTTTAGGGCTTATATTCGAATAATCAAGCCCTAGAATAGACTTTGAGCAAACACTCTGTAGCCCGTGTCCTTTTGGCTTCTCAAGTGCTTATATTAGCAATAATGGAAAGGGTGCTTACAGGTATGTATGCGCTGAAGGTAACGTGGGGCTGCTCATGCAGTAGTGTGCGGTAGTCTAAAACATACACTTACGTCACGGCACTTGGTTGAGCAAGCGGTAGCCTTAGGGCTGAGAAAAGGCAAAATAATCTTGCTGACGACGAGCTCCTGTGAACCTCTTATTCACAACGAAAATATTTTCAGCAGGCGCTCGTATTGGGTAGCCCTTTTGTACTCACATTCATTAAGACCAAGTGATTCAGAAAGATCCCAAATTGCTGATTATTTTGCATTCTCTTGACCCTTAAGTTAACGGCCGTCTTAGTTTCACCAGATACAATGACACAAGTATTTGCTTTAGGGCTACAGCACTTTATGTTTAAACAGACACAGCATGCATTTCGCACATATATACCTAATCACTGTTCTTATTATGCAACTAGAACATATTACAGCCTATAGCTATGCTGAAAATATGTCTTGGATGAAACTTGCTTAGTGCTTCCACCAAACATAGGGTCACAAAATTGTATTTCATTACGTGAAAGGTCAGACAGCACAGTTACAATATTGCTTCATACTGGAAAAAGCCACCGTATTTACTATAATGAGGTGTGTCTCTACATCGTTGTTGCATGGCGATTTCCACCAGAACTCATTTTCAAAATCTAAGTTGACACGTGTCCACGCACTTGCACGTCAAGTGAACTGTGGATCCGACAGTGAACTTCTGTTTGACCATGGTAGAATGAAATTGAATTCACATCACATCATCTAAACCAATTCTTGTTGATAATGTATTGGACAGTGATTACATCTCCAGCCTGAGTGATGTCACATGCTATTGATTTTTCTGAAAACAGGAAAACCAAATACGCTTCACTTCGTAAATGCACAAGAAGGTACAGACTACAACGCTTTAATGAATGCAGCTACACTGGGCGTACAATTTAGGTGACTAAAATGTACAGGCAACACTGAGATTGTGCATGTGTAGCCGTGCCACGGGAAGATGGAGCTTGTCGGATTTGCAAGAGTGGTGGATTCCAACAACATTTGCTCATGAGTTGAAGTCATCCACGTAAAGGGTATAAAGGAAATGATGTATAGTTAGTGTAAAAGAAAGAAAACCGAACCAAATGGTAAAACAGAGCCAGAAGAGTAGTGCCGTAATGGCTACAATAGAGAAGTAAACTAAAATTTGACCATTTAGCATGAATCTTTGCAATGTTTTTAAGCAATAAGCCATTTTTGTCTGGGTCAGAAGAGGAAAATGAAGATTTATTTCATTGCTTCCTTGCCTGCTCTACTGAATTTTATTTTTATGTTGAAGATCGGTAATACTAAAAACTTTGATAAATAGAACTGAGAGAATCGGCACAGATTCAGCTCTACTGGTTTGAACTTTTCAGAAAAGAAGAATGGCAATGCTAACATTGTTATTAACCCCGAGTGCTTTTGGTGAACCGCTGCACAGCAACTGTGAAATTCCTAAAATATTAAGAATAAGACATGTCGGTGAAGCTTCCTTGCAATAAAGACATTACAGTTTTCAATGTGTTTTTTTCGAGCTGCCTCCTCATATGTGACAAATCAAACATGTGCCCCAGCAAAATGCTTGTTCACTTGTACTGAGCCCACGAGTTCTTCATAGCACTGACAGGAAGGAATTGTATCGCCTGTAGATCGTGTGCACTGGAAGGGATTGACGGCTCCCTGGGGATAAGTTATAAAAATGAAGCCTTTCTAGTGTATGCACATTGTATAAAAATACGGCCACGTACGGACACGTGCCATATATGGCCAGATATGCATATATGGCCATAAAATTGGATTAATATGGTTTCATAACTGTTATATTTCGAATCTTCCTTTTAAGTCGCAGAATTATGGGCGCCTGGTATGGACGTAGAAAATTCTACACCCTTAATGCCGTCGGAATAGCGAAGCTGTTCCTTCCTCGTTAATCATGACGTAAAAGGCATCGGTATGAACTTATTGATTTGATGATGTATCAGCTGTGTTGTACCACCCTTCCACATTATCTTCTCTCCTTAACCATGCCTTCATGCCCTTCCTTTTTTGTCTCTTTCCTTCGTTCATAGATTCTCTGGTATGAAAATGCGACTTCGGGGGCTGAAACGCGCAACTTTCACCAAAATCTTTTCTACATTTTGGCGCACACTGGCCTTCACATAACCCCTGCCTTGCAGCAGTCGGCTGGGGGAAAGACGAGGTCCATCACGCCAGTGGGTATATCTAATAGGTCAAGGGGAAGAGAGGTTCTGGTTTTCCCTCTACGGGTAACAAAAGATCATCCGAGGCCCACAAAAGCCTCGATTCTGGGTGGCTCCACTGCTATTTATCAGTTTTTGTTTATTTTTAGAACACTGGAGGCCCATTTGGAGGCCGAAGCAGGAGCTGTTAGATACACATTCAAATGAGCATTATAGATAGTACAGTTAGATCCTTACAACAACAAAAACTAACTCTGTGCATTGTAACAAAACAAAAATATAGAAAACATATATATATATATATATATATATATATATATACAGGAATGTAATATACAGTAGGTAAGGTGACATGCAATAAAATAGGGTATGTGAGTTACTTCAAAGCAAAACGGCATACTGCTATGTCCTATTATGTCATTTTTTCTATTAGTTCCGTAATATACAACCATGTAAACGGAAGGGTGTTCCACTCATTTGTCGTGCGCGGGAAAAATGAAAATTCTAAAGCATTGGTTGTAATGCTGAATGGAGTGAGGCTTTCAGCATGACGGTGCCTCGTTCGTCAAGTTAAGAGGGGTGATGTGTAATCATCTGGATTTAAACTAGTTTTCAGTGTCTTAGATAGAAAAGAAATTTCAGCCTCTGTATTTTACGTCGAAGCTGCAATGCTTCAATATCATGTTGCAACGTCAAAAGGGCAGGTGAGTGAGTCCGCCGATTCTCTGAAAAAATAAGCCGCATAGCTTTCCACTGAATCCTCCCGAGTGCATCGATGTTCTGTTTCGCGCGTGGGTCCGGAACAATATAGGCATAACCATGCTTCTGTCGAGTAAAGGATAAGTGTGCAAACTGTTTTGCCTCAGCCAGCGCTTCTTTCAATTTATGCGCGAGTAAACAAAGTTTTTGGAAGCAGGACGCACAAATGTTTCATAAGGGTGAATTCCATTTCAGCGTATTTGTTATAGTTACACCAAGATATTTGTAGGTTGTTTCTTCAACGAGCGGAATAGGTTGCAGCTAGTACGGAAAGGAAAGACAATACTGTTTCCTTTTATTTGCATGAAAACAGTTTTTTGGGCATTGAGAACCATGTCTGATTGCTCACACCGTGTATGAAGTTTCTGTAAAATACAGTTAGGAGTACTGAATTCTGAGCTAATTTCACTTCATTAAATAGCTCACAATCGTCAGGAAAAAAGCCTGATACAAACTGGCTCACTGAGTACATCAAATATATTATTTATCTAAATAGAAATCAACAAAGGCCCAAGGACACTTCCTTGTGGTACACCAGCCAGAAAATAGACTAGCCCGAAAATGGTCAATAAAGATTCTAAGTGCAAAGACGATATATGCCAAGCAGAAGGTATCGGCTCAAGTTGGTCCTTCTTTGAAAGCGAAAAATCCCAGAGATCCCACGAATTGTAGAATATGCCATCCTAAGCACTCAGCGAGGAAATGCCCTGTGACGAATTCTTCGCATTTCAGTCAAGTCTTGGGAGTAGGAGTAAGGTATTTGTGCAAGACGCATCCGTAGGTGCACGATCAAAGTAGGCTAACCAAGAATGCCGTTGGTACCATTGCGACCTAATGATAGTGCACGGCGTCACGAACGTCCCCACTCAGGCAATGGGAGCACAGACCTTTGTTTTTTCGGAAGCGAGTGCACTGCCCAGTGCTCTGGTGTGAGTATTATAAGCGTCGTTCTTTAAATTATTTCTACGGGATCGAGCATAGCTGGGCGAAAGCATGCCGAGTGATAACAGAACATATGAAGAACATTTGTAAGTCGCTAGGACACTGCTTAACGCACAATACAAACGCGTCACGTTACAGAAGCGTCATCATCACAACTGCCGGTGTAGCTGGTATACTCATATTGATCCTATGGGAGAAGCTACTGTAGCCTAGTTGATACGTATTTCTTTGGAAATTCGGGTGCCTGGGTTCAGTGCGCCTACTGCTCTGTACGTTGTGTGTGTGTGTGTGTGTGTGTGTGTGTGTGTGTGTGTGTGTGTGTGCGTGTGTGTGTGTGTCTGCTTGTGATGTTGCCTTAGATCATTAGGTCGTGTTCATTTGCTTGTGCGCATTGGGACGCGATGCCCACTGCTGACACCAACACTTCATTTGACGGAATTGCCCCTATAATGAAGGTCAGTATATTTCTTAATAGGAAGCATCTATGGAAACATGGATATTTTTTTTCTTCTGTGTGTCTCTCTTTGTCTTCAACAATGCCAAGGGAGGGTTTGCCAGCGAATTGCGCCAATGCAGATAAATGCCCAAGAAATTATTGCCCCACTCACATCACTAATTTGTTTTTTCTTCTCGGCGGAAAGACAGTGCGTTTGCTGTGACCGCAGAGCGCGCCAAGCAGGGGCTCAACAGCATGCTATCACAGATTCATCTTAACTGTATAGAGTGCATGGCAGAAATCTTTACGGTACATGCTGGCACAAAGCTCCGCTAAAATACAGGAAGACATGCTTCACCGTAACTTCTTTCTGTAGGAGAATACTCCAGTTTTAACAAATGAGTCACTATTTCAAGAAACTTTGCAGCGCTAATAAAAAATATGGGCGATAGCTTTTCGAAGCATAGCATTTATTTTCGAGGATACAGCCACTCAGGAATAGTCACTTGTCATGGTGACAGCTTTATTATTATTACTATATGCCCTGCCTAATTACCACTGTCCTGCCACCAAATCAGCGTCGTGTTGTTCTGGTGCACTCAGTTCAAGCACATCTATGCTGCAACAAACAAGAAAAGCCATTTTAATATTTTATCGTAACACAGCCGCCATGGGCAAAGAGAACAGAACATGGTGTAGTAATTACCATACAATAATGCGCTGCATTTTTTACGCATTGACGCGTATGGTTGCTTTGGTTTGTTTAAGTGGAAAGCCGTTATCACTTTCCTCCGACACGCACGCTTTTTGCTTACAGCGAGTGCCGTTACCACTTTCTGTTACGCGAAGCACGAGCCGCGTTTATCTTGCATCTCACTTCGGGAAACGTGTTCACCATTCTTGAAATGTTGCATTTTTGAAGTGACTTCTAGAATTTCAGAGATAATGCCAGAAAGCGTTATGACGTGTGTACAAAAGCCGACGGATTTAGTCGTTTGCAAGTGTGTCGTTTGTCGAGCGACGACTGTTCACAGCGCTATTGCTGTGCGTTGTCACTGGCTTTGTTTTGCTAGGCGCAAGTTCAACCAATAAACAGTTCACCTGATATCGTCTTGAGTTCTCCGTACTTTGTCTTGTACGTGTGCTGCGTGCGTCACGAAGACGTAACAGTATTAGTAAATTTCAAAGACATATGTAAGGCAGACTTTAAAAGCTGCATAGCGAGCATGCACAGGTGGTGGACTGTTCTGCATGGCCTGAATAGTAAGCTTGGGCCAAGCGAATCATAAATGTTTCTGGTATAGGAATCTCCCTTGTGGATTATTAATACTCAACATTCCGAAAAGTCAAAGTGGATAGAGGGGCTGGAGTGAATGCGGAAGCGAAAGTAATCTACTTTTGGTACTCTTAAAGAGAGCATAATGTGCGAAATGTTTCATACCCGCCGCTAAGTGGTTGTTATGGCGCTTCACTGCTGACGCAAAGGTCGCGGGGCTGAACTCCAGCCGCGGCAGGCACATTTAGACAGAGGCGAAATAATACGGGACTTGCACTGTGTAATATGTTCAAGAGCCACAGATGCTCGGAATTACCTGAGACCACAACTCCCTCATAACCATATGGTGGTTTTCGGACATGAAGCGCCACAAAATATCAGTCATAACTACGAAACGATGCATGCAATTATGTTGGCATTCACCCTTTTTATCTGTCCTTTAATGAATATGCATACTCATACGGTAGAAATGAGAAGGTGGACACCTGCATAATTACATGCACGCTTGCCTAGACTATGATTGGCAGTAAATTGCTGCCTGGAAGGAGGCGATATAAGCTGCTTATTAGGTTATTTGATAGAGAATCCTAGTTATGAGCTCTGCTTACTGATGACAAATAAAGCGCAAGTATTCATCGTGCATCAATTGAAACAGCTCAAACGCCGGACAAACGTAACTAAAGACAGTAAGAAGAGCCCTTATCCCTTTTGTCCACACATTTGTCATCTGTTTCGTATTATGTATCAGCACCAACAAGCCCTAAATCCCATCTGTTTTGAAATATGTAGCATTCCAGTTTGCGCATTTAGATATGCCTATTTGTGCCCCTGTATTTCATAGGCACAGACCCCAGCCACGATGTGCCTATTGTAGATGAGGAGAGAAGTACAAGTGAGGTAATGATCACCTGTCGAATCGGGAAACTAAACTGAAGAACCATAAGAAAAATCTAGCCGCAATCGTGACCTCAGACAGGTACCTGGAATTCACGCAAGAGCAATGGCAAATGACACTATGGCATGCACAAAAGGTGGAAGTGGACATATTCAAAACCATCGCTCATGCAAACAGTAAAAAAGGCACCTCCCCCTGCGGTTCACATCACCACCCATAGCAGATTTATCTCGTACGCAGTGATATGTGCGCTTTAAATTTTACATAATGGAGGGAGATAGATGTTATATATGTTCCAGAGGGTCCGCATATTGCCGGTCTTGTCAGTCCTGGTAGCCTGAACCTTGCCTGTCAGCGTTATATCGAATTACAAGTTATTCGAATTGTCAAACAACGTAGTTACGCAAGGCATCGAGCCACCTTAACTTCTATCTTTACGTTCACATATAGAAATATCGAGATTTCTTCCACTCGTGGAAAAAGGCTAGTTGTCTGTACAAATGAATATAGAAACAGAATTACGAGTGCATTTCAGGTAGCACAGACACTTGCACTTTTGTTTATGTTACAGCTGCTCGAATATGCAACGACATGCGACAGTGAGAGTGTTAAGCAATGTTATGTTCACATATGGACAACTGCTGCGGCAATATTACCTAATATAAATGTGTATTTTGTGTGTAGAATAAGAATGTCGCGGTTCACGAATGGTAGTGCTAGCACATTTCGGCGGGTGAGCTACAAACACAACCGGGAAAGAAATGTCATCTGACTACTGATAGCAAGGAAAGAAATGCATCATAAATACTGACATCTAAATGGCTTATCTACTCGAATCGTGAATTTCAACAGGCAGCTGTTTAAGCCGGAAGTTTGTCGGTCGACTTGGCAGAGAGATCTTTATGAAATAAGTACGCGTGCGCTTCCGTTAAAAGCCTAACTGCGACATTCGCATGCGCACCTCTTTCTTTTGTTGCGCTCATGGTCTTAGCCAACTATTACATCAATGCAGATGCATTCCATTACACTTTCTCTTCTCTGACACTTAAATTACACTTCATTTCATTACACTTCTCTTCTCTGACACTTTCTCTTCTCTGACGAGTAAATGCGGAGGTATTTCATCATAGATCATACCGAAATAGCAGCGCAACTGTGGTGCCTAGTTTTGCCACGCCGTGTCGCTATTACTTGACACGCGGAGTCTCGTCACGGCTGCGTAATCGGAAGTGAAGTCGCCGCTACGATACTCGTGGTAGAAGCTCCGAGCCGCTGGCGGGACGATGAAATGACGTGCTTCTCCGCACTCACCACCTTGTCGCGAAGATGCGGTTGGCCGAAGAAGTGCATCACTCCTAAACAAGAAGCGCGGCGCGAAAGCTGCCGCGCCGCTGTTGGAGACGGCGTGAGACGACTTCAGGCTGACCTCCATCAGTATTGCGGCGGTGATGCGGCGGCGACATGTCGGGGATGCGCTGCTCCGGCGTTACGAGCCCGTCAAAAGCAACAAAACCGTTTGCATATGCAGACGCGTTTCCAGAATGATCCAAGCTTGGGAATCGCGCCACTGGACAATTACGCAGGAGACTATAGGCGAGGAAAAATGGACAACGTCGCTCACACTTGAAATCCAGAGTGTTCTGTGCTGTTGCTTGCGAAAACTTACCATAACCGAACCAAAGCTAGGTGAGACTATGAGCTTCACTGTCTGCACATTCCACACGCCTCGTAGTCAGAATTCCCTGTATTTTTTAGGTAAGGCTCGAGGTTACTTTCCAGTTGAACTTCTACGGGGTCATTTCACATAGTGAAGAAAATCTAGCGACATAGCCTCCAACACATTCTAAGCAGGAGTAACAGAAAAATTTTGGCGCGTTTTACGCGTCTCGCCAGTGCGATTGGTACGTAAAATATAGAAATCTGAAAATTGTGGTTATCTTGAATAATACTTAAACTACTTGAGGAAGTTCAACTCCTGTACACTACACGTCAAAGAATATTTTATTAACGAAACCTATGTTAAATAAATAGTATCCGAAGTGTCCACTTATTCTCAGCGATCGGTTCTATAGCTTGCAGACCCGTGCAGAAGTTTTGCAATGGCGGCCTCTAATTTATCGCGATATGTATTAGGACTACACATGTGTGCCCCAACAACAGCATATGACAGTATCTCTATTACGACTCTCATGTGAAAATGTGAAGGTTACCGATGCGACCATTGTATTAGTGGCCCTTTGCACATCCCAATTCCAACACTCTAAGAAAAAAGATGGTATACCTTACTCTTTTAGGAGAGTCAGGGCTTGCCACATATATGACTCTCTTTGAAGATACCCGTCAACTCTCTTTTCTGCAGGAGAGTCACGGCGCTGCGAGAGTGTAGACTGACCCTCTTGCGAAGGGTGGTAGGACTCTTGTCTAAGGGATCATGTGACCACTGCTGAGAGAGTCACTTGACTCTTGCGAAGAGTGCTAGGACTCTTGTCCAAAGGATCGTGTGACCACTGCTGAGAGAGTCACTTGCATCTCTTATGAAGAGTGCTAGGACTCTTTTCCAAAGGACTACACGACCACTGCTGAGAGTTACTCGACTCTTATAAAGATAGAGCAAGGTAGTCATACCAAATGGGTCAAACGACTCTGCAAAATAACTACTGTAACTGAGTCAAGAGACTCTTTATGTGTTGTCACAAGACTACTAACAGGGAGAGTCAGGTATTCATTTTAGGTGAGTCAAAGGACCCCATAGAGCCAACGTGTGCAAAAGAAAAGGCATTTGCATTTTCACCTTATATTCACGAAACAACTGAAGATTTACATGACTTTTAGAGCACAGTGAAATGACTGCAAAAGATTGTCTGCAGTTCCTTATTGAATGGTAGAAATATTTTCTCGGACACAAACAACAGTTTAAGAAAGAAATTTATTATACACATACATTATGGCACTTGTCGTAGGTAGTCTCATACAAATGAAAGAAATGAAACAAGTACAAGAGCAATTCAATTTAACCCGACATATATGTGTAATAATGTCTGTTCATACATAGGAACATGAAATGGCATAACTAGAAGAGAGACTAATCCAATAAATGGAAATATGTTTATATGCAAAAGATCTGTCTGCACTTTCAATATATTCAAAGTGCTGATCTACAGCACAACAACATCATTAGTAGCTTCTTTATTTACAAGTCTAACAATGCCTCAAGGAAATAAGACAACCTCAGTACACTGACATTGCAAACATAATAAGTGAATTACTGATGTGGTACTAAAATGTGTTCCAGTCATTTATACATAAAAAGTGAATTTAATAGCACACAAGTGCTTTCACAAAAAGATAATGGTAAAATGAAGTTAATTAGCTTGTACACTTGGACGATTGCAAGGCCCCCTATTACTTTCAACCAAAAATAACGATATTCACACTAAACAATATGCCTACCATTATGAACATGCAATATGCATACCACATGCCAGTGTGAAAAAATTGTTCAGAAGATGCATATTTTAAAAATGACAAACAACAAATCCTACAGGTCTCTTTCAAAGTTTAGAATGCATGGATAACTTACCACTGCTAAAGAGTGTAATGATGTACTTAGAAAATGTACACTTAGCTGTCACTCGTGCAAATGCAGCGACGTAATTCACCCACATTACCACTTGTACGATAAAAGCTCTGTGAAAATATGCAGACTTCAACAGAGCTCTGACTTGGAACTTCAGAAGTTAAATATTTGGTCCATTATATCATGTAAACAAGGCAGTGGCAATAGGCAACAAAAAGTGCACATTGCAGATTGGTCATGGCAACACAGTGTCTAAGGCAGCTGCTGTGTATAATAGCAGTTTGTTAGCAACACACAGAAGGCACATTAAGCACCTTGCACTGATACTACGCCACGAGAAAATGCGGCGTCAACATATGCATCAAACAGAGCACAATGAGTATCGCTTATCTAGGTGTACACAGCTATCTCATGTGCATAAAAAAAATGAGGTGCAACAACAGGCACACTAAGCATCTTAAATGAATGCATTGCCACAGGAAAAAGTGACAAGGAGCATGAAACAGTTCCCTGTGAGCATCATGTGTTTTGGTGAAGCAGTTAGATTATCACATGCGAAAAGGAAAGGGTGCAATGAGAGGCACATATCTACCTACCTATCTACCTACCTGAGCAGAAGTTACCAAAGGCAGTGCACTACAGCATAAAAAAACGTTGCCAGTTGTGACAAAAAAATTCACATTGAATCTTTACAAGGTTAGCAGCTGTGCTATACATTGCTATTTCATTTAGCAGCACAACAGTTCATGCTTTCAGAACACAAAAATGCAAGAGCCTTTTAGTGTTGACAACATGGTGTCACAACGTGCTCTGCCAGCAATCAAACTTCTGCTTCAAAATGAAGCGTCCATACTAGTCAAGAATGGTTCGAAGAACACTGTATTGTGAAAAATTGCTACTTTTCTGCACTTTTTCCTAAGTTTCTGTGTACAGTAGTCCAGAGCAAAGTAAAAAAAGGGGAATACACCTCACTAACAGCAATTCTACACATGATACTACAGAATTTCCTTTAGAGTTGCTTTTATAGAAAAAAAAAGTATTCCTTCTACCCTTTCTCAATAACTACCTCCTCCAAAGTAATCTTACTGCAAATATGGGCTGTTTCTCCCGTAACTCCTAAATGGCATCCTTTTCGGGCAACTGGAGCATTTAGGGGGACCAAAAAATAATTAAGAGCCTTGCATTTTGTGTGAACAACTTTATAAACATGTGGAGGTCCTGCACACAGATACATATTGCTGCAATGAGATGAGCTCGAAGAACGGATGCTGGTGACATACCAATAGCAACACTCAGCCCATAAGTCTGGACATTCTCCAACATGTTCATTTCTGGAGAGGACAGGATGCTTTTGGCAGTGAAGGCGGGTATCAGTGTGTATGCATCTTTCCATAAACCTAAAAAAGAGAGGAAAAAAACAAGCATTATTATGGCAGCCAAATGCCTACAGGTGCATCACACAGCTTTTCCACAATCGCAGTACTCAAGAGAAACTGAACACATTTCTTCAAACATTCAGTGCTGCGTTTGTGCTCTTCTGGAAGACCTTGTCCTTGGTTGTGCTGTAATTCATCATGCATAAGAAACTCACCCAAACTTTCACATTACTAAGCACATTTACTCAAACATATATGGTAGTGGCCCAACAGTAAACATCCATTGTTTGTGAAATGTGCTACAATTACACTATATCTGTCCATGAAATGCCTTTCCAGCGGGATGCCTAGCCATGAAGCATATAGTGAACCTATTTCGTGAATGTTATGACAGAGTATGCTGTTTTTTAACCCATAGAAGTTGTTATGATAAATCAGAAAATCCTGAAAGGCCACATCTGAATGCTTTTTCTCACCACAAGAAATGTTTACAATTCACATTGAAGCCCCCATCAAAAAAAGAGAGAGAGATTGTTTCAGTGTAATGGCTCTTACCAGTGGTGCAGACATGTCAATCTTTTGCCCAATCAATAGGAATAGGAGATGAATGACGGTACCAACCCCACTGGTACCTATAAAAGAGTGAAATGCAACAAAGCTCGCAACCTCAGTAACTTGCTTGCATGTAGTGCCTAAACATTTGAGACATTGATACTGAAACCATGAAATGCACAAAAATATTACACAGATTCCACAGCCAATGCTGTGGAATCTACGTGGAGTGAAATCTTAGTCAAATACTTTCATTCCAATGCTTGTCTGCCAGGTACCTGTTGAGCCTAGACACATATTTTAAACATTAGTGCCATGTAGAATACCTTATGATCCGAGTGAATCATATAACTTTCGATATCCAGCTCACCCCTTATGACAGCTCAAGTCAACAATGCATAATAACAATGTTGTCTTGAAATGCAAATGATAATTCGTTCACGACATCTTCATTGAACTGACACATTCATCGACCTACGATAACCGAGAACCATCTCGCTCGCTTCAAATCACGATTGCAGTTGCTGCAGTGTAAATTTCGTGGCACTAGCATATAACATAAATGACTCATATATATTGCCTTCAAGCAACAAGCATGCTCAGCCACATTATTACCCTCACGACAAAGCAATTATGTTCAGTACTGACAAAAACGAATACACACTGTTTTGTAACGCAATCACCAGGATACACACGCTACTAAACGGAGTCGTCTGTGCTTGTGGCAGTGATATATGTTCTATCGGCGTCCCCGCCTCCTGCAATCTGGTTGTTTCGCACGTTATTACCGACGTTGCTGAAACGCTACTTTTGTTCCATCAACACCGTAAAAGGGCTCCAGGACGACCAGCACGTCACACACACACACACCCCCCACGCACACACACACGCACGCACGCACGCACACTCACAAGTACAGCGCGGGGGGGGGGGGGGGCAGTCGCCTGACAGAACCACAAACATACCTGCTGTTCCTCTGACCACTCATCCTTGCTTTGTGAACACACCGCCCGGGCTGTCTTATGCGGTTCCTGCGCACCAACAGCAATTTCGCAATGAAGTAATCAAGTTACGTAATTCAGTGACTTCATTGCACTCACCAAGTCCCGGAGGCTTTCCCGTCGACAGTCTCATCAAATGGCTGAACTTTCTTCTCCAGAACCGCAGTCGTAGTTTATCACATCACTGGAAAGGGACTTTCTCAGAAGGTGCACTCGCTATTCGACCACGTACTTGCATAATCGACAAACTGGGCAAAACAGCTTCCTTGCGAGCACGCACAAAGTTCCGCGTCGGTCGTGGCTGTCGCTGGGAAGAGGCGACTACGACGCTCCATCCGCCGGCGACCGCGTGCTGTACAACGCCCTAACATGTTAAATTTGTCCACTCGATGAGCGCCAACGATGATAAACGCACAATACCGCACGTAATATTAGTAAACACGTTGGAAACACGTGGACGAAATGCATCACACGCGCCGCAGTCAGCCTGTTGAACAAGACCTGTTCCAACGGCTCGCTCAGTGAGAAAATTTCATAGGGGGCAGTAGTGTTATGTTGTCATACCATATTTTTAAAAAAGTGTAATTTTGACCTTGGTAGGAGGTGCAAGCCGTGCTTGCAACGCGTACTGGTTCTTTATGCCTAGGCTTGAAAATGTATGTTTATTTTTGGTCAAATGAGAGAGGTTATATCTACATAATTTCTAAGCTCGCGCCGCAAGCGACGGTGAGATAAAAGCACAGCCTTAGAGATCCGTCTTTCGTACGGATCTCTAAGGCTGTGTAGCTGTAGCGCCTCATCGCTACAGCTGATGACCGAAGATCAGCAGACTTACTGTGTGGTAACAGAGGGGCGCATTCTTGCGCCTTAAAGGGGCAGTGAGGGGGGCCGTGGAAGTTTCGGCAACGTGTTTTAATGAGCGGAGGTAGATGAGGAAAAAAATGCTCATTATCCAAGTTTGTCTCCTGAGCCAGCGCTGCTACAGGGAGCAGAGGTGGGGACATTGTGAAAGTTCCTCCTCGCATCTCCTTCCCCCACCCCTCTTTACCTCCCTGAGTTTGTTTACTTCGTCTTCGGTAAGGTCCACTTTCCTACTAATGCAATGAATTTATATAAAGTCCAGACAGTCTGAACGTAACCAAATAAAGGTAGTTACTTGCGCCAACACTTTTGTCATGCCTTTATTATCGTCGCATATAGACATATAAAAGTCCTATGCGAACATCAAAATGCCGAGTTTAACAGTTTCTGCTTGTTCTGGAGTAGCTATATTCACTACGCGTAATACTTCGTTCCACTGCTAATATTATTTCATTCTGAATTTGTGTACAGATTCAGTAATTAAACATGTGCAGGAAATTGACCGCTGCAAGTGCATCGCGTTCATTGAAATTGTAGTTAACCCAGAAAATTTATTGCGCAGAGCTTTCCCACGTGCAGGTATAAGAATGGTCCACACACACACACACGCACACGCACACGCACACACACACACACACACACACACACACACACACACACACACACACACACAGAGACACGGTTATCTTTGGTATCTCTTGCAGGTGTCAGTTTACTCTCACGGTGACTCTTCTTACAAGAGTCGCGAGCCGTACGGAGTCAACTGACCCCCTCAGAAAAGTTTGACCCTCCTTGGTGGGTTTCTGCGACAGGCCAAGAGAGTCAGAGTGCAGTGACTCTCTTTTGACTCTTATTTTTCTTAGAGTGAACTTTCATAGGATAAATCGCCCAGATACTTAAATGACCATACTGTCACGTGGTCTTGACGCGCTCAGCACTCACGGCGAAGCACGCAGAACTCGAGACGAAGTCAGGCGAACTGTTATCACGGCCGCGACGGCTGCATTTCGATGGAGGCGAAATGTTGAGGCCCGTGTGCTGTGCGATGTCAGTGCACGTAAAGAACCCCAGGAGGTCGAAATTTCCGGAGCCCTCCACTATGGCGTCTCATAATCAGAGCTGATTTTGGGACCTTAAACCCCACAAATCAATCAATCAATCAATCAGGCGAACTGTTTATTGGGCGTACTTCTGCCCAACAAAACAAAGTCAATGGCAATGCAGAGTAAGAGCGGCATGAACAGCGTTCGGTGCACGGAAAGACGACTAGCGGCGCAATACGTCGCGTTTATACTCACTTCATAACGCGTTCTCGCATTGTCTCTGCAATTGCAAAAGTCACTCAAACGTACGCGTCAGGCATGCAAAGTTTGAAGAATCGTGGTCACGGTTCCCGAAGTGTGATGGAAGATAAAGCCGGCCTGCCTTACGCGTAGCAGAGAGTGGTAATGGCGCTCGCCGCAAGCAACAAAAGCAAGCGCGCGATTGACAGGAAGGACGTGACGGCGTTCTCTTTAGACGAACGAAAACAACCGCACGTTTCAGTGTATGCTGAGTAAATGAGTAAATATGGATGCGCTCACCACGCTGACTAATCTTTGCGACGAAGGTAGCCGCCGCCGCTTCCCGAAAACGCTATTGCTCGCAATGGCAAAAAAAAAGGGAACCCCAGGCCTGCGCAGACAACGTAGCTGTCACAGCGTAAGCTCAAATAAGATCAGTGTACAGCCGCCCATTTTTTTAACCTGAACACGCGAGCGTCGACCGCCGAGATGATCAGCGCCACAGAGCGGAGCGCGGCGTTGAAATGAACGAGAATGCGCGCATGCGTGCTTTGAGCAGTCCTGGGCAGCTGTCGTCTGCTAGGCTTTTCCGGGAACCGGACACCACGCCCGATATTTCTTTGGGATGTGGCCTTCAACGACATCCGTATTGTAGCTACTCTTTTCCTCAGGGACCCGAGCTGGCATCACTAAAACTACGGAAAGCGCATTCTCGAGAAGGCAGGTAAAGGGCGTTATAACCGCGAAGTGCGATATCGCGTCTGATCGGAATATCTCGCTTATCACCTCACGCCTTTCAGCAAACAAAGGAAAGGAAGGTCGTATCTTGTTGCACTTTCCATTCTTTTTCCAGCGGTATTTCGAAGAGACAGCAAAAAGCGATAACCGATGAAAACAATGTAAGCAGCGTGCACTAGTGTTGCAAGATGGAATTAACCACGGAGCGTGTCGCTCACCTAGCTTATTAGTAAGCTTTTAATTAACACGTTCCCAAATTAGCATAATTTGAACTACAATTATCTTAATTGAAAAGTTCTGAAATAGCAAGGTCCCCGAGATGCAGGCCCTAATTAGGATGGTTATAATTAACATACGGCTAATTAGCAAGAATTTAACAGTAAGTTCGTAATTCACTTGATCATAATTAGCAATGATCTAATTAGCCGTGACATCATTACCGTGATTTTAGCGAGTGTGTGTATGACATCAACTGCTTATTTAGAATGCGTAGGCTTAATTGGCTTGAATAAGCATGAACTAAAACTACGAAGAAGAAGACGAAGAGAGCCAGAGCGCGCGCCGGCCGCTGATGAATCTCTTCGACTCCGCATGAACTAAAAGCTTAACCACTCCGGTGTAAAAGTGCTGATGCGGACGCGCCAGCGCAGTTAGGGGGTGTAATTATATTTATTCCATCGGAAGCACGACCACTTGACCTTTCCATTACAACTGAATAGCAGCGTTCAGAATACAAAAAAAAAAAAAAAGAAGAAGAATGACGATACCGGTGCTCAGAAAAAGCGGGCGTGGTGTCTGGTTCCCGGAAAAGCCTAGCAGACGACAGCTGCCGAGAACTGCTCAAAGCGCGCATGCGCGTATTCTCGTTCATTTCAACGCCGCGCTCCGCTCTGTGGCGCTGAACAGCTCGGCGGTCGACGCTCGCGTGTTCAGGTTAAAAAAATGGGCGGCTGTACATAATCGCGAGGCTGTGCACGGAAAGCGGTCTAAAACGAACTGCGAGTTCCATCGACATGGTGGTTTATGGCGGTTACGATTGAAGTGACAATATGTGAGGAGCGATCAAGCGTTATTAACAGAAGCAACTGCTCAAATAAAAACAAGATTGTTTTACTGGAACAGGTAAATTTTCACGGATCGTTTTAAAATATTGTGGTCCACGAAATAAAAAAGATATGTCCCTTTCAACTTTTGTAGTATTACAATATGGTGGCTGTATTAGAACTCCAAGGAATAAGAACGTGGTCTGTGTGAAGTAGTCCGCGAAGTCGTACTTCCTGACGACAACCACCACATTGGATTCTTAGCTGTTATTCTTCTGTAAAGGCCTTATTTTTTATTTATTTATTTACAAAAATACTGCGGACCACAAATGGGTCCTTGCAGGAAAGGCACTACAGAGGAAAAATGATGGAAAAACAATACAATATACTTAAGTATAAAAATATAATACATTGATACAACAAGTAAACGCATACACCGAATAGGTCAAGTATACATAACTGAAAACATGATTAACGCGCTTCAAAGAAAATATTTATATCAGGTCGGGTGTTCCACTCCGACACTGTTCTGGGGAAGAAGGAAAATTTAAATGCGTTTGTCCTCGCGAAATGAGGGGTTAGTGCATATAGGTGATCGCGACGGGTGCGGCTTGTAGAAAAAGGGGTGACGTATGCCGTAGGGTCTAAGGATAGTTCGTGGTTGATTATCTGCTTTAGGAACTTCAGGCGAAGCATCTGCCTTCTTGTCTCGAGGAGGGGAATATCATTGGCCAACATCAGCTGTGTGGGGGAATCTGGGCGCTTAAACTTGGAATAAATAAAACGGATAGCTCTTCTCTGAATTCTCTCCATACTTTTAATGTTATATTTAGTGTAGAGATCCCATGTGATACAAGCGTACTCTAGTTTAGGTCTAATGAAGGTAAAATAGCTTAACAATTTAATGCTGGCCGGTGAATTCCTCAGTTTGTGTCTTAAGAAGCAAAGTCAACGGAAAGCAGAATAACTGATTTTGCTAATATGCAAATTCCAGGAAAGTGTATTAGAAAATGTAATGCCTAGTCATATAATTTTCAACTTCCTTTAGAGGGGAACCGGCCAGGGTGTATTCATATTTTAACGGGATTTTCTTTCGAGTAAAACGCAGGCAGACTGTTTTGTGTTTGTTCAATGACATGGCCCACCTACCACACCATTCCTGTATGTTCATCATCATCATCATCATTAGCCTGTTTAGGTCCACTGCAGGACGAAGGCCTCTCCCAACGATTTCCAATCCACCCTATCCTGAGCGAGTTGGTTCCACTTTATGCCCGCAAACTTTTTAATTTCATCGCTCCATCTAACCTTTTGCCTACCTCTGTTGCGTTTTCCCTCTCGTGGTATCCATTCCGTGGCTCTTACTGTCCACCTATTATCCTTCCTCCTCATGACATGTCCTGCCCAGGTCCACTTCTTTCTTTTAATTGATAAGATAATATCGGCTACTCCTGTCTGTTCTCTGATCCATTCCGCTCTTTTTTTATCTCTTAGCGTTACCCCTATCATTTTTCTTTCCATTGCACGTTGCGTGCTCCTTAGTTTCATCTCTAGTTTTTTCGTTATTATCCATGTTTCTGCACCGTACGTTAGCACTGGGAGAATGCAGTGATTGAATACTTTTCGCTTTAATAAGAGCGGTAAGTTTCCGGTCATGATTTCGTAATGCCTTCCGAATGCGCTCCAGCCCAGCCTTATTCTACGGAGAATTTCATTTTCCTGGGTAGGATTGATGACCATGATTGATGACATAAACAGGGAAAGCATTAAAATTGGATTAAAAATGAATAGGCAAAAGACCAAAGTTATGCTAAATAGCTTAGCTAAGGAACAGGAATTTAAAATCAACAATGAACCCTTACAATGTTTAAACGAATATGTATATCTGGGACAGTTAATATCAGGAACTCCTGTATGTTATGTAGGCTTAGATCAAGTTCGGTCTGATCATGTACTGTGGATATTTCCCGAAATAAAACGCAGTCGTCCGCAAATAACCGAATTTGTGTATGTGGTGTAACGACCGTGACAATGTCATTTATGTATATGGGAAACAGCAATGGCCCCAGGACACTACCCTGGGGTACGCCGGATGTTACTGGGAAGACAGCTGGAATTGTTGTCCTCAATACAGACAAACTGCACGCGATCGGAAAGGTAAGCTGCTACCCAAGAAACTATTATGTCAGGAAGATTATTGTCCCTAAGTTTCTGAAGTAGTTTAGAGTGAACTACCCTGTCGAATGCCTTATTAAATCTAAAAAAAGAACATCAATTTGACCGTTATTATCTAAAGCTTTTGTGAATGTATGAATTACAGTTAGCAGTTGTGTCGTAGTTGAAACATATTCTTAACATTTAGGTGGAAGTCCTGGATACGATGCAACACGGAATTTCGCCATTTACGTGTCCTGAACAGCTCCGTCATGTGAACGGAAGGATACCTGCTTCCGGTGCTTGAGGCACGAGTTCGGGAGGTAAGAGATATCAGCAAGAAAGGCCCACAATTAGAAGACCTGAAGAGTAGCCGTGTCGTCCATTATTTCGTACGGCCTCCCAACACTGCCGCGCGTCATCTTGCGAATAAGTTTTGCCGCCGTCCACTCAGCCACTTACTACGGGCAGCGTAGCCCGCATTGGACGACGCAAAATCGGGGAGGCGTCCCGCCATGCTCTGTGACGCGCCCTTTAGACGACCCTCCAGCAACCATTTCGTTAATTCAGACTGTTGCACGGGAAGACCTTGTTAACTTAGGACTACAGCTAGTGTGTAACCTCAAACAGCGGCGTATAAGTTCTACACCACACCCTTGTCAAACACCGGCAAGTTGTCGCGGTCGTGACCCCGCCCAGCGGAGGACGCCGGAATAGCAGATCTGCTTCCATCGTCATGGTGGTGGACATATCCCCCGCCAGTGTCTTACTCAAGGCTTTCCGTCTCGCCAGTGTGCCAGTCGTGATAATGGACCATGCAGTGAAGCTACCACATTTGTCCGATGCTCCAGCCGTTCCCCAACCCCGCACGATCATTGCTCCCGTTCACCTCTGCCTAGTCGCGCCATATCCCCTCGGCCATCCGGACGCTCTCTATTAGAAAACTAGCCGATATACTTCCCGGAAGTGACACTTTATTCTATCCCTGACCCGGAAACCCCTTCGTCACCCTGACTACGGGAGATAAACTGCTTCCTGTGGAAGTGGATGGTCTGCCTGTTACTGCCTTCACTGATACTGGCGCACACATTTCATTACAACCTTGAACCTCTGCTGAAGGCTAAACAAGGCCCTAACACTGCTCGTGTTCAAATTTGTGGTCATCGCTAACGGAGGGACTCCGGCCATGCTCTCCTTTTCCAGGTTCTTCAGTAGTGCCCTCATGACACCATTCTGGGTGTAGACTTGTTATTTGATCATGCAGCCATTATCGATTAGTCAGCAGGTGTCGAAAACCGAGCTCTTCGCGGTTTCGCCGACACTCCGGTACAAGCCTGAGCAAGCTTTCGTGAGCAGAGTTTGTTCGCCTGCGAGCGCAAGCCCCTATCGACAATGAACCTTGCCCAAGTGTACCGGATGGTGACTGTGTTCTCTCACTACCGCAATGTTTTACTCGCATATTGTGCCTTTTCCGTAGTGTTAAACTGTTACCATAACGGCGAACAATACTAGCTTTCCTCTCTAGACCTTCGGTGTCACCGCTGAAGTTATACCTGAAAATATTGATCTCGCCACTTTGTTGCCATGACATGACTGGTAATGCCACCGGGCTTATCTGTTGTGGCCGCTGCTGCCGATTTCTCTCCTCCTCATAGTGCGAACAAAGTTCTTCGGTCGGATTGAAATGTTATTTTTGTAGGTTCTCCTTGGGATTGGATGGCTGACTTCTTTAATAATATGTTCCGCATGAAGACTTGCTGAAATTTTCGCTTACGGATATTTTTGTCGCAGCTTGTTCTTGTGAATACGGTCCCACTAATCACCACTGGAGCACCGCGTAACGAAGATTGCTTCCGCTCTTTTGCAGTCGCAAGTGAACTACCTCTGTGCGCTGCTTGTCACATACTCTGATATATTTGACTTTGACGGCCTTCCTTTATGTAAAACGTGACAAGTCAAACACCGCATATATATTAGTATTCACAGGCGTTCTTACCGTGTGTCACCATCAGAGTGCCAACTTATCCGACAAAAGGTAGACAAGATTCCCACAAAGGGCATTATTGAGCCTTCTTCCAGTCCGCGGGCTTTACCTGTGGTCCTATTTAAGAAGTAAGACAGCACTTGGCGTTTCTGTTTAGACTACCTAAACAAAAGCATCATGAAATGTGTCTACCCGCTTCAGCGCATATATGATGCTCTCTACTGTCTCAAATGCGTGACCTATTGTCCTAAATATATCTGCGCTCCGGTTATTGGAAACTGGACTTACCACGAGATGACCGCCTCGTTTACACCTGACGGCCTCTACCGGTTAAAGTAGCGCCGTTTGGAATGTGAAATTTCTTGTGGATATGGTACTCGGCTGCTTATCCGAGGGTCGCGGGATCGAATCCCCGCCCCGGCGGCTGCATTTTGATGGAGGTAAAATGTTCACAGCCGTGTACTGTGCGATGTCAGTGCACGTTAAAGAACCCCAGGTCGTCGAAATTTCCGGGGGCCTCCACTTCGGAGCAGGCTTCCAGGATAGGGCCCTCTCCTTTCTTTGTGTGGGTACTGTCTTATGACGGGGTGACCATAAATGTGCAAGAACACTAGGCGAGAGCAACCAATGGGCAGGCGCTGAAAATTCTAAATATTGACGAGGATATTCTGTTGCCTTATAACGGAATGATTTTCGTCGTTAAATGAACAACAGCGGTCTATGAAAATGAATAATTTTTTTCGTGAGGTTAAACTCGTGAAGTGCGACGTACACAGAAAATGTGGCGAACCACAAACATGGCCGCGCTCCACTGCTTCAAAGGTAAGCATGGCCACGGCCAATGACGTGAAATGAAAAGCGAAAGAAAGATCATGGGTTCGCAAAAATTTTCGATGTCGCCCCAGTTTTTCTCGCGGCAACGCTTACGCTCATGCAAATACCTCAGTGAATAAAAAAAGTATAAGTAATGTTTTCTTAGGCTACTAGGGAAAGGCACTTATATTTCTTGATATTTAAACTGTCAACTTTAATAGCAACATGAATCGACGATGACCTTAAACATAAAGCTATCTCGTTTTCGCCTATCTTCCAATAAATTATTTAGCAGTGTGTCACACGTATATGCGAAGTGGTCGGACTTGATAGTGCACAAGTGTTGTCCATATATTTTCGTTCTTGGGTCATTCCACGACAAACGTCCCAAACATTGCGCTCGACCCTCTCCAATTGTATTGTAAAAAATCGTGGACGTTCATATCAGTGATCTATTTGCGCTCGGAAAGTATTTCTCAGAAAAAAAAATTTTTGTCTAAACAGTGATTTCAATTTTGCGGTAGTGGGTGAAACCGAGGTTGTGAAAAAATACTCTAAAAATATAACACTTTACGGAACGCCTTAAATCTCTGCTATTTGCTTGAAAAGGAATGGCCCTATCTTATTATCACTCATTCACGACCACTACTATGTCTCACGATGTGCTTTGTGGCGAAGCAATGTTGCAATTCTGCGACCATTCTGATTATTTTTTTAAAATTCCACAAATATTACAGACAAAAAAGGACTACATTACATGGCTGGACAGTTGGCAGTAAGCGGGGAAAAAAAGTATTGAAGTCGATGGCCGAGTAGTTTTAAAGTGGAAGGGGCGCAAACATAAAAAAATGTGTGAAATGCCCCATGTTCAGGCACTTGTAGAGTAGTGATGTGGTCCAAGTAAAAATGCACGCTTGGTCTCATTTGAAAGAGTGCACAAAGGAGATTTATTTGTGAAAGTTTACTCGGAATGATATTTGTTTTAGGCGAGAAACAAAAAATTATGTTGAGCGTTCGCGGCGTGCCCGGGCGCGTGCCCGCAAGTCCGCTTCACTGCGCCGCCACACTTCCTTGGGGCAACGGAAATATGCGGCGCCCACTCTGGCGGCAAGATCATGTGCTGCTGTGAGTTTTCATGTTGCTGAGAACTTGCAAACACTGTATATGGCTGGCAGAGGGTTTCGGAAGGGCATTAAAGGCTGCCGGTTATAGTAGTCGGAGCTGAGCACTATTTCATTGCCACGTCACTACATGCGCACGTACGACAGACGCAGAACTTGGGTTGTGTGCCCGGTTTTCGATCTCTGCGGCGGTTGCAGTTCCTACTTCCGTTGCCGATGTATGGTCTTCGCCACTTGAAATGCCTGTGTTGCTGAGAAGGAGGTAAGCCCGGCATTAACAGTGATCAGTGATGATGGCACGAAATGTTGAAAGGTGCCCGTGCCTTTGAGGGAGATTGTAGACTCAAACCTTGCTGAGAGCTCAACTTTCTTTTCTTCAACCCTTCTCTCTGGCACCGAGAGCACAAATATACTTTTTATATTTTTTTTCTCACCAGGTAAAAATCTCATGGGGTGAAATCACAACAATTGATTTTGCCCCAAGGGAGTCAGTTTCCTTGCAGCGATGGTATGTCCCTCGTAGGGTCTCTGAAGACTTGCCCTGGCTTCACGGTGCCGCCAACCCCATTGCAAGCGCTCTTACCATGAGAGGTTGCGAAAAAGTTCCACTCTGCAGCTAAACTAAAGTCTTTTTCATGGTCACACCAGTTTACAAAATTTTTCTTGCTTTTGTACTGGGACGATGCACCGTCGGAAAAGTAGTGAACTTTTTTGACATCAGGCACTTCCTGTTTTAGGACTTCGAGTACCTCATCTTGAAATGTAGCCACTGCAGCTGTAGTGTGCTCGAGACAGTCCGAAATCACAACAATGGATTTTGCCCCAAGGGAGTCAGTTTCCTTGCAGCGATGGTATGCGACGAAGGGATGTAATGTGGCTTGCGTGTTTACCCAGTGGTATGATTGGGGAGCATCTTGCACAAGGAAACTGTAATTCTCTGCGAATTCCAAAATAAGAATCAACTCGGCGCCCTTGAGGTTCGTTTTCAGCTCCCTTAAATATTTTGCTTGCTACTTGCTCACGAAGAGGTGCAACTTTAGCTCTTGTAGCATGTCTACAAACTTCTGAGAAAATTCGGCTGGAGTTCAGGTAATTCTTTCGAGGCTGCAGCGGACACCACTGTTCCATTGCTGGACATAAAGGTAGTCAATCTTATCGAATGGCTCGAATGGCCCGAATGGCGCGAGTCATCTTCAAACAAGCTGCCATAAAAAGATTTATAAGTGTATTCCCGGGGTCTGCTATGCACTTTTATTGCATAATATCTTAAACAAACCATCTCTCGTTTTCACTGACACTTCGTCAGCGGCACGGCGGACAGCCGAAGAATGCGTGTAGAAGCGTGAAAACTCACTGCAGCACATGATCTTGCCACCCGCGTGGGCACCGCATATTTCCGTTGCCCCAAGGAAGTGTGGCGTCGCAGTGAAGCGGACTTACGGGCCCGCACCCAGGCGCGCACGAACGCTCAACATAAATTTTCGTTTCTCGCCTAAAACAAATATCACTCCGAACAAACTTTCATAAATAAATCTTCTTTGCTTACTCTTCCAAATGAGACCAAGCGTGTATTTTTACTTGGACCGCATCAATACTCTACAAGTGACTGAACATTGGGCATTTCACACATTTTCTATGTTTGCGCCCCTTCCACTTCAAAACTACTCGGTCATCGACTTGAATACTTTTTTTGCCACTCTTACTGCCAACTGTCCAGCCATGTGATGTAGTCCTATTGCGTCTGTAATATTTGTGGAATTTTAAAAAAATAATCAAAATGGGCGCAGAATTTCAACATTGCTTCCCCACAAAGCGCATTGTGAGACAGTAGTGGTCGTCAATGGGTGATAAAATGATAGGGTCATTCCTTTTCAAGCAAATAGCAGAGATTTAAGGCGTTCCGTGAAGTATTGTATTTCTAAGAGTACTTTTTCGCAACCTAGGTTTCACCCACTACGGCAAAATTCAAATCACTCTAAAAGACAAAAATTTTTTTTCCGTAAAATACTTTCCGAGGCAAATAGTGGACTGATATGAACGTCCACAATTTTCTACAATACAATTGGAGAGGGTCGAGCGCAATGTTGGGGCGTTTGGCGTGGAATGACCCTCTTACGATGATGTCTCGCACATGATTAGGTTGATCGAGCATAGCGACCAGTTAGTGTCAAGCGTGTGATGGTACTTGCTTAGGTAGTACTTGCGATGGCATTTTAGACGAAGGTAGTACTTGCGACACGCATAGGTTTCTTTTTTCTTTCAGAATTTGTGCCGAGTGTACTGTCTCCATCATCGTTCTTTCGGGATGAAAGTAAAAGATTGGTCTCCGCGTAAACCTTTGCTGCAGTGCTATTTTATAAGAGCTAACTACAACTAAGTATGGATCGCCACAAAATTTATGCAACAGAAATCATGCTTGCGGAGACCACTTATTAGCCTAATGTAAAAGTTATGTAAGAAAATGCCAAAATAATGGCACACTCAGCAATGTAAAGTACTGTAAAATTTCAAACTTTATAAGGTACTGAGAGGCACGGACTGGTTTGGGGTCACGTTTTCTTTTTCTTTCTGGATACGTCGTCCCATCCCCAATATTATTCTTCCTCAGGATGTTTGTCCACCTCGATAGATGGGGCCAAGCACTATACGAGCCGCCCTTTTCTGGGTGCATGACTTTGTATGGAAGCTTCCGTATGGTGCGCACATGTACTTTGACTAGACCATTACGATGACGAAGACTGGCGCTCACAGGCTCTTGTATAAAAAGAATGCTGAGATGTGTCGCGTTCGGACTGGCATCTTTCACGAAGTACTCGGACGCCTCGAATACGAGTCTGGCTTCCACGCGTCCCTTACGTCACGACAATTACCCTCTCACAAAACGTCTGCAATTGTTCACCTGCTTCCTATCATTACTATTTATATTTGAGAACTTCTGCTGGTATACACTCCTTTAAAATACTGAAAAACCGGCGACTGGCGGCTAAAGTAGGAAGACGAAAGCACCGTCAATGCGCACCTCCCTGTAGTACTTTTCCATGACACCCGTTTATCAACGTTTTCTTTTAAGGAGTCTTTATTTGCCCAGCCGTATCCACATATGAATGAAAGCCACACTGGACGCCAGCCCGCCAAAATCCCTCAGACGCATATAACCTAATTGCTGCCTGAGCGCAGCTCGCCTTAAGCAACTCTGATATGCGGTGGCGCCACCTTCCCTCTAGGTAACCGTGCGAAATTCTATAGGTTAGACTCTGCTGCGTATTCTCTCATTCTACTCTTTTACTCTTATGTTATCGTTGCTTGTCATCCCGTCTTCTTCTTCCGTTGTCTACTTTTCTGCTACGCCTTCTCCTTCATCGTCGTCTACTCCCTGTTTTTCCTCGTTGTCTCCTTCCTCATCGTCCTCTAGTGCTCAGACTTCGCCAATTTCGGCTTTCCTTGCCCCATCGTTCTCTTTTCCTGTTTCATTATTCCACTTCTTCGTCGTCCTCGTCCTGATGGTCGTCATAATGGCTCTGTTGTTCTCCTTCTTAGCTCCTCCAACATCATCGACGTTTTTATCCTTCGGATAAGTTTAGAAATTATTTTAAATTTATCCAGAGTGCCACGCGGCGGCATGCTTTATGATGAGACTGTCCTCTCGGCAACAAATCGGAACGAGTCATATATTCTTGTTCAATTGTTCAATAATATGGCAATTGAATTATATCCCCCTAGCTAGATCTGAAACGTTTTGTTGTCCATGCATTAAAGAATTAGGCGATATTCTTACAGCAGCTGCAGTAGCAGGCTTCTTCATATCCAGAGCAAGAACCCGGTACCTGGCCGGAGGGGCAGTGATACCTCTTCGGAGGACATGGACTTCGCTTAGAGACTGAAAAATGTATGCCGAAATTTCAGTTTGAGCGAGGCGAGTTGGGCTGATTACGCGCAACGTCACGATAACATTCATGTTGAAGAAAATATTAATATTAAGCTCCAAGAAAATTCAAGAGAATTTTTCCACAAGGAAGCGTTAAATTTATTAGGAAAGATTTTGTCGTGGTCCAGGAAACCAACTCTGCTCCAGTATCTGTGCGGGGCAGTCGCTGTACCAAGCTCCTAATCAGCAGGCTAGCAATTGGCATGGCGAAGTCTAGCAATCAACTTGTCTAAACGAGTTGGCACTCACCATCCTACTTCCAGTTTTCGCTGCGAGAAATTGTTCAAACTGACCCTTCACAGATTTGCAGCTCAATTTTGTCTCATCAATGTAGATAAAAAAAAACATTTTCCCTCTTAACAAATATTTCATTAGCAGAGCACAAGTAATGGCTAATGCCTTGAGGTATACTTAAGCAAGTATTTCCGCTAGCCATGCATAAAATTATTTGTGGTACTTGATGTAAAGGCTTGTTTATTTATATTGATGATGTCTTAGTGTGTGACGAAAATCTGTTAAATTTAAGGTAAATTTCGATCGTAAAATTCGTCTGGCCAGCACAAATACTGTAACAATGTGTCCAGCACTATTCTCTATTAAATGTTTAGTACTTCTCACCGTGTTTTGCTTCAGAGAACGCTATCACCATTATCTGTATAATTTTCATGGGAAAAGTGACAAATACCTATCCTTGTATGATGTTCGAGAGCAATAATTCGTAAGTGTGAGACCCATGTCATTCTCCTCTCGCTGATTCGGCCAGCTAGATGATATATTCCTCAAGAAATCACTGCAATTCCTGTGACTTCGGCGAACGTTGCCTATATTGTTAAGCATATAGCTTTACAGGGATTCAGCACCATCACTCATCTAACACAAATCATGCATGACCTACCTGTGTCTCTTGACATTTACATTCCCTTCAGACTTGATTTGATTACATTTTGGTACTTTTTAACGCAGTTTTCCTTTCAAAAACTTCTATACAGATTTATAGAAGACTAAACACTAAAAATAACGCTTTCCTAGTTTACGCGAGTAATAGTTTCCTCTGTGTTCGCTGCCAATGCGCATCTTCGGCAGTTTCGATTACGCACAGGTCTCTTAGGGCGTATCCGGGGCTTCACTGATAGGAACTTTGCTGATTTCTTTATGTCGAAGAGCTCACAATAGTGGTTTTCAGTGAAATCCCTTTTTACCCTAATGTCTGCGTTCCGCATCCAGTATTCAGCTTAGCTGTGGCTGTAAGGTACGGCCGCATTATGCGATATCGCCAGCAATATAGCAATCTCGTCTCAGTGTCGCCTTTAGTGCGTGTTTTCTAGCTCGTTCAACGAATCGGAATATGGAAGGCGATGCCTAAACTTTTCAGCAACGTTAATACTATGTCAAAGCACTCTGCAGTGCTCTTGACATACATGGAATGTACAAACACATGATGTCATTGTCGGAAGTGAGGTAGCGTGGATGGCAGCTGGTAGTATCCTTCCATAGTGAAGGAATGCAGGTTTCCTTACTGAAGATTTCGGCATTGTTTTGTGCACTACGTACTTTATTGTGCTGGGGAACATTGTGTTGCGTGTGTTCCTTTTGAAGAACTGCTCGCTTGGATGCGCCCGCTCCGCAAGAGCGCTCTTGATACAGTGAGCACGCCGTTCCTGCGCCTCGATAAAATTCTTTCACAGGTGCATCCGTTCTGCAACTTATGAGACACTTCAAGGTATTTCCTAGGAATAGTCATAGTCAAGACTTGCCACTGCGTAGAAGCCGATACATCCGAATTGCTTGTACTCATGGCGTTCTGAGGACCCAGTGCGGCAAAAAGCGCAAGCAAAAACGATCGCAAAAAGCGCAAGCAGTTACTTATAATCGAAACACGTCCGCCTCTACGTCACGCAAGGGGACACTGTCGCTTTTGGCGATCCATTTAGAATGAGGCCCATGATTATGAAGATTACATGTAGAAATTATTTCTCAATATTTACAGCTGCTGTCACAATTTGAAAATGAACATCTATATTACAAAAGCATGAGCCCCTTTTTAAGTGGACAATTACCTGTACATTAGGCGTGTGAGCATAACACCTTGTCTTCTGTTCTACCACGAACTTTTCGTAGTATAAACACATTACCAACTAGTCACAAAGCACCGGAACACCTTAGGTATCTTCATTCAATACGCGTAGTTCCAAAGCAAAAGAAAATATGCGACACGCGAGGCCCACATGCGACTATTTTTTTTTTCAGTGATTATCCCGTCTACGGCATCTGTGTAAAATTGGCGTGTTAAGGGGCATTGAATAGAATAAAGGTATTTCTTTCAACCACGATATTTATGACATTTTCTTTTTACTTTCAGCCTAGCTAAAGCACTCTTTCTAACTTTTATTTATGAAGGACATAACATTGAGGGTCTGAAGCTCTTCCTTCCCTCTCTGTTTACTTCACCGTAGTACTCATCACATCATATCTGACAGATGTAATATTAAGATCCATCAGAAACAGCCACGCGTTTAACGTATATCTGCTTTTCATACTGGAACCGACTTTTTTTTTTTTTTTTTTAAATACAATTCTGCCGCGCCCCGCCACGGTGGTCTAGTGGCTAAGGTACTCGGCTGCTGATCCGAGGGTCGCGGGATCGAATCCCGGCCGCGGCGGCTGCATTTCGATGGAGGGGAAATGTTGAGGCCCGTGTGCTGTGCGATGTCAGTGCACGTTAAAGAACCCCAGGTGGTCGAAATTTCCGGAGAACTCCACTACGGCGTCTCTCATAATCAGAACTGGTTTTGGGACGTTAAACCCCACAAATCAATCAAATCAACAATTCTGCCGCATACCGTTGAAATCTCAAATGATTTATGTGGTGTCAATCATTCATTTCCTGGAGTTGAGCTTTTGGGTGATCTAGTAGAGCGGAACTGCATTTCCGTATTATTTTGTTGGGGCTATCTTTCTATTATTTGTCCTACAGTGTCGTAAATACTGGTTTAACGTATTATAACTCGATAATGTTCTATTACTCCAATGAGATGACGTGTGTGTACTTAATTTTTCATTTCTTTTGTACACAACAGCGCGATGACATTGGGAGTTGGCTACTGTACACGTGACATTGACATGGCGTACAAAACGGATCCGCTGCAAGATGGACAAAAACACATGTTAGGATAAATTCGCACCGGTTTCTATAGTGAGACGTCAGCGAAATATGTCTTTTTCAGGCATAAACACGTGCAGTCGACGAAAAACGACCGAAGCCCAGTGATCTAACGTAGGGTCAAAGTGCTTCCCCTTACGAAAATGCCATATATGGACTGATATGAAAAAATCCATATACGGTTATAATAAAAATTGGGCAGATATGGCCATATATGGCATATACGGCCCTTATATGGCCATATCTGCCCAATTTTGAATATATCCGTATACGGCCCGTATATGGCCATATCTGCCCAATTTTTAATATATCCGTATATGGCGCCTTATACGGCCATATCAATCCAATTTTTATATATCCATATATGACGCCTTATATGGCCATATCTGCCCAATTTTTAATATGTCCGTATACGGGCCCTTATATGGCCATATCTGCGCAATTTGTAATATATCCATATATGGCGCCTTATATGGCCATATCTGCTTGACACTGTAGGCCATGTGTGAGAGCTGAATACATATATAAACAAAAACAGAACACAAATGCAAGATGGACCTTTCACGTGTGTATTTTATTTTCCAACTATTTTTTTTCACTCTTCGGAGTTGTCTTTTGTCTTTTTGCTTCTCAAGTCGCTGAGCTTCGCGCCCAGGGATAATATTAAAATTAAGTTTTCCACTGCACTCGAACTGGCACCTCGCAGGGAAGTCATTTGTGCGAGCTGTAAATGGCAAAACACAATTGGAACATGAAAGTAATGCTTACATTATCAGGGCCAGTAAATAGCTCCAAAATATGTGCAGCTGATGACGCAATGACACAATATTTCATATGTATACATGCATGCATTCACTTAGGCGCCAAGAACAACAATCATAAAACATCGGAATACGCCCGTATCGTTAAACCATCCTGCATGACTACGCAATGTGCTGGTCGGTATGCAAAGCACCTTACAGGCAGTTGCTCAATTATTATTTCAGTTTACTTTCTTGCACTTTGAGGCGAAGGGAAGGGAGATGCTTGTCCCTGTTTTGTCAAAAACAATTCATGGCATTTAAGCTACAGCTGTCACACAGGAAAAAAAAACACTGTTTTTCTCAACGACGTGATTAGCTTGTTAATCACGTGAGGCCGGTTCTCCGAAATGGCATCAAATGTATGCACATAAAGCACTGTCATTGATAGCTGAACCAGCAAACATGTTTATACATTATTGCAATAAAGCAACTGACCTTTGATGTATAGGGACGACTGAGTGTATTGTAACCTCTCCGAAATAGCGTGTGGAGTGCTCTGTTTGGTAAATAAATGAAATAAATGCAGATAATATCTAAAATGCGGCCACGCCATTTTTATGCTCAATATGGCATGTCCAGCTGCTTCTGAAGCAGCATGCATTTCCAGCCTCACGGCTTCACTGGCGCCAGATTCCGTGAATAAGCTACAATAACGAGAATTTCACTAGTGAAAGGGCGGGGGAAGGGCACTGGTAAAACGAACAGAATTTCAAGAGCAACTTGTCTAAGGCATTCGTAAGGAAAAATCAGAAAACGATAGCGTGTCTAAGCACGGTACATCTGTTGGGTGACCTTCGATCTCGCCACAAGAAGAAAATACGCCGCTAAAGAGTCGGAAGCAGAAGCAATGGCTAAGGCGCAATTTAAAATATAGAAAAGAAACACGCTAGCTTTGTGACATTACCGTTTATCCGATATCCGATGGCGAAAACAAAGCGCTTAGCAGCTATAAAATTGTCCAATTCACGTGCTTCTGAACTGACACACCGTATTAGAATTTTAGTAACAAGCATCAAAGCTTACCTTGTAGCAATCAGCCTGGCATGAATGAAGCCTTTGTACTGCCACCAAACTTGCACTTGTGGCCCCACTTCGTTAGGAATGTGCTCTTCCGTCACTCCCGACGCAGGTCATTTTAGAACATCGAAGGTTGTCCACTTATTTGCGACACGATCGAAACATGCCACTCACTGCACTCAGTACCACAGCACCACCTTTTTCGGAAAGCACAGCCATGCAGCCCACACACAACAAAACCTTCGTGGAGAAAATGGCTCCAGTTGTGACGGCTACGCAAATGTAGTCCGTAAGAAAAAGAGAGAGGTGTATCGTTCCGAGAGGAAACGGCAAACGTAAAGCAGAAACTCGCATATTTCGATTGTTTCCCCGAAAATACGAGCGCGTTTTGTCAAAATGATGAGAAATGTGTTATGATTTAAGGCTGCCAGTGAGACATGTGTATTTTCTTGCTTACCACAAGCAATGGACTACTTTTTGGAAACGAAAGTACACAGCGTAAACACGAGAGCTAGCTTTGGCAGCGCTTCACCTGATGCATGAAATCTGTTCCACGTGAACGTGGAAAAAGCGAGGGGCCGTCTCCAAAGGTCCTGCGGACTGTTCCGAGAAAAAAAAGCGTGGCTCTTTGCGGAAGAAAAGAACCGGAGGGCGGGGGGGGGGTGGGGGGGTGGACAGAGGGGGGCTCTTTTTTGTCATTTATTTTTTGGCTCGTCTTTGGCATTCTTTTGAGCAATGGTGGGTCAGCTGTAGAAAGAGTAGAAGCGATAGCCCTCTTTCGCGCCGCACTCGGACAAGACGAGGTAAAGAAAATAAAAATAAAAGTAAAGAACGTTGCTGACACATTCCAACAATCATTCGTTTAGCTATAACTTACAGTGAACATGCAATCTAGGCGCTTATTGTGGTACAGCTGGCACAAGTTTTGCATTAATGCACCACTATAATGCGCACGTATATACAATTGCTTTTGGCTTTCGCAACTGCAACATCGACGAAACAATAATAGTTCAGCTTGATACATCGTTTTAATGCGGATAATAATTAGCTCGCGCTGTAGGTAAATCGCGTATTAAATGAAATTACGATGCCATGAGAAAGCAGAACTCACCGCCAACCCTCCCTTACTCTAATTACTAATTGCTGGATGGGACGAGATATATGGTTCCATCGATTATGTGTGTGTATATAAATAACATTACGGGGTATTTATTGTTGCGCTTCGCGTGATATATTATCAGTCACCATACCGCGAGAAAATTATATATATATATATATATATATATATATATATATATATATATATATATATATATATATATAATATTGTGAGGAACTGCTCCTTAATTGGATGTCGACACATAAATAATATAATACACCTATGTATATGACTGTTAATTGCATTATGTGACTTTTGATGCATACTCCTTATATCGAGTATATAAAGCCATATACGGGCCACGGACGCCGTATATGGAAGTATCCTGCTACCGTATATGTTATATAAGGCGCAATATAAAGCCATATATGGCAGTATATAACTGCCTTATATGGCATATATAACGCCATATACGTTTATATCTGGCTGTATATGACCTTATATTGAACCTTATATGGCAGTATATAGCCTGATATAAGCGCTTATGTGTCCATATCTGGCCATATATAAAACATATCTGGCCCATATATGATATTTCCGTAAGGGTCGGTATGCTGATTGAGGTAACGAGGAGGCCCAGAATGGGAAGCGCAAACGGCGAAATATTGGACTTTTCAAAACGCAGGACACTGAAAATAGAGGTGCAGATCTGCGAAATCCCGCTGGTTACAGTTGTGGCGGCACACTCAGCGCAGCGTGCCCGATAAACCTAGTGCTACCCTCAGTGTCAGCTCAGCTGTTCATGACGGTGTGGATCATAATACAAGAACCAGCTGCCCAGTTTGGTAACTTCTTACCCTGCGCTACCCATACGACCGTAGCCTCGGTATGCTGATCTGCTGCAAACGCTAGTTGAATAAACCGTTGTTACGGGCCTATGTGAGAGTGGTGCTTTGGCAGACTCGACATCCAAAGAGTAAATGCGAAAGTAAAAACTGGCATCTTCGCAAGTATAGTACAATGCTACAAAAGAAATGAATCAGGGGGAAGCTTAAGCTTCGCCTTTGAGAGTCAGACCCGATACCTTTATCGTGCCTCGTTTGCATAACCTTCTCATTCCTCTGCCACGCACTTGAATCAAATAACTTCGTAGGCGTCATGGCACATTGTTTCACACCATGTATGCGCCTTTGTGGCCTCTCTCGCGGATGCTTGCAAGTTGGTGTAGAGCCCCAATCAGAACTTGCGCATGAGGAAACGTGCACAGCGTAGACGGCGTGAAATACGACGCCAAATTCTTCATACCAGTGGAAAATGCGAGTTCCTGCGACGGCGCGTTTTGCCCTACCGTTGACGTCAAAGCGCTTTCTCGAACACGCATACAAATGTTAAGCGCACAGGCATTTGGCACTTTCTAAATAAAGTTCTGGGGTTGTTTGAAATTCATCGTAATATAAATAATTTTGCTCGCAGAAGAAGAAATTTTACATATGTATATGTGTTAGTTAAATCGCAGTTTACGAGTTTCCCGAAGGATTTTACTTTGAGCAATTGAAAATTGTTCTTGAAGTACATGCGACATGGCGGATGGCTTCCGTGGTGAGCTCTGGATTGCTACAGCGGAAGCATGGTGGGTATCATGACATCCGCCGGGCACCTACGCCTACGCGGACGAGGATACCTTAATTTCTGTGGTACGAGCTCCTCCATGCCGTCAGGTTAAAGTTGAAAACTCATAAGAACTCTCAAAAATAACGCCGCATCCGTTTTCAGATCAGGCGTTATACCTGGACGATATATACGATCAGGAAGTCCCATTGACACACATATTATTTAGTATTTATCCTGGCATTTCGGCTGGAAGCCAGCCTTCTCGAAGGTGCAAGTTTTTCATGGGCACGTGGTGTAACTACACTTCACGAACATGTATAGTGGTGTGGAAAGGGGCTATAGCTTACAAAAAGAACAATACGAAACAGGGGTGTGCCTAGGAGGTACAGACCAGAGCAAAAACAACCTCTGCGTCATCACCTTGCCCCAGTAGCACCATGCAGCAGCGCCGAGCCTACTAGGTTGAAGACTGCGCGCCATTTATGAGACGCTGCTGTCACTTTAGTGTGTGCCTTTGGAGCCTCCGCAGTACCGCGAAGAACCGCTAAAGCAAAATGCCGTTGCTGCGTGCGAAGTGAAAGGGAGGAAGAGGGGGCGAAGGGCTGAAGACAGGTTGCTCTGGGCGCGGTCTGCCTTCTGAGAGCGGTCGGTGCAGAGGATGGCCGAGGAGGGTCGCGCACTGAATTTGACAAGAAAACGGAGGGTAGAGAAAGAAACGCAGAACATACACGGAAAAGGGTCCACTGGTGGGCTAGTTGGTAATGCATAAATTTTCAATCAATAGCGCACAGCAAACGCGGACGAAGAAGAGAACGAGACGGTACGCGACGCTACTAGAAGCTCAGCGATTTTTATTTCGTGTGCTAACATAGAGATATACAAATGCACACTGCTTAAGTTAAAATCGGAGGAGAGGGAGTAGACACACGACCCAAGTGATCCGACAAAGAAGCAGGCCGTTGGGGCGACATAAACTGCATTTCTTTCTCTGATAAATATACTGATGCACGACTAACAGCATCTCTATCTTTAATTTCTACCGCTTCGATTGTCTCTCTCCTAAGATGATCACGGTGTTTGGCCAGCCACCGCGCATGCTTCAATAAAGGTTTCCACCCACGACGAGCGCAATGCATAGCGAGGTAACTTGACACTTTTGAATTCTAAGTGTTGTTGCCGTGCTCACGCAAGTGATCCTTGATGCACCTCCCCGTTTGACCTACGTACTCCAGATGCACACGTGTACACAAAAAAATAAAGAAGAGACAAAAGCAGAACATAAGAAAACATCACGCAAAAGCAAGAGCTGTTAAGCTTGAAGGAACCGGACTCCGCGATACACTTACGTCCCCTCGCAAAATTGTATCATGCACTGCCCAAGCGAGCTCCAGTGGTATAAAAGACACACCTGCACCTTGTGCGCGTATAGGATGTGAACTTAGTAAGATATATCACATAAAAATCAAATGAGGACAACAAGAAACACGATGGGAAATTAAAAAATATGATATAATAAATGAAATTGCATGTAAAAACAAAAATAACAGGTATGCATAAGCACAGAAGAAACAAAAAAGGCAGAACGAACCATAAGTAAATAATAGGTACATAAAGATTATACAGCCACCCTACTCCTTAGGAAAAGCAGGAAAATCGCAACACAGAAAGGAGTCAGAGCAGGAGATACAATTTCTCCAATGCTATTTACTGCATGTTTGGAAGAAATCTCCACACGGTTAGACTGCGAAGAGACAGGGCTCATGGTAAACGGCGAATATCGGAGCAACTTACGATTTGCAGACAACGTAGTACTCTTAAACAATGATGGCGACGAACTGCAAAAGTTGATTGATGACTTAAGCCGAGAAAGCACTAAGGTAGGATTGAGGAGGAACATGCAGAAAACAAAGATAATGCTAAGCGGCATAGCAAAACAAAAGTGTCCTCACGATCGAAAACCACACAGTAGAAGTCGTAGAAGAATACGTGTATCTAAAACAGCTACTGACAGCAGAAGCTGCACATATAAAAGAAACCCACCGTAGAATAAACATTGCATGGCGCGCATAGGGGAGACATTCACACGGAAACCTACCTATACCACTCATGCGGAAACTGTATAATTACTGCAACTTGCCAGTACTGGCTTACGGGGCAGAAACGTGGAGAATTACAATGAAGCTAGAGAGGAAGTTAAGAACTGCGCCGTGGGCGATGGGACGAAATACGATAGGTGTTACACTAAGATATAGGAAGGCAGCCGAGTGCGTCAGAGAACAGACGGGGATCGCCGACATAATGAAGGATACTAAGAAGAAAAAATGGACATGGGCAGGCCACGTGATGAGAAGGCTAGATAACCGATGGGCAGTTAGAACGACGACGGAAGGGATACCAAGCCAGCGTCACAGCGGACGACTGAGAGTAAAATGGGGGCGCGAAATTGAGAAGTTCGCGGGCGTAAAATGAAATCAGTTCGCGTAGGACAGAGAAAGATGGCGAGTTCTGGGAGTGCTGCAGTGGACATAAGATAGTCTGATGATGTTGACAATGATAAATTGAAATAGGGGTAGTTCGACAATCACTGCCCATCGCGATAGGCGCGCCATGAATATGCACCAGACAGAAAAAAGAAAGTGAAAAGGGGGAAGAGTACGAGTTCCGCATGTTAAATGTGCACATACATTCGCAAGCGGAGCCCTGTGAAACAGATAATCAACCAATCAAAAGTTTATTTAAAGTGCCCAGGAAGAACAGTAACGTCTCTGTACTGGCGCACGCAAAAAAAATAACAAGAAACAGTAGAATAAGGACACTCCTCAGAAGAAAATACTAATAAACAACAACAAAAGCTAGCATTAATAATGAAATATATCGGATGCAAAAACGCTATCCAACTGCACATATCCTACAATTCTCAGGCAGCATAAAGAAGAAAATTTTTAACAGTGTACGACACTATGTTAATACAGTGCAAATCTCGGAGCAGAACAGCGACTGCGAGCTGTAAAAAACATCGAGATCTGAAAAGTAAGCATCGTAAAGATGTATCCTGTCAACGGTGGAATCTTCACAGAGGCAGGCGGTTACATGAAAAGAGCATTCTCTCTGGTCAGCTTACGTGGAATTCGGATATTAAGGCATTTGAGCAAAACAGGGCAGGATATGATACCATGCACAACCCTAAAAAGAAATAACAGATCAGCACGTCTTCTCCGGCAGTGTAGTGATAGCAGGGACATTGATCCAAGAGGGTCCGTGCTAGAATCAGGGCCATTTCTAGTGAACCGATGGTTATAGACGTTCACGAATTTTTTTCTGGAATCGCTCAATGGCGTTGCTGCTGGAATTGGAAATTCCACTTCAGATCGCAGATGCACACTCAAGTTGAAGAAGACATATAGCGATGTAGAATTTGCGGAAAGGCATAGGAAAACGGGATTGTCTAGACATTCTGCAAACACAGCCTTGAGTACGAAGTCCCTGCAAAGCAACACACTTAGTGTGAGCAGAAAATTGTAACGTGCTATTAAAAAGAATACCTGGAACATTGATCTCACAAACCTTACACAACGACACAGAAATGACAGAATATGAAGATGGCACGCTAGATATTTTTCAAGTGAAGCTCATGACCTTGGTTTTTGAAATATTTAGGGAGAGGTTTTGCTCCAGCACCATTCAGAAAAATAACGCAAATCGAATTGCAACAAGCGACAATGGACAAATTCCCTAAATATCTTGATGTCATCAGCACACAAAAGGAAAGAATTCCGAAAGGCACAAGGAACATCATTTACATAAACTAAAAAGGGGAGTGCGCCCAATACCGCCCCTGGAGGAACCCCCCTAATAGCTATGTACAAAGAAGACGTTTGCCCATTTACGGCCACACGATATGATCTATCAAGAAGATGGCTGTGTACGAGATTCACAATTGAACAATGCACATCGAAGGGCGGAATTTATCCATAAACAGCGAATGGCTGATCACGTCAATTGCTTTTTTAAGGTCAGACTTAAGAGCGCCAACCTGTCCTCTCTGCGATATAGGCGTGGAGATTTGCATCATGAAATTGGCAATATTGCCACCGGCATATGTCCATGCCAACTGTCCAGTACGACTGGCATATTCTATCACGTGCCGAAAAGAACTGTTCCACCTCGGAGAAGGAATGCCGCGGAGTGGTGTGGGCAACAATGGAATTTCGCTGTTACATCTATGGCCGTCACTTCAAAGTGGTGACCGGCCACGAGCCATTGTGCTGGTTAACCAATTTACGCGATCCATCGGGACGACTAGCACGCTGGAGCCTTCGCTTGCAGGAATTCGACCTCAGCATCGTGTACAAATCCGGTCGCAATTGCACGAGGATGCTGATTCGTTGTCGCGCGCACCAACCGAAGTGTATTATCCTGAGGATGATGAGGATGATAGCGGCTTCCTTGGGGCCTTAACCGCCACCGACTTGATTGCACGACAATATGAGGACGCCTTAATCCGCTCAATTATCGAAAATCTAGGACGCAAGTCTTCCTTGCCTCGACGCCTTTCTCGCAGTCTCGTGTCGTTTAGCCTGCGATGTGCTGTCCTGTACAAGAAGAACTCGAGCAGTTACGGCAAACCCTACCTTCTCGTTGTACCAACAGACATGCGCGATGAAATCCTTCAAGCCTGCCATGACGAGCCGACATCTGGCCACTTGGATTCCTCGCGAACTCTTGCCAGAGTCAAACAAGCATACTACTGGCCCCGACTTCCGGCATCTGTGAAGCGTTCCGTCAAAAGCTGCCATGCCTGTCAACGTCGACGTCGCAAATCCCCACCACTGAAACCCGCGGGACTGGTGCAACCGATCGCACCGCCTAGGGTATCATTCGATCTAGTCGGCATGAACTTACTCGGGCCTTTTCCGTTATCATCGACCGGCACAAGTCCATTATAGGCCCCACAGGTTATTTAACACGGTACGCTGAGACAAAAGCCCTACCTCGCGCTACGGCTGCCGACGTTGCCCAGTTCCTTATAGACCAAATTGTTCTTCGACATGGTGCCTCTGCAAGCGTTATTACTGACAGGGGAGCACCTTTCACATCCAAGCTGATTGATGACGTGTTCAAGCTGAGCTACACAAGCCATCGCGAGGGAACCGCGTATCACCCGCAGACCAACGGCTTGACGGAACGACTGAACAAAACCATCGCCGACATGTTATCAATGTACGTAGATATCCAGCACAAAACGTGGGATCAGGTGCTACCGCACGTAACATTTGCGTACTAAACTGCCACTCAGGAAACAACGCGCTTTACACCGCTTAGTCTTTTCTACGGACGTGATGTTCAGACCATGTTAGATGCCATGCTCCCACACGACTCGACGCTTGACTCACTCCTGACGCTGAACAGCTTACCTAGTTCGCCGAACAATCTCGCCAATTGGCACGCCTGCACATCACGCAGCAGCAAGGCACAGACGCACGGCTCTACAATCTTCGCCATCGACATGTGCTATACGGTATAGCCCGGGCGATCACGTTTGGGTGTGGACTCCGATTCGGTGCAAAGGGTTGTCCGAGAACCTGCTTAGTTAATACTTCGGTCCCTACAAAGTGTAGCGCCGCGTTGGTGACCTCAACTACGAGGTTATTCCGGACAGCGTTATGTCGCCACATCGTCGAAAGCACCACTCTGAGGTTGTGCACGTTGTACGACTTAAGCCTTATTTTACGCGTTAGTACGAGATAACCTCAACCTTAGTCCTTTTTCATCTTCCGTGCACTTCCTGTTAGCTTTTCTTTTTTTGTTTTATTTGGCTGTGCCTGTAAGAACTCCTGTGCATCGGTACGACGCCGTTTTCAAAATGGGAAGAATGCCATCGGTATATGTGCGGCGGGTGCGAGCTTGCATGGACAGCAAAGAAAGGAAAGGAAGAAATTGCTCTTGGCTCAGCGCGCGCCCCAGTCGGAGCCATCTTGCTCGGCTAGCAGTGCTTGTCAACCTGATAGTGCGGTCCCTGCTGTCAAAGTCCTTTGTGTGGCACGTACGTGACAATATTAGTGACACTTGGGCGACCTGCGAGAAGCCCATGTTGATTCGCAATCAATGAATGTGTCACATAAAAATGCGTTTTGTGTACAGCAAGCTCAAAAAAGTTTGATCCGGCACAAAAAGAGAAATCGGGTGGTAAATCGAGATGTCACTTTTACAGCCAGACTTAAATACTGAAAAACACAAGCATGCACATGCAAGGAGAAGTTGAAGCAGCATGCAGACACTTATTAAATATTGTAGTCAATGCTGATACAGTTTACTGCCATAGCCTTTGAGTATGGATGGCTTAAGGGATGCCATCTGGGTCAGTTGAAAAGAATGGTTTCAAGCACTTAATGCATTCTGAAATGAGATCTTGATCTAGCGACACAGCACAAGCTGTGCCAACTGCCTTAACCTGTTGACCGTTACTAGCTATACATAGTCAAAAGAAGACGCGTGCTAGACACGGACACAAGGGACGCAGATAAGCTGTTCGTGTTCTTTCTTTTTCGCCTCTGTGCTTCAGTTCAGTTGCTTCAGTTCGCTTCAGTTGTTAGTCGGCGTTCGTGTTGTTCACTTCTCCCCTTGTGTCCGTGTCTTGTACGCCTCTTCTTTTGACTACGGATCCTTACCAACTCGCTCAACTTTCTGTCCTTTTACTAGCTATACAGAGTGGAGACGTATAAACAGGTGATAAATGCATGGCAAAACGGTCAGCGACGGCTTGAACTTCTACTCCATTTGAGTCCAGCATTCTGAAGGGCTCGCCTGTTTTGCTCGACCATTTGCGACCATACTCCCAAAACATAGTCGACCTGCCAGAGGTGTATTTTCTGAAAATGAAATATACAAACTGTGATCCCGTTTATATAGACGTTTACAGAGTTCCAAAACGACAGAAATATTCCTTTCAATGAGTTTATGGAGAGCGTTTATACTTCGTGTGTGCACGATCTTGATGCTTCTGTGCAGTTATAAGTTCTGATGAGAACCAAGAGGGATATTTACAAGAATTAGTTGCATACTGGGGAATGAACTGGAGCATGCCGGCCAAAATAAGTTCCGTAAACTTATGGACGTCACCATCAAGATTGGGTTCGTGAGTTCCCACTGACCAACCTGGGGTCTTCAAGTCATTGTACAAGTCAAGGTATTCCGCTCGCTTGAAAGCAAACCTGAGCGATTTGCCGATTTTTCCCGGAAAGCTTGGTTTTTCTGCTGACATACAGAGTGTCAGTTTGAATGGTGGGTGAAATTTATCAGGAAGGACAAGACAGATGTGACAGTGCGATGCTGCGACAGGTTGATTATAGAAATACGCATATCGAAGACGTTACCGCAGGAATTGGCGATACCATTGTGCTGCTGTAGGGAAATGAAGGCTAAAAATCTAACAATAGGCGGCACTTGTTCTTTAAGAAATGATGAGAATGAGGAAATTCAGGTGTATTACAATCCTTCAAGGTGTGTTGAAATTGCCAAGTGGACGAATTCTGTGCTTCCTATGTGAAATTAACAAATTTTAAATAGCGGAGATGATCTGAGCAAAAGCGATTGGTGAAACGCTAGGTGATACGCAGAAAACCACAATCAACAATTTTTCACAGCGCTCAAGACTAACTCCGACCCATACCGATTCAGAAATTGTTTCTATGTCCTTTCGTGTAGCAGATATTAGAGAACTGCCCATAGCCATCATTACACCGCTACATTTTTGTTCAGCTGCACAGAAGTCCCGATCACTGTGGAAGGTGGTCACGTGAAGGAATAGTCAGTGGAACGAATTTCACTCCATAGCCACGTTTAAAAAACCACAATAACATGGAAGGAAGATCAAACAACATTAGAAAAGTATTCACGCGTCTCAATGCGAAGACCACGAGCGTGTTGAATAAAGATATACAAATCACGCGGTACCATTGCTTACGGGTACTAACTCTGAGGGATGGAGGATGTCTTCGTGCAGAATCCCACAGAATGGCTTGATAATGCAGACGCACGGCCACATCGACGGGTCAATGTGGCCGGGTCAAAATAATAACACTAATAATAATATTATTAAAAGAAAGCCAGATAAAAGATGAAACATTGAGGACATATAGTCGCTTGCGTCGTTATTTGGTTTAGTTTTCTGGAAGGGTAAGCACGATGGTTGGCCTGTATTTTCATTGATGCTCCTAGACAGTCTGTACTTTGTGAATTAGGTAAGATTCGCGAAATTCCCGGTCATGATGCTTTTTGACATCTTTCGGTATGACAAGATCCATAATATCACCTAGAAAATGAGTCGTGCCCTTCACTTTAGCAGGTGTTGGTGGAATGTCTTTGATTAGGTTATCCATGAAACTGGATATTGTTTCCATTACAGTAGCAATACTTGAATTTATTGGTCTCCCTGCGTTGCCTGCTTCGTGTATTTTGGCCAGCATGTAAAATGTTCCCGGCCGCGGACTTAAAGCTTCGAGTGACGCTGCAGTTTCTTCGGTAATTTTATTGTCTTTGAGAAGAGGGATAAATTTATAGAGTTCTTCGTTATCCAAATCTGTTGTCTGGTCATTATCACTTCGACTGTAGAAGGAAGTATCGCCTAGATGTCTGTCGGCATCTGTGATGTAGCGACATTTATTTTTATAACAATTGCGCCGCCTTTGTCTGATGGTGTGATTATTATCTTCGATTGTTGGCTTAAAGCACGTAGCGCTTTGTCTCATCTTGCGGAAGGTTTTATTAGGACGAAATTTCTAAGGGCTGTTTCGTTGTGTAGGAGGAGATCAATGTCGTAGTGATGGTTCTCGGATGTCTTTGCTTGCGTCCTATGTTTTTTTTTTCTTGGTAGTATTTGGTTTGACGTAGAGTGGGGGAAAATTCTCTAGATCTTTGAAAACACGGAACTCGTATAATCTGCAGGTTCTCGTATAAAACTTTCAGCCTTTTGATGACACATGATGTTCCACGTCGATCAATGCGATGTCAGAAATATTTACTCTATTGGAAACTTTGGGATTCAGGCTCTGTTTTACCAGGGAGCTGCTTGTGGTTCGCTTGTGGTTCGAACCAGACTTAAATTTAGGGGAAATCATACCATCAAGAGCCTAAGTAATTCCGTCCCTACGTAGCTTTCTTTGTTTTAATGGTGTTATTTCGCACCCTTTCATTTCTGCGAACCTTCTAAAAGCCCCATTTGAGAGGCCGTCAAGCAATTTCCGCTCCGCGCAGGTCAGTTGTTGGGAGCTCGCGTGCTCTACAATGATATATAAAAGCTGCATAGACGTTTCGCGAACGCATTGCACCCACCAAGCTTTAAGGTCTGGCTGCATGTCGGAGGTCACTGGTTTAATGCAAATACGTATCCAGTTTGGAACAACATCACATTTTAAATACAACTGTATGGAATTAACATGGCATTGGTATCCGATTCGCTTACCAACTGTCTTTGTGGCCTTCAAAAAATTCCGCGACACTACAGGCACACTGTCAACGTAAAAGTCATCTCTGGAGATTTTGTCCAGTCAGTTAGTGGGGTTCTGCACGGTGGCTGAAAAAGTCCTTCTTAGATAGGAGCGTGGTTACAGTGAAACCTATGGAACTGCTCCTGATCCACGCGTCAGAGGCACTGTCACAATTGGGATGATCGGTGTTGTTGCGGGTGGCGCCTGTTGTGATCGATGTGATGTGTGGCCCGTGGAGTGACCTTCCGTTGCTGTGTCTGTTCGAGTGTACCACCGGCCCAGCGTTTGGTGGGGATGACTTGCCATGAGCGCCACACCGTCGAAGCTGGGTGGAGGCCGTCAGCGGCCGTAACGCGATACGGCAGAAGCCACTCAAAGCCGTGGTTGATGAAGGAAGGCAAATGATTTCGCGGAAATGCTGTCGAAGAAGGTTGTTGAACAGGCAAATGTCCCTATTGCACCTCTCGATGAATGGGCGGTTACTTCTAGCCTAGCGGTGGTCACACACTTTTTTGATATTTTGAACAGTCACAGGCAATGATGCCCCAAAGGGCTCGATACCGTTTGAGGGCCTCTCCAGCAGAAATATGGCATAGATGTTTGGTGCCGACGTGCAGGCCGAAGAGGTGGTCATTTCTGCTACGAGGTTGAGCAGGGAGCAGACGTCTTCGATTTTAGCACCACGTTCAGAGATGAGCGCTGGCGTTCCTTTCCTGCCAGGGTCAAAGTGGTTGTTAAGTTTACTTGCATTTGGAACCCGCGAAGATGATCCATGTTGTTGTACACTTAGGGAGTTGGAAACTTATGTTTGATGCTGTGAGGAAGCCCGTAGCCTTTGCAGGAATATTGCATAAATGCCTCCCTTGCTATCGGGACATAAATACGATTAGAAAGTCGCAGGGACAAACATATTATTTAGTATTTATTCTGACGTTTCGGCCGGAGATCAGCCTTTTTCAAAGGTGAAAGTTTTGCGCTGGCAAGTGGTTTAACTACATACACTTCACGAACATGTACATTGGGGTGGCAGTCGAAAGCGGTTAATTGTTCACAAACGAGATTACAAACAGGAGTGTGTCCAGGAGCCAAAGGCCAGTGCAAAACGACCTCTGTGTCAACAACTAGCCCCATTAGTACCGTGCAGCAGGGCAGAGGCTACCAGGCATAAGACCGCGTGCCATTTGGGAGATGATTGCACTGCAGCGACTTTAGTGCGCGCCATTACAGCATGCGCAGTGCCGTACAGAACCGCTGAAGGAAAATGCAGGTGATGTGTGCGAAGTGATAGGGAGTGAGGGGTGAGGGGAGAAGACAGGCTGCTCTGTGCGCGATCGGTCTGCAGTATAATGCAGAGGATGGTCGTGCATTGTGATTGACAAGAAAATGGAGGGTATAAAAAGAAACGCAGAACATACGGGAAAACACTGAATGGCTTGGGTCCATGAAAGCAATTACGCATATGCACACACGCATACCAAAAAGAAAAAAAAATGTAAAAATGAAGTAACGAAAAACATTACGCACAAGGGGGAGCTGTTCGGCCTGAATGAATCGCAATCCGTGACATACGTGCTCTTGCAAAAGTGTGTGAGGCACTGTTCAAGCGAGCGCCAAGGGTATACAAGACATACCTGCACCTTGTACAACTGTGGAGTGTGAACGAAGTAAACCATACAAGATTAAAATAATATGAAAACATCAAGAAACTTGAAGGCAAATTAAGATATTGTAAGATAATAAATAAAAACGAATGCAATAAGAACAAATGCGAACAAACAAAACATGAACCACAGATATAGAATAAAATAGGGGGAGGCCGACAATAATTCCTTCGTTGCAAGAGGAGCACCATGAATATGCACCATAAACAAAAGAACTGTAAGAGAAAAGGGGAAGTAAGAGTTCTGCGGGCTTAATTAAAGTACACATATATTCCTGCTCATTTCCAGTTTCATTCGGAGCTCATCAATAAAGGTTATTACATATCCGGCGGAGGTGCGATGTACATTCTGAAACCTAGGATTACGCAAGCGGTGGTTGCGAGCAGTGGTGCCTGACGGCGCCAGCCGCGCAAATATTGATTAGTCCTGAGTCGATGCATCAGCGAGGCACACCCACCTTCAACTGCTCCGATGAATACGGAGTAGAAGGTTGCCTCTCGTTATCAAGAGGGTGGGCACCCGCAAAAAATGGGGAAACAGTCCCAAGCTCGGTTACGTGAGCTTCTACTTAACGGGTGTCACCAGTGCGATACGAGAACCATAAATTTTATCTTCGCACTTGGTCACAGTTTAAGACCCATATTACGCAAATGTTCGGTTGTCCTGCGGCACGAAAGCTACGTGCCAAGGAATGTCTGAGCAGCAGTTCCCACGAAGCCAGCGAAAACTTCACTAATTACAACGAGCACGTTGTTTGCTTTTACAAACACTTCGAACTTCCGATGGCCAAGTCTGAAAAGAACCGTCACATCATGAAAACTATCCAAGGTAAATTCATTTAAAATGCTTCTCTCAAAAAGCCCGCAAACCTTCGTCGAAAGCTGCTGATTAAGCGCGATCTGTGAGGAATTCAGCAGGCGCTATTTCTTCACTCGACGTTCTTCATGCATAAGGCCTCCGTCTCAAGTTTAGAGGCACGCTAAAACCAGCAACAAGCATCTTCTCAGCGAAATGAAGGAATTCATATATGGTGGAGACGCCCACCAGCTACCCCTGCTGAGCGCCGTCCAAGGGCTCCTGTCTACTCACATGGGCTCCCAATTTTCGTCAGATCTTTTAGGAAGCAAACCAGTCTCCTCTGCAGCCACCTCTTTTGACATCTTCACCGGCAGCGTTTGCGGTCGCACCACGTCCAGTGTATGCAACCAGTTCCGTATCAATTGGTGGACTCTAGCAGACACCCGACAATCGCCCGGTGTGCGACTCCTGCGGTATCACTGGCCACGTGAGTTAATTTTGGGAGTTGATGGATCTTCTCCCTCGATGGTTCCAATGTCCGCGACGACACGTTGAAGGACGGAATCTGGAGCAAGATCTCCTCACAGCAAACACGTAGGTTTATTCAAACTGTACACTATTTACAAACCCGGCCGGGGCGGCCAGTACTCTCACAGATATTTCAACAACACCACTGGGCTCAAACCACACCAAGTGGTTCATTCCGAGCCCTCAATGTTTGCACTTAGACGGGAACAAGCACCAAGCTTTAAAACTCCATCATATCTCGTCAGAGGCAGTGCCAAGCTCGACCTCTGACCACCTTGCCGCGTCTGCGACCCGAGTTAGCGCTAAGGTCTCCTCTCCCTCTCTTATCTCTTCTCTGTTAAATACACCTGATCGCTTCTGCGACCGCCTTCCGGGACGAACCCATATGCAGCGCTTCACCAATCAAACCCGTGTTCACTCTCTCGACGAGAGCCTATGGTTACGCCTTCGCGTTCCCGCACTTCTACCCGCTTGCTGCATCGAGCTTCCTCGAAAGATATTATCGGCCACTAATCCCCTGATCAGTTAGCAGAACTCTGCAGCAGGCCCACATTGCCACTCTATTTGCCAGACAGCATGCAACGAAGCCGCCACTCCAAGAGAACTGATAGACAGGTCTATTGTACCAAAAGCACTTCCGTACATTTCCACGGCGGGGTCATTTCTCCCGAACGGGCCACCCTTGGCGACAAGTCGACCGCGCCAGAAGGTCAAGGGATTACTTTGACAGGGTGCCCCCGCTGTTCTAGCAAGCGACTACCCCCCAGTTCCTTTCTCGGATGCCCCGTTTCCTCCGAAAATGCTATACAATGCCTCAGTGAAGAGTCCTCTCACCCGTCCTGTCCCCTCTGCTGTGCAGCTATGTACGTCACAGCAATTACTCACCGCGTGCGTCGCGGGAACAAAGCTGCCACTTTTGCTACGTACTGAGAGAATACGACGACGTTTCTACGGAAAAGCCATGCGCCGTCGCCGATCTACCGCTGAACATAACACCTTCCAACCCAAGAATGTTGTACGTACACTCGTTGTACGTACAACATAACAAAAAACTTCCCTGCGGGCGGGTTGACGGGAGGCGTACGGGGTCACATTACGGTAACACATCTGCACTTAGTCATCGTTTCCCAATCTCATCGCTCGCAACTTCAACAAAAGCACACACACAACAACAAGAACAACAAATAACATTACAGAACATCCTATAAATCATGATACAATACTGAAACGAACACTGCTGTACCGTTGTCAACTGTTTGTGGATTGTCTAACGCTCCAAGTCGCTCACTTGCGAAAGAAAAAAAAGAAAATAACACACACAGTCACTAAGGCACATGATTACTTTGACAGGGAGTCCCCGCTGTTCTAGCAATCTCGGATGCCCCGTTTCCTCCGAAAATGCTCTACAATGCCGCAGTGAAGAGTCCTGTCACCCGTCCTGCCCCCCCCCCCCCCCTGCTGTGCAGCTATGTACGTCACAGCAATTACTCACCGCGTGCGTCGCGGGAACAAAGCTACGTACTGAGAGAATACGACGACGTTTCTACGGAAAAGCCATGCGCTAGGACGCCGTCGCCTGCTCTTCCCTGCCGATCTACCGCTGAACATAACAACGTGTTACGAATATGTTGCAAACGCGGGCGGCCAGGCCGCACCGCAACGAACGGACAGGCGTCGACCAGCAAAAGACGTGCGTTTACTCGAAGCACGCTAACTTAAAGGAAAACGAGGTGGGGAAGAAGGACGAAAGAAAGATAAGAGGCATGCGCAGTGTTCGACTGCGCATCAACAACTGGTGGCTTGCAAGCTGCAGCATTTCCCTTTTCTTAGAATCCATAATGCTCCACGGGTTTTCTTTCACGGGTGGAACGACGTAGCTGTGGTCGAACATCTGCTGCGACGTCCGGCGGTGCTGACTGAAGGGTGGCCGTTCCGTCACTGGGCTGCGCACCGGTTCCCTCGGGGTCATTGCTTGACAGAGTAAAGGATTTTCTGTCTCGAAGTCGTTTGCGAACTTGGTCTGCGTGCCGGTGCACGATGCCATTGTCGGTCTCTACAGACACCACTCTCGAACCTTCCGTTGACTTGACATTGCCCGGGGCCCACTTGTCACCGGCTCCGTAATTTCGAACATACACGGCATCTCCTGGCGCGATCGTCCATTGCTCGCAGTCCAACGTCGTCCGAGGTGCTGGCAGCTCCCTGGGGGGAAAACACATATCAAGCCTTGTTCGCAATTTGTAACCCAGAAGCATTTCCGAGGGGGAAAGTCCGGATTCTTGCGGCGCGTTCCGATAATGGCATAGCAGCCTCGCTAACGATGTGTGAAGGTCTGTCGTGCCAGCCTTCTTTAATCCGTCCTTTACAGTGCGCACCGCGCGCTCAGCCATTCCGTTGCTCTGAGGGTGGTAGGGAGGAGTGCGAATATGAGTGATACCATTTCGGTGCATGAACTCAACAAATTCCCGGCCGACGAATTGCGCGCCGTTGTCAGAGACAACTGTGCGTGGTAGCCCGAAACGGCTGAATAGGGTGCGCAGCGCATCGACAGTGCTCCGGGATGTTGCCTGCCCCAAAGGAATGGCCTCCAACCATTTGCTATGAGAATCAACGACTATCAAAAGCATCTTGCCCAGAACAGGCCCTGCGAAGTCGACGTGTAGTCTAGACCATCTCTCCAGCGTTTCCGGCCAGCTTACTGGCTTCTGTGCAGGTGGCATTGGCAACGCCTGAACGCAGCTTTTACAACTCGAGGCAATTCTCTGAATGTCGTCGTCTAGCCTGGGCCACCAGAACTTTGACCTCGCAACCGCCTTCATGGTAGAAACGCTTTGATGGGCAGCATGCAGCAATTTCAAAAGGCTCGTACGGACCACTGATGGTACTACAACCCGGTGGCCTCGGTACAACAGCCCCTGATGAACTGAGAGCTCGTGCCGCTTTTTGTGGTATTCTGCAATGTCTCGTTCATAGGTGCTTGCACCTCTTGGCCAGCCATCGACGACATACCTGTAAACCGCAGCAAGCGTGACGTCCGCAGCTGTCGAGGCTTGTAGTTCCTTCACCGGAATAGCCGGTTCGTCCCACTGGTGCAGCAGGAGCACGAACTCCGTCGAGTTTTCCTCGGCACAGACTTCGTGCTGCAAAGGTTGAGGCAAACGACTCAGTGCATCAGCATTTACGAGCTGTTTACCGGGCTTGTATTGCAGACGATACTTGTAAGCGCCTAGGAGGAGCGCCCACCTTTGAATTCTTTCCGCGTCCATTGCGGGTGTTTGACGATCTGGTCTTAGTAAGCCCAGCAGCGGCTGGTGATCAGTAACAAGAACAAATTCTCGCCTGAGAAGGTAATCCCGAAACCTTGTGACACCAAATACAAGAGCGAGTGCCTCTCGCTCAATTTGAGCATAGTTTTTTTTCGGCAGCTGTCAACGTTCGGGATCTGAATCCGATAGGCCGCGGCTCACCGTCAATGCGATGGAAGAGAACGGCACCAATGCCGTAGGGCGACGCGTCGCATTCTAACAGGAGAGCTCCCGGTCAGGATCGAAATGGGCAAGCACAGGCGCTGAACAAAGCGAGTCTTTAGCACTCTTGAACGCAGCCTGTTCCTTTGCACCCCACACCCATCTGGCTGCGTTTTCCAGAAGCTTGTACAATGGTGCGAGCATCGTAGATAAGTTAGGCGTGAACTTGTTATAAAAGGTTATCAAGCCTAGGAATGAACGAAGTTCACTGACGTTCCGCGGCTCGCGGGCTAATCTGATAGCCTCGACGTTTTTCTCGAATGGGTGTAAACCCGTCGCATCGATACGATGGCCAAGATAAGCTACGCATGGTTCATGGAAACGGCACTTGTCTAAACGCAGCTTGATACCATGTTCGCGGAAACGTTGTAACACGGCTCTTAAGTTTATGTGCTCTCCGCTCCTCTAGGACACGAGGACGTCGTCTAGGTATGCCTGCACTCCCGTTAGGCCTTGCAAGACGCTTTCTATTGTTTTCTGGAAAATTGCGGGTGCTGAAGAAATACCAAAAGGCAGCCTGTTGTATCGAAACAGTCCTTTGTGAGTGTCGATAACTGCCAATTTTCGGGAATCTTCGTCCAAAGCTATTTGATTGTATGCATCTCTGAAGTCTAGGATGCTCAACTGCTCGCCACCACGCAAATTAGCAAACATGTCATCTATCACGGGCAGCGGATAGTGTTCTACCTCACACACGGGGTTTAACGTGACTTTAAAATCGCCACATATTCTTACTGCCCCATTATTTTTTAGCACTGGGACTATCGGCGTGGCCCATTCAGAGTGCGATACGGGTGATAAAATTCCCTCGGCCACCAACCTGTCCAACTCGTTCGCAACTTTTTCGCGCAACGCAAACGGAACTTTTCTTGCCTTGCAAAATTTAGGCGATATTCCATCCCGAATCAGAAGACGCGCTTGTGGTCCCTTGACGAGTCCAAGGCCTTCTGTGAACAGGTCTGCGAACTCTTCTTTGATGGTAGTGTCCGCGCTCTTCGGAACGGCGAGTGCAGCAACATGGCAGAGGGAGTGCCCTTCGGCATTCAGCTCCTGTAACAAGTCACGACCACAGAGATTACACCATGGCAGCCTAACACCACTAACCTGCACGGAACGGTTGCCGCCTTGTAGGAAACTTGCAGAGGCAGTACTCCAAGAATTGGGAGCTTTCCAAGATAGCAAGACAGCTTAATCTTTGATTCCTGTAGCGGTGGCCACTGTTGACGGTGGGCTTCGTAGACATTCTTCGGTACCACACAGACTGGAGAGCCAGTGTCTATGTCCATATTTATTTTCACGCCATTCCACTTAAAAACTTCTTGAATGGGTGGTACCAGTGTAGTAGCAGTGGTTACGGACCAAATTTGCGACGCATCACTGTCGCTTTCACTACTTATGCCCTGTGCTATCACGGCCATCGTTCGGTTCGTGGTTTTGTGCTCTTCGCACATCCGAGCCAAATGTCCTTGGCTGGCCGCACTTGAAACACCTGTGCTTGCGGACTGGGCATGCCGTATGGCGGTGACTCGATCTACCACAGCATTTGCACTGTTTCCCGTTGCTGTGACCTTCGAACTTCCGAGATGCCGACTGCTGCTGTTGCTTTAACCTTAAAATAGTTCGTTGCTCTGCCGACGCCGTGCCCATAAGTTTTGCATCTTGTTCTGCGCTTTCTGCTGCCAGCGCCAGTAACTCCGCCTCCTTCAGAGTCAATTCTTTCTTCGACAACAACTGCATTTGCAGATTCTTTGACTGCACTTCGCATACGATCCGGTCCCTTAACATCCTGTCCCTCATTGTGCCGAAATTGCAGTTTTGGGCGAGCCTCCGGGTTTCTACTATGAATGCATGAACTGACTCGCCTTCCTGCTGACATCGGTTAAAGAACTTGAAACTTTCTGCCAATTCATGGGGAGTAGGATCATAATAATCCTTCAGCACGTTCACAACTTGCTCATACGTTGGCGTGCTCGGCTTCTCTGGCGCAAGTCTTCCACACAAAATATCGATTGTTTTCGATCCAAGTGCGGCTAAAAGCAGTGCTCTCTTCTTAGAATCATTAGTGATTTCATTCGCTTCATAATAAGCTTCAGCTTTGATAAGGTAGGACGACCACTTATCTCTGTCTTCGCTGAACTCCGGTAGCGCTTAACTCATGGTGCTCCGTGGGTCCTTTTTGTCGTCTTGGTCGTCCGTGAAAGAAGTTCTCGTCGCCACTGTTGCAAACGCGGGCGGCCAGGCCGCACCGCAATGAGCGGACAGGCGTCGACAAGCAAAAAACGTGCGTTTACTCGAAGCACGCTAACTTAAAGGAAAACGGGGTGGGGGAGAAGGACGAAAGAAAGATAAGAGGCATGCGCAGTGTTCGACTGCGCATGAACAACTGGTGGCTTGCAAGTTGCAGCAGAATATACCACAGTCACTTTGTCTTCACGGCAATCGTCAAGCTGTCCCATCCAATGGTGCCCCATATTCGTGCTTCTCACCACGAAATGACTCAAACTTGTAGCCTACATGCAACGTCGCTCATGATTTTTCTTCCCCACGATGTTGACATCTTTCGTTCTCCTAACTCTCAATAGTGGCTTGACTCAACTACTCGTCTCCAAGGCTGAAGACATGCCCCTCACTTTAAGTCGGGGTGAGTTCCTTCGGAGTGTCATTGTGCCAAGAATGTGGTCATCTTCAACGCACCATTCGACAATTCCTGTTAAAATATAAACGCACTGGCTTCCAGCCTACGCCAGATGTCTTCGACCGCTCAGTAAATGCCCTCCTGAGCCCTCTGAGCTCCTCAACGTGCTACGAAAATCCCAGTCGAAGTTCCACTGTGGACAATAGCCGCTGGGTGACGCACCTACTGTGCCTCAGGACATCGAAACCTGCAAGGAAAGGCCACACTACACCAGATCGTATGTGCCACTAGCGGAGGGCCGTGTTATCGAAAATTGGTAATCGAAATGCTTATGCATTCACTGGTTCAACCTTCCATATTGTGGCGGGGCGTGACCTGTACTACTGGTAAAAAAAGAGCGCTCCGTCCTATTTTGAATAGAGTGCCGAGGTCCTCATAAAATGAATCGTGCAGACGTCTGAATTGTTTGCATTGCGCAGAGTGTTTTTTCTTGCTTGATTTACGCTCAAGGTACTCGGAAGTGCCTATGCTGCAGCCGATTGCATTAAGACAGATGTAGTAACGCAAAACGAACTATATGAATTTTACGTTATGCCGTAGGGGCTTTGCAATGCCCATGCTACTATAGAAGGACTGATGGGCAGTCTCTTTCATGGAGTGAAGTGAAAGACATGCTGGCGTTACCTTGAACTACGCTGTAATATTTGTCCCAGATTTTCCCACTCAATCTCCTCTCTTGAACAAGTCTGCAGTGAATCACCGGCGCAGGCCTTCACCTGAAATTGAAGAAATCTTCCTTTTGAGCCAAGCAGCTCAGAATACAGAGAAGTGTGTTGTCGAAATATGCCATACTGCAGGGCGCATCCAAACTACGCGCCGTCACCGACTTCCCACGTGCCTGAGAGAACTACGAATGTTCATCGGGCCTACCTCTCTCGTCATTTTGTCCAGAATTTTACAAGATTCCTCGCGTCACAGCCACTCTGGGTGTGATACAAGCCTGTGTACTTGGCCCTCGGCTTGCCACGAATCCTTTACAACAATGTGCCCTTACTCACATCGCCTCCCGTACCGCGCCATTTCACAACAGTGGTCCCAAGGAGGTCCACGCCGACGGCAGTGGCGTACGACTTGGTGCAGTACTGGCACAGAAAAAGCGTGGGCATGATTAATATGAAGTGGATTGTGCAAGTCGAACAATCACGAAGCGGAATATAACTGCTCCGTTACGGAAAGGAGTGCTTGGCTATCTCGGAGTTCTTGGAAAATTCCTCGCCTACCTGTGCGGTCGGCCCTTCGACGTCGTTACACAGCCCCAAGCTCTCTGTTGGTCATTGAAGGTACGCCCAGCCGCCTCGCACGATAGGCTCTGCGAGTGCAGGACTTCCACACCCGCGTCTTTAACCGGTGTGGCCGCAAGTACAACGGCGTAATGCCTTGCCTCGGTGACTTAAAACAACGTGACACGGCTTGCATTTCCGCCATCGAGTCGGCAATGTCGGCGTTTTCGTAGCCAGTGGGCGCCGATATGGATGATGAGCAACGCAAAGATCAGTGGATGGCGATGCTTATGGACTGCGTTTCTGGCATTCCAACAACTAGCCCTTCACACGCTGTTCGCCGCCAACCTTCCCACTTCGAGATACGCGATGGGGTACTCCATCGTCGCGATTACATTTCCAAAGGCCACAAATGCTTCCTAATCGTACCCTGTCAGCTGCCCAAACATGTCTGTTCTGCTCTATATTCCGACGCGGAAAGTATCAATGTTGGCCTCATGGAAACTTATGCCGTGCTCCGCATACTCTTTTCCTGGGTGGCGCAGCATGTATACTTTTCTGCAAAGGTATATTCCTCGTGCACAGCTTGTGAACGCCGCAAGCTTCCTGCTCCTCGTCCGCATGGTCCTCCGCAGCGTCCTGACCGTCCGTCCTGACCATTCCACAGCTTTGGCACAGATCTCAACAGTCTTGTTTAGTAAACACCAACTAGAAATCGCTGAATTACGGTCGCTGTTGATCACCTAATGTGCTATGCGGAATCAGCGCACTGAAAACAACGACAAGCCGGGAAGTCGCACCCTTTCTTCTACACAGCTGCATGCTTCTTCACGGTCCGCTGCGTGAACTATGAGTTAAAGAGGGCGCGGATATGTTTCAGAGTTTTCAATCTTCTTCTGACCGCTTGCTGTGCCGCCATTCACAACACGACAGCTTATCGCGCGCGAGCGAACGGCATAACTGACCGTTCAATCTCACATTGGGAGATATGATATCTATGTACATTTCATCGGACCATAGCGAGTGGGACTTGTTTTGCCGTATGCAACGTACGCTTACCAGACCGCTTCACAAACTGCATCAGGATTTTAGCCATCCTTTCTGGTGTATGGCCGCGAACGTAGCAGTGCTCTGATATCATTCTCTACAGCCGAAGCACATAGAGAACACTCTGTCGGACGCCTCCAATACGCCGAGGAATTCGGTAAGCTGGCATGCCTGTTCATTTAGGTGGAAGACCAAAGCACCCAAACATCCCGCTTCGACGACGGCCGCCCTCCTTGCGCCTACCAGCCAGACTCATTAATTTAGCTGTGGTTACCTTCAACCAGCCCTTGGGTCTTCTCTCACTCTTCCCGAAACATCATCGTCCCTACCACGTCCTTCAATAGACCACGCGTGTCCACTACGTTGTCATGCCGGCCACGCCGTCTACCGACTTAAGGTGTCGTGGACGGGAGACTGTACAGTTGCAGAAGCTGAAACCTTACGATTAGGCTCCACTCATCATATTCTCCCATTCAATGGCCAGGAGAACTCGTTCTTCTGCCCGGGGAACTTGCAGCCGTGAATGGTGGCGCCTCTTTTACATGGACTATCACCATCGTCTCGCTGACAAAGAGGCTGACAAGGGCTCGAGCTGAGATGGGCTCAACAAGAGTGCCACAGTCGCGTTTCTCAGTTAGCAATAAACCTCGTTACCGCATCGTATATTCAACACCTTTTGTGATAAACCAAATAAGGATGTCGATCTCGAAAAGGTTCAGTGGCATAAAAGAGAATCAGAAACATTTCTTATTGTGCATTGAGCCATCCATATGTACGATATTTAGATGTTTTTATAAGATCGGGTGTAATGTTCACAGATAAATGATGGCCGAATGTGGTTCTCTAGATAAAGACAACTTATAAATATTATCGGAGAAAAAAAGGCTAACTTTCTTGTGGCCTGGCTAAAACCCAAATATATATGATTGCTCTTAAAAAACCCTGCGCTGAGTAAATGTCAAAGCAGAGACATAGACAGAATGAGCGAAATATTTGAGAGTTATTGTTGAACCAGAGATAAAGGGGAAGTAAATCGCCAAGTGAACACCTCTGCCGGTTTTTCCAAACTATGAAGGGATTAATAAAGAGCGTTATGGAATGCCACCGAGTAGCCCAATACAGAAGTAGAAATATTTGAGCTAATTTGTTCAAGAAGACGGAACAGGCACTGAGAGTCGTAGCAGAAAACAGATAGACGCTGCAGTAGAATAATCCGCAGACTGAAGGTGCAATTTAATTACAGTACGACCACGAAACTGGAAAAACGAAGACTCTTCTTGGTACTTTTTTACCGTACTTCTTGATCGCACAGCAACTGCTTTGACACTTTCCTTCTCTCCAAGTAGCCAGAAAGAATTTAAAAAGAGAATGTTCTGAGGTAGAACCAATAGCCCCAAAGAAACCCTAAGAAGCGATATAACATTGGCAGTGACAATCTCACCGTGAAGGGTGCTGGGGATCTTATTACAAAGTACACAGCACACAGATCAGCCACTAAGTCTCAACTAAAACCAAGGTCCCAGTGCATATTGAAGTTTCACATTTAACTTTCAATGAGGCTAAAAGGCAGTGCTAGGGATGCCTCTCGACACGGCGCACCAAGGTGGTGTCATGCCACTCGATTTATACACAAGTAGGGGGATTTCAGTTTCACGGATGCAGCAGCGCTATATAAACCGAATTATTCAAGATTTAGAATGTATCGCACAGTTGCTAAACAACGATATTGATGTATTACTCAAAGAGGGTGCTGGGTGAATGAAAATCAGGTCCACAAGTCTACTCGAACAATATTTCAAGTAGGATATGACAAGCTCCTTGATCTGCCTAGAGGAAAAACTCGCTTCAAGAAGAAATACCTCACAGCGAATCACAAGCATGTTATCAACAAATAATTTAGAATTTTTCCTCAGAACAGCTTACTTCCTTGTATGGTCTTTTTTATTAGGAGAATGGCGTCGACAAGAATTGCCTACCTCAATTTTTCGAGGTCTGACATCACCTACTTCACCCTAATTGACTAATTCTAGAACTACTATTCAACAGCTAATTTTTTCTCCATAAAGAAAGCAATAACATTGCATTGAAGGAATGTTTTCGCGAAGCTGGTACCAGAAAGTGACAAGTAAAGAAACAACCGTGGAAGCAGTCAACTAGGGCCTAGTACATTCCATGCATACTTGCAGAAAACGTTCTTTATTCAAATATAAAGGAAGGTGTTCTGTGTTTGTCTCTTTAGCACGTGGCTTCGCGAGAGTAGTGCTAAAACAGAAATTCATCCAGAGGTTTTTGCTTCTTTACATTTCGTTGCATCCGTCGCTAGTAGCACCACTCTAAAACATAGCGCCCACGAAACATCAAATTTGGACCACAGGACTAGAGGTAGTATATTGATGTCCTGAATGGATTAGCATTTCAAAGGGCGAGAGGCGATCACGAAAACAAACTGTCGGAACTCAGTTTGCTGCAGCGGTGTAAACGCCCCTCTCATGCCATGTACGGGGTAGACGAAGCAAAGGAAAAAGACGGAATTCTTTTTTTATAATTTTGCACGGGGCGTTCCTTTAAAGTGTTTAAGTAAAATGCTACTATAATAATGTTAAATCTACATATATTCATGATGGCCAATCTACACCGGCATAAAATAAAAAATAATGGTGTTAAATGTACACATATTCATGATGGCTAATCTACACCGGTACAATATTAAAATTTAGGATGGGACGTACTAACCCTCGCGGCTTTATTTTGGCAGTAGAACACTACCTGAAACGTAGGCTCTAAAGGTTAAGGTTCAATTACGTGGGGCTCATATCTGCATATCACTGGATCACACACACCCATTCAAAGATAGGAGGACCCACAGACAATCTGATTATCGTTAATCATGGCGAAACTAAGAAGCATATTTGTTATAGTTATGCTTTAACCTGTATCTCAATCACTGGTCTCGTGTTTGTACCTTTCAATGCCAATTTTGGTGAACAGGAAAGGAACGAGACAGTAGTTATTATAAACTGTTCTGCCAAATTTCGTACTTGATGTCCTCATCATATTTTCCAAGTGCACGAAATGCGCATTGCAACTAGCTTTATGCGGCTGTCACATAACACCATATTGCTTCAGTAAGTGAAGGCACGCTCACAGAAAGGTTTTTCAAGACAGTACAATGATGGTACCAATGCCGATCACACTCACCACAGGTGCATCTCTCTCGTTGTCCTGTTATTTGAAGACAGAAAGCTTTCTGGCGAGATGAGCACACTACAGTTGTAGCTGACACCACTGCAAATATACGGGTAAAATCATGTGTCTTACTGTGTGAACCTCCTATTCCTAACAGCAGTATTTCTGAACCGCCTGTACACGTCAGACGAAATGCGACAATGTGTTCAACCTATGACTGTTTGAAAGTACAACTTTTCAAATCTGCTACGTAAATTTGCACATGTTAAAGCTGGAGAAGGTCAAGCCATTGACGGGCCGTTGGCGCAGACTTATTTTTTACTGACTCTTCAGTTTGATTTATTTAGCAGTCTTCAAATAATTAATTGCAAGCTTATAACGTTCATGCATTGGAAGCAAGCCTTAAAATAGTTAAAGATTACAATAATTCCAGGTAACATCCCGGTCCTCGCCACTGTTCCTTTTTAGTGGGCTCCCTTCTGGTCATCAGAGGTCGTCGCTCGACGTTACTAACGGGCGACATTAACAATATATCTGAATGAAGCTGAATGGTTTGATATACCATTTAAAGTACCCCTACCCCTCTTATCGGCATTTAAACAACGTTTCTATCGCAAAGATATTTGTATTGAAATTAGTATTTTAACAACCACCATGTAGCTTTTCACACTCCTCCTGTTGAGCAGTATGGTTAGATTCCGATATTTGAACACATGCAAGTTCTTTTCAGGCATCGAAACTAAAGAGGATCCACAAGCTGTCACAGATGTGCGGTAGTACGCCTCTCTTTGGCTTTACAAGAAAGGGAGTTCACTTATGAAGATTTGGCCGTGACTCGTTTTGTGCGTGTGCGCAGACTCTCTATGATATTCGATCCTTCTTCCGCTACACATAAACTGTGTGTCTGTGATAAACGTCCAGTCGCAAGTCAGCGCTGAATTGTCTCTTCTATTCAAGTGTTTCGTTTCTTTGCTATGTACCACTGCACACCTACTGGGTCAACAAGCTACGCTACTTTAAGCACACACCAATCTTTGTTTTGCACTTTGTTCTTGTTCTTTGTTTGCACTTTGTTTGCAAATTGATATGCAATGCATATCAATTTTTCATTAAAGACCCTGGTTCCAGGCCCCTAATTTGACAGCATTTCTATTCACGACACTGCTTCTTCCTAAATGCATCTTCCGGGAAGAATGTAATCATCCGAATGAAGAAAAAATCTGCGTGCGGATTAAACTGGAACAACACTGATTAAGATATTCTACTAGATATTGAAGGGAGTTACCGAAGATTAGGGGCAAATCGAATAAAATTACGGTGGGTTAAGGTGAATTATGCAGTTTTAATTCTCCTCCGTTTTTTTTGGGCCCATTTCTGCTTGCCCCGTCATAAGTATTGATGCACAGACTCCTTATCGAGGCAACAGCAGGGAAAAAGGCGAGCGCTCTGTATTGGCTAAACGAGGGCAAGACAAAGTTTGCCTATCGGTGCTGTTATTACTCCACACACCACACAGTGAAACGGTAAAGGCGCGTGCCGCTAGTCACAAACTCTCATATTTCTGTGCTGCAACAACTCAAAGAAACCAGCCTAGTGGTGCTTAGTTTACAATATAAATATGCGCACTACATAAGCAACTCGCCTTGGTTGTCTAACATAAATTCTGGTGCTGCCGCTTGTTTGAAGACAGTTGTGATGTGGTTGCGCTTATACGACAGCGCCCTTCTATACCCACTTTCACGTGGTGGAATGTAGGCGGATTTTAAAGATGGTGTTGTTTCTTAGGCCACCTAAACACGAAAAACTTAGTCCATATGTCTATCACTCGATTCAACTGTCCGACGAAAATCAATTCAACGAGGTGATGAAAACCAACCGAGCTACTAGCATTGGTGGCACAGGGTCGCTCATGTCAACTTCTTATGGGAAGACATATGTACACAGCCGTGGTCCCCAGATCGTTGAAATAAGAATACACATTGGGCTGGTGTTAACATTAGTAAATAAAGATCAATGCTTCATAAGTGATGCCGAAGAGAAGCAAATATAATAAAATCTCCCAACGCATGGCGTGAGAGCAGGGCGAACATGGGGAATAAGAATTTCATTCACCAAAACCTCCATTCCATCCGTCATTGGAGGAGTGAGAGGCGTCGGGAATAGCATGAGGGCCACGACAGAGAGAAGAAAGGGAATTATGTATCAGGGGCGGCATAAAACTCGTCTTGCGACGTCATTTGCAGCGAAGCAAGCAGGTATGTAACAATGTTTTCCTTAGGCTAAGCATTGTAAAAGCAGTCTTTCTTTTACATGTTCTTGAACTACGATTTGCAGAGGCCGACATTTATGGTATGCTTTGTGGCATTGGTCAGTGAAAACGTGAAGTGTAAATAGAATAGCCATCAGCGGCCGTGTCTGATTATTCTGTGCATGCGAATACAATTATTTCGTTCATCGTTCGCTTCGGCTCAGCGTGAGAACTGGTATTTGGCACGAAGATATCATTTGCCCCCTCCCCCCCCCCAAAAAAAATACAAGCTCATGTTATTAAATGAAGATATCTAGTAACAATATCGACAGCATATCTCACCATGTGCTCTAGCGTGCGAGATTACGGACACAAATATCGTAGCATTTGCATTTACGTTCTTAGCATGGTTCGTGGATGATGGAGGAATAATGAAAGTGTTTAGAAGTTTTTAGAATTGTCCCGGGTTGCGCGTATATTCTATTCGTTTAATCTTTCTTTGTTTCTTCGAGACATGTGTTTCACATACACCTTCGCTGACACCGTTGCATGCTACCCAGTTTGTGAAATTCCTCTTGCCAAGAATGCTGTAAAAAAGTGACATCTCAATGCCCCCCTTTATGGGTAGCACTTTTTGATCGCAATGAAAAACTAAGCATTGTGTGTTTCGGCTTCCGTCACCTCCAAACAATGTAACAATGAACATTATTCTTTCTTGGCTGGCAAGCCCCTGTGGAAGACGTTTCAGGTTCAGTCTTGGATTTTAAATAAATTGTCCGACTTCTTCCAGACGAGGAAAATGTATTCTTGCGTTATTTAGTCAGTACATCTCCAAAGGTTCTGCAAATACGGAATGCTTGGGCCGTAAGCCAAAGAATGAACTTGTTGCGCGAGGTGCGGGAAGGCTCTCTTTTATCATCTCATTCTGATTTTACATGCCTTTGAGCTTAACAACTACTTACAGTTCTCAAAAACATTTTTTTCGGTTGGCCAGATATTGCTTACGCTACAAATGACGTAATTTGTGTAGATACAAGGCTGCAATGTAGTGCATACAAATACATTGAAATTTTGCCTCAGCAAACCAATAGATCCCACCGACTTGAGCTTGCTCAAAGGATACGATCTTCCGCTAGTATCCAGATGTTGCGTTTGCACTCGTTGCTCAGTAACATGTGTGCGCACCGCTGCTAAGCCTGCGCTCATGTTGCTACTTCCGCGGCGCATAATTCATTCTCTACGCGTACCGTTCATGCGTAAATATTGGAACTCTAAGCCGCAATGTTCGATGCGTGGCATATTTTCTATGGTGCTAAGGTGGCGTGGGTTAGCGAACGTTCAGCACTCTCGCGTGAAGCTCCAATAAGCTTGACCATGGAGGGAGGCAGCAGGGATGACCAGCAATGAAGTACAAAACAGAAGTTTAATACATTGCAACGGGTGAGGGAGGGGGCTAACGGGAGGTAGTCGGTATAACACGAAAGTGAAATGTGTCCTCACAAAAATAGTTCTGTATTTATTGCACATCAATGTAAGCTAGTTCGTTGCTATCGATGTTTCGCTGGTACGGCACAGTTCGACGTGGATGAACCGACGTGTACTCATCGCCTCCATAACTTTCGTGACCTTGACACTCCCTTGAGGAGACTAAAGTAGTCCACTTATAGACATATCCGATAGTAATTGCCGCGAAACAAAGGCGTCAGTTATTTTTACTGGCGCCACATGTACCTGTTGACGTTATTACCGTACTTGGATAATTAATGCAGCAGTTCTCCTGTTGCCATGATACTCGAACAGCAGTCGGCGCGGAAACGCCGTCTGGGACAAAAGCGCACTTCCGAACGGACGCGGAATGGTGCCGCCATCAAGCACAGGTGAAGTGAACCCATGGCAGCACTACAGAGGCGCGCGCCTGCCCATTCTGGCCTTGCTTCACTTCGCCTGTCCTGGATGGCGCACCGTTCTAACCAAAGTGTGCATCGATGCGCGCGCTGAGCCAGACAAACGCATCAAGCAACGAAAAAAAGAAGCGAGATAAGAAAGAATGAAAGACGCGTTCGTAGAGCTTTGGAGATGTGCTCCGATGGCGCAGTGGTAGAGCACCGCCCACCCTTCATCGTGGGGGCGTAAAATACGAGTTCGATTCCAAAAACATAAGCGGTAGTTATGCGTGCTCTTTGTTCTTGCGTGTACATTTTCCTGCGTCACTTTCGTTACGGAAATGACGTAGCGGGGCCATGTGGGACCCCGGCATAAAACACTTTCGTATTCAAAACGTGCGTACAGCCGTGCTCTAGACATGGGCTTGATGATTTATTCGGCGGCGCCTCCCCTTGCTTTTACGCTACCTTCTGCGAAGAGTTCCAAAAGTGCGGTCCTTCACGATCGAAGCCTGTTGGCCACATTCAAGTTCAGCAAACGCGCTGGCGCGATGGTGGTTTGGCGGTGAAGTTGAAGGGGTGAGCTTTTGACAGCAATATAGGGGTTCACGCGTACTGAACATAAACTGCAACACTGCACAGACGCACAATCGCCACGTGCGACGAGCAAGTCTGAATGAAGACAGCGGCTCCTGGGTTGGGCCGAACGGCCAATATCCTCGTTTAGAATCTGTTGTAAGTAGATCTGGGCTCTCTCAAGTGAAGCAGTGGCAAAACTCCAATCGTCTGGCAATACGCGTCCTCTTCACCTAATGCGCGAAAAATCAGAAAACTTGTTTTAATTATTGCGCAAACTGCATCCAAATTTAATTGCCTTCAATTTTTCCTCAACTTCAATTGTGAGCAGTTGTTGCACTTGCGATCTTCGTCTGAACATCATCAACGTGATCCAGCAGTAAAGGTCTTCAACATGAGGGCATCCTGTTGACATGGAATGCGCGTGTGCTTCTCTGGTTTGATGCCGAGTATTAGGACTGAGTAAACGTCATCCCAACAGAGACGTCGTAGATGGTTGCAGTTTCTCTGATCTTGACTTCTATATCTGCTCATTCCACCTCCTGGAGCTTCATTCCGCCTTCCAGTTTCACCCATTCTGAGGCACCGTGCCTCACCATGGAACACCCTGCACTTATAACAGCTACCGCTTCACTGACACCTCAAGCCACTGTTACCATTTGCGTGGGATGAAAGAGTTGGACGGGAGGAGGAGGAGGAGGAGGAGGAGGAAAAGCTTTATTAGGCACCAAAATTTAAAAGCAGTTCTGGATCGGGCCCTAAGAGCAGAGCTCCACTAGCTCTTCCGGCTCGCTGAGCTTGGTCTAGGAAGACTTCTTCACTCTCTCGGTCCTCGCACGCGAGCAGCGCCTTCCACTGCCGAAGGAAGTCCGCTGTCTTAGAAGGGTTGAGTTGCTATTTCCTGGCATAACCGCACATCGGCGTGTTATGTGGGTTTGTTAGGGCTTTGCGACACACCATGGACATGCGTCTATGTAATATGCTGGGTGCATTGTGCGAAGCAGATTTAGATGCTGGTATAAATTCGTTAACATGTGACGGTAGTCCCTCGCTTGTGTTCTGTAGAATTCGCGGCGCGGGTGGCCCAAGGCACGTTACTCCATCCTTTGATACGCTGCTCACTGCAGACAGAGGTTCCTCTAAGGTGCTGCCCGCCGCTCGGTCGTTGCTTCACCGAGCGACACCATCTTGGCTTTCGTTAACTTCCTGTGCTTTGTAGACACCGTATTGTGCTGTGGCCAAGGTGGATACGTGCGCCGGTATATCTTGTGACGCTGCGTGACAGCATTTCCTAGAATTGCCATGCTGCCGCGATTCTCTTAGCACAAAATGCGGCTGACCCGCAAAATTGGCACCTCGTTTTGGCATTGCAGCCTCGTATGGGCATGCAGCCTCGGCTGTCTAAACTTAGACAGCCTCGGCTGTCTAAAAAAGGTGGTCTAAACCGTGGCAGTTATCGTAGTGACTGTGGTGATTGCGGCGACTGTGCAGAAAAGTCTGCTAGAAGTTGCGCACCGTACTTGCAGTACGCGGCTTGAGATTACGGAATCGCTCGTGCAGTGTTCTCGCTCTGGCAGGCCAGCGACCTGCGTGGTACTGAGCATTCATATTTCAGGGATTGGGTGAGATGAAGAGGTGGTCTCTCTAATCCCGGCCAACAGGTCTGTTTTATCTCCGCAGAACGGCGGCCGAGGTTAGTATCCCAGCCGTAGGAGGGCGCCTCTCTCCGCCTCTTTCAGATAAGCATCGCCGCGGCGTCGTCTTCACATTTGTTGGAAATTGTTAAACGCTGCAGCTTTTCCGTGCTAAGACTGTTCGGATACCACAGTCGATTTGTATGCCGGTTGGATAAGGTTGTTCTTTTGCTTCATTTGAGTTTGGTTCAGGTTTTTGGAAATAGAGGCCGTAAGTGGTGCAGTTAATCAGAAACGCTTCCGTAAGCCTGACACTTTCTTCTTCCGAGACCCCGTTGCGACTGCAACTTACTCGTGTGTCACATTCCTAAATGTTAGTTTTAAGCTGCCGATTGTGCAGTCGACGTTTCCGTTTTCTTGAATAAGTAAGCAATGCACTCTCATTTGTGGGTCATCACTAATGGCGCGGCCATCGAAATAACATGTAGCCTTAGGATGGCGACTCCGATTTTCCAGGTGTGCACGTCACACCGGCGTGTTTGGTGAAATTTAATAGATTGTGGGCGATCTCCTGTAACTCGTCTTGCTCATCGCCCTAAGTATCCCGACGTGCCCATAGCGTATGTCATCTGTGCAGATTGTGTGTCCGGGGTCAAGTGCTTGTTCAAGTTCTAGACCAGCCACCTCATTCAGAGGTTGAAAAGAATTGGCGACAACATTGAGCCGTGTGCATTACACCCGATTGAGTACTGCAAGGATGTCGGACGCATGCTGTCGAATCCAATCGTCACCTTCCTGTCGCGAACGAAGCTTATGATCTAACGAAACACCTGTCCTGCAGGCAATCGCCTGGAAAGACATGCAGAATCGATGTATCAGAGGCCGTCTTTGCGTTGCCGAAGAAGAGTGCGGCGCAACACTTGTTCCTGCAATATACACCCCACAAGCCAAATTTTGCGGCGGAAGTGGTTGCATATTGCTCAGGAGGATGCATATTCCTTAAAGGACGCATTGAAGCAGTTCAAAATTGTTCACTTCGCTTCATTTCATCAAAATCGTATCCTGACGAACCGTGTTATTCTTATGAAGCGCCAGCATAACCTTCCTGAACTCGCTATTTGGCAAGGGATAGCCTGGCTGTGCCTGTTCCATAGCCTTTATTGTCACAACAATAATCTTCATGAGCAGTTTGCTCAACCCGCTCTTTCCTGTAACAGAACTGATCACGCACACATTGTTCATGTTCCTTGTTGTCGACCCCTAACCTCTTCGCATGCATTCATGCCAAGAACCATATACGAATGGAATCGACTGCCACCGCTATCACCAACACGTCGCAATTTAACGTTTATTGCCAAAATTTGTTCTCAATTTGTTCGATCCTACATTTTGATTTGTATGTAATACCTACTTCTCTAGTTTCTTTTCTCTTCGTCTTTGTTCTTGAACATGAGTTACACACATTATATTCATCGCTACATCTTTTCTCGCATTTTTGGCACGTCATGTTTTTGTATATTTCTGGAGACAGTTTTCTTCTGCATTTCACCATGAAGTGTTATTTCCAATTTTGATAGGTGACATGCCTCTCCCCTCGGTAATATGCAAACGCCGAGGGTAAACTAAATAAAATAGAAAGAAAATGTCAGTGGTAGCTGCGATGTAAGGATCATTGTACATTGCGAAGTACTTACTCTTCTCTGCGATGAAAGCAATCACCAGCAGGATACCAAAACCTAGGCATTTTACACCCATGTTACGCGCACTTTAAAGTAAGTGCTACTTAGCGCTGGTGGTTCTTCACCTCCATCACGGATTAAAATCAACTGAAAGAGAAGAAAGACGTAGAGAATTACTTTCCTGTAAGTGTTCCCTCTTCTTCCTCCTCAGCAGAATACAGACGTAGCAGAATTTATTGCCTTCTTTCAACAGGAAAAAGTGGACAGTTCAGGTCAAACTAATTATATCTGCATGAACAAGAACATCCATGCCCAGCCACGGTGGTCTAGTGGCTATGGTACTCGGCTGATCCGAGGGTCGCGGAATCGAATCCTGGCTGCAGCGGTTGCATTTCCATGGAGGCGAAATGTTCAGGCCCGTGTACTGCGGGATATCAGTGGACGTTAAAGAATCCCAGGTGGTCAAAATTTCCGTAGCCATCCATTACGGCGCCACTCACAATCACACCTGGTTTTAGCAAGTAAAACCTCAGAAATCAATCAATCAAGAACGATATCCATCATCTTTATAGAGTAGGTTTCCAAACTCTAGGTTTACGCAGCCCCATTCGGCGCACTGGCGAAGAGAGACCAAACTACAGGTTGCTCGGTCTACCGCGCTCTCTTGTGTTTTCCATTGTGCGCGCAGAAAACTTCTTTCTGGGTGCTCTTACCTCGTATTTCCCGCGCGGCTGTGGCTTTTTCTTCAGTCCGCTAAACAGAAAAACAATACCAATACTTTGCGAGCTGTGGCAATAGTTAAGATAAAAGAACTGCCCGTGAACACCTCTTGTGCCTCGGAGGAGCACAGACTACAAGCAGAGACGACGAGCCGAGAAGTGTGATTCACGGCTGATCGCAAAAATTCACACTGCTTGGACCTGGTCCCATCATCGTGATGTCATTTTTGTGATGTAAAGAGGAGGAGGAGAAAGGATTAGGAGAGGCAGGGAGGTTAACCTGGGCTGAGCCCGGTAGGCTATCCTGCACTGGGGAAGGGGGAAGGGGAGGAAAAGTTTTGGAAGATAGAGAGAGAGAAAAAAAAGAAGAAATGAAGATGAAACAAGGAAGAACAAAAAATATTGCAGTGTCGCTGTTTTACTGATTAGGTGGAGACAAGTTTTCATCGCTGCTCAATGCAAAGTCTAAGCGGTGGCATGTTCATACTGTTCAATATTACGAGCGCAAAGTACGCACACACAACACGCACACAGAGACGGACAAACCAACACACATGAAAAAATCTAACGCCACAGTGCACACGTGTGTTCTTGTGTTTGTGTGCGCGGTGTGAGTTCGTAAATAGTAAACAGTATGTCTCACCAACTATCCCTGCAAAAAGTTCCACGGAATGTTCATATTGAACGTGTTTTTGCTGACTGTGAAGCGCCTGTGCCCATGGTGATATGCAGCTGTCGCTTTGTATGGTACACACCAATATCTGTACAGAGAAGCACGTTGGAAAGGAAACCAGTGTGAATGTTGCACGGTCTGGTGCGTTTTCATCACAAAAAAACTACAGTCTAACGAGAGACACGGATGTTCAAAGCGGGCGTTTCCTTATACTCACAAAGTGGGCTTTTAAACATCGACAGCTCACAATGCCTGAAACCAAGATGTACTTCCACAGCAAGGAACACGTGCCGGTAGCTGTGGGTGTTATAGATTGCCCTCCCCGCATTGTAATGCTGAATTACGTGAGCTTCCGAAACAATGAAAGCGGCATTGATATTGTCCCGGGGAAAATCTCGGCAGATGCGATGCTTGCACACGGCTGTCGGCTTTGGCAATGGTGCCAGCGAGAGAACAGGGCAGACGTATTAGCTGTTAATGATTTCATGTTAGTTATGGCATTCAATTGGAGGAATTCCTAGCCAAAGTCACAGTCAAAGAAATGAATATTGATGCTTTCTTTCGCAGATATCTCCCAGCAGACACCAGTGGCCTAAAGCTTATGCATTGTATCTGCTGTATAAGTATAGAACTTGCACTTTCGCATTTAGCTTAATGTCGTTGGTGGAGTGGTCATGCACTTTTGATGCGCACTTGGCTGCCACGAGCACGGCATCTAAGCCCCGTTATCGCGGCCCATCAAAGGATGTGATATGTAAACAGTGGGAAGGCGAAGATGTTTTTCAGTTCCACGAACATTCCTAAAGCTACAATGGAACCTGCGCACGACGCGACACGTGCAAACACTTTAAGGGGAGTGCGTGTCAGGCTCCTGGGGGGCCGCAAGGACGAGCTGGCACGCGCATAAAGGGGATGATCTCTCAGGATACAAGGTTGATGAGGGCTGGGAGAGCAGTGAACGAGACTCTTACCAGCGGCCGAAACTGCGCCTTTTTGAATGCTTGTAACAGGGAATGTACGACGCCATAGCAGATCAGGTCGTTTGACTTTCCGCGCTTCTTTTTTTCTGAGAAAACAAAATCTGCATTGCACGCCGTGTTAGCTTGGCGGCTAGACCTCCGCATGCGAAGCTGCAGGTCTCGGTATCGAATCTAGGTCACGGTGGCCGCATTTTGTTAGGGGTCAAATGCGGGAAAGCCCCAGTGTGCTTCGCTTTATGCATAAAATAAAAAAGAAACCTGGTCTGGACCACATTACTGCACAGCCCTTTAATAAGGGAAGTGGCTCATAATCATAGTCGGTTTTGGCAGATAAAACTCCAAGACATATTACAAGACGGCATTCTCGTTCATTTCACACCGGTGTTCCATTTCTTCCCCCACTTCGCCCCGAGCGCGAGGCCGTGCTCCGTGCAACAGCTATATAAAATAGCTCCCTTTCGTTATTAAAACCACAATTTATTATTATTTTAGTGACGAAGATAAGCAGTGCTCGAAACATGGCACACAGGCAACGCCTTCACGAGCCTACCTGCAGCTTCGCTGTTGGCTCAATGGTGCGGCTTTCAATCCAATGCCTGACACCTGCCCTTTCCCGAACGTTTACAGCTAAGTGCCAGGGTCACTACCGAGTCGTTGAATGCACGTCGCTGGTCAACTACATTGCTGGTCGAGTGTCATATGCCACTGAAAGGCGCTGCCGCGGACAGGAAACCGTCCACGAGAACATTATGATTGTGTTTGTGCTCAGCACAGGGCGCTAATTTCTGCAGCTGTTGTCTGAAGCATGGCTAAGCGTCCGTAGAGGTAGGGGAGGAGGACTGAACGAGACAGAAAGGAGAGAAAAGCCGTAGTGGAGAATTCTAGAAACTTTGGACAACTGGGGTTCTTTAACTTACACTGACAACACAGTACATGGGTCTCTGGCAGTTTAGCCAGAGGCCCGGCGTTTTTTTGGAGGGGGCGGGGAGGGGGGGGTGGCAACCGAGCACAGTAAGCACACACCACCGCAGTGGACCTCCGCATGAGCGCATTGAAGCCTCAGTACGACCCGTCGTTGTTCTCTCCGCTTGAGTCTCCATAATGGCTTAATGGCTCCTCTTCACTGCCGGGGCCAATGCAGCGGGGAAGAGAGAGAGCACAAAATCGGAGAAGGCGAATCACGGCAACCCCACGACCTCGAGACAAGTGATGCTCTAGGACCTATGCTATACCGCATGTTCACCATCCACGTTTTTAATGTCCTGCGATCAGACGCCGAAATTATTAATATTATTAGTTAAATAAGGTCCTTTCCCATAATTTTCCCCTTTTTGAGCCCATTTATGAGAATGTTCTCGCGGGAATCTCGAAAGCTACTAATAAATGTTGAGGTTTCCCCTCCAAGCTTATCTTTGATCCATGGCCAATTTTTCTGTCTTCTAGAGATTTTTTTATGTCAACGTGCTCTCGGAACGTTCAGCAAAGAAGAGTGTTTTTCATAAAGCGTGTTCATGTCAGAGCTTAGGTACTATTTGACGAAGCTGAAAACCCCCTATAATTCAGCAGGAATGCTAACCACCGTAATCTAGCACCACGAGCTCCGTTACGGCTTGCACTTGGCGCTTCTTCGCGCCACGTGGACTGTACAAAGCTATATGCCACGCTCCCTTGCCTTTTCTTTCATATAGTTTGGTGTTGTGCATTAAACAGATAAATAATCAACGTTGCTGCTGTGTACTTTAGAAGCAACAATGCAAACAACCGAAATTATGCAAAAACCGGGATATCGTATCAGAAAACCTAGGTAACGCGACATCTCATTGTAAAACCCGAAGCTCAGCGCCATGTCACAGCGGCATATAAGTCACCGAGAGACAGGGAATTGGTCAAGGGCTCGTTTGTTCGTCAGAAACCACATAATCAGACCAAGTAACGTGTAGAGAAGGTCTTTGTAGTGTAGTCTAACGCTAATTGCTACCCACATTCTCTATTATACTGGCAGGCGAACCTGAGTAATTTCACATAGCGTAAATAAAGCTCTCTGTCAATACAATTGTGAATGGCGTCAGTCTCAGCGTTACATTATGTTTTTCTTCTCTGTTGGCAGTACCACGTGGTTAGTCGTTGCTAAGTTAGGCCGCATTTACAGTTCTTGTTCTTTTGCAGGAATTGTGACCACTTTGTGTGTTTGAGCGCTATAGTGCGTCCAAACGGCCGCATTTAAACCGGCCCTTTCCACTTCCAATTAAAGCGCGCGCTTTAAGAGAAGTCTACTTGAATACCTGAAAAATATACTGCTTTTATTCAATGTGTAAACATCGCAGATCGCGTAGCTGTTTTCAGAGCACCTCGAAACTAGGCACGTGTACTTCATTTATAGCACATCTTTAGCGCTTTTACTTCTTGAAAAAGATTATTTGTAGAAGGTATCAGATATAAATGCGCATTACGATACCTTCAGATGCTCTGCCTATTGTGACTATTGCCATGGTGACTATTGTACTCGGCTGCGGATCCTAGGCTTTCGGGATCGAATCCTGGCCTTGGCGGCGCATTTCGCTGGGAACGATATGTTAAGGAACCCGCAATGTTAAAGTGCACCTCAAAGAACACCCGGTAGTGAAAATTTCCGGAGTCCTCCCTAATGAAAATCATCATTGAAAAAATGTTGAGAAGTTATTGAGCAACGTCAACAAAGGGCATTGAAAAAATGTTGAGAAATTACTGAAAGAAATGTTGACAATTTGTTGAAAATTGGCCATTGACTTCTCGTTGAAAATTTATTGACAATTGCATAATTGACAAAACGTTTATTAGTTGTTGAGAAATTGTTGACTGCCATATTGAAAAGTTGTTGATAAAATGTTGAATGACAACATTGAAAAGTCGTTGTCACATTCTTGACAAAATATTGTCGGCAAATTGTTGGTTTATTGTTGCAAAATCGTCTATTAGAAAAATTCCATATATGGCGATATCGCTAATTGGGCATATGCGGCTATATATGGCACACGCCCATACGTGGCCTTATTTGCCCAAATCGTGATAGAAACATATATGGCAATGAAAGACCAACAGGAGGGATGCCATGCAAGAATCTGATACCTATTGAGCAAACACAGCTTTGTACGGACACGTGCCATATATAGCCAGATATGCATATATGGCAATATGTGCATATCTGGCTATATATGGCACGTGTCTGTACGGAACCGTGTTTGTCCAATACGTATCAAAGTGGCATGCAATTCCTCGTGTTTGTCTTTCATTGCCATATATGTTTCTATCACGATTTGGGCTAATACGGCCACGTACGGGCATGTGCCATATATAGCCGCATATGCCCAATTACTGATATCGCCATATATGGCATTTTTGTAAGGGGTGAACAGCAATCTTGAAAAATTGTTGACAAAATGTTGCAAAACATAATATGCTGAGATCCAACGCAATCGTTTTGGGGGAATAAGCATCAATAATAAGGCACCTTTACATGATTATATGTCTCATTATAACTGTCTGGGAAGGTTCCTCACTTGTTCTCTCTACATTTAAATTTCTACAAAAAGATAGACAAGCCTGCAAACTTCGTTGCACAGAGCTTTATTGCTGGGCCTAAATTACACATAAGATCGAAAGTTGCGTAGAATTAAAATAAATACAATTGTATGTTGTCAAATACAAATATGTATACTGACAAAGAGTACTTCAGTCTTCTTAAGAAATATTTAACATTATAGAATATTAAATGGCAAAATGAAAAAAGAAGAATATGCATCATATCAAAGTGGGATGGTAGTGTTTCAAAATAATTAAATCCATCATGCACAACAGAATAATAAATGCCACATTATGTGTGTTTGGACGGCTAATTCAGTTTTACTGAGAATATGTTACCTCTAAGTGAGGCTGTGAAAAATGAAATATGGCACACGTGAAAGTGAACAAAAATTCCTCGAAATGTGGCTAGAAATGCATAAAGCATCAGTCCTAACCAATGAAGGAGCATTTTTTAACATATTCAGAGCACTCAAGGCAATGTGGATGCTGTCACCATACAAGCTGGAGATGTGGTGGAGCACTTGGAAAATAGAAAATGTAGTGAAACACTCCAACCATTCAGCATGTGGCAGTTGGCAAATTGGTGACATAGGAGACCACCTGACACATTCATGATGTGGTAGAGTGGTTGGTACACTATGGTAGAGCACATGGTAAAGGCCTTAGATGTATCATACAACACAGGATGACAGTGCAACGCAACACATGCAACACTTAATTTTCACATGTGACACTTCATTATAACATGTTTAATTTAGATGCAAAAGCATGCATGTACCATTACCTCAGTGCATAGTAGAGCATACGCTGCGGGAATAATGGCAGAAACATGCAGCTGTGAGAGTTATGTCGCAGTAAGCAATTCGGTCATTCACCTCAATTAAATCTTTTCTCGGTAATGGTACATGGCTTTGTGATGCAAATGTTACTATGGAAGATCACGTGCTGTGCCTCAATTGTAAGTCCGATTGATATCCGCATGATTTTACTAAGAATCGCTCAGCCGCTGCTGGAATTGGAGGCCGCGTTTCTTGCAGCTAAGTTAATCATTACGCTGCTCTTTAATATGGTTTTGCACACACACATACCAGTCAGGCCACCCTCTGTAGCATTGCATAGTGGTGGAAGGCAGGACAAAATAACTGCCTTACACTGAAAAACCCACATTGTTTTATTCAACAACTTGCCTCCTTGTGTGCCCTGGTGTTGTCTACGCGTAAATTGTTTGCTGATGTGGGCACGACGCTCACGTTTCTACGCTTTTGTCAGTTTGCTCAGGACTGTCAGCCGAATATGTATGGTACCACCGACATTTCCATCCTTGCATCCAGCACATTTATTAGCACGAAAACTTGATAAGACAAAGCAAACAATGCACTAGAGGACAAATTTTATTCACTTAGCATGCAAAGGAGAAAGTGAATGTGCAAAAGTGAGGAATTATTCTCACTTTACGAGACATTATGGATCGTTGAATACAATGTTCCTTTTAAAGTAAAACACTCACTTTCTGTGACAGCCGAAGGATGCGCACTTTTGCATTCATCGACAGCTTTCAAAATTCAAGTGCAATAACAAATTTCTCTGTTAAAGAGTGAACATAGGCATTATCAAAACACGAACAGCAACTTGAATTTGCATCAGCGGTAAGCCAAGTGACCAAATGCTTCCAAAAACCCACGCTTCATAAGGAAGTTCAAGAAAGTTTTAGGAGTGTTGCAATAAAATTGTTAATGCATACGTACACAAAGTTTGGCCATCACAGAAGATAACTGTACTTTAAATGTAATCTTGTACTCGGTGGCACAGAAAGCTTTATTATGTATATCATCCTCACTAGAAGAGATACTTGGGCTAGCTGGTGGGAATTCATTTTGCGTGAACAACAGTGGTACAATACGAGGCGAAGGAAAGTGCACGACATGGCTGCTGACATCCTCACTTATTGCGCATTCAGTTTCTCCACTGTGGCTTATTTGTTTTAACGTACAGTGGCTTCTGTATATGTTAGTGAAAAAAATTTTTCAGTCGGGCACTCAGTCACATAATATGGTGCCTGCCTTCCTATATTTTTCACAGCAGTAAAATATGTGAGAGTAAATAACAGCACTTGGATTTTCCAACTTGTGTGGTTTATTCCTTTTCTGTGTAATTAGGCATGAAACTAGCTTCTTTTGGCACTCTTCACCAGCGAGCACACAAACAAGCAAGGAGCAGCCAGATGGTTTTTTAGCATGTCACGGCAAATAATTCAGGTCCCAACTTCTTTAGATACAGTGATAAATGTAAAAGCATGAACACATTCACTAGGCTAACTATTTCAAGCACAGTACAAAGTCATCCATGGTACAATTTTGCAGTTTCATCAGCACTGTTTAAGCAAATACCGCACACGTATCGTGGCAATGTAGTACATGTCAGGTTATGCACCTACAGTAGAGGGTTGTATATAGACGGTTGCATGTTCACGTCAAGAACACATTGTTAAAGGTTTGCACCATGTGTGTGGGTGACTTGTTTTGTGCCAATGACATCAAGCTAAGATACTCAGACATGTCATACAAACAAGTCCAACTTGCAACTTCAGGCACACTGCAGATGCTATGTTGGCCGGAATGCTGGAGCCTGGAACAGGTCGAGAAGTCCATGCCACACAGCAGGAAGGTCTGGTGTAGCGCGTTCTTGAACAAAGCAGTTACACGAAGCCATTAAAATTCCCATAAATATTCAGACTTCAATACTTTACAATGCAAATGTTTATCGGACGCAAAACTTTCGAAAAATCTGCATTACCTCTTAGCCTTGGAACTTAGTCTTGAAATGGTTGTGCCCTTTACATCGCAAAAACATTAACCGAGTGAAAATTTTCCGAGGTTAAGTTGCAATTTAATGTTTTTGACTGTTTCGCACGCCGCAAGCTTTTGCTGTTCAGTGCACTTGTACTAATGATAACAAAAAGATGAAGTTACAGCCCTGTAAAGCCACTGTATAGTATAGAGAGCTGATTCATAATTAGTAACAGTGCAATACCACAGGAGCGTAGAGAAAAGATGACGCCGAACACTCAAAGCTTATTTCTTTCCAGAAGGCTTCACCATATATATATATATATATATATATATATATATATATATATATATATATATATATATATATATATATATATATATATATACATGTACGCAGTACCTTAACAGTTATGCATGGCATGCAGTGATATGACAAATAGGCATAAGAACAGGCCAGAGTACATCTCCTTTCGGTGACAGCAACAGAGAGTACTGACACACTCCTCTCTCAAAGAGAAAATTCTTTTGGCTTCAATAATTGCATGCGTGGCAGGATCTCTGCTTCTTACCATGATGCTACACTCTGTAAGCTTCACCTCTCACCACGCGAGTCACAAGATACAGAGCTCATGCCTCATTCAATATTATCGAATCCAAAAAATGCTTTTTGGGAAAAGGTTGTTGTGTCAATCCTCCCTCTGTGGTGCTCACTGATAAGGAGGCGTACTTAATTTTGCATTAATTCTTATAGGGCAGATAAAAACACCGACACAGGGAGAGCTAATGCCTGGTCTATTAATGTTGTGATGAGCACATTGTTGTACTCAAGGCTATCCTCATGTTCACTTTCCGTGATCACTGCGTTTTGTGCACAGATCTTGTAGTAGTGGTTAACTGCGTATATAATGAAGCTTTCTAGAAAGAAATAAACTGTAGGCAGTCAGCGGTCTGTGTCATATCTTCCATCCTCTCCTGTATTACTGTCTTGTAAAGAAATCAATATTGTGTTTTATCAGCATGCGTAATGTTACCCTTACAAAAACAGAAAGCTACTACTGGTGCACGGCCCTAACAACATCAATCCTTGAAGGGGTCGTGAAATGTTTTCTCAAAATTTTGTACAATGAGAGTTTTCGCATTCCTGCCAGCCTACAATATACTGTTTTTCTGCGTTGTCTGTATTTACTTTGAGCGATTAAAAAATACGGTTTCGATTTCCCCAGCGCACGTTCCCCTCAACTTCTCACCACCATGGTGTCTGAGACTGGAACCCCTTCAGCAGAAATGGAAAAGCAAACTGTGTTCGAGCCTTGCTTCTGAAAGCACCACACGGTGCTTTCTATCTTTCATATAAATCTATATTTTCGAGCGAACGAATGTTAACGATATGTTTACACCTTTAGTAGCTAGAGCTGATAACACTGAAACGTCACAGAATAGCACCTATGCCAGCCTGCAGCGGCGTATGGCGGAGTGCATGAACGCTAGGGTTTAAACAGCGTTATTAAACCTATGCTGATTATTTCGCCGAAATATTTCTTAATCGGCTTGTTGAATGCTACTGAGGCAGTAAAAATTACAACTGGGCGGGGTGCACATCCTTTTCACGACCCCTTTATATTTCGCACTCAGTCAGACCCAGCAACAGAGGCGGTTTTCCTGAAATTCGCAACTGGAAAACAGTTTTTAGACAATGAGGCTGGATGCCACGTGTAGTTAACACTGAGAAATATACAATTTCTGATGCAACTGGCTTCATTTCTAAATGCAGGCTTCTTACCTTATAACCCTAATAATAATGGCATGCCACCAGGGAGTCCAAACAGTACACAAATTCGCCAGAGCACTTACGGTTTTCAGTACGTCTATTTTACCCAACAATACACACTTCATAATTTTCTTGGTTTCTTAACCTCGAGCACAATCCGCTGAAAATAATACACTATCATTTCCTCATTTTTAATGGCTTCTTAGCGAGTACGTCAGGTACAATTATTATTGAACAACCAGTGGACAATTTGCAGCAAAATATCAGTGGCGTGGTGGTAAAGTGAGTCGGTGACATCTGATGCATTGTAACTTGTCAGTAACTGAGATAATTCAAAGCTTTTTCACATGCAGGTAAGCAGCACTTTAACCAGAGTTATGCTTAAAAAGGAAACACTTTGTACGTTGCCTTTCGAAACAAAAGTTTTTGGCAAACCACCTATGTATCAGTGCAATTTCGAAATATAAAGGCACATTACAAAGGTACAATTATCCCCGAAAGAGCTAGAGCGCTAGGAAAAGCCAATGTCTACCAGTACCCACATCTTCTGTTTAATGAGTGCAGCTGTGAATTCCTATATTAAAGGTATTTTGGTCGAATTGCCACGTTTCGATATTTCGTCAAAATTCTATGCGTCGACAAGTATAGCAATATACTGTGTAGCAGTAGTTCACGTGAAGAAATATATTTTTTCCCAAGTGCGCTTAAAGTCCAGAAATCGCTAAATTGGCATAAAAGTGCATTCAACCAAGTGATTTTATATGTTCGCATAAGGGAGACAAAAGCTTTTGTTTTTGATTTTTTCTTTTCACAAAACACTTTTCAGAATCATTGTCTCTAGTGTAAAACCGCACGATGAATCTAATCAAAAGTGATAACAGTAACCATGAATACGTGTTCACTGTTATCATCGTTCACCCAGTAGTCCCATTCTGTGTAAAGAAAATATATTAGAAGTGAAAAGTCCGACGCAAGCCGAGATACTGTGAGGTTTAAACGGGAACCGCGCCTAGTGGACGAAGCGTGAAAGGAAGGGGCAGGACTAACAATAGTAGAAGAAAACAACAATTATTCAACCACACTTCATAAACGGCCAGCGTGGTGTCTTCAAACACCGCGCTACAGTGCGCCGTGATGCGCACAGAAGAAGGTGCAGCTCCCGCTTGTTTCAAATTACCCGCCACCCGCACGCACAATACACGTTCAACTCAAGAACCACTGAAATAATGAGTACCCACAGAACAACGTGCACTGTGCGCTAAAAAAAACTTAACTTACAGTGTACTGGAGGCAAAGAAAACAGTTATTGTACTTAGCAGAGTAGTTAACGCGCATTTGACAGCCACGGTCCATCGATGGTCGCTCACGCGCATATTTCAAGGCGCCGACTGCGGCGCGTAGCCGTTCGGTGGGTTCGCCACGATGTTCACTGAAGCAGCACATTTCCGTAATAAGAAGCACCGGTAAACGGAAGAGACACACACAGCAGAAGCAACACTTCACTTGCAGGAAAAATGCAGCTTCAACTTCTTAAGTTCCGACCCCAACATGAACTGCCTGCTCGGTTGGTGCTGTCGACGAGCAACAACGGTTTTAAACGCACTATTATGGCCGTATTAACGCACGACGCTTTCTTTTAGAAATACTCTTACAAGCTTGAAATCCAATAATAAAAATACAATAAGAAAAATTAAAGAGGTACGTAAAACATTAAAAGAAATGCTTTGAAAGTTTTTGTCGTTCGAACTCGAAAACAGCAATATTGCCGATCACTGAGGCGCAATGCGCGCGAAATTGAAAGGTCTTGTGCGCGCATTTGCAAGCAACGGGCTTTTGAACGAACAAGTCACTGTAACCATGGTGATATTACAGCCCAGGCTGTTATGGGCTTGTTGCTATGACCTAAATTAGCAGCGATGGTGTCAGCCGGTGTCTAAATTAGCAGCGATGGTGTCACTGCCGGTGTCAGTAACCGCGATCGCTCACACGCACGCACACACACACACACACACACACACACACACACACACACACACACACACACACACACACACACACACACACACACACCACAAAAAAGCTTTCATGGCTGCATGCACCTAACTATAGAGGATCTAGTAATGGAATGCACCTCTGACTCTCACCACATGGTTGGGCAGTTTGCTTTCTCAGCCACGGCTCAGCTACGGCCATAGTTTCATCGATATAGACAAAGAAAAAGAGGAGGAGGGGGTGATGAAAAAAAACATCAAAGAGGCTGCGAAGTAGGAAAATAAGATGGCGAATAAGCAAGCGAGGGGACAACGAACAAAACAAGCAGAAGAAGAGGAAGCAGAGAGGAAGACTATGGAAGACGAAGAACAGGGGGAATAGAAGCTGGAATTGAGAAAGACTAGGTGAAATAGAATAATGAGAGAGAGCGCAGTAATATCTAGCATGCGCTGCCACGGTTCTGCATCTTCTGCACAGGCCTTGCAGTTTTTACAGAACTACATGTCCAGTGTACAGGGTCGTCCACTCTTAGGGTGAACACGACGCAACGTGGCTCCCTTTTTGGAACGCCAGTGCTTGCGACGTGGGCACGCATCGAAGCTAATAATGTGCAGGCGCACAGAGTGATACAAGCCCCTCTACGCCTGCACTAGATTAGGGTCGACGCGCAGTCCCATCGCGAGCGCTGGCGTTCTAAAGAAGGCAGCCACGCTGCGCCGTGTTCACCCTAAGAGTGGACGACCCTGTACTTAGATTAGTCGCTTAGGCTCCAGTCGCTTAGGCGCAAGGAAGGAAAGGGGGGAGATAATTACGCTGTAGGTGTGACGTCTGCTGCGACCATTTGATATAGAGTTCTCTGCTAACTGTCCTCACAAACAAAAAGGAAATACCATACTGTTTCTGTTCTCAGAGGACACCCTTCTAGAATAATTTTGCCATCATAAGACTCGAAAGCATGATAAATCGTAAAAATAACAATTATCAACAATAACAATAAGAAAAAAATAACGATTTATCAACAAAGATTGAATGATTGATAAACCAGGACAGCATATGAGGCCAGGAATTCAGACATGTACAACGTGAGGCTAGACGTAAAGCATGTGCAGATGATGGCATTATACACGTACTCCAGCAGGAGCAGAAAATAATTTCACAATAATATTTCAACAAACTTTCGTCAGTAATTTTATTATGGAAATTTCGCAACAAAGATATTGTTGACGAAATGTTGACGAAAATCAATGAATATTGCAATGTTGTTGACAAATTAATGTGTCAACGTTACGGCAATATTTTTTCAACGAAACGTCAACAGTCATTTTCATAAGGGCTTCACTGCGGCGTCTCTCGTAATCATGGGCGGTTTTGGGACGTAAAATCCCAGAAATCAATCAGTCGGTGAGCTATACCTTCAATTTTTTTCAGTTCGTTAGAATTCTTCGGAAAAAGTAATGCACCTCGATAGCTCTAAAAATTCAGTGCATTTTCTTGTCGCCCAAATGACAGTGAATGCCGCGTGTAAATTTTGCATACTATTTTCATGGGGACGCCGATTTCATAGTACCATCCTTCTCCATATAGTATATGAAAGCACTTATATATATATATATATATATATATATATATATATATATATATATATATATATATATATATATATATATATATATATAAAGCAAATTACGTTTTCCTATCCCATATTCGTACTCACCAGCTGAATAGGCCGTAGTGTTTACGATCCCTTTCGCTTTTTATAAGGATATGTGCTCGCACAAAATTTCAGCAATGATTGTGCTGACGTAAATAGTATTCGTAGAATATCCCAAGGTTTCCGAGAAATTGCAATGCAGTCAGTCACCGGGACGACGAAGTAGAAGCCTTAGAAAAATGTCACATCTACGTATTCATTTCTGCGTAGCTTGTCATGTTTTTTTTCTTTTTAGTTATATTTTCACATTCCTTTACATATGCATAAAAACAAGGGATCGGCTACTTGGTAGTTTTCCATGATATTTAAACAACGCTACGAAAACGTGGCAGATAGAAAGAAAAACAATACGCGGCGTTGACTCACAACCGAGTTTACTGGCAGAAAACGTGCTGTTTTTAAAAGCCGGGCATATATCACGGGCGCAAGCCGAAGTCACAGGGTACACGAGTGATTGCTAAAGCACGTCACCTCTTCGTGGCTCGCCTGGTTGCCTCTCAGCGTTCAGGTTTAATTAACAAAGCTATTTGATTTTAAGACAAGGGGAGGCCGGCTTACACAACCACTAACTTTTTTCGAGATACGAAGTCTCCGCAAAATTCCTTGTGCATGTGTCACTGTGAGAAGGCAATCAATTCGCAAACGCTTCACTTGACACATTCAAAACAATGACTTGCTAGATTAGTTCAATTCATAAAGGAACCGACAATTGAAATGGCGGTTAAACGAAACGTGGCGTAGCCGGGCGGTGAGGCATTGGTACTGTTTTCTGGAGTCTATGAATTGCTGCCAGTCGGCTGTTGCTGTCCATAGGACCATAACTAGGTCCTAAAATTGTGGTCAATATATAAAAAAAATCCACGCATATCCACGGAGTGAATGATGATGAGTGGACGAAGCTTCGGATGTTCATCGTAGATTGTGCCGTGTTCCGGATTAATTTAGTTAACGCACACGCTACGAATCATTATTATTCATCTACGGACAAGTGAAATCTCCTACCGCCACTTCATTGCAAGTCAAAATCCAGTGCCTATATATATAAATGTGTGGCCGGTGAACGGTTCTCCAGCGCGAGCAGTCCGTATTTTTCACTCAAGAAACTCGCTAGAAGACGCTGCCTGCGTCAAAGTTTTCTCTCGCCAGTGAGGGCGCGTTCTCCTTGTTTGCGAGCTGGTAGAGCGTTCATTGAAGAAAGAGCGTTCAAGAAAGAGCCCCAACCTCATATCTTGTTGGGAGCAGAAAAGAGCCCACAGCCGGCCCACAGGCACTGTGCTTGGCAAAATGTATTCGAGAGGGAACAAACTTAGGGCATTGCCGCTACTTACTTGGTTGCTTCTCTGCGACACGCTCGCGGTTCTTCTTCGCGCGCGACTTCTGTTGCTGAATGTTAACTTCCTGAAAATTTTCGCCTCAGCCTTTAAATATGCTTGCACATAAAGCAATAAGCCGGGATACGAAGTTGAGAAACCTCTGTAGTGTCGGTTTCACGCATGTAGGCATTAAATGTCAAGACAGCAACACACAGCAAAAATGGTCTTATGACCTCAAGAGCGCCTTGGCTGGGAAACGTCCTAAAGTCACCCTCATTTTTTAGAACCTTCCTCAAAAGCGTGTATTCCCGTACATTACGCCCTCCCTTCACCTTAGTTTTTGTAAGGTTGGGTAAACTGCAAGTCTTTATCAATTACGTCCTGTGAACTTATACTGTCCTTTTTCGTGTTACCCCTTATATTCTGATGAGAAGTGTTCATCGTGTTATGGCAATGGTTTCAATGAAATTGTTGTCACATTAGAATCTTACGATGGAAAACTGTGTCTTTAGGTTTTCTTTTATTTTTCCTCAGTTGCCACAGAGATACCTTCCCATAAGATAAAAATGTATACGACAGCTCCGTTAGCGTTGTTCATGACCTGTACTTACTGCTAGGGCTATGACAATAGTTTCCCGATAGAAATCGAGCACACATAACCACGATTGAATACTGATTCGTATATCACGCGGCCAATGCGCCTTTGGCAATAGCAGTTAACGAAGTTAACCCAATCCACTCATAATCTATAATATGCGACAGCTCTGTTAGCGTTGTTTATGACAGGTACTTACTACTAGGGGTATGAGAATACCCGTTTCGCGATAGAAACCCAGCGTGCATAACCACGTTTAAATGCTGATTCGAATATCACAAGGCAAATGCGCCTTTAGCATTAATAGTTTACGAAGTTAACCCAATCCACTTATAACCTATATATACAACTGCTCTGTTGGCTTTCATTATGACAAGTACTTACTAATAGAGGTATGAGAATATCAGTTTCCCGATAGTAATCGAGCATGCGTAACCCAATCTACTTAAAATCTAGATATATATACGACAGCTCCGTTTGCATTGTTTACGACAGGTACTTACTACTAGAGGTGTGAGAATATCAATTTCCCGATAGAAATCGAGGATGCATAACCACGTTCGAATACTGATTGAAGAATAGTTTACGAAGTTGACCCAATCCACTTATAATCTACGTGTATACGACAGCTCTGTTAGCGTTGTTTATGAGCGGTACTTACGACGAGGGGTACGAGATATGTCGCAAAACTCTCGGTACCACGTTTTAAGCAACTCTTACAGTGTCAATGCTCTGCATCAGAAACATATCATTGAGAAATACCAATCCAATAATGCATGTTGTGCTGGCGCACATTACTTATCAGTCTACTTTTTGTGCTTTAGTACCTCGGCTTTGCCCTAAATTTGCCCATAAATGAGCTAGCATGCATTGAAAAGCACTAAAACAGGAAGGTGTGTCGTGCCCGCGTGTATTGTGGCTTTCAGGAGGAGCTTGCATTGCCTGGCTTCTATCGCCGTCATTGAAGCTCTCTGCGTCAGCGTTCAAAATGTCAAAGCCGGGTTCATGACTGAATGAATAAATAAATGGGACAGACTGAAATATAACTTAGTCGTCACGGTGCCACTGACCTTCGGTTTTGAAGCTTATGATGAACCGGCAGTACATAGGTTCCTTGAACGCGATCTTTTAAATTCATAAGGAAGGTCACGCAGTATAAGAGCCTTTGCTCTGTCCTTTGTCGACTTTACATTTTTCGATGAATGCTGGAACGCGCGACTGGGTTTTGTCAACTAGCTTTACACGCTAGCTAACCATACCTCGCAGTGACTAATCCCGCTGCAGTTGTCAACCCTGACACGATACCTCCGACCAATCACAGGCCCCAACCTTCCTCGAGAATGAGGAAGGAAAGGGCATGTGCGGGTGTTGCCCCCGCTCGTACCGCCAGTTCAAGCAAGGCGGTAGCATGGGGTAGCCTTGTCTAGTTCGTCCTCCCGGATGGCAGATTCCGTTGGAAGATTTCCGCAGTATCCGGTCTGTGTGCTTGAGAGAGAGAGAGAGAGAGAGAGATCTCTTCATTGAAAGGCAGAGAATTTAGCCGGCGTTGAAATATCGCTGACATGGTACTCTGTGTGGGGAGGGAGTTTGGGGAGAGAAATACGAGTAGAAAGAAGTGCAAGAGACAGTGATAAAGAAAAGAGAAAGGAAAGTTGGGCTTTGTGTTTCTGACGATGATGCCTAATTGCGTCCAAAGATATTTCACATTTGCATCAACCCGCAGTAAGGTGATAGGATGTGTTGCATGATGGGTGAGTGATGGTGACGACTGAGATAAAGTTAAAGTCTATCGAGTTGACCTATACTTTTTAAATATGTAAACAAAATGTCCATTGCACGTCTCTGTTGTGTGGGGCACGCTAGAGGGCCTAAGACACACTGAGGTGATAAAGGGGTCTGTGTGAGTGACTGCATCCAATATTCATATAGAGCTCGGCACTCAACAAGCTCAAACACACTCATACACTGAGGACGCTCGGCACTCAAACAAAATATGTTCTACGGTTTCAGTAGAGCCACAGTTGCCGCAGTGGGGGCTTGTTTCCTGGTGGAAGCAGTACCATAAGTCGTTTGAATATGCAATTTTCAGGCGAAGTCGATAATACAAGGTTTCCAGATGTCGAGGAATGTTGGAATGTAGTTTTGATTTGAGACCTGGGTCGACTGAGTACAGGAAAGGGTGATGATGTGTCGGTAACTTCCATAGCCGGTTCCTTCCTTCGTAAGCGAATCGTTTAGCTATTTGGGAAGCATCACATTTTGTGAAATAGACTCGCTTATAGTTTTGATATCGAAGACCGTTACTTGATGCTTCGTCTGCTTTTTCGTTGGGCAGAATGCCGCAGTGAGCTGGTATCCATTGAAATGTAATGCAGTGTCCTGCGGTAATAGCCAGGTGATGTAAATAGCCAATGTCGGCAGAAACGGGCTGATGATTAGTTTTGTTCAGGTGGTTGTACAGCGTTTGCAGCGCTTCTTTGGAGTCGGTAATAAATTGGCCATCGGCCGGGCTTTTGGCGCACGATATCTAAGATAGCTTCCTTGATGCCGTGAAGTTCCGCTGTCATGGAAAATGTTTTCAGCTGCAGCCGATAGAAACGCATTTCTCTTGTTGAAGGCACATAAAGGCCACAGGAAGAAGTCTCTCGAGTCGTTGAAGCATCAGTGTAAATATGCGTGTGATGGGGATATATCTCGGCTAAGCAATGGAGAGTAGCTTGCAACATCGCCACCTGTGGCATGCGCCTCTTTGCTTCGTTTATGCCAGGTACAAACTGGATAATATTTAGCGGCGAAAGCGTCCAGGGAGAAAAGGTGGCAGGCAGTAGGTGCTGTGGCTGGTTAATAGAAGGGATTTTCAGCATTTGCACAGCTTCACCAAAGCCAGACTTACTGTAGCTAATGTGGGCGCGATACAAAAGGTGTTTTTCCCTTGCAGGAAATGTCGAAGATGGGTCCGCATGGTTTCTTGAGTGGCAAGGACTTCTCACGGGAGACAGCCCGCTTCCGCTACTGTTCGAGAGGCTGACGACCCTTGCGACAGGCCCAGACAGATTCTTCTTACTCGATGGTGATATTTTGTGGAGTAGCGGTAGGCAATAGTGCAATGTGCCTCCAACGTAGGGTTTTTCAAGCAGAACCATTGAGCGCCAATTGCAGCCCCTACTTTTTCCCACCATGAACTTGCAAACTTGAGATCCTGCAGCTGTTCTTGCTCTTAGTTTCTTTACCTGAGGTGACCAAGAGAGATTTCGGTCTCCCATAACTCCAAGGAATTGTTGAGAGCGCACGTATACCAGTAGCCTTCCGCAGAGAAGGAGCGGATATTTGGTCATTTTCTTTCTCGTAAAAGCCGTGGAATTACTATTTTCTGGCGAAAGACAAAGACCCCGGCGAGCCAAATATCTCGACAGCCTTAGTGATGTCTTTTGAAGCCGTTGTTAGGTTATATAGCGCGAACTTGACGCGCTCCAGATGCATATGTCATCGGCGTAGTTGGTGATGTGTACTCCTCGCAGCAGGTTCCTTGTGATATGCATCAAGGTAAGGTTGAATAAGAGCGGGCTAACCATAGCACCTTGGGGTACGCCCCTCTCCACAGTATAAGATAGCTTAGGGCCATGCGGAGTAGCCATAAATATTTTCCGCTCTTTTAAAAAGCTCTCAATCCACTTGTATAGCCTATCTCCAAAGCCAAGACTGACCAAGGCCATGAGAATGGCATGGTGAAAGAGAGAATCAAAAGCTGACTTCATGTAAAGGAAGACAGCTGTTGGGATGTGCCCAGCGCGAAGGTGCTCTTCAAGGGAAAAGGTGAGGACGATTACATTGTTGATGGCGGACCTGTTTCGACAGAATCCGCTGATTTCCTCAGGAAACGCATTACGGCTTTCGAGGAAACATGTCATTCTTTTACATATCATTCTTTCCATGACTGCACAGCTCAGTAGGGTGATGTGTCGGTAAGATGCATAGCTTGTTGGCTGCTTACCGGGTTTAAAAATTGGCACAATTTTCGCCAGCTTCCATTCCTTTGGAACATCGCCAGATCGACGAATCCAGTAGTCGTGAGCGGGAAGTGTAAGGCAACTTTGCGATGGCTTCATACCTTATTTCATCATGCCCCGGAGATGTGCGCCTGTTTGATTCGGAGATAGCGGTGGTCAACTTCTAAATCGTGAATTGCATGTCCAACGCTGGTACTGCCTCCTGCGGGATGTGAGGCTTTATCTCTCGTGGAGAAGTCGAATGCTTTGAGGCGGCTGATAATAGCATGCAATATTGTTCAGCGACTTCTCTCGGGGGTTTTTTTCGTAAAGGGAGAGTGCGGTGAAAGGGTGAAGTTGTTAGAGCGGCGTACGCATACCTCTAATGATCCGCCAAATCTTAGCTACAGGTTGACGAACATCCAGCGTGGAACAGAAGTCGCGCCATCTCTGCCGATCGCGTTTATCCAGGTATCGTCGGATGTGACGCTGTGTCCGTCGACAGGCACGGTTTTCTAGGCATTTTGTGCGTAGGGCTTTCCTTTCAGCTCTCCTGCGAATAGCACAGATTCTATCGAACTCCTCGTCATTGGTTGGAAATCTCTCATTTTTCACTGACACTCGGGTACATTTCTTCAGGCAGTCAGCCATCGTCGTGAATAATTCCTCGTTCTTGGTTGCAGCCGTAATTCCCCTGCATGCTGCGTCCTTATATGCGTCCTAGTCTGTATATTTGATGAGGGATTTCCTTGGTGATATTTGTGTACCAACAGCCGATACAAGAAACGGGTAATGATCGCTTCCACGTATTTCCAAGTCGGTACGCCATGCAACATTGCGGGCAACTAAACTTGTTACAAAGGTCAAGTCGATGCAACTGGTTGTCTCCGGGCCTCGGAGGTAAGTGATGCTGCCCTCATTGAGTGGTTCAATTGAATGCTTTGATAGAAGTTCTGTGATCTTGGTTCACCGTGCACATGTGTAGCAGCGGCCCTAAGCTTCGTTGTGATCAATAAAGCTCCCCAAATGATACGCGGAGAGGGTGTCGTTGCGATAACATTGTCAAGTGTCGAAACATCAAATGGTCTGCCTGACTCCTGATTAAACTCCAATAAGAGTGTACTGTAGATTGTCTATTACTGTTATGGCGCACACAGATTCATTGTCAGAGTGAGGTGGGATATTAACCGTGGAGGCTGGACTATGCATGCGGAAGCCCATGAGTAATCTGCTGATGTCATCGGGGCGTTCTGAATGAAGAAAATAGTATCCTGGCATCCGGAAATGTTCTCCAACGAGCGACTCAGAGATGACTATGAAAGGGAAATGATACCCTCGCACCAGCTGTCGGAAATCCGAGAGCTTCGAACGACGGCCGCGAGCCTTCCACTGGAAGATGGTACATGCGCATGGTCAGCTCGCTTGAGGACGCCGTTTTAAGAAGTTCACCCCTGTGTGCATAAGCCGCTGACAGCAGCGGCTCCATCGCAAGAACAGCTTCAACCTCTGGGAGGCTCTTTGAACAGGGGATGGCGCGGATGATTGCTTTGAGGGCTGCATCAACACTGGAAGCAGTAAGCGTGCGAAGTCTCGTTCGGTGCTTCGCTGTTGTTGCCTTTCATTGGCCACCTTGTCGTGTTGCGGCGACTGAGGCTGATCGCGGCGGAGACTGGTTGATGGGTCTTGTACTGCAGGTTGCGGTGGCGAAGGAGCCGACGAGCCAGCGGGCTTCTTCCCACGTTTCTTTTTAGCCGCATCTGCATATGATTTGGCTGTTGTTTTTCATTTTGTAGTGGCTGTTCCTGTGAGTGGTCTGCCATATTCGCGAAGACCACATAAAGGTTAGGTGATGCTCCATGGCACTTTGGTGGTTTTCCTTGCAGCGGCTCCATTGCGCAAGCTATCGTTGCTGCTTTCTGCTTTCTTCTTAGCGCGTCCTCCATATGTAGCAGGGTGCGGAACACCGCAGTCCGCGCATTTCGGCTGTGTTCTCGTGGTGCATTCGTTGTGCGTATGAGGGCCAGCACATACCTTGCAGCGTACTGGGCCGGTACAGTGTTTCGCTATGTGGCCATGCCTCTGGCATTTGTAACATTGCGTTGCTGTCCCGGTGTGTTCCGTGATATGGTAACTACCGAATGCCAGGGTAACACGTTTAGGCGGCGGCACATCTTTGCCGAATTCTAAAATTGCTGATCTACGGCGTACCTCATTTACCTTGCCGTTGTCAGGGGTGAAGGTGGTGAGCCTCCTTGCTGAAACGACGCCATCGTCGTGCATATACACTTGTTGGTCTTCATTAGAGTAGCTCAGAGGAACATCTTGTATTTTGCCATAATTAGCAGTATATGTGTATGGGACGCGGGCTTCTAAAGCTACGCCGGCAAGCTCTGTTACCGTAGGCAGAAGATTGGCGGCGGGCAGCGTTCATACTATGACTCGCAGACTTCCGTCCTTGTTAAGGCGATGGACAACAACTTTTTCTTGAGCCGACGTTACAATCGCTGACGCTACGACGTTAGGGTTCACTTTCCAAAGGTTGCCACCTTTCAGGGTGGGCCTGAAGACAACAGGAACACCAGCACTCCTTTTTCCTGTGGGACACAGTGTGAAGGATGCCTGGTCCAATGCCTCTGAATCTTCGCCAGAAGATCGGTTGCTGTCGTGTTCATTACGCAGTTTCTTGTTCACAGGCCCCTGGTCCGTAGAGGCAACTACAGCAGCTGCAGAACTAGTAGTTGTCACCGCTGCCATGGATGCGGCCTGAAGGGCATCAGGCGGTGACGTGCCGCGTGGTGGTGGATACGGCACAGAGCGTCTTGAAGGCCGCTTTGGGTGCTTCTCCGGTTGTATGGAGACCTCCAGATCTTCACGGGCCGGGTGCAAACCGCAGGAGAGTGCTAGACGCAGTCTCACTGGAGAAATATAGAAAAATTCGGGGCTTGCGTGGAACGGCCAGTTCTCTAGAACATCTTCGTCTTCCCCCTCCTGGGTGCTTGCTTTCGAACGGAAGTCATTGTTTTCACAATCTTCCACGTTTCCACAAGCTTCGAGTGCTCCAATGTTCCCGGTACAGGAGGGATCACTTGGCGTTTCTTTTTATTTCGATAGAAAGTACGTGGACGCGTGAACGGGGTTCTCACCGTCGCCATCATGCCTCATATATATAGGTAATCGTGCATGAATGAAGATCTATAACAAAAACAACCTTAAGAATTTTTTACGAATCTTCCGAGCAAAGCTTCGAATCCACGTCGGCTCGGTTACAACGCGAGCGCCCTCGCATATGCCTCAGAGAACTACGTCACGAAGGAGCTTTGCAAACGAAGCAAGCGGCTCGGACACTCATACAGTTCGCACATGCCAACGCTACTCGCTTGCAGTTCCATCATCATCATCATCAGCAGCAGCAGCAGCATCATCATCAGCCTGTTTAGGTCCACTGCAGGACGAAGGCCTCTCCCAACGATTTCCACTCCGCCCTATCCTGAGCGAGTTGGTTCCACTTTATGCCCGCAAACTTTTTAATTTCATCGCTCCATCTAACCTTTTGCCTGCCTCTGTTGCGTTTTCCCTCTCTTGGTATCCATTCCGAACTATCCATTCCGGAATGGATAGTTCCATCCCAACGTAGGCCAAATTTCTCAAGGCGAGCGCTGCAGACTAAGCTAGCAACACGCGCGAATCTCGAGCCAGCTTCCACCAAGCAGGCCTGAATTTGCAAGTTTTGTGTAAATGTGAGCCAACGCGGCTTACGTGCATCTTGTTAACACCCGGGCCTTTTTGAAGTGTAAGCTGGAATCCTTGAACTACCAGAAGAGGCTCATGCTTACACGCAGTTGCGCCGGCGAGGGCGCGGTGCACTCATCGCGTGGTTCAGTGACTACATTGCGTGTGTCGAAGACGGTGGTTCCAACACATGTTTGTAGTGCGTCGTAGTGCCTTGACCACGTGTTCCATTCCAAATTCCTCGCATATCATCGCAACGACAACAATGCCATCGCTACATATCACTCATTCGACTGCATCTGCGAGTGCCAGAAGGAACGCGATCACTTCATGCCGCTGTGCTGGTCCAATTTTTACAGCGTAAGCTGTTATGAGATCACAACGGCCGTTTTTGCGCCGTAGTCGCCCGCCGCTGCCGCCGGTGTCAGTAGCCGCTCGAGCGGCAGATTTTACGAAAAATAATTAGTACCGAGGAGGATTCAAACCAGGTCCTCTGCGCAGATTCGAACACACATCCTCTGCCTGGCAGGCAAGCGTTCTACCACTAAGCCACGCCTGTGCTTGAAAATCTTCGCAAAACGACCTAAACAGGTGTAACGTCTACCGAGAAATTGCAATAACAAGTGTAATGCTACGTGGCACAATAATAATACGCCACTACACGTCGGGGAAAGTGGATTGTGTAACGAGTTCGAGGATTCATTTGAAAGAACACAGGGTGGCATGGTTTGTAGCTCTCGACCCATTACAGAGGCATCATCAACATCATGAGACAGTCTTCTTCAATTTTTCCGTCATCATTACTATGAAGGGCTGCCTTTGAAGTTTTGTCGTATCGTGCCATGCGTCACGCGGCAGGCGACGTGCGCAGCCACGACGGCAACATGACTGGGCTCTTCGATAGACCTGATGGCGCCTCCTCGTAAGGTGCGGACCGCTGCTGTAGAAGCGAATCGCAGAGCTACGTGCGCGGTTGCAGCAAGGCGACTTCGGTCACAACAGGCAGCTGTGCAGAGAAGCCCAAACCGCAGCTCGCTGTCGACGCTAGGCCGAGAGTTCGTTGTCGGGAAAACAACGCTAAGACACTCTCTAAGATGTGCAGTTATACAGATTGTACATCACAATACCGCAAGCATTATGGCGTAGTGGGTACTTCCCTAGTTAGCGCAATGATAACAGTTATGGGTCAGGGGATACCCACTACCTCTACTTACACTAGTTTCCTCATTCGTTTAAAGTGGCCTCTAAGAAGGTCGCTCCTCTAGCTTACGCTGTTACTGTCCTGCGGTTCCGCGCTGGCCTGGCTCTTTTTTTCGAACTCCGAAAGTGCACAATGTTTACGCTACGTAGCGTAGTGGCACATTGCTAAGCGAGCGAGAGAAAAAAAAAATTGGCAGATCCCACGTGCAGTGGGAATCAAGGGAATGCGAAGCACGCATAAGGAACGTAAAATGGATTTGCATTGTAGCCTCGCTATAGCGAGTTTGGTACATATGAAGTTAACGAAACGGCCGCAAGAGCACCAAGACTGTAGCACGTAAACCATGCCGCTAATACACGCATGTCACCATTACAAAGTTATGACTTGTCATTTACGTTCGTCATGCAGTCGTGTTCTGCCACACCAATTTTGGTATACATCCCTTTAAGAAAACGAGTGGCATGTAAATCATCCCGCCCTTGACATGTACGTCATGATTTTCATGTTATGTCCTGTCATTTATGTTCGCCATGCAGTCATATTGTGGCATACCAATTTTCGCATACATCCCATTAGCGAAACGGCCAGGAGAGCACCAAGACCGTGGCATGTAAATCATACCGCTCATGACATGCATATCATGATTTTCATGTTATGACCTGTCATTTACGTTCATCATGTAGTCATGATGTGGCATACCAATTTGTGTAAACATCCGATTAGCGAAACGGCCAGGAGAGCACGAAATCGTAGGCGGCTAGATAGATAGATAGATAGATAGATAGATAGATAGATAGATAGATAGATAGATAGATAGATAGATAGATAGATAGATAGATAGATAGATACGCTCAAACTCGCCGATGTTCGCTAAGAAATGCTTCGCATTTAATATGCTGTCAAGCGTGATGTCGATTGCACCATCCCGCTGCCAGGCCTCTTCTTCAAGACGCTCCATATGAGCGCAGTCCCGCATTCAGTTGTCTGGGCTTGCAAGGGCGATAGCTTGGTTCAGAAATTCTTCGAATCCAGCGGGAGTGAATGACGTGTTGTATCAGTGATACGTACCTCTTGACCTTGCTCCATACCATTTCGATAGGCCTCAGTTCGCAGTGCTAAGGAGGAAGCCGAACAATATCATAACCAGCAACTTTGGCCAGGGCGTCATTCCGGTATCCAGAGAAGTTGTCCTTGCTTTCGTTAACCACCTGAAGGAGCTCGGGCTTCAGCTGGGTATTAGACCATGGTATGCTTATTTTTCAGTCAACCATGACTGAATATCGGCCTTGTGCGAGGACGCCAAGCGCAACTCTTTGAGCCTTACACTATGGTACGGAGCATCGTCCATGACAATAAAGCTGCGTGGATCAATGCTTGGTAGACGTTGCTCTGCGAATTTTGCGAACCACCTCTCAAAGCGTGGGCCACCCATAGCATGCATGGAATATCATTGTACCATGCAAGCAGACATTTGTAGTTTTTGGTAGTACTGGAAAATACTAAAATAAAAGAAAATCTTAGAAGAAGGTACCACCCACTTCACTAACAAAACACCGAGTGAGAGCTATCCATACTTCTTTTAAACATGTCGATACGTAATCGTCCCTTCGCTTGATGAGCAGAATATCAGTCAACATACAAATAACTGGCACGGACGCAGAAGCAGGCCAGAAAAAAAAATCGAATCAAGGTCAACCCCAGCATGTATGAGGGGCAGTGGATAAAAAATTAAATATCTAGCAGTACGAGAGCTTCCATCGTTACTTCCCCTTTGTATACCTTCCAATCTGAATTTTGACATGCGACATTTGTGTTTTAATTGAGAACATTGATATTTATGTATCTGTCTAACAAATCGAAGCATTAACTGCGCGTACGTTTTCTCCTTTCGCTTTAATCGAATGGTCCGCAATTATTTACGACGCCACACGATGATGTTGTCTCTTTCCAGAAGCGCACAGTTATGTTTTCACTTCCGAAAAGCAAATACAATGTCATTCAGAAGGCTGCGCATTGTTCTGACATTTAATATCTTCGGTAGTCCCATGTCAGGGTGGCTGGTTACACCGCTGAGGATCTTTTGTGCAGTTGGCACCTCGTTACGAATGAAGTACTGATGTACTTTCCGTCGAAAAGCAGACAGGGTAAAACTATCGTACTGCTTCATTATTGTCTTTCCGGTAAGATTATGCGGTTGTCCAGCGTCGAAATGAAGCGTTTTACGCTTCGGGGGCTTCGGGGTACCACTGAGAACATGCACCTAGAGACGTGCAAGGGTACATTCGCTCACGCCTGGAAGCTGGCTAAGCAAACGAAACGCAGAAGTGACGTGAGTCCGGTTGCGTTAGTCTCACTTATGTGTCCACGCTACAGACCACTTCCTTCGTTTGTTTTGACAACTTTAAGCTGTCAAGCTCCTATGCGGTGAGGGAATTGGCGGGCTACTGGGGGAAGAAGGTACCGTCGGCGATGAGGCAATTTTTTTTCTGAAGGCAACCAATGCGACGCCAGTGGAGGACGCCGCAATAACAACAAAAAAAAAACTAGAAAACCTAAACGATAACGCAGTTTCACCTATTGTCGCCAGAAATATTGTGGCATTGTCAATCTGAGGCGAAAAAAAAAAATAAAAACTCAGCATTTTTGAAATGCTTAAGTTACACATAGCTAATAACTTTTTAGTGGGACAACTTTCAGCTGCCCAGCGAAACTATCGAAACGGCGTAGTTCGGCTCTGTAGCCTTGGCTGCATTGCCACAGTAAGTTGTCAGCGACTATAGTTAAGTACCCTTTGAAATGATCTACGGGGCTGCGCGCGTGCGCGATCACGCAATAACTGCGACCAATCACACGCGTCAGCCTTTCCAAAGGATCAGTGCTCAAATGGTTTGTGAGGACGTCGGTCCCCTCGATTCCACTGCTCCCGGCCAGTTAAGGGTAGGCATGCAAATGGAGTGGCCTTGGCAGCTTCGCTCTGCCGGCGTGCAAGTTGCGTTGGAGGAAAGGGAGCCGTGGAAGAGCAGCGAACGTGCTCGTCCACGATGGGAAGACAATGGGGAGATTGCGATGGGTCGCTGGGTAGATTTGGGTTCCATTACGTGGGATGTTTGGTTTGGAAAGCAATTCACTGCACTGCGCTTTCAAGGTTTCGAGAAGTTTCGCGGGCACCCTTCTTCATCGTACGCGAGCGGTGACTTACTGCTTGTTTTCTATTTACATCAAGTGCTTTTAGTTCCCTTGCATATAACAGAATAACATGGTGTGAGACGTTGAGTGTCAGTGTACTACAAAGAAACTAGTAGGCTTTAAGAAATGACGACGCAGCAATGTATTTTGTGCCGGTATGCATTAATTCTGGCAATAAATCCTTATCTATGAGTTTCACGTTTCTTTCAACTTCCCTGCAGATAAGAGAGGAACCTAGCATCTGTTGTCTACTTCCGAATCAAAATCAAATGTTTCAAGGAATTCTTTGTTGGTTTACTTTTGGACCAACCCGAGCACCAGCCGGCATATACTGACGATAGGAGGTGAAACACCCTGATGCGTTTGTGCTAGTTCTGTGCGCCTCAGCCGTATATTTCATTTACTTTATGTACGACAGAAGACATCTCATTGTGAACTATGCAATCATCATTTTGAACCTTCGAACATTATCCTAAATCAATATTACTTTACCCGAATTCCTCAGCACCCCACGAGAGCTTTTTCAACTGTTCGCAGCACTTGAGTATGAAGCCGGCAAAAGAAGTACATGTGGAGGTAAACGCACCAGGAAATCTTGAGGCGAATTAGTATGTTTACACTGTGGCAGGCTTAGCTTTCCCTCGTAATTTCGATATCATATATTTAACTTGACTGTGATCAATTCACATAAAAAATTTCCATAGTTACAACCTAATCGGATTATAGAATCAAAGTTTGCAGTCTTTCCTCAATCTTAGCTGTCGCCGATTCGTGGATCATGCTGTGGTGTTTGTGTTAGACGAGTACGTGGGAGACAGAAAGAACAGTGGTTTATTAGTTATGGCTCATGCCAGCATATCCAGTGCTGGTAATAACCTTACGTGATTTTAAATGTATCACATATTCTGTAATTCTTAGATAGTAATTTTTAATAATGATTTTGATGGCGAAATACCTCTTTATAATAATAAATATTTAACAAAGTTCTACCACACTGCATACCCTCGTGCATTTACATTTTGTTGCTTTCTGCTTAAATCGTGCGATGTTCCTTAGGAAGGAGATTAACCCCAAATAATTTCAATTACAAGTCCTGAACAGGCCCGGAAAAGTCTGAAGTTCCCGCGATCGCCGCGCAAGCTGAAAAAATCAACCGCGGCGCGCTCCATAGAGTTGAACACAAAGTGGAGCTACTAGCTCCTCCTTTAGCAGCCGGATACTCTAGTTCGCAAGTTCTCTGCGAGGGGCGCTCTGCATGAGCAAAGAATTTATATAACACTTATTGGAAGTATATGACAAGCTTGGTTACAGTGTAATTTTTCATAAAGTAAGTAATAATGTGTTTTTCTTGACCATTAAGGATTACATACGCGCTCGAGTCTAAGTTTCGAGATTACTCTGACGCTCCAGGAGCAGCAGCCCATTCGTACCGATTGCCTTTCGGCCTCTTTTTTGATTCATACTGTACCGTGGTCATTTCGTTTGACCACGCAGGTTCCCTTTACGTTACCTTGTTTAGATAGCCGCTGGCTCACAGCGAACGTATCTAACGACGGCTAACACTGACACCTGCGACAGTTCACCGGCATAACGATTACATAGCTTTAGCTTGAAGCATTGATTGCCCAAAGTAAGCACACTGCGTCCGAAGACAGCCTAGGAAAACGGATCGACATTGCACTGTGTGGAGAGAAGCACCGGGGAGTAAAAATGCACTACCGCGCCTAATCGACAATGATTATTGTTACACCTATGTTACATTCGCACATTTTATCGCGATCAGGGCAGGTTTCGATTAGGCTCGATAGTGCCCAGCCGCTGCTATGTGGTTACTCTTGAGCGTGATCAGGCCATGGCGCAATCGTGATGATTGCCATCTGGAAGCCGTGTCACGATTTGGCTAATGTCAGCACCATACTCGATCCGGGTCAGTCCTGAAAGCGTTCAAAAGTGCCCGTGTAACACGCATTTCTTGAAGTCTTATTACTTGTGCTGCTAATGACAAACGTGGCTTCGCCCTATCAATGATATGGTATAAAATGTATATTTTAATATCTAACAAATGTATAAAAATAGCTTTACCGTGAAAATTCTGTTATGGACCACAGCATAAGCTTTGCCTCCCTCTGCTGAATGAGTCTACAACAGGAAGTGTGCATAATCCATGGTATGATAGAAGCAAATGTACCTAAGGATATGGAGGATTCCTATATTTCAGTAATCAAAATAAGTTCATAATTGTTAATATTGCATGCTTAGGCAGTGCGACACTTTACTCGCTACTTAAAGAAAGAAATGTCCCTTGACCGAGCATTGGCTATGGGCGCCACTGAAACAGGTGGTCAAATAAATATTACGTGCAGGCATGTTTGCGTGCAGCGTGTTTGCAGCATGTGCAGCAACATGCAGCATGTTTGCAGTTACGTGCAGCATGTTTGCCGCACTGTTATAGGCATTTTTAGACATGAATTACAAAGTTCTCCATGCTTCTACCACAGTAACCTTCCTCGTTCTTTTTGTTTATACGCCACAGCTTTCAAGAAACTGCGCATATCTGCACACACTTGGCTGCTATTATTTCTGGACATAGCTCAAGTCAGCAGAAATTGTGTTGCCACTGGTAGTAACCTCAGTGACTGAAATCCTGAGATGGTATGTTTGTGTTATGTTTGTGTAATTTAATGGGTGGTCCTGATTCGCTCATTTATTAAACCACGTTTTTATTCACCATTTCCTTTTTATGGCTTCCTCGCGACCTCATATTTTTTCCGTACTGGACAATGGACAACAAAGGATTGTTAATTTGCATGCTACACCTACAGAGCTGTGAGACGCTCAAAAGTCGCCATAATAGCAAGAGGTCTTTCTGAACTGCATGCGTGACCAAAAAAGAGTTTACAAGCTCACCAGGTGAAGGGATGCGAAGTTTGCGCAGAAATGCAGCAATAGTATGTCGTGTTGGATCAGAACTCTTGTTTGGGCTAGTTGGCGACCTTTCATAATGACTTGAAGACACGAAAAAAGTACACAGACGAAACACAAAAAAAAAAACGACGAAGAGTTGGTAGTTGGGGTTGGTAGTAGGCACTAGTCCTTGTCGTTTTTTTTTGTGTTTCGTCTGTGTACTTTTTTCGCGTCTTCAAGTCATTATGAGTATGTCGTGTGCTGAAGCAATAAAAGATTGGCTTCACAAGCAATTTTTCTTGCATGAAGTAACCAGTGCAAGATAAATGTGCCGGATTAGAGTTCATTCCACTGTGAGTGTCACATGGTATGCATCTGTAAGTGTGTTTCCATATTTGTATCGAGTATTGCACATAACATATCGGAGAACAAGCCAGCAATAGTGTGCCCTAGCTCAGCATTTCTTGCTTCCACTGAGTGCACATCGTAGTAAATGCGAATATTATTTTGCACAGAAATTTCAGACAAAGGTATAGTAAGGCATAATGCTGTGTTTTCGTGAGCTGGATTGTGAAATATTTTCAAAGAAAATTGTGTACACGCAGTTGCCTCCTCATTAAAAGAGACCTGCCACGCAGTGGTCACCTGGAGAGTAGCAGTCATTATATTACTACAAAGTACACTCATTATTAGAGCAGAAGGAAAGCTGCACATAAAGATTCAGACAGTATATTGTGAAACAGGCTCCTTAATTTGTCATGCATTTGCAAAGGTCATTCCTACTTGCAGTGAACTAATATTGCTGGTCTATTAAAGGGCGTTCACAAAGAACTGCTGCTGTGTGCGAGGAGCCGGTTTTGTGGGTGCTGCTCCGTCACATAAATACGGCAAAGAATAAAATAAGTTCCATGTGAGAGATCTAAAGTACGCCATAATTTGAAAAATTTAGTTTTTACAGTGCACAGAAGAGGAATACTCAGACCCCAATAGAGCTGTTTGGCTAGCATGTGCTTGTATTTTAGATTTGAAAGTGTATTGCTGAGTGCTATTTCCCTGAACTGGTATGTAGCTCAGAAGGGCCTGCTTCGAGCAGGGGTTTCCCTACAGACCCCTATGGAAGGTGCACACACCCAGTTGTCTTTCTAAAAGCACCCCTTCATTTTCTAAGTGTTTGTAACAACTTCGAAATATCTATTGTTTCCCACCTCTAATAATGTCTAGGCCCACCTCTTAATATCAATTCCTTGGAAACATGGTTTTGTGTAGCACAGATGCTAAGAGTAAGGGACATCTACAGGGTAGTGATGAATGAATCTGCAAATCTAGCAACGACTTTGACGACCTATGCACTCGCAGAACAGAAGAGGTTGACTGATTTACTTATTTATCAATTGAACAACAATGGACATGCAAGAGTATAGCTTGATCCTTGGAGCTTGTCTTCTATGTAATGCTTGTCTCTAACGTCTTTTAGAAATATGTGCGTCATTTGAAATACTGCCTTCGGGCTGAAGGTTATCTTGTTAGCCAACTGTCACTTAACGGAAGTGTTTACACCACTGCGAACCCTTCACAAATATTTCGAATAAATAAACCATATTAATCGTTCAATGGTTGATTGGTTGATTACGGGGGTTTAAGGTCCAAAATCCACGATTTGATTATGAGAGACGTCGTAGTGGAGGGCTCCGGAAATTTCGACCACCTGAGGTTCTTCAATGTGCACTGACATCGCCCAGTACAGGGGCTTCAACATTTCCCCTCCGTCGAAATGCAGATGCCGCAGCCGGGATTCGATTCCGCGACCCTCGGATCAGCAGCCGAGTACTATAGCGACTAGACCACCGTGGCGGAGCAATCTTTCGACAGGGTACGGAAAATTTTGCTTTACAAATACTATATAACATACGAGATGAGATCCGCTGAATGTTGACCTAGTTGGTAGCAATTTATCATAAAAAAGCAGTTGAGACAGGGGCGCAGGAGAAGGGAAACAGAACGTGATACGATGATCGAACAGTATGCACGGAACAATAGTGGTTTATTATAGCTTTTTCTTGAAAGCCATGCGCCCCTCCTCATGTATTGCCAAAATAGTATAATATTGCCAAAATAATATGGTCAAAATAGGATCGAGTGCTGGGCTTCGTCCCGGTTTCTTTCAGCGACGCCGTTCCTACTCGGCTGGGCCGCACACCGGCTTCGGGGACCATGGCCTAGACGCTCCGGTGCTCGGGGCACGCCTCGACCAGACGTTCCTGTGCTTCGGTCATGCCCGGAGCAGACGTTCGTTGCAAGGCCACGTCAAGCAGACTTTCCGGTACTTGGGTCACGTCCCGGTCCTGGTGCTGTCCTGACCCTAGCTGGGCAACATCCCGGCTCGCGGTTCCGTGTTCGCGTACTCGGACTGCCCTCCAGGGGTGATGCGGCTGTTCCTGCACTTGGGCCACGTCCCGGTTCTGTGTTCCGTACCCAGCCCACACCTCGACGCCGCTGCCGCATTGCCGTCCTTGAGCTACGTTTCCTAGCATTCCCTTGAGACTCTATCAGTGACCTCCCGTCTCCTCGACGGACCGAGCCCGCCCCGGTGCTCTCGTGGCGCCGTCAGCGCATTAGACCGAGGCAAGCCCCTCGCCTGGAGTGCTAGGCGATCACCCTAATTCTATGCGTGAACACCTAAGCGGCTGCTACTGTTCAGGCAAACTGTGAGTGGCTGTGTTTGAATGCCGTTGCGCGCGAAACCGCTTAGACCTTGTTTGTGTATCATTCATATTTGTCCCATATCAGTCATCTGTCCTATAAACGCATTACTCTGTTCTTCTGGGTTCTTTCTTGGAGCGTCTGGCTGACTTGCGCCCAAATTACAGCCCACATAGAGACTATGGACAACGATAGGCTTGTGCAGTATATGACGTCTCGATAAGCTCTACGATGCGCTTCCTATGACTGGAATCAACCGACAACCACTAGGGCAACGTGCATAGACCTTTTCTTTACCAACTTCATGCTAGATCTGATCGAAAAATCATTGGCTCTATACTTGAAGGACGACAAAGCTGTGATAATAAAGGCAAGACGGAATCCTGAATTCAACTCGACATAAGAGTTATGACAAATAAAAGATTGCATGTATTGTACAAACGCGTCTTGACTCATTCACATGCGCGAGTGGGCGATGTCACAGGTGATATACGGTTAGAACAGTCTCCAGTGCTTTGGCCACTCGCCATGGTTCACTCCAAGGAGATACGTTGATTTCTTTAAATGCAGGCGAATACCTTACGGGGCACCGTGCGCACAGGCCGTATTTCAGGCAATCATTGGTCATGTACCGCGGCAATTTCAGGGCACGGCTTCCTATTTCGCATCATGTATTCAGAGCTGGAGCTACCTACGAGCTGAGTCGTGAGACCTAAGCGAGTGCTCATGAGCGAAACTAAATATGGCGTCAAGGTCATTGCAAAAACGCTCAACTTCTTTAAAAAAAGCAGTGACATATTTGGGCAGGCAGTTGACGGCAGTGGGTTGCTCCCTTGAAACAACAAGGTAATGGCTGTCAAGAATGCTTCCAAAGTAGATAGTGTCTCACAGCTAAAAACTTTTATGAGTTCGGTCAATTTTTATACTTGAGCTTTGCCGAAATGTAGCTACAGTAGTGGAGCGTCTCCATAATCTGCCTCGCAACATAAATTATTTTCTCGGCAACATGGGAAGCAACAGCTTTCCGTCAATGCGATGGTGCTTTCAACAAGTTTAAGACATTTTTGGCGAGTTAAAATGTGTTGGAGATATACGATTTGGAAATTATGGTGGGTTGAAAAATTGTGAAAGGGGGACTCAGCATCGTATTAGAAGTGTACAAAATCTCCAAGTACCTCCTTGACAAGGCGTGAAAGTTTTGACGGACCACGAAGCGCTGATGGTGCTGTTCGGTCCGCCCGACATTGCGGTTCCGTAGCTACCACCAAGCAGAATATCGTTACAAAATTACGTACAAGCCGGAGTAGATATCTCGCATACTGATTTTTCTTCAGGACTGCCGCGGTTGCCGTTAGAAAAAGAAGACACAATTTTTTAATTTTTCACGTTTCCAAATATGTCAGTGACCGCGAAAGACATTGAACGTGCAAGGGGGTGTGAGAGCTTGCTGCTCGTTGTTCGTAATAGCTTGATCCGATTGGCCAAACCTAGCTCTTGATGACTTGCAGCCATTTTCAGTTGGCGGTGTCGAGCTCACTGTGACTGCGGGTTGCGTCGTGTAGAAAAACCGTGTTATTCTTCATAGCTTCAACAAGGTCCTCCTAGGCCTTCTGCATAAACAGTATCTCGGAATATCAGGAATGAAGGCAGTATCGCGTTAAAAGCTCCGGTGGTCTGGTATCGACGATGACTTTAAAAGCCTGTGCACAATGGCAGCACCTGTCAGGCAGTCCTTGCAACACAGCCAGCTCCTTACTTCGCACTGAATGTCTAAAAACTTGTTACAGAAGGTCCACTTTGATTTACCACAAAAGGAATCGGAAGGTTTTTTGTGGTACTCTGTTTCCAAGTAGTTGCGGGTGAAAATCGTGCAGTCGAAAAGAGGCAAGAAAGCGATTGAGGCTCTGCGCTCCTTGTTCGTATTGTACGCGTTGCCTGCGGAGCTTGTTATTGATAGCGCAGCTCAATTAGGCGCAGCTGAGCTGCAACTTTTATTAAAAGATAGTGCCTTTAAGCACACGCTGACGCCACCGTATCATCCGCCATATAATGATGGATGGCGAACGAGCGGTGCAGTCAGCTTAGAGGGCTGTCCCGAAGCACTTGCTAAATGGTGAGAGGAAACGCGCAGCTATATCGCTCCAACATCGCTAAGATATCTTGCAGTTTTCGTACCGCTCAACGCCCCACACTTTCACGGGAAAAGCACCAGCCGAAGTGCTTCAGCGAGGAGGAAAACTGAACACCACCTTATGGACACTGCGAGAACAAGTGAACGGTGCTTTGACTGACCAAGTAGAGAAAGTGAAGACGGCCACTGGCAAGCGTCGGACATTGCCGTGGTTTTTCGCTTTGGATTAGTGAACATTGTTAAGTGCAGGGAGAGGATGTTGCTTCGTTGCCGGGTAAAGTGTTGCTGGTCATTTCGGTGTGGACCTACTTGTTGAATGTGGGAAATTGTGCGCGATATGTGCATGCCTACCATTTCCCCTTCTGCCGTCTGGAACAGGACGAAAAGCGGCATGTGCAAACAGGAGCAACTGTGAACATGAGTGCGCATGTGAAGCCAGGAGCCACATGCATAGATGGTCGTGTGCCCTATATCATTGTGAGTCGTATTTGTTTGCGGCTACCCTATGGCACGCCTCTATAAAGCCTAAAAAGCATGTCTCGCTTCTGAAAATACATATCTTAACAGGAAATGCATTATCCGGAAACTCAGGAATAAACAGAGAGCCATTTTTCATGCAGACAATTTTATTACTACCAGATATCATAATCTACCAGCATAGACCCCCACCAAAATCAAGGCTGAAGTGTCCTGAAGCACACCTTTCAACTGTCTTCATTCTGCAACAGAACAAAAGAAAAAATTCTTAATGTTAAGGGAACATACTTGCCTTCAATTGTGTACATTTAGCACCATGTGTCCCTTAATGATTGCGCGCTCCATTTTTTACAAGTGAACTTAGAGCATTTTTATGACTGCTTTTAGAGGGTGTCTACCAAGTTTGTCCTAATGACGGAGCCTCCTGGATGGCGTCATTAGGGAGCATGCGCCGAGGCGCCTCCTGACGTCTCAGACACGCGTGTTTCTGCTTAGGAAGCTTGAAGGTTATTACATCGTAAATCTGGCGTTTTTAACATACACGGCAGTGAAATTTAATGGCGTCAGAATATTCCTGCGGTCCAATTCGGCATCAGGGAATATCGTGCGCACCGGTCATAAATTTACACTCTTCTTTGCCTTGCAATACATTAAAGTCGACTCGGCTATCCAGTTTCTTGTGAAGTCACTTAGCACTAAATTTCGTTGTTAAATTTAAAATGGTAATTTTGAAACATGATCTGATCCACAGATATCTTATGTATATAATTACAAAGTGGCGACCCAAGCCTATCACACACTAAGTTAAGTGCTAACACGGAATTAGAGGTCCTACCATAATCGAGTGCTGTGAAAAGGAAGAATAAGTCTCGAGAAAAATCGCTTTCTTTGAAGCATTCGATTGCGCATTTTCGTCATGGTCAAGGCGACTAGTATTCAAGTTGCAGCGGGACGTTTATTAAAAGTGTTCTTGCCCTGATATTGATATAACCACGCTCAGAGCCTGGCTAGCATTACACACCGCTCCCCGCCACGCGGGTCCAGCTGCTGTGGGACTCGGCTAGTGATAAAAAGGTCGCGGGTTCGAATACGGACCGCGGATGCTCCATTCCAATTAGGGCGAAACATTGTGGCCAGTTTACTGCGCTATGTCAGCGCGTGTTAAGAAAACCCTGCTACACGAAATTTGGCGAGCCCTCCACTAGAGAGTCTCTGATAATCATATCGTAGTTTTGTGACATAAAACATCACAGATCAAGCAATAATCAAATGTTGAGAGCTCCGCGTGCTTAGCGGTTGCTGTGCAGACAGTCGCGACAAGCATAACTTGTGAGGACAGTCGGCGACAGACGGGTAGGAGGTGCTCTTATTGAAGTGTATATTTATGGGGCATGCGCCCCGTCGGTTAGAGAGTTAGTAGGCAGTGTCGTGGCCAGTTGATTTGGTATTATTCGTTTCACGATATTTTACAATAAGCGTGCTTTTTCACTGCAGAACATTTATGGGGTTGGCTTGCGGTACCTCCCTCTGGCGTAGACAGCTGGATGACGCCCACAAAAAATTGTTCAAAACACGAATTCGAAAGACAGTAACAATGATGATTTCATCGCATATACTCAGAGCAATCCTTTAAAATTCTTTCTTAAATGAAAACCCTGTATGCGTACACTGCCTGACTATTCTCTCGAGGATCGGGAGACATGTTGCTCCTACACTGCAAAACTAGTGCGTAAATGTTAAGCGCAGCGATTTATGTGTGCCTGCAAGAAACGCCGGCGAATCACTGTGTTCCGCTTCCCCTGGTTTCACAGTTAGTGAAGCTGCACTAAGGCGCTGGATTTGAAGCAAGCAGTTCCGTCTTGCTTTGTCTTTGTCTAGCAGTGGCATCACATCCTGTCAGGAGGCAACACGAACCACTAAATAATATTGCAAAGAAGATCGACAATGATTTTAGTAGCATCACCAATTATGTAACTTTACTTCATTTGCTCATGTTACCAAGCGGGATGCAATTGAATCAGTTGGTCGAGGGTCCGCACTTTGTACCGTCGTATTCCAATTTTTTTTGACGCTGTGCTATTTAAGTAATGAAACAGGACAGAGCGTGAAACGTTAGAAAGCTATATTTAACCAGAATTTCAGCTAATGATTATTAATGTGAGATGCATTGAACACAAAAGGAAATCGTTGGATATCCTGTGCCTTTTGTTGATAAATATTCCCTACATATGCAATATGCGCACGAGGAACGATGCATTTTTGATTGGTGAAGTTGTCACATTCACTGTGGTTTCCTTTCAGACTAGCCCATAATTCAAGCTCCTCCTTTGAAAATTAGGCGTTGCCGAAGATTTCATTTGCTAATCGCTTTCTCGGTAGTGGTGTTCTTTTGAACAGCACAGGGAACATGCAAACGTTCTACATATTCTGGTAACTTTTAGCATAGCAGAAGCATTCAGGCATCAGAGTTATCTTACGGTGTGACGACGACGTAATAAACAGTAACATCTAGACTTAGCTTTGGATTCTGCATGATAGATTTGTACTTTTGCTTGGGGAGTGCTTCTGTATTGGTTAAACTGTCGTGCTGGCGACACCCACACACGGCGCTGCCTTTCAGATGGAGGCATGGTGCAAAAGCACCTTTATACGTGAATTCAGGCGCCTCATAAAGCAGCCCTTGCTGCCAAATTTATCTTGGGTTCCGCAAGACGCCATGATTCTTAATTACATCTTAGGTTGGCACACAAATCAACCGAATCCTTTTATTTTGCTGAACCAATAACTTCCGATATATCCCTCCGCATTTTTAGCGTCTCCTTCTAATTAGTGCTAAGGAGGTCTACTTACAGCAGTTGCAGAAGCACGCATGAGGAGTGTTTCCTGGGCAAGACGTCACTGGGCTCCCACCAGGACATCTACTTCCCGGCGGAGGGCATGGGCTGTTTCCGGGAACTGAAACATATAAGGCTTAATTTCAGTTAAAAGTGGCTTGATAAGATTCAATAGGCGCGGCGAGACGATAACATGTATCTTTCGAAGGAGAACATTGGCCTCCACCCGTTTCCACGAAAAAGCTACAAGAAAATCTGCAGGAATTTTCGAGACAGAAAGGTTGAGCTTCCCTGTTAGCTAAAATTTGGCCCAGTTTTTATAATAGACCTGCGTTCCACAGCGTGCCCCTTGACAATCGCTCTACCAAAGGGCTAACTAGGGGCTAACACTTTGGAGCGCGACGGTGAACTGTTCAGCTGTGCGAAGCACGTGAGCAATGGATATGCGAATTCACATCATTCTGCCAAACATTGTAAGAAATGAACGCCGTATGGGAGCTCGCTTTTGCCTATTCAGGCTTGGAACAATACTGTTACCGTTAAACCGCGTCGATCTGCCGACCGAGGCTCATTCAGAATGCGCCACACAACTACTCTAAGGTGGTCTTCATTGCAGATAACCTGCAAATTCTTTCTTCCAATCATGGTTTTATACCACATGTTTGTATGGATAATGTGTGGCGTTTTACGGTCGATCAAAATGTAGATCACAGAAGGCTGTAGCCCACTCAAAAGTCTACGACACTTCGCTGTTGTTCTCTATGAAATTTAATCGTTAGCTGTGATCTTTTGAAAAAGTCATGAACGTTAACTGTAGAATTATGTTGTAAAAATCGAGAATGCTTCCATTTTCTGCAATTTAACAGAAGAATAGTTCAAAGATAGACACGTCCATCCTTCACCGCTCACTCATGGAAAGTAATAGAACATACTACCTTAAAACAAATATTTACTTTTCTTTATACAACCGTGACCTCGCTAATACTCAGCGTGCTTTATGGCGCGATTTGACCATCATGACTGAGGTGACTATATTCACTAGGGCTTCAATCTGACGGGTTATTCACGTACCTTTCGAAAGCTTCTCCCACAGCTATTCATTGATAACATCAATGTTGCTCACGCTTGTAATATACCTTCCCTTGCTCACTCAATTAATAATGTTTTCTCGAATCTTCGTCAATAAGGGTTTTGAAAAAATTGTGGGACCCTCAATTTTCAACTTAAGAGTTGAATGTGATAGCAATGTCTCACCCCATTCTCATCGCGATGTCTTCCGCTTCCTGTATTTTCACTCCCCTAGCCAAGTAATTTTCAAGACACCAGTTGGCAGAAAGTGCGAGTTACTTGCATTGCTGCGTGGCCTCGCTCGGCGTCTTGCGCTATTTTTACATACATACGCACTGAGAACTTAGAAATGAAGAAATCACCCTTAGTATTGAGACCTTCACTTGTTCATTAGAGGGGTGCAGCGCTATAGGAAACAAGGACAATGAAGTTGATGCACTTGTCCTGCGCGTCTTCCTTGTCCGTGTTTCTGTAGTGCTGGACCCACCTGGAGATAAAGATAGCAGGACGATAGATGCGGTGTGGTCGCGTACCTAGACATGATAGACAGACCTGCTGAACCACCTCGCTCGACGAAGTATGTGTTCCTAGAAGAGGTTGGCCAAGTACGCAGTGTGGTTGAGACTTATCATCATGTTTCATACTGGCTTTCACTTCTGGACGCTTGTGTCTGGTTATCCGACTTTCGAAGGTTCTATGAACTTAAAAGTTCGAAAAGCGCTTTTTATATTAGAGTATAATTCATATGTGTCCAACTGTGTAGTATAGTTCATACGCATTTACTGCAAATATTTCCGAGCAATAAAAAAAAGTAGTGCGGGGTGGTCGAGTGCATAGCGCGTCGCCTCCCGGAGGGAAGTGTCGCAGATTCGGTTCCGTGGTCATCAAAGGTTTTCACTTTTTTTATTTTCATCCACCTTGAACTTTAGCTCATAACCATCCACACCGCCACGGGTACCGACTGCGAAACGAGCTCTTGCACTAATACACATCTCTTATGGCTACCACGGGTCTCAGTGCAAGTCCACTTTTCTTTTGTGCACTATCCACCATCCTGATGCAGTTTCCCCTTACGTTAATTTGCACATTGATGCTTTGATTTAAAAGCAAGTAATCACCACACCTGGATTTCGCACTCAGTTAATGACTAATTTCAAAAATTTTCTAGGTGGTTTCGGAAGTGGTAGATGGACTAATATTCTGAAAAGGTGGCTGGGATATGTTCACACAGTCAACCAGTTTCATCAATGCTTACTTATTAACGGGACTTCCACTTAGTGCAATGGGTCTCAAAATGTAAGCAACCTGGTCTCTGCCCCGCCACGGTGGTCTAGTGGCTATGGTACTGGGCTGCTGATCCAAGGGTCGCGGGATCGAATCCCGGCTGCGGCGGCTGCATTTCGATGGAGGCGAAATGTTGAGGCCCGTGTGCTGTGCGATGTCAGTGCACGTTAAAGAACCTCAGGTGGTCAAAATTTCCGGAGCCCTCCACTACGGCGTCTGTCATAATCAGAGCTGGTTTTGGGACGTTAAACCCCACATAACAACAACAACCTGGGCTCTGCTCTTGGGCACTCTTATCCCGGTCATAAATTACGCAAGAACGCGTAACAAACATCTGATAGGGCATATTTATCTGGTTCGTTCATTAGGCTTGTTTCCAGAGCAGACGAAACCGTCTTACGACAATTTCTGGAGTATGGTAGCGTTCTTAATGTATGTATATGGTTGACATCATAAACCGTACAGAATACATCAAGGATCAACTACTTCACATAGCTGCAACAACAATGATATGATTTCGGCATCATGCTGCATAAACCACCTCTGTCTTGACTGACTTTCTAAACTAGGTCAGATTGTCTGTCTCAAGCTTTTTTACTCTGTAATCATATGCAGCATTCGTCTCACGAAACTATTGTGTTTAGTATTGTTGTAGGGCATAGAGTATTGTTGAAGTAACACACGAGTTTCTTATTGTTATCAGCTAATATTCAATTAAACCCATTAAATGTGACATGTATATTTCCTTTGCTGTTCTCTCTTGCATTGTACCTACTACTAGAATAGCCGTATAACTGTGCTGTAGTATGCGAAAATAACCAGCTAAATTAATTGATCTTACAAATCCTCGTGATGTAGAGGAATGCTAGTGACAGTAAACACCTGCATCAACAAATTTCTCCAAGCAAGGTGCCCAACAAAATGCTTGCGAACTTGGAAGAAAGGACAGCTTTCTGTTTGACTAGAAAACTGCTGGGGCACGAGGAGCGAAAACAGCACGGAACCCTCACGAGAACGGTCGCTCTACTGTTAGAGCTAACCTGGAGAATAGCAATCGGCAGTGCGAGAGATTCCCATCGATAATTCGAATTAAAGGAGAGAGATCTAGGAAAATTTATTGTAGGAAATTCCTCGAGTTGAAGTCGTACATGTGAAAGTAAAAAGTGTATCTTTTTAGAAGTAAGCTGGACGTAAAGACACATGGGTTTCACAAAACAGAAGCGGCTTTGTTCCTCGTACAATGATCGCTTCTTTGTCAACTAGGATGTATACCTTTCCGCTTAGTGTATATACAAGTTAGTGCCTTCACATGAGACGTAGCAGCATGTAGCCGGCAAAAACTCCCATTATTAAAGTAGCGCAGAGATACACGCTTCAACCATATCAGTAATGGCGGCAGGGACTCAGGCTGAAGATCTAACGTGTAAGGTATTAGAGCTTTGCTAAACCAGAATATGCTCAAGAGAAACATAATAATGAGTAGCATGGAGAAAGCACACTTCCACTTTAGTAGAATGTCCTTAAAATATAGCTATGAGTAGGTATGTACGAGTACATTGAGGTAATCTAAAAAATAGTATTAACAACTCATGGGGATAGAATAAGCATAGGTTAGATCGCGCAAGACACATATTGCAAATTTGAATAATTAATAAAATTTTACGTGCCAAATTACCACGCGATTATAAGAGACACAATACTGAAGGGCTTCGCATTAGTTTTCACCACTTAGAGTTTGTTAGCGTGCATGCAAATCTGAGCACAGATGTGATTATCCCGCTTCGCTCCCACGGAATGCAACCGGGATGCGGCGCCGCGAGCTCAAACTTAGCAAGGCGGCACCATAGCCGCCTTGCTAAGTTTGAGCTCGCGTTACAGCTTAGCAAGGCGGCACCATAGCCGCCTTGCTAAGCTGTAACGGCGGTTATGCCTAAGCTGTAACTCGCAAAAGTGAATGACCGCCCTCCATAAAATGCAATGTTCACAGCCATTGCATTCTGGCAGTACTACCATTAGGCGCCGAAACTCTGACGTTAACTAAAATACTTCATGACGGCGCGGAGCACCATGGGTGGAAGGGTGATACGCTCGACACCAAGAGATACAAAGCCCCGCCACGGTGGTATTGTGGCCATGGCACTCAGCTGCGGATCCCAATGTAGCGGCATGAAATCCCCGGCCGCGGCGGCTGCGTTTCCATAAAGGCGAATTGTTGACCACTGTGTACTGTGCGATGTCAGTTCACGATAAAGAACCCCAGGTGGTCAAAACTCAGGAGGCCTCCGTTATGGCGTCTCTTGGAATCATATCCAGGTTTTTAAAAGTATAATTCCATAAATGAACAATAATCAATCAAGAGATATAAAGCGAGTGAAGTTGACCCATTAAGAAACAACGGTAGCTGACAACGGCGTTACCGTTAAGATAAAAATGATTATGGGCGCAATATGTAATGCATGAGACGTACAACCGATAGCGAGTGACATCGAAGGAATGGATATTGGGGGGTGCACTACAGCACCGCGACAGGACAGTGTTCGGTGCGGCAGTAGTATTAAATGGTTCTCAGGCTTCAAATGCAGATTCCGCACTGCATTTTATACATTATTATTTTCGGGAGAGGCCTTCGTCCTGCAGTGGGCATAGATGAGCATGATGATGATTATAATGATGATATGTTCCGCTTGGTACAGCACACATTGTAAATTTAAGGCGGTAAGAGTAGAAAAGAGGTAGCAGCCTAGAAGGCGTTGTATTGTACCATTCACCAAGATCATCCGAAACGCGTACGTAAACATCTACTCGGATATAACTGATCTCAGTTTCGGTACCTTTGCTTGATTATAACACAAGCGGTTAGTTGTAATAAATTATATAGCAGAGACCAAGCGCTTTCACTCAATTGACTTAACCACTCGTACAGATACACTTGCACAATTACACAGAACCATGGTGCTTCAAGTATAAAGAAAAAAATATGCGTTGTTAACCTTGTCGCTCAGCAGAGCCTCACGCAGTGCAGACGATAAAGTCGTGTGCCAGCTCGCTTTACTTTTCGTAGAATGCTTAACTTGTGGTGTAAAATGGATTTTCAACAGGGCGCCCAGCAAACTTCAAATAAAGTCAGCAGAACTTCAAATATCTCGGTTAGGACTGCAGATGTCGTTCTAGCTGTGTATTGGTATGTGTTGGATACACTCTCCCGGGCACTCTAGTTAAACGTACGTGGTGTGCTTAGACGGGCAACCACTTAAAAAAGGCATCCCCTATTTTTGAAAAACGGCGACTTTCGTACTTCACCGGGTCACAAATTTAAACGTGTAGATGTAGTACGTACCTTCTTTCAAAACGCCATCTTGCTACATCTCCTTACAGCGGAATTACTGCCACTTTCCGTAGGAATAGGCTATCGCATAAAGGGCATGAAGGTGAAGTCCAGGATGCTTTGCAGTCGAACTCAGCACCTCTGTGTTCGAACGCGAAATATATGGCCGCTGAACATCAGCTTTAGCACACGCTGTAACGCTTTCGGTTAAAATACGCTTGGTTCATAGGTGTATCTGCCATTATAATATGAGCAGCAGGTAATTTTTCATTTCACAGCGACGTAACGAGGGAGCTTGTCATGTTATCACGTCACGGCCCCTCAGTCGCTCCAGATTCAAATATCCTTCCATGCCAATCTCGGTGTATACGAAGTTAGGGAGAGAATTTTTTATTTCAAGTCAAATTTCGTGAAAAAACTGTCGCAAGCTTTCTCGAAGTCATCAGGGGCAAGCGCTTCCATTGTAGGTCCATGCGGCTGGCAGCCTTCAAGATAATGTTTCACTAAGTGAAGACATCCTGTTAGGTTTTTCTTAGGCAATCAACTGACAACGGTAATGACGCTCTCACTTACCGCATGTGCAGTTGTCTGGCCGTTGAGGTGCAGAAAGACAGAAAGGTTTCTGGCCAGCTTGGCACGACACGCTTGTCGAGGACACCACTGCACATGGAGACGGTAAATCATGGTTTTCAGTGTCTGAAACCTGTCTAGCAGCCACAAATATTGCTCAAGCCACATAAATTTTCATACAAGAGGCTGCAGTACGACGTGCTAAACCTACAGCTAGATTTAAACATTATCTTTACCATGTAAGTTTCAATTAGCATTGTTAAGGTTGAATGTGGCCGGCTGGTGACTGGCTGAGCACTACATTGATATCAATTCAATTGAATGATTTGTCAGCTTTGAAACTGTAAGGTGCTAGCATCCGAACTTCCATGCGCTAGAACAAGAAGTCTCACGACACTTACAGTATGCAACAATACTGCCATGGCATTTTTCGCAAGCAGCACTAGTCAACCCTGGTGTATACTTCTTTCTACTCTGTTCCAGTGCGGAATCACGGGGCGTGGCTCTAAGTTACTGGTGCATAATCGCAAAACGATGAATCTCAGTGAACGGAAGTTATTGAAAATGCTTTCGCAAGGAGCCTTGCCTCTTCTGATCTTCTAAATAGCACTTTAAAACTCGTAATGCAGTAACGATCCACCTAATTTCTGGCCCTCGCCTTTTTTACAAGTCGCACCCTGCATGTATTCTCGCCATACAATGTCCGTAGAGGCTCTCTGAGTATTGTCCCGCGCATATTTACCAAAATGTGCATTAAATCATTAGTTTACGCTGAGCAAATGTTTATACTACGCGCACCAAATAACAAAATGTAGTTTCAAGTTCCAATGAACACTGTATTTTCGCTCAATCTCGACACCTCTTCTCGCGTTCTGCGCTGTTCGCATACACCCCACCAGACCGATGTCACGCTAGCGTGTCATATATGCATTCTTATTCTCCTCTGTTCCGCTCGAAGAAATCCGTATGCAACTGGGAGGGCGGAGGAGACTGGCCAGGTTAGTAATCTAAATGGTCAAAATCTGTTACGTGGTATAGTGAAGGAGGTTGTGTTTCAGAAAAAGCGTCAGAGGCCTTGACCGTAAGCGAGAAATGGCGGGGGTAGTCGGTGCAAAGAAAGGAACACATCGAGAAACCTTCAAATTCGTGCAATAATTTGCAGGGAAGCTCCTGCGAACTAACTAAAGGATTTGCTTTGAAAGTCAGTTTCCGTCGGGTAGGATCCGCAGTCAAATCAAGCCCTGTCGTGTGCGATGGGAGGACATTGGGAAAACGCCACATCGCGTCTCTAACACGAGCGAATTCATCAGGAGCTTAAAGGAAGCTATTCAATGGAAAAGATCCTATTCAAAAGATCATACTTAATCAAATAATCGCTAAATATTTATGAGGGACTTATGCGATTCATGATATTATATCTTTATGATGACAAAATCTTTGTATTCTTGATGATCACTTAGTTCGGTGCGCCCAATGGTAAAGGGATAGGGCAGTAACCCATCGCTGCTCTACAGAAGGAGTAGCTTTCTGTCAAGACTATTACGTGCGGAGCACTAACCCAAGCGTCGTTTAGCAGCGTCAATGAGCGTCATTCAGCTTTTTGACCGGAGAAGCATTCAAGGAAGTAGTGTCAGTTTTTTATTGTGTGACGGATTTAGTTCACGGTTTTGTGTGCAGCTATTGGCGTCCTGGCTCAGTAGGGAGCATAAAGAGCGTTTCTCCAAACCTCTACCTTCAAGGTGGCAGAAAGGATGCAGAGCAGTTCGAGAAACGCTGCTGTCTAATTTCGCATCTACCGAACTCATAAAACATTTCCAGAAACAGAATGGTGGATAACCGGGCGAGTTGGTATAAATTAATGGCGATAAATGCGCAACACACACACAGAACGAATTAAGGAAACACAGACGAGAGCAGACTGAAACTTGAGTTTATTGAAACGGTGTATATGGTACACATGGAGGAGAGAAATTCAAGCAAATGAACCTCGGTTTTGTATTCTCATGGTGAAGGAAGAACGACAGAAATAGCTGAGGCCTTCTTCATAAGATAAAACAGCGAAATATGCGTCACTTCACGTTCAATTTCACTCTTAAAATGTAAAATTTCCTTCATAGATGGCACGTAGGCGTATTTATTCATTGTTAATCTTGTGTGCTTATCAATGGTTACCGTTCCTTCCTTCATCTGGGCACATATACTGTTACAATAAACTTCAGTTTCAGTCTGCGCTCGCCTGTGTTTTCTGTATGCGTCCAGTGTGTGCTTGCGCATTTATCGCCATGAGTTCTAGAAACGCTGTTGTCCTTCCATGTAGCGAGCTCATCAAACTGGCTCACAAGTGAGCGGTTAAGCTAGCCGTCTGTTCTCGGTGAAGCGTAAATATCTAAGCCATTTATTCTGGTAGGGCGACCGTAATCGATGGGGAAGGGGATCGTTCTTGCTCTAGTCAATAGCGAACCATAAACATCAGCTTTGTTACCAACTCGCAAAATAAATAAATAAATAAATAAATAAATAAATAAATAAATAAATAAATAAATAATTTAATTGATTACTTAATTAATTGAGTAACTAATTAATTAACTAATAAATAGTAGATAAACAAATAAAATGAATTAATAAGTTCTCGATCTGTTTCGCAAAGTACCATATCTCTGTAACATTGCACACTTGTTCATGAACCATCAATTAATTGCATTCCCATCACTGAGTTATTACAAATTAGGCTGTTCATATATAGAGTTGGTTTAGGGCAAAATAATACTGCCCTGACAGGCCTATGAAAGCTAGAAGGCATGTTCTCTGCGTAAATAGACCGGCATCTTCCAGCGTGACACGTTGGAAACGTGGAAATCATTAGTTCGATAAAAGGAAAGAATGTTTCCTGACTCTCTTCGCCGCACGCTTCTATCTTGTCACGTGTGGCGGGGGTCAGGGCTCCTAAAACTTTTCTCACAGCCTCTTCCTGTGACCCACTTACATGTTGCTTGTTGAAGAATACAATATTCAAATGTATGTCTTGTTCTGTTTTCAGAAAAACGACAACAGGGGGAGCACTGTAGCTATTACAATCGCGCATGACGCCACATTTAGTTGAACAGCTACTGATGAATTCATGGACGCATTGTGTGGTTTTATTACAGTAGCGCGTTCACACAGTGACTGTGGTATGACAAGCAGTTTACTTCAAGCTAGAAGGGAAGCTCAGGGTAGATAGAGGCTTCAATCGATGAACAGATCGATAAAAACAATGTAGAACAGAGAATGTCGATGGAAGCAACGTTTCGACAAGTGGACTCTTAATCATGATGGCAACTGTCCTTACGTACTGACGAATACAAGTTCACTTGTCAAAACGTTGGCTCCGGCGACATTCCCACTTCTTCATCGTTTTTAGGGATCTGTTGATCGAAATAGTCGATCCTAAAGATCTCTCAAATGTGGGCGCTCGCTACGCTGTAAGGATCGCTGCTGTATATAAGAAATACTTACCATTATCTCTGACAAGGGCGATTGCCAGCAGAGAACAAAGGGCTAGGAACGTTGCACTTGTGGCACGCATATTTCAAGGTCAGGGGCACCCGCTCAAGAACTGCTTCAGCACTTGACCGCTCCAAATTACCTGTAAATGAAGCGTCACGAACGCAGTTATTTTCCGGAAATAGCACACCTGTTTCCTTCTCTGCAAGTCACGGATATCCCAGGATTCATGACCCGCTGTCAACAACATAAATACATCAGGAGAGTCACATTATGTATATCTCCATGAACGGGAACAGCGGACTTCTTTAGGAAGAGAAAGATGGGGCAACCTGTGGAAATACAAGGAGAGAGTGGAGCCTTTGTTTCTTTTTTACTGCTCACGTTTTGTTTTTTGATTAATCTCAGCAAAAAAGAAAGGTCTTCAGTAGCACTGGACCTACCCGGTTGTCTTCCCAGTAGGGGTTATTACGTACGTAGTAAGTTTCAGTTTAGTCAGCGATTCGCGTCGGGGCGTCAGGTTATATCTTGTTATATGTTGAAATGATCGTTATACAAGAATGATATATATTTGGAGCTTAAAAAACATAAAATTATTCGTAAGTCACTCATTTTTCGTTTCTTTAGAAAAGAAATCGAAAGTTCGAATTGAAACATGGGTGCTGCGTTTGATTGGGTGTCATCATTCGCTCCAATCCCGAAAAGCACCGCGTCGCCGGAATCCTAGAATATGGTAATGCCTTCAGAAAATATAATAGTCTCCAAGATTACGGCGCAGATTCTATCAAACTGCTGACACACTGTATGCGTTGAGGCTTAAATTCATTCAAAACTTAGTGATTCGTGCAATTTCGTGGCCGCCTGTCCTTTGAACTGCCAAAAACAAGTTGCGTACACAATTGTGCACGCCTACACTGAAGGAGCTAAGGAACCCAGGTGGACAAGACTACTCCAGAGCCATCCACTACCGGGCACTCGTTATAAACATGGTTGGTGTTTCGTCATAAGCCCGATGAAATATAATATTATATGGTATTATTAAAGTTCAAGTTAATCTATTACTATTTTATGGTATTAATAAAGTTCAAGTTTATGAGAGCAAGAGCTGCTTAAGATTCAGATAAACATCGCGAATATCAACAGAACTGTTTATGAAGCTACCTTGGAGAAAGATGCAGCACACACCCACACACATGCATATATATATATATATCTTCAAAGAGAAAGAGATTCACACGATTAACCAAAACAATGTAAGTTTACTGTCGTTGCGGCCGGTGGACCGGCCTGCATCAGAGTAAAAAGGTGTCGCAGAACACAAATTCCTTTTAAGGGCACAGGAAGGGGAGAGAGTGCGGCTACAAAGGCGTATGTCTGTACAGGGAATGGCTATGAAGTCTGCCTGGACAGCACACGTGATCGGCTGCGGCGAGTCACGAAGCGACACCGTAGCCTGTCAATTAACAGCAAGGCGGCACACTTAGAACCCCGAGGGATTCTGCTACCTGTATGCAATGCAACTATAAAGCCACTCAACATTGTCAAAATGGTAATCACCACAGCAGGAAGGATAAAAAAACAACAACAAGAAAAGAACACACAAAGAAACTGATTTATTGAAAAACGGCTGCCTAGAATCGACTAGAATATCTTGTAATGGAAAAATATAAACCTTGAAGGAAGGAAAATGGAAAGAAAATAACAGATGTAAAGAAAGTTCAGCAAAAAAGTAAATTGTGAAAGAACGCATTGTAGTTGTTTAAATGGCTCCCTCATAACAGCAATGCCCTATTCACTCGGGAAACATGTGATTTAGCCCATGTTTTCATTAATGCCCGAGGTAGCGGCTTTGAACTTATAAATGAGGTAGGACTCACGAACCTCGCGGTAGTGGTGCGTCCGAAAGCCCGATTCCAGTATAATTGCTTTCAGGTCGCTAAATGAATGGCCGGGAAGGTGCACATGCTTAGACAGGGGCAGGTTCAAGAAATTTTTTGCATGTGACTTGCGATTATTAAGCCGTATTCGGAAAGGTGTTTCTGTTTGACCAATATATTCTTGATTGCATTTAGTGCACTCAAGCAGGTAAGCGACATTAGCCGTGTCACAAGTGAAGTTTCCTTTAATTTGTACAAAAAAGTTGGACGGGGTGCTTGTTGCTTTTTGTGTAGTTCTAGTAAAAGGGCAGACCTGGCAACGTGGCTTATTACGCGGCCTGCAGCCAGTGCCCCGACGTGGATTTAAAGATGATTTAGTTAACATGTCACGTAAATTTGTGTTTCGTCTGTACACGACACGAGGCGGTTCCACGAATATGCGTTTCAGGCAATCACTTTAAGTAAGAATGTTATGATGTTTTTTTAAGAATAGCTGATACCTTTGGCAGCGATGCGGAGTAAGTATTAAGTTAGTCTTGTGAACACAAAACTATATATATATATATATATATATATATATAGCAGTCATGGTGGTGAATAGGCCGGAGGCGTGAAGGCAGAGATGAGTAGTAGACCCTCGGAATTGGCAACAAAAATGCGGAAAGCGTTTATTCAACGTTTCAGCCGGAGACCGGCTGAAACGTTGAATAAACGCTTTCCGCATTTTTGTTGCCAATTCCGAGGGTCTACTACTCATCTCTCTCTCTCTCTCTCTCTCTCTCTCTATATATATATATATATATATATATATATATATATATATATATATATATATATATATATATATATATATATAATGTGTGTTTGTGCGCACAAGGACATCCGTTTGGATTTCATGGTAGCTTTGCGCAACCATATGGGTGCATGATAATTTCCTCTTTTATAAATCTTACTCCACCATGTGGGTTTCCGCTGAACTCATTTGCCATTGTCATTTCCATTTGGTTCGAGTTGTCGATTAATTCGCCCTCGCTCTGTCAATCGCTGGCCTTCTGCTTAGCTCAATTGCGAAAGCGAGCACCTGTTCAGGCGTTGATCCCGGGTACAAACCCCGGTCCAGGACAAATTATTCGCCAACTGGCTTTCTTTTCTGAGAAATCCGTACGGATTTTCTTCTACCTTCGTGCTAAAAACGGGTAGATGCTAATTTTTCCTTCCTCAACCTCGAGTATTTCCCCACACTTCTGTCTGTATACATGAATCGCGCGTTTATAGAACTTTAGCCTGCAAATAAATACAATAGCGGCAGTGCACAGAAATATTGAAAGGCATTCCATGAGATAATGAGCTTTTAAGTCCATTTAATCTCAACTGAATTGAACGCACTGTTTATCCAACGTTTTTGTATATACTTGCGGAGTTTACGTGGAATTATTACAGCACACGCTTCCCGGCAAGATGAAGTGAACATTATTTGGGTATAGAAAAGGCGTGTTTCTGCAGAATTTGGGAAGCTATATAGAGTCTATGGTGGCCCCTATACTTAGGAATCTTTGCCAGAGCAAGCTCCATGGCCGCTCTAGGAAGGTCCTTATGGCATTCCGTTACGTGGATGGTTACTTGAATCTTTGTATTAAGGATCATATTGACTCTGTTCTCACGATGGCAAGCAAATAATTTAAAGCTATTGGCGACGCCTAATGGAAATTGTGCATGTTGGAAGTTATATAGAAAAATTACAGAACGATTTCTGCCGAAAATTATGCCAAGCTTCTTGCCATCGATAGCGTACATAGGCGTCGAAGATACATTTCACACAGTTTGCGTCTATTTTTACATGAACTCGTTATTCATATTAACATCATGAGCAACATATACGCCAGTATTCACTTTCCTTATAGAAATGAACAGCCGCACAGCCCAGTACAATACACTGGACACATTCTCCATGTGAATAAAAGAAATATCTTTTTGATATCACTAACCGGTACTCACCTGCCCGGTGGTCGTGAAATGCACGGTCTCCTTTGCTTTATATAGGGCTCTACGCTCGAATAATTTGCCGTGGGATTTGTACTGACGTAAATATTATTCGCAGAATGAGTCCTTATATTTCTGAGAATTTCTGTGACGTCAGCCTCCAGGGCCAGGAACTGGTAGGCGTTTATAAAATGTCAAACCAACACGTATTATCTGCCGACGCACATTAGCTGACGTGCTAAATTTTCTTTTATGACAATTACTCCTGCGTACCTTTCAATCTGCCTGCCTCCAAGGCGAGGACCGGGTATCGTATGCTAGGAAAGTGGCGTGGTCTCATTGCCCTGTGTCAGAATATGGTAAGAACAGTAAATTGCGAAATAAACAACGTATATCATTCCGCAGGACTTTACTTCTAGGTTACTTTGGTTTTTGTCGACAGTTTTCTATTTATCTATTTCTATATATGGCAATCACCAAGTTTCAGAAGCTAAGAAACTTCCAAAGCACCAGTCTCGAGCCTCGGAAGATTTCAGGCTCTATAAAATGAAAGAAAAATGCAGAAATATATTTTGTACCGGATCGCGTCACTTGTCATTATAAATTATTGTTTGTCTTACTATGACATTCACGTTGCTTTAAATATTTCCTCATGCAAAGCTAGAACATCATATGAGGTGTTGGAAAAGAGCTAAAGGGTAATGCTCCTGATTTAGAGAGCGGCACTTACTGTGAAAAAAAAAAACATTATTCCTGCTGGTGAATACTCCGTCATTCTGCCTTGTTAGTATTGCCACGGAGTGTAAGGGTTGTGGTTTCTTAACGGGGTACATAAAACGAATAATAAAAATGTTCTTGGTTAGAAAATGCGCTTTCTTACATCAGTCCTTAAATGAATACTTTGGGAGTTCTAGGCCTTCCAGAATTTCGGTGCTCAGATGGTACACTTGAGCTGGTGAATACTTCTAAACCAGAACTGCAATACAGAACAAACTAAACAAGAAGGAGCTAGACAAGACTAGCACTTCTCTTCTCTAGTTCTTTTTTTGTGTTTTTAGTTCCTAATTATATTGACCTTGCTTTTAAACCTGGGCTCTTCCGAACTCTGCATGAATTCATTCCTAAATCTGAAAACGTCATTATGTGCGTGAACTTGTCGGTTCACGCTGACTGGTATACTTTGTCATCCTAGGGCAAGCCCAGATAGCTGGCGTAATTCCGAGAATTGTCATTGTTGGTTCAGCTGTATTTAAAGATTCACTTCTACAGATACTTCCGCTTGGAGGGCAGGTACAAAATACATCATTATAGCAATATAGCGTGCGGCACTATACGCGTGATCAACCAGGTGGTTTATAATTGCTTGATGATTTCGCAGAAAATATAGCTCGTCGTTACGATTTCTTGTGCTTAATGGTTCTGCTACACCTAAAGTTTGGTCGAAATGAATCGGTCGGAAGGTCTAGGTGATGGACAGATTAGATACCTTTTGTTCCTTTACTATGTATAATTTTATATATGCGATTCTGCGGTGTGTTCTTTTAGAAAGGCACTACTTCATTCTACAGCGTTGTTAAAGGGACAGTAGAGAAAAATAATTTCAGCAAAGTTGAAAGGTTAGGTTTGTACTAGGACAACCAGGCCATTATTGGCGAGAACAAAGCAGTTATAAGCGAGAAAACGACGAAATATAGAAATCGGAGTGGCGCGCTTCCTCGCACCGAGTGGGCACGTTTTCGAAATGACGGCAGCTCAACTTCTTCGAATACCCGATTATTGCTGCAGGTTGCAAACGAATAATGAATCAGGTAAACTTTGATAACGCGTAAACATACAGTGAGTCACAGTTTGTGCTATATTTTGAAGCCGTGGGGATCACTACACCAACAAATACCTTTAGTTATATATTTATTTTTATTACCCTCAATTGGTGAAACATTACAGAGGGAAGCAGGTTGCAGTATATGCATAACAATGAAACAAAAATGAGCTGAATTCTACATGAAACAAAATATCTTCGCAATATAACTGAAACGTGAATCAAGCAGATGAATACCAATGAATCCGTTTATTCATTTACTTTATTACCCTTAGTCGCAGAGGCATTACAAAGGGCAGCAGGTGGCATTATATACAAAACAACAACACAAAAGATCTGCTGTATTATACATGAGGTAACGTATATACACGAAGACAACGCTGAATCATAAATAACAAAAATGAGCACAAACGAAATCAGTTATTTATATATTTTTTTATAAATAACGGAGTACGGACAGCCGGGATCGTGACATCAAATCCTGTTTTCGCTGCGTAAGCTTATTCAGTAGAAGCACCGGGAACGTTGAAAAACAATTTATTTGTGCAAAGAAAGCGCAGACACATTCCGCGCGATACATTTATCGCGAAACAAGCTCTATTTCACTCCCATCAGCGTACAAACCTTCGCGGTTTTTCAAGGCTCATGTCCATTTTTCTTCGGCTTCGAGGAAGTCGGGCGGGTTGAGCAAGTAGGAGTACGATACTCTTACAATCCCGCCAAGCGTTTCAGAGCGACGCGTGCTGAGAGCAATACCAGTGTCATCAGCGTGTTCCGCGGGGACGCCAACGGTATCTTCGGACCTTCATAAACTTTACCGAAACTATTACACACTAAATATATTGCCTAGATAAATTAAAGTGGGTATACTCGCAATACATTACAGATCCGCATATAGCCCCGCCACGGTGGTCTAGTGGCTATGGTACTCGGCTGCTGATCCGAGGGTCGCGGGATCGAATCCCGGCTGTGGCGGCTGCATTTCGATGAAGGCGAAATGTTGAGGCCCGTGTGCTGTGCGATGTCAGTGCACGTTAAAGAACCCCAGGTGGTCAAAATTTCCGGAGTCCTCCACTACGGCGTCTCTCATAATCACAGCTGGTTTTGGGACGTTAAACCCCACATAACAACAACAACAGATCCGCATATAAATGTAGGTAAGTCAAATGTCATAAATGTAGGTAGTTCAACTTGGCCTCGGCCGTACTTACGAGTGACCAAAGGCCAACGCAAGTGATTGCGTAGCCCGCGTAGGTTTCGCCCAGGTAGGCTTTCTACAGTGATAGTAAAAAGCAACTTTATCAAACGCCTACAAAAGGCTACCACACTTTCTGGTAAATGTATTGTACGCGGTCTGTCAAGTCCAATCCGAAGCTCGAGAGATACTCGATAAGAACGACGACCATGGGACAAGAAAACTAAGTTTTACGCAGCAATATTGAAGGAACGAAAAGTCGGTCCAACACATACTACGTCATCATGTCGCACAATGTGGATTACATGGTTGCTCCCTGCGCACTGTCATTCGATAATACATTCCAGACAGCCACATGATAAAACTTCAAGGTGGCAGACGTAGCAGTGGCTATTAGTGACCGAGGCGGCACAAGCACATTGGGACAAAACGTGCACGAAGTGGCAGAGCGCCTCAACAATTGCACGCTGACACCGACTGGATATATGCCAATGTGATCAAGTCAATCGAAGCAGCTGCGTCACCGAGGAGCCCATCTTTTCTTGTTTTTGTGAGAAAGAAAAGTCACGTGGGTCTCGCTTCGCGCAGTTGAAAGTTAGCTGCATAACCCAACACGATCTCTCTCAAGGTGAGAGCGCGAGTACGGTAGCACTCATTCCCACAAATGAAGTCACTAGCTTTATTAGGTTTATTCGATCAGATTGTCGAAATGGCACAGCTTCTTACGCCACTGCTTCTTGCTTACGCGCCAGCTGCGCAAGGAGCACTTCAACCATCGACTGGTTGACCAGAAATGTCGCTTTACCGACTGCGCGCTTGGCGCGCGGTAGCACGGCTTGCTCGTGAACCAGTCGATGGTTGAAGCGCCCCTTGCGCAGTTGGTGCGTTTTCTCTGAGCGCGGTGACACCGTTGTACGTGCCCCTTAATAAGGCCACGCAATGCGTTATACGATCTACATATGCTGCCCCTATTTTGCCTGTCAACAGTTAGGTGGCATATAGTGGAGTCGCTGTTGTTCTGTGAGCAGCTCTGCATCCTTTTCAGGTAACGTTATCGTGGTTTTCGCACGTAAAACCCAAGAAATCAATCAAGCTTAGCTGTCCTTATCTTCGCGAAAGTGAATGGTTGGAACTGTTCTTCTTGATTAGTTTCTGGTGCCTGTTACAGCGTGGTTTGCGGGAACGGCAGCACCAGCGCCTCGTAATGCTCTATAATCCAAGCTTCCGTGCTAGCTCTCTGGAATATTCGTTCCGCGAAACGCTCAAACGAACATTGAGAGTTGCGGACGTCCCATTTGCTATCTTTAAGTAGCCACGCGGTGTTCACATCATGTGTGCTTCGCCGAGGCCTATGTATGCGGCGCCTTTTATGCTAGCGATAGGTAAGTGACATATTGCGGAATCGCTGTTTTTCTGTTAGCATCATGCATCCTTTTCGACTAACGTGGCTTAATCTTCGCGAAATGAAATGGCGGTAAGCGTTCTTCTACGCAGTTTGGGGTACTGCTTAGAGATGTGACGCTAGAAACTGGAGACGTGCCGTGGTTGATGCGCCATGGTTTATTCCACTACACGCGCCACCTCTTCTTCCTCATCGTCGGCTTCTCCTGCTATCACCCGCTTGTTACGTCACAGAGACTGTTTAGTCGGCGACAGATTAAACGTTATCCATTCCTTATCAACGCAAGTTCTCGTAGTCCAGGGGCCACGACAGTTCTCTTTGCCACTGTTATTACTGCACGTGAGCTTGTGCCCCCATGTTGTGGGAGCACCGGTCTGCCTGGGCAAATCAGGTGGAGATGTTCCGTTCGGCTCCTTCTTGGACGTGAAGACCAGCTACGAGCACACTAATGTGCCCTTCACCCCGCAGCGTTAGCTAGTGGTGAGGGTGTCATATGACAGTGATTCTCGTTTCCTGATATCTCTTGAAATCTTGGTTTCGCGAGTCTATCATTAAAATAATCACAAAGATTTTTGCCGTAAAAGGCGTTTTATTGTGCTTTTAATAACCTCCAGTGTATGACCAAAATTTGCTATGCAGCCTGCTGAATGGCCCTTTAAGATTCAACTTTATAATGCTTTCAACAAACTATGCGATAACACCCGATAGGAGCATAAACTACCATGCTTTGAATGTGGGCGATGAGGAGGTCTCCATTCTGCCTCTTTCCAGCGCCATTACGATCGGCACTCGCGAACCAGCAGACTTATAGAAGGCCTCTTTGAGGCTGACCTGAACACATTCCTAAAGTGCTACATTTGCGTCGATGGAGGCATAGCTGACCCATAGCAACGAAAAGAGGAGGTACTTCTGAAAAACTTCAGCAACGAGTACTGGCACCTCTACAGAGCTATGACTGTCGTCTACATGGAGGAATTGGCAATGGCTCGTCGCTTTTTGTGTGCCTTGTTGTGGCCTTTCTATTACAAAATTATTCGACGCACACAGAGACTATTGGTTTCATGATTAAGAAAACAGCGCAGCACACACAAACGAGACTACCAAAGAGGAAGAAAACACGAAGGCAAATGCTGTCATGTTTTCTTCTTCTTTAGTATCTTGTTTGTGTGTGCTGCCCCGTTTTCTTAATCATGAATACGTACCAACTCGTCCATTCATCTGTGCTACTATTGGTTACTTAGCAATTGTTCATACAAGCAAATGCACTGCGGGTATTCGCCACACGTGATTTTATTTCTAATAATTTACTAACAATAAATAATAATTTCCAATGATGATCGTTATGGTGAGATGCCTCTTTACAATAAGATATGGTATTTACCTTATGCCACACTTCATGTATATTCTTGCTTACATGTGATTTCTGTGTTGATTTCCTCGTCTTTTTTCTTAAATTTTCCAACGTTGTTTAGGACAAATTTGAGAGTCGAATAATTTTAATTAAAGGATGCTTCCGTTAAATTCCTCGTTAGGAAAGAAGACTCCCTGCTCTAGTGCTGTACCTCTCCATTGGGGTATCTCGCCTGTCCTCTTCCACGCAGTTTATATTGCTCTATTGTATTTTTGTTATATTGCGACTTGCTTCTGTAATGTTTTATTTTAACATTTTAGCGTGTTGCCAAAGAAAGAGAGTGCCGCTCGGTTGTCGTGTCGCTTAGATACGCAGCCAAACACGGCGCTTTTTGCGCGGCAATTTGACATATCCCGGTAAATTTTTCTCCACAACCACTTCGGTGCTGTGGCCTTTCGTCTCCTTCGAATGGCGAATGCCGTGGCCGGGGAACCAATCCGCGTCATTCGTGTCAGCGGCAGAGTGGCTACTCATGTGCGACCACGACAGCTAATCGTGTTTGCATTGAAAGTGTCTATGCAAACAGACATGCCACTTCTGTTTTTGACGCATGCAGTCCGTATGTTTGGTCGAGCTTCGCATAAAGATTACGCAAGCTTTGCCCGCAGCCCAGCCGCACATCTGCTCATGTCGACGGATTATTGGACTGGGTGGTGATATTTTTTAGTGCTACGGCAGTGACCGCTCTGTTAAATACCTTATCTGCTGTAAACAACTCATATGTGAAGTATTCAGGGTAGGCGGCCTGGCACATAAAGCACAATACACAGCTTTCGGTCCTCTGGGTGTTCGGCCTTCGAATACGTTTCGCTGAGCGCCGAGCACAGTCAATATGTCTAATCTTTCTGCTCTCGGGATGAACTGCGACGCCGCAGTAGAAAGCGTAATGCCTGCTGTAGTCCAACGGGCTCGTGGAATAGTTCGAGGCTATTTTCTGTGCTTTGTTTGAGGGGGCACAGCGCACTATATCCCCCTTCATACAATACCAATATGGCAGCTCAAGGCGACGAAAGTTATGGTAAGCCTCACAGCCACTTTTCATTTTTCGCAAAACTTTCGTCGTGATGTTCCCCGCAGCATACTTTAGAATCGTGTTCCTGTAGGGCAAATGTGTATTGTTCTGCGTGGAATGTATCTCCGCAGGAGATCGTGAGCGTCAAGAAGGTACATGTTCAATGCCCTCACTGCACTACCAGCCTGCTCAGAGCTCCGCGAACTCACAACCGTGGAAACTGCGTGAAAGTGTGACGTTGCCGCGCTCCCGCGCCCTTTCAAAGATTTACGAAAAGAGCCCTCCCGCTGCGCCAGTCTACATTGATTTCGCCCGAACATACTTCCAGGTGGATTGACGCACTCCAAGTAGTGAACGCCCTCGTGCTTTCGAATGTGGTTTATCCACCCGCCCGTTACTACTCTCATTGTGGAGCATTGAAGATATTGCTTCTTATGGCAGGCTCAGTGTCCAGAGGTGCATGATCGGTGATATCTTAGGTTCACAGTTATATTTAAAATACCGAATGCTTCCAGTAAATGACATATATCAGTTGAAGCTACAGCAGCACATACACAGCAATGCACTATACCTACGCGAGAATACTAATGAAGGTCCTCACGATATGAGATTCAACAGGAAACTGGCACTGTCAATGAGAATTAGTTATATTAAACAAACAATGAACTATCAAGTACTGTAAATTTTAAATAAGCTAGACGACAACCTTGACTTCTTTACAGCAAGAAATGCATTCAATAATAAATTGCAAGAATTGTTACGGAGAGAGGGTCTGTGAGAGCAATGTTGTTACTTGTATATTTCTCCCATATCTTTCCTTTTTCCAGAGTGAATAGCTATACCTTGCCGTGCTGTATCTGAATGCAATATTGAAATTACCATGTAGATCATAATTCGCTGTTTGTAAACATACTTGTTTTGCTTGAATATAGTAGCGCAATAACTTTGTAAATTTATGTAATACGTTTGCAGTGTAACTGATGTGCAAATGATGTGTTCAATTCACTGCCAATGAAGTGTCAATTATAACGTTGGTACAGGGGCACGTGGTAGGTGTTGATCGCCATTTGCGCCTTTGCATTTCTTAAAATCGCATTCAAGATCAATAATCACTCATTCATACATTGATGCTCATTCCAGAGAACTTTGAGCTTTGCAGAAGTGGCATCGCTCTCTATTACGGAAGTGGGCAGTGATGAGTAATATGGTTACCAGGCGTGTAAAAGGGGTTATTCGAGCTACCTGGGCGGCAAGCGATATCCCGGCACTGCACGTCGTTCTTCTGTTCTTTGCTGCTCTGTCTATCTCCTTGGTGTTATTGCTGCAGCAGCTCCACTACCATTTGATGCACCGTAGCGATGATACGGTGCGTCGAATGTTAGTGGAGCAGCAGCATAAGCAGGCATGTAAGACCAGGCATGTAGGAAATTCACCAAGCATGTAGGAAATACCAGGCATGTAGGAAATTCAGTGTACAAGTCCGCGTGCTGTTGTTAAGATGAGATAAAGAATGTTTGCCGAAGTAGGACCAATTCTAGTAGGTTGGGAAACGATCTGAGCGAAGTTCAAGTCCAAGCACGATGTAGCAAAAGATGAAACACCAGGTGATGTTTCTGGTACAACCGGGATAGGTCTGGACCAGTTAATTTTAGGCATATTGAAGTCACTCAAGAGAAATAATGGAGAGCGCGGGAACTGTAGGATCGGATAAACAAGCACGTCATGTAATTTTTCACAGAAATCTGAAGCAACTTTTGGCGGGCGGGAGCATGCGCAAGAAAGAACATTATTGTGGTTTAAAGAAATGCAAACACAAATAAATTCCAAGCCTGAGTTGGGTACAACCATATGCGATACAAGATTATTAGCCACAGCAATAAGCACGCCACCACCATGAGTATCGCAACGGTGACAGCGATAAATCGCCTACTGTTTTTCACATTCAAATAGCGCAGATCTGTGAATTCTTGACGATAAGCAGGTTTCAGTAAGTAGAACCTCATCGGAGGAGCATGCGTCCAAGACTGATGAGAGTGCCTCACGTTTGTTGAATATGCTTCTAATATTGGTAAATAAAAAAGGTACATCACGGTGAATAGTAGCAAGGCTTTTCGTTAGGATAACAAGTGATTGTCAGAAGCCGACGTCGATGCAGGTGATTCATCTGTCTAAACGGAAGCGCTATTTCCAGATTCAAGGACGCAAACATGGTCGGTAGCGGAACAGTATATGTAGCACTTTTTCCCAATGTAGAGGTTATTATACTGGGCAGAAAATTGATCCAGAAGATTTGCGTAAATCAAGCAACTTCTTCCTGATAGCTCTTGTCACTCTGCAAAGGTATTCGGTCCCATCCACTCCAGATTTCTTTAGATTACGGTTTTCCGCTAGGATACTGTCCCGAAGTTTCAATGAAATAAATTTAACAATAATAGGTCGGCATTTCCTAGGGACGGACATAGCGAGTCGGTGCGCACAAGCCAGGCGGTCGTCACTTCTGTGTAGGTTTAGGTTCACAGCGGCATTCAGAGAGGAAACAATCTTGTCTTCCGGCGGAGCCCACGTTTCCACGCCGGTGTCGGTAATGCCATGAAATATAAGGTTAAGCGTGCGAGAACGGTCTTTAAAATCATCAAGTCGTTGGTTAACAGTGACTACCTCGGCTGCCGAGTTTTGTCCGACTACGGTTTAGGCTGATGATAGTCTCGTTTCAACTGTGAGAAGCCTGCTGTCGGAAATACGCCCCTCTAGTAACTGTTGAGCCCCGTTCAGCTCGTATAGGGCAGTCATGAGTTCATCGTGGTTATTATTCATTTTTTTCATGCCGCGATTTCATTAGACCGACAAGCTGGCTGTATTGTTGACTAGACGGATCCTCCTTGGGACGCCCTGGAACATTTGGGCATGGAAGTACAAGCAGGCAAAGGTCGTTTGACTTTCTAGAGTAAAGTGAAAGGGGCTGACCCATCCTGCATGAAAACACGGGAAGGTTTTGGCATGGTTTGCAATGTCCTTGCCCTTCCATGCCCACTGAACAAATCCACGCGAAAGCGGTCGCTTAAAAAGCTACTTGCTGATGTGGCTTTCCACATCAGCAAGTAGCTTTTTCCACATCAGCAAGAAGCAAGGCGTCGAGTTCCGGCTTATGTTGCACCAACGAAACGGCTCTGTCGCTTGACAGGGAAGCCAAGTCACTGTCGTTAGGCGGTCGCAGTTTTTAGCGCCCTGGATTGCGCATTTTGGCTATCACAGCTGCGCACCTACGAATCCGGACGATAGATCACAACAGGATCGAGACAATCTGTATTGTACTATTTAAACCACGTATTAACCTATTCAAGTTCAGTTTTCTTTTCGCGCACTGTTAAATGGAATTCAACACCACGTACCACGAGGTGCTCACCTTAAGAGGAATTCTTAGGTCAATGTTTAGAGCCACGCCATGCTTCACAATGCCTGTCGAATTCTTGTTCTTGTTGTTTGTGTGCCTCTGGCAGTGGTGTATTTTGCTAAAATTCTTGTTTTTATTATCGTATGTATATAGAAATGTGTAAAACCCACTTCTGCGATTAGCTAATCGGGCTGTAGCACGTAAAAATAAATAAACAAATAAATAATTTTTTGAGTAGATATCACGTTGCAGTGACAACGAAGGGCGCAGATCTGGAGCTCTCAAAATAACAGTTGTTGAACCAATCTGTTCCAAGCAAATTAAGTATTTTCACTTTACAACGAGAGCGGCGTGTGCTATCGTCGGTTGTTGTTGAAAACTGATCAATGTACTTATCAATGTACTCGCAAAAACTGATCAATGTACAGGCGATAAATTTTACCTCGAAGGATATGCATATATACAGTATTAATCATGTTACACTGAAGTTCAAAATTGAACTAACGTTGCACATACACTTATTGGAACGGACTGCACATATATGTTGCTCCGCCATATTGGAGGAAAGTATGGGTACACTCGTTTGCTAAAATTTCTTTGTTTAGGATAAAATATAAAAGTAAATTGGACAACGAGTTCATCCATCTTCGACTGCTGCCCTAGCCGTTCTGCCGTCTATACCTACAGACTCTGAGCGGGAGCCTTCTTTCGTCCATTCTCACTCGAAATAGTCTTTGCAGCGAAGCCTACGGCGAAGATAAGCGAAAACCAACCGGGTCTGCTTACAACACCGGCAAGAATAAACCATGTCGCAATCAATACAAATAAATTTTTGAGTACCTCCAGTATCTGTGCAATACCGTCTTGTTCACAGTGCTTTTTATTTGTTGCACAACAAAAGCACATGCAATTTTATGTGCTTGTGCATGCAAGCTTGTGTGCTTGTTGTTGCATGCAATTGTACGTGTTCTTGCTTGTGCGTTACAAATGTATCATCTTTACGAATCCTGGTGCAATAGTTTCATTTAACACTATATATACTGAGCGGGAGAAGCAGCCGTAGGCCTAGTGGCAGCTTGTTTGCTTGGCACCTCGAGAGCCCTTGTTCGATACCACCCTTAGTACAGCGTAAAGTTTCGTAGGTTGCTTGTTTGTGTGTGTATTTTTTATGTATACATATCAATCGCAACCTGCGATAAATAGTGTTAGTGTTCTTTCCGTGTCTTAAGAGCGCAGCTCATTGAGCGGCCGTCGTGTGTCCACGTGCACACAGCTGCATAGGCCGAGGCTGCTGCACCGGAGTAAGGTGCAGAAAACCTGAGGCGCCGCTCAAGGTTTCGGGTTCAAACCTCGCAGTACACAGCGTTTCTTATGTCACTTCACCGCAGTTGCGGCGTTTTGTATGCCTATTTTAAGTTGGTCAGTGGCTGACACAGGTTCTAAGATTCAAACACTTGTGGCGTATACCGGCACACCAAGGGCCACAAGAGAGTCCATTGATTTTATTCATGACGTAGATCACGAGTACCTCGCTATAGCGATGTAAAATTAACTTTTTTATGCTCGCCAAATGTTTACCCTTACCGTGCGAATATTCTGGTATGTCAGGTGAACGAGACGACCGGAGAGCACCGAGGTCAAGGCGCTAGATACATAGATAGATGCGGTCAAAGTGACTCATGTTTGAGACGAAATACTTCGCATTTATTTATTTTATTTATTTCAGACATGCTGCCAATCCCAACGGGGATTTTTGCAGGAAGGGCATACACAGAATAAGAATATACAAGTGTGTACATTTCAGAGATAACAATTTGTAACCATTATAAACAAGTTATACGTAAAGTCATTTAACAAGCACACATGGTAGACATAAGGAATGCGTTCATACAGTTACAAGAAACGCGTCATGGGGAAAAAAAAACAAACCATAATGATAACAGTGGTGTATACTTAAAAAAAAGGAAAGAAAAAAAATGTAATGCGTACATATGTCGTTAAAGGATGAAAATAATATTACACAAAGCAAAAACGGCAGAGTTAGTACTATACAAACAGTTCAATATTGGGAAACACATAGGTGTTTTTCAAGAAGTGACAGGAAGTTATTTTCATTTTTACAGGTAGTTATATGTGTACGCAGACTATTCCACACCGTAATGGCTAGTGGAAAAAAAGAGAATTTAAAACAGTCAGTTTTGTATCGGTATTCCTGAAGAAATTGGGGGTGCTTATAACGCGAGGGCCTAGTTTTTGGGTAGAATAGGTATTTGTTTCTATCAATGCGAAGCATATTGTGAAAAAGTTGAACTAACATTTTCTGGCGAGCAAGTTCGGCACGGTTATGGAGGCTCGGTATTCCTGCTTTTTGCATTAATTCGGAAGGGGAGTCAGATGTGCGGTATTTATTAAAGATAAACCTGATTGCTTTCCTCTACACGTTTTCTAGTTTATTTATTAAGTTTTTGTAGACGGGAACCAGACGACGTTTGCGTACTAAAGTACCGGTCTGACGAATGTGTTGTAGGCAAGTAGCTTCGTTGAATGCGGTGCTGAATGGAGGCGCCTTTTTAGAAAACAAAGCCTTTTTATTGCAGATGACGTTACGTGGTTTATGTGTGCCTCCCATCTGAGGTCATCAGATATGATTAGTCCTAGATACCTGTGTTCCTTAACTGGAGTTAGTTGAGTGTTTCCTATAGTGTAGGAAAATTCAGATGTAATGTTTTTTCTGGTTATTCTAAGTAAGGCTGATTTACCTAAATTTAATGACATCTGCCACTGTACACACCATTGACATACGGACTTTAGATCGTTTTCGAGGGCTAGGTGGTCATTGCGACAATTAATTTCTTTGTATACTATACAATCATCGGCAAAAAGCCTTATGTTAGTCTTGGTAGATGCAGGTAGATCATTTATAAAAATAAGGAATAAAATGGGAGCCAGAACACTGCCCTGAGGTACGCCTGATGTAACTTGGGTTATTTCAGATTTTTGGTGATTAATTTCGACAAGCTGTGTTCTGTTTGATAGGTAAGCGCTAATCAGGTCGCTAACTAGCGCTTTACCTAATACTGCTTCGATTTTTATGGTTAGTTTTTTATGTGATACCCGATCGAATGATTTAAAACCCCCTCGGAGATTCTCATGTTGCCTAGCTACTGCCACCGTTATCCCAGCTGCGCCGTAGCTCACGGCTACCGGCGCAGCTGTGGCAAGGGAAGTAGGGTGACCAGGATCAATGGGTGTGGCAAGTGTGGGTGAGGAAGAACATTGTGAGGGTACCGGCTTTTCACATTCCTGATTGAGGATACTGCTCCGTCTGTAAGGTCCCTTCGCAGGCTCGGTCGCACTGGATGCCGTAATAAGACATTAAGGCGAAAGTGTTTGATCACTATGAAGGTCTCGTTGTAATGTGCAAAAAAATTGAGCGAGCCTGAGCACACGTCATGTAAAATGCATCTTTCACTTCATTGTGAAGCCAATTCTGCAGGCCCTAATGGCGCGGCTGCTACCTTTCGCCTTTGTACTTCAGCAAATTGACTGTTACGTCAAGATCCGCTTGAGAGATAAACACGGTTTCTATGCTATTCTTTGCACGGGCTCGGAACACCCTTTGTGTGAGAAGCGCTGTTTTAGCAACGCTTTGCTCCGTTCGACATCGCCGCGGACCTTGACTCGCCAGAGAATAGTCGCGAGCGCCGAGGACCAGGAAAACACTATATGGCACGAGAGACCATAGCTGCTCGAAATATGGCTCGCTGTAAGAGCCATGAGGAGGAAGGGGCTGTGGACCCAGCTTCGGTAGTGGCCTGAGGGGAGCAGCATATCAACGGGTTTCCAAAATGATTTTGGCTTCGCATTCTTGAAAAGTGCTAAATACACGATATATGTCTCTCGCCATCACCATAACGCTGCTGTGGCATTTCGTCTCCATCGCCGGGGCACTGAATGAAGCCGCGATCAAACCCGCCGCGCTATGACGGCTATGGCAATTTTGAATTTATATTGCCGATGCAAGCAGGACTACAACGTTTCTTTAATTACGTGCGTAAAGTGAGTAGGTTCTGTCCTGCTTCGACAAAAGCTTACGCCACCTCAGCGCGAAACACAGCTGCAAATAAGCGAATGCTGACATTTCATCCCATTCTGTGATGCGTTATTTTGAGTACGTAGTGCGTTACTGTGAAAAAGTGTTAATCAGCTTAGGCTTTTTTTAAACAACTCAACGTCAAGCGGGCAGGAGACGGTCTGGCACGTAGACTACGCTCTACATTTTACGGCTCTAAATTGCGCGGCTCTCTGCCAATCAATAGATTTACGTGGAGCGCCTTGTATTTCTCACCATGAAGACAGTCGTGAGTCAGTTGCTTCCGAAGGCTGAAAGCAACTGTCGTGCTTGTCTATTAGGTCCACTTACACAAGCCAAAGGAGCAAAACAGCAAGAACTTGTTCACGGTTCACGTTTCGAGAGCAGGCGGAAATTCCTTGAAGAGCCACCACCCCAATAAGCGAAAGGAAGTGCGAACCTGGCATAATTGTGTTCCTTGAGTGTCTTGTTAGAGTAGGATTGAGGGCGGCGTCACAAAATTGTTACAATTGCATACTCACACACGCATCGAGTAATCCTCAGAAACATGGCAATATCACCGGTACAGAGACAGAAAGGCCAAGACACCTGGTATCGGAAGAATGACAAGCACTGTCAAGAAATCTGATGTTTCAGCTCGCGGCATCTACCGTGACCCCGCAGTCCAACTGTAACCCAGTAACCAGCCCACCTGTGTCCTAGTTGTCTCGAGTAATGTGAGGCGAACCAACCGTTGCCATTCCATTTTATCTGTTGTTTTGCAGGGATCAAGTGGAGGCCGTTTTGTTTTAGGTCTGGGCAGCAACCACTGACCTGACTGACCAGTAACACGCAGCACGATGCAACACTAGTTTGAACCATGACCATTTCTGGATAAAATAGTAAGAATCAGCTAACGGTATGTCTCTAAATTGGCGTATTCATGGGAGGTCGTGGCCGTTACTGCACCAGAGTGGCCAATCCTGCTCTAGTGAGGGAGTGCCTTACCGTATATGGTCGACGGGATCGGGCCACACCCTAAGCCTCCGGCAATTCAATCAACACTTGGATATTTTTAATTCACTGGAGAATACCATGAACTGGAATTCGAACTACGCTACATTTCTACGCGAGGCGAATGCTCTGCCTCTACGCCTCTACAGAGCCTGATTACTGATCTAAACAAGCAAAGAAGAACAGTGGGCCTAAAAATTAATATGCAGAAAACTGAAGTAATATCCAATAGCCATGGGCGAGCACAGCGGCTTGAGACCGCAGGCGAGTCATTGTGAGTAGTAATTGAATATGTGTACTTCGGCCAGGTAGTGACCTCTGATCCCAATCATGAGGCTGAGATAATTAGCAGGATTGGGAATTAGCAGGAATGGGGTGGAGTGCACTTGGTAAGCATTGTCAGATAACGATTGGTAGCTTACCATTGTCTCTGAAGAGGAAAGTGTATAGCAGCTGCATCTTCCATGTACTCACCTACGGGGCTGAAACGTGGAAGCTAAGGGGGTTCAGCTAAATTCAAGGCGACGCAGCGAGGTATGGAGCAAAAATTGTAGGTTTAACCTTAAGGGACAATAAGAGAGCCCAGTGGGTTAGGGAACAAACGCGTGTTAGAGACATAATAATAGAAATTATGCAGAATAAATGGGCGTGGGTGGGCCATGCAATGCGAAGACAATGCAAGCGTTGGCCATTAGGGGTAGCCGAGTGCATTCCTAAAGAAGGCAAGCGTGGCAGGGGGCGGCAGAAAGTTAGGGGGCAGGTGAGATCAGGAAGTTGGTGGGGATAAATTGGACTCAGTTAGAAGAGGAGAGGGATAGTTTGAGATCTGTGGGAGAGGCCTTTGCCCTGCAGTGGGCGTAAACAGGCTGAAGGTGATGATGTCTCTGAAGAAAAGGGTCTCTAAAGAATACAACATTAGGTGCTGTTTATCTCTGCATTTATCAGCTCCTTCACCTCAGTAGAGCTTTTGACTTCGTAAATATTTCCCTGCACTATGTCCGTAGCGGTTCCCTCTAGTCTGCCTGCTGTGTCATCAGCGCCGAATAATCAGCTGCGACAACCTTGGTCAACTAGAAGGGGGTAAGAATAAGCTTAACTAGCTCCCTGCCAAACGATGTCAGTCGAGCGGATCTCTAGTTCGGTAAGATTACACAGGGCTATCATGTGCTTCTTGCGGAGCACTGCACAATACGCGAGGAAAGATTTGTCAGTGAATACCATTAATATCCGGTACGAACCCAATCACGTGAACATCTTTTTTTCGCGTACAAACAGCATTTCTAGGGGACACATAACAAATGAACCTGTATACTGAAATAATCTGTGGCCTTGAGAAGGCATGCGAGCCCGCTCAGGGACCCTGCGCCAGGTCCCATAATGCCACAAGGCGCACTTTACGACGGTGCTCGTAAAAGGATTAGCTGCGCGAAGCCGGCAGGATGTGCGCCTCGCGCATTAACGCGCTGGCGCACTCCGCCTAGAGAATAAACTAAGAAGATTCAAACAAACGAGGCCGAGAGCTGCTCATCGTTCACAATGTGCTCCCTAAGGACATTGCTAACTTTGAGAGCACGTCCTTGCTGACAGAGATGCAATGAAAAATTGGTGGTGGCCAGTTCAGTGGTCGTCTCTGTCCGTAGTGACAATGATTCGTGCCGAACGTTCCTATTTATTCCTCGTCAAGCGCCCGTCTAATATTGAAGCTACCCAGTCAGTAGATATTCATGCTGAGCTCTGGTATCCACCCTGATCAAGAATACAGTGTTATCCGGTCAATCCTCACCGCGTACAGAGCGATGCTGTCGAGTAGAATGTCCCTTGATACGCGCAATGGATCAAGACTGTCCGCAAGAAGGTTTTTGGCAACCATATAGAGAAACTCTGGCGATACATAAGGAAATTGGCAAGATGTGGCCAATTAGTGATCGCCTGCCCACGACTATTTTTCTCTTCTTAATGCATTTGTTTAGCGGGGATATCACATCAGATCTTCGTTCATGCCTTACCATGTGTGGTAAGCACATGGCGACGACAGTTATCGTAAGCCTCACTGCCACTTCTATGGTGGGCAATGCATTTATCATGAAACTATCGTTATGATGATAGGCACTCTATTCTCGAAATAGCAGACTTGTAGGGCTCATGTGTATTCTTCTGCGGAGGTGTATCTCAGCAGGATATCGTCAGTGTCAGGCACGTACAAGTTCAACGTGCTCAAAGCGCTACCAGGTGTGTCAGAGCTCCGTGCATTCAAAACGGTAGTAGCTGCGTCAACGTATGACGCGGCCGTGCTGTCGGAACTTGTAGAAATGATGGAAATGCTTACGAAGCCAGTCCTCCCGTCGCGCCACTGAAAATTCCTTCGTGCTGAACACGCTCCCCACTTAATTGACGCAGTTCTAGTGGTAAACGCCCTCTTATTTTAAAGGTTGGTTATGCACCCTTCCTTTGTGTGCCTCTTAATGTGCAGCACTGTAGCGATTGTGCGCTGATACGGTGTTCTTAGTCACGGCTTGGAGATATATCAGTTAAACTGAAGAGAAGGCATGACAAGGTGTGCCCGCCACATCGTTGTTCAATCTCCTCCCGTAGTGAAAATAAAGCCTTCCCTCCGCAGGAGACTGCCCATCATGCGAGCCGACCGCTTGCCTCCCCTAGGTGTCTAAGACAAGTACGTCACACGTGATCATCACCAATAACCAATTAACTGCGTAAATGTAGTAATCCAAATTATGACCAAAACTTCCACGCATGTGCAGCCGACGCATACTCGCAGGCTCTGCGATATTGTGCTGCGCGCTCTCTCGTTCATCCCTTCAAGTCTTCCATTGCTTCTTCTCCTACTGACCTTCTCCCTCCACCGTTGACTTGCTTTTTCGTGCCCTTGTTCAGCATCGTTGTACGTTTCCTCTTTACCTTCGGTGTCGTCGCCTTCCCCCTTTTCTCTACCCTCTTCGTATTCGTCGCCGTCCCTTTACTTTCCCGTCTTTGTTGTTGCATCTTCTCCTAGACTTTGTGGTCTTCTCCATCTTCTTCCTTTTTTTTCTTGCTTCTTGTTGTAAGCGTCCCATCTATTTACTTGTCATTACCCTCCTCCTCCTATTATTGTCGTTACCTTCGTTGATGAAAGCGTTGTCTTAGCCTGACAACATCGTACTGCTGAAAGAACACTCTTACCATATCATTAGCTGGCAGCACAAAATGTCCTAGCATACGTGGCATTCAGAAGTGTATGCCACTTCCTCTGCTGGAGTAAGTTCACGTCCACAGCAGAATTAAGCTTAAGGGCACCGGCGGCGATGGTGGACGTCACGACCACTAATTTCGTGCCGTTTCAACCAGCCAGTACCAGCTTTCGCTGTAATACGATGGCTAGACTCGACTCCGCAGCCATGTAGTAATTTTTTTCTGCAGCGATAAATCAGGAGCTCGAGAAAACTACCGGCCGTAAATTATGCTCACACTATTGGACCAAACTCCTATACAGGGAAGATCACGGACATCTGTTTGGATCACAAACTTTTCGCCCAGATTCCTATGTCCCAACTGAGTGGTTTCGACAAACGCACTGACGAGTTCTTGTTATGAAGTCTGTCTATGAAACCCTCAATATTCTCGTGACATTTGTTTTACGGCACACATGCCTGTCACTTATTACACTATCCACTAGTTTCTGAACACTATATCCATCGATGTCGCAAAAATGTTGTAACGGGAGGTCCTGTACCGAACATATCTGTGGCGGACGCTTGCCATATCAGGCGCACGCAATGTAGGTAGCCAAAATTCTTAAACTGTGGGTCCACTTTCGCTGATTCCACAACTTCAGTCGAGTTGTGTCATGACAATGCAGATCTGACATAGGTTCGCATGCTTTCACCCTAACTATGCTTGAGCGGGTACTGTCAATGGCCCGGCGATAGACGGCGAGGTTTCAGAGCCGTGAAAACCGCTTTTATTGGGCGAGTATGCCCCAAATAAAGAAAGTAACAGTGGCTTTAAAGCAGCAGAGGCGAGTTAATTTGTGGTTCATCATTCAAACCACGTGAACGGCGGAAATTCTTCCTTTATACATCCGTTACAGGGAATTTCGGCTTTATCAGTCCTGAATGCGCAAGCTCTGGAACGCACAGCGCACATGCGCCGCGCATGAAAAATCAGTAGCTTAGTTTGTAATAGTCGACAAGCTCTCCAAGCTAAAGGTCGCCTTGTGCCCCATGATAGAAGATGTATCACGTAGTCAATAGAAAATACTAACCATGAGTCATAAAAAACCGGCCAAGCACGTGTAAGAACACTCGTTTTAAATTTTAGGCCCACAGATATCTATAGGTACACACTTAATCCGGCGACATATATGTTTTACTTAAAACTAACGCATTGTTAATTTTCATTTTCTGCTAAAAAACTGGCAAACCAGCTAGCCGATTTCTGAACCTTTTTTGAGTTGTCTTTGTCTAAGTGTAACACGTAGAAGCAAACGGGTCGACGCGTTCTTCCGTCTTCATCTGTGGCCTTTGCCATTCTGCCGTTTTGAGCGAGAGTCCTTTTTACTGTTTCCACTTGAAGAATGTTTTGCAGCGAAGGTTGCGGCGAAAAAGCTAAGTGACAATTGACCAGATTTTCGTTCTTATCACAGGCAAGCTTAAGTTATACAGTTTGAGATGTCGCAGATATTACATATAATATGCATTAGTACTTCCTATCTGTGAGTTAAATAATCTTGTTAACAGTGCTTCTTTTTCTTTATATTACATTGAATAGACAACCCGCAGTGACCTCAAAATGTTCACGAAAGTAGTTTACTTAGTTAAACGACGAGTACAATTTGAGAAGATGGATGAAATTTCGCGCAAACTTTTGGTATACAAAGTGGCGGGGTAACCGCAGACAATTGAATAAAAATAGCGTAGCAAAAGTGGGCTGCACTACCTCTGAAGATTGCACTTTGTTCATGACTACTGCACTTAGATTTAGTGGCATGCTATTTGCGTACTGGCGAAGATCGAGCGCGACGACATTGAGAAAACTAGCAGGTGTCATTACGTATCACACGACGACGCGAAGGCCCAATTACATCTCTATCACTCCCTAATCAGTCCGTACACCTTGTAATCCAACTTATTCAAGGTAACTCAACCTTATTCTACATTCGTTCCCAATAAGCCGTTTAAATGCTTCTCAGTCTGCCTTAATCCACGCTCATGCACCATAACCGGTCTTAATGCTGCTGAATCAACCGTAATACACCCTGACGCACCTCAATGTACTTTACTACCTGCTAATCAATGGTAATGCACCTTGTCTAAACAAGGTCTTTCTTCGCCACCTACCGTGCTCCAGCGCGCCGATTGTAGAAGAACGTTGCTTTGCGCAAAGGGTCGTGGGTTCGGTTCGTTGAAGACTGCGGTCCGACTGCTATCAAGTTCGGCGTGTCTAGCTCTAGAAGATCCTGAATAGGAGCCCCAATACGTGGGAACTCGGTTCCTCTGTAAGATTGGGGTTCTCGTCCCAAGTTCTTAAGTCCAAACCCTATAGCATATATAAATTATATACAATGAATAAATGAAAATAAATGAACAAATCGCAAAGTGCTATTTAGAACAGGGAATGCCGCGGGAGCCAACGTTTCGGCAAGCGGACTTGTCTGCCCTGACGAAGACAAGTCCGCTTGTCGAAGCGTTGGATCCCGCGACATTGGCTCCCGCGGCCCGTGTGCTGTGCGATGTCATTGCACGTTAAAGAACCCCAGGTGGTCGAAATTTCCGGAGCCCTCCACTACGGCTTCTCTCATAATCAGAGCTGGTTTTGGGACGTTAAACCCCCACATAACAACTATGAACTAAATAAGTGCACTGGCACGAAAAAGAAAGAAGGCACATAATTTCACAGTGCATGCTCAGGAATGCTACCGCAACCAGTCAGAGAGGTACAGGTGCCGGTCAAAGGGACAGACAGCTGTTAAGACATTATGTAATCTTCTTTGTGTAAGGTAATCGACGGCTGTCTCGAGCACGTGGTTCGACTAATATTGACATGCCAGGCCTCCACCATTAAACGCGTTTCTCCACTCTTATGCTTGTACGGAATTGCGCATTCGTCCAACTTAGGCATGCAGCTATTGTACCGACACTGCAGCGACAGAGGAGACGGCGTTCCACCTGACCACGACTTCCAATGTTCAATTAATCTGTGATTAACACAACAAGCTGTCTGTCCTTTGTATGTCGTTCGCAGATAAAAGGAATCTTGTAAACCATCCCCATGCGGCAGTGGGTAAAATTATTTTAGGCTTTGTGCTTTACAGGACAAATGTCTGTTCGACTGTTACCTTGAAAGTGCTCGTTTTTCCTTTGCACGGTGGCACAACTCATACCTAACTTATTCGGAGCAGAAACAACAAGTTTAACATCATATCTACTTCCGATTCTCTTCAGCCAGTGAGAAACGGAATCAATATACCTAATACTTATGACATTTTGCCTGGTAATTATTGCTGCCTGATAGCGCCTGGCCCTCCACGGTGTGGCTATGGTAGTCGGATGGTGACCCGAGGGTCGTGGGATCGAATCCGGGCTGCTGCGGCTGTACTTCGATGGAGGCGAAATGTTGAGGTCCACGAACTGTGGGATATGAGTGCAATTTAAAGGAGCTTAGGTGGTCGGAATTTCCAGAGGCCTCTACTACAGCGTCTCTCACAGCTGTTTCTGGGACGTACAACGCCAGAAACCAATTAATCGATCTCAAGCAATCAATGAAACCACTCAATCGAGGTGAAATGGACTTCTTTAGGTGCTCAGATACGATGTCTACATCCGAGCTAGGGTAAAAGGCGTTTCATAGGCGCTTGACTTGCTCATCAAAGCTAGTGTTAATTTCGTGCACACAAGATTTGCTAAGCGACGACTTCAAGCACAACATGGCTATTTCATCTTTTACTACTCCTTTTTTTACTATTGACAACGGATTCGAAACTCTAGGGGAGGACTGCCAACAAACGTGATCTTCCTCAAATGTCAGAGAGATGTTTAAAAAACGCATCACGTCTTCTTAGGGCAGTTCTTTGGGAAAACTTAAGCATCTTAACCTGTTTGCTAACAATGGTGACACTGGATTCAAAAGCATCCTTACTACAAAAAAAATAATTCAAATGAAGAAGATATCGTTGAAAACGAAAAATAGAAGGGAATGTGAGCTGGAGAGAAGGTTTGGACAATACCATCGGTTTCTGTGCATGTTTAAACCCCTGCCCGATAATCATATAGAGAGGAAAAGGTGAGAGGCCGGTTGGTAAAGAAAGAAGGTGAAGTTCGACGGTCTAGCATGACTAATAGGTCGTGGAGGACGTGTGACTAGAAAGGAAAAGAAAATATGAGAAGAAAAGCATGACGTCAATGTATTTTTTGTGTAACTAGAAAGGCAGCTGCACCTGAAAAGAGGCTCTCGCAAACCTAGCTCGTTAAGTCTTACAAGTGAAACATGTGAACTTGGCCTCTGCTCGGCTTTAACCTATTATTGGATCGCATAGACTCAAGAGCTCTCTTGGAGCGTGTATGCCTACCGACTTTAGTAGCTTGAATTTGGAGATTACATGGGATTCTATGTATTTTCTGTGCTGATGAAGCGGGAACTCGACCAACTTCTATAAACTGACACTTCTATAAACTAACACAACCATAACCTTAGTAACGATCTGCGTAACGGAATACGATAATGACAAGGTTATCTAACAACTAAAAGCAGCTATCAACTTTGTCAAGTAGAGATCACTGTGAATAGAGCCAACCTTGTAACTTCTGCAAATACCCAGTTTCTTCTGAAACACGCCTTCTCTGAACCTAACCAGCGTTGGCTTTAAGAACGCGGAAAGAATTTCAAGAAAGGCGTGTTTTTGCAGAAATTGGGTATTTGTATAGGCACAAGGAGGGCTGCTCCTGTTCTTAGCAATCTTTACTTGAGCAAGTAGTATAGCCGCTTAATGGAGACCTTAGGAAACTTCGTGATTATGTTATTTCGTTACAGTGAGGATTACCTGATTTATTTTAGCAAGGATGAGTTTTATTCCCATGCCACCTTTGTAAGCAAAGAGTTTAAGGCTATTGGAGATGGATTAAGATTTACGAAAGAACTGCCTCAAGAAAACTTATTACAATCTGTAATTATCTCTTTGACATTTGGGCAAGATCACACCTGTCGGCAGCACTCCCCTAGAACTTCTAAGCCTTTCTTAATGTTTCACTCTAAGCATTCTAATCTAATGTAGAGGAAAATGGAATAGCCATGTAGTCTTTGAAGTAATCAATAACCATGTGTTGTGCTAACCAATTAAAGGCTGGGTTTGCAGTGCAGTCCATACGCCTATTACAAGCAGCATATGTAAGCTGTAGCCGTTGTACCTAAACGCCTAAAGAAGTAGATTTAGCCCGGAACGCGCGCGCCATCACACTGCAGTAATTATAGGCAAGGAGTTGTAAGTATTACGTATATCCATTCTGTTTTGCAAAGCCTCAAGAAATTCGGAAGTGGATATTGTGTCATAGATGTTCTTCCTACTGCCGATAAGCAGAGTATAGGAAAAATGAACACTTGCAAGATAAGCAGAGCTCCGATTTTGTCCTGTAAAGCACACTACCAACAATAATCTTATCGACTGTCCCATGGTTTGCTTTATAAAGTTTCTTTTATGTGCGGGTAATACTACAAAGTATAAAAGGCGCGTTTGCGTTGATGTCGTTTACGAATTCAATCTATTCAAGCCAGTGCTCATATACGTTTCAAAGGGAGCTCATGGCCCTACTAGATATAATAGAGGGTCAAAGGCCCCAACGTGCAAAAGTTCAGCCCTTTAGCCTGTAAACCCTAACTACGCTTTGACGAAACTATTTGTCGAGCTCATCCAGTTCCAGGAAATTCAAGCCGATGCCATTGCCTTATTTTCTTTTATATTTCCCCTGTGAATCGGCTGTCTTTGACAATCCATTACACATTTTAACGCTCAGGAAACCCACAAGATGATCGCTTTCTATTTTCTTTAGCACCTGCCTCCGGTCTCCTCTTCTCTCCTTAGAGGTTGGGAAATGTAAAACGCACGCTTCCAAAAGCAGCCGCTGCCGTGACGCAGACAAGTCGCCTTCCCGATACACTTGCTACAGCGACATTCTCTCTTCATCGTTTTGCAGCATCACTTCAATAATACCATTAAGCCGTGTAAGAGCAGCATCATCTACAAGCAAAAGAGCGAAGCATCCCACAACTAGGTGCTTACAATTCTTGTTTCTGCGCTCGTATGATGAGTCATGCATGCCTGCAAGTCTTCCATGTCTCTTTCTTTGCTCAGTAGTGCTCTGATATATAAATTATGGGTTAACACCACACAAGTAGCAGTGACAAATGATTCAGGAAGCAGCTACTTTCATTTGAGAGCCCTTACGTAAACATTAGCGCAATTTCATATAAAACATTCTTTTTCAAATACAGCGCTAAAGCAGCTGCACATACGAGCATCTTTAGCAGTTGCGAAGCATGCAGTTATGCATCAGTCAGTCACCTACAATATCAGTGAAAGACAGAATGCTCAATTTGTTTCAACTGTAAGCATATGTAGAGCCCATTTATTATGCAATCAGATATTGATTGCATACTTAGTGCCAGTTAATGTGTAAAATACGGAGCATTTCTTGGAAAACATGAGCAACTTTGCCATATCTATATATCAGCCCCCTAGGTCTCGGAGCTTTCCTTGTCGTCGTGTTCGCGTGATACCCGCAAATATTTGCGCGCTAGGGCACAAATGTATGGCGAACATGGCTCTGTGGTCTTTACACCACTTGACTGATACAATCATCATGTACGTCACGAATAATTATACCGTAGTCATATGAGGATCACACCCCAGTTCTCTACCTGGTGTATACGGAATGCGCCACTGAAGATAGAATGTTATACTGCCTATGTCAATCTAGGACTAACCAAAATAAATATCTAACATATCATTAGAACACACTTGGAAATAAGAAAGGCACACCGTTTACCATAACCACGTACTAGAGAGGCATGCAAGTCATCTGAGTGAACAAACTACAGTAGAAGAAAAAATACAATCCTTGGATTTATTTATTACTGTCTCGATTTGCTCTTGTAGGGCCAGATACATCGCTTCCAATGAAGTTTCTTGTGTAATTACATCTTATAATTTAGAAGATCCCAGCAAGTTCGTAAGGGTTCATGTTCAACAGGAAGTTCAACGCACTTAATGACGAGACAGAAAGGGCCTATGACATATGTCCGCTCATAATGATTCGCTTCTTGTGTAGCGAGTTCTGTATTGCGCTTCTGGTTTTGATCCGTTTGCCATCGTCGCTCACGCTAAATTCTCCAATGCGACCTAAGCCACACGTGGTCAAGAAGCTGCCATATATCACAGAAAATATCACGCCAGTGAGAACGTTCTGATATTTAGGTGGTCGAACATTGTGTGGCATTCTTGAGCTGAAAACAGTAGACACCCAAAACCTTAAGTGCAGTTATTTTATGCTTCTCTGGAAAATTTGCGTTCGACTGTGCAAATATTTTCCGCATAGGAAAAACTAGACTACCACTCACATGGTGAACATTCTATTGAGGTAAGTATGGTTTCACAACTGTTACATTTCCAATCTTCGCTTTATATCACAGAATTATGGACGCCTCGTATGGACGTAGAAAATTCTAGACCCTTAAAGCCGTCGGAACAGCGAAGCTGTTATTTTCTCGGTAATACTTGCGTAAACGCCGTGGCTATGACATCATTGATTTCACGATGTATCAGCTCTGTAGCGCCACCCATGAAAGGAGAGTTCAGGGATTGAACGCGCAACTTTCACCTAAGACATTTCTCTATTTTAGCCCACACTTGCCTTCACCTAACTACTTGCGTGCAGCAGTCCGCTGGGGGAAAGATGGGGTCCAGCATGCAAATGGGTAGTTGTAATCGATCAAGGGCAAGAGTGGTTCTGGTTTTCCCTCTATGGGTGACACGAGATCATCCGATGCACGGGAAAGCGTCCACTTTGGGCAGCTTTGTTGTGAGTACATTAAGTAGAATATAATGGGTAAAGATTGCATGTTCAAAGAGCACATATGCTTAGTAGAAGATATCTCTGCATGTTGGTTCGTCTTTGAAGGTGAAAAATTGAACATATCACACGCATTGCACACGCACGAACATATCACACGAACATATCACACGCACATATCGCACGCATTGCACACGCACACGAACATATCACACGCAATGTTGTTTTGTGGGGTTTAACGTCCCGAAACCAGCTCAGATTATGAGAGACGGCGTAGTGGACGGCTCAGTAAATTTCGACCACCTGGGGTTCTTTATCGTGCACTGACATCGCACAGCACATGGGCCTCAACATTTCGTCTCCATCGAAATGCAGCCGCCGCAGCCGGGATCCGATCCCGCGACCCTCGGATCAGCAGCCGAGTACTATAGCCACTAGACCACCGTGGCGGGGCATCACATTGCTTGAATCAGCATCACTCGAACCACTCAGCGAGAAAATTTCCCTCGTCTAATTGTTCGGCATATCCGTCAGGTCTTGTGAGGAAGAGTAAGACCGTCGGCAAAACGCACGGGTAGGTGTATGCTCAACATAGGCTAACCAGGAATGTCCACGGCCCCATAGCGACCGAATGAGAGCGCATGGTGTTACGAACGTTGTCCCTCAGTCAATGTACTACACATAGCTTTCTTTTTGGAAGTCAATACACCCCCGTCCCCCAGTGCCCTGATCAGCGTATCATAGCCGTCGCTCTTGGAATTATTCCTACAGGATCGAGAAGAGCTGGGCGAAAGCATGTTGACTGAAAATATAACATATTAAGAACATGTGTAAGTCGCTATGGCACCGCTCAACACACATTAGAAACGAAAGTCACGTTACAGAAGCGCATCATCACAACTGCCGCTGTAGCAGGTATACTCCTATATGCCGCGTTGGAGGAGGTGAAGTAGCGTACTTGACAAGCGTTTGTTTCGCACCTGTGCGTCTGGGTTCAATGACCCCAACTGCTCGTCAGGTTGTGTGTGTGTGCTTGTTGTTTCCTTGGCTCGTTAGGTCGTCTTCATTTGCTTGTGCACACTGAGACAGCGATCATGACTATAACGATGATCTGTACATTTTTTAAAGGGTAGCATATACGAAAACATGGGTATATTTTACTTCTGTGTGTCTCTCGTTAGGCCAGAGCACGGTTTGCGAGCCAATTGCGCCAACGGAGAGAAATGCCTAAGAAATTAATGGCCCACTGACATCACTATTTCGTCCTTCCTTCTTGGCGGAAAGACAGGGTGTTTACTGTGACCGCAGAGCGCGCGATGCTGGGACTCGACAGGGTGTTATCACAGATCCATCGTAACTGTGTGTAGTGCATGACGGAAATCATTACATGTTGGCTCGAAGCTCCGTTAAAGAACAGAAAAGACATGTTTCGTCGTCACTTCTTACTGCAGAATACTCCAGTTTGAACAAATCAGTTACTATTTCAAGAAATTTTGTAGTGCTACTCGCAATACAGGCGATAGTTCCCCGAAACAGAGCACTTATTTTCGAGCATGCGGCGTCTCAGGAATAGAGCCACTTCTCAACGTGACAGCTTTATTAATATTATATACCCTGCTTAATTACCACCGTCCTGCCTCGATATCCGAGTCGTATTGTTCTGGTGCACTCCGATCGACGTGTATGCTGCAATAAAGAACAAAAGCCATCTTAGTATTTGATTGTAACATAGCCGCCATGGGCAGTGAAAACACAATATCGTGTAGCAACTAACACATCATAGTGCGCTGCATAATTTAACCTATTGACACGTACGGTTCCTTTAGATGAAGTCCAAAGCCGTTATTAATTTCCTGCGACACGCGCGCTCCCAGGCGTGAAGTCGGCGAAAGTCAGCAGCGATATCGGTCCTAAGTCGGCAAATCACGCTCGCGCTACTTTCACCCACATCTGCCCGATGATGACCAGCCAGAATGGCTGCACTGTGGCGAAGCCACCATGGGTCGAACTTGGCCAGCCAGAGTGGACGAAATTTGGCCAGCCAGAGTAGCCGAAATTTGGCCAGCCAACGTGGGCGAAATTTGGCCAGTCAGAACGGGTCAAATTTGGCCAGCCAGAATGGGTCGGATTTGGCTCGGTAGCATTGGCCGATGTTGCGGGCATTCAGGCTTTTTTGGCGTTTGTCGGCCCCGCCATCGGGAAACCCCTTGCGCAACCGTTCACAGCCATTATGGTGTTTCTAGTGTTTACCCCACGTGTGTCGCGCCGTTTGGATTGCAAAAATTTTTATTTTTGTGTTTTCACCTTTTCAAAGGGCTACAAAGGCACTTTCGAAGGCACTATGAAATGGACCAGCAGTAGTTTGCGTAAATGTGCCTCTCATGCATACGCGAAAGCTCTATTAACAAGTTTCAAGTTTCAAGTTTATTTCGCATTTCCTTTTTTACAGGAAAAAAAAGAAGAAAACGCGAGGGCAAGGAACAAAAAGCTGCAAAACAGCAGCTTGACGAGGTTCCTGCCCCCTTGGTTTGGGGACAAAACATACAGCATATATACAAATATACGGAAAAAAATACATATTCACGCGCTTCTATGTCCACATATCCATGTATACACAACATCTGAGCACTTTCCCATTTATACACACAAAATATGTAGATCTACTCACATACAACAGTTTTCATACATACATGCAAAAAAATGTATACAGTAATGTGCGCACATATAAACTTAGTCGATGCAGGAGTGATTAACGCGCACATACATAAAAATACTTAATAAGCGTTTAATATCGAAAATGACACTGTTGGGCTGAACAAGACAGGCAAAAAATATAGATACATAAATACGCAGATAAAGTAAGGAGTACGAAAAGAAAAAAAAATTAAAACAAAAAAGGATAGAAAACATAAATGTGAAATCGGCAAATAATATTCATATAATTGTACCCTTATTTAATAGGTTTGATTTTAACGCCTTTTTTGTAAGAGTGCTCAACTCGGTTTTTGAGGAATACAACATATTTAATACCCAAGGCACTTTGTACTGCAATCGACATGAGCCATAATTTGTTCTTGAAAATGGCAAAACCCAGTGATTTCGTTTTCTGAATTGATATAATGGTTCCTGTGATACAAATAGGTTACACAAGTAAAAAAATATGGCATTGTTGCACCGGAAATACTTTTTGATTTTCAAAACAAGGTTATATTCGTAAAAGTGTTCAATCGGCAGAACATTGAGAGCTCGGAATATTTCGTTGGTATGTGCATCAAATGGAGCAGTGACAATATGCTGAATAGTTTTCTTTTGTAAAGTTTGTAAGCTATGAATGTTTGTTTTTGATGTCGTGACCCACACTAGATTACAGTTACTGACATGCGATAGGAATGGACTGTTATACAGCATAAGTTTTATTTTGGTAGGAAGCATGTATCGTAATCGGCAGATAACACCACATGCTCTGGCTAGTTTAGACGTAATACGCTGAACATGTGCGTCCCAGTTTAAATGATGGTTAAAGATAACGCCTAATGTTTTTACGTTGTCAACTAATTCAATCTTGTCTGCCCCTAGGTAAAGAGCACTGCTGCAGTTTACATGTTTTTGCGGTGGTGTGAACAATGCAGCCTTAGTTTTTTTGGTATTAATTGGTAATGAATTTAAGTCACTCCACTTTTGTAGTATGCTTAAGAATGTGTTTGCTACGTTTACGAGATGTACGATGTCAGGAGATTGAAAAAAAAGACTGGTGTCATCCGCGTAGACTACAAACTGAGCAAGTTTCGTTATATTTGGTATGTCATTAATGTAAAGATTGATAAACAGGTCCAAGTACGCTACCTTGGGGAACACCTTGTGTTAAGGATCTTGCTGATGAGAGTTTTGATCCAATAGCAACGCACTGTTTTCTGTGTTGAAAATATGATTTTAGAAGTTCGAGTGTAATGCCGCGAAAGCCGTAATGTTCCAACTTTGAGAATAGGGTTTGATAGTTAATAGAATCGAAAGATTTCGAAAAGTAAAGGAAAATGCCTAGAGTTAATATTTAGTTCTCAAAGTTGTTTAAGATTAATTCCTTTTGCGATAACCGAGCAAGCTCTGTTGACATTCCACTGCGGAATCCATACTGCGTATCTGATAAGATATTATATTTATCACAAAATGGCGTTATTCTTTTACATATGACCTTTTCGAGGCCTTTAGAAATTATCGGAAGTACACAAACTGGCCTATAATTTGTTAATGCATTTGTGTTGCCGGACTTAAATAAAACGATCACTTTGGCATGCTGCATTTTCTCGGGAAAGATGCCATTAGATAAACAAATGTTAAAAATGTGAGTAAGCACATCTACCACAAGGTCAAGCACATATTTAACCCGTCGAATTTGAAGTCCATTTATATCGCGCGATGTACTATTCTTTGACGACATAAACGTCTTGTATACTTCATTTGCTGCTACAGGTTCAAAAAACGCAGTGTGTCTGTTAGGGTTACCCAGAAAAGAAGTAGCGTTTATGTCATGCGTGCTAGAAATTAGAGACGTAAAGCGCTTGTTAAATGTGTTAGCTAATTCTTTACCACGTACGACGTTATTACCAATTGTCAGCTCTAGCTCCTGTTGCCTGTGACAATCGGGCAGAAGAATCTTATTTACTTCGCGCCATACGACATCACTCCTGGTTCCGGCTCTAATAAAGACCTTTTCGAAATTTTTATTTCTAGCATTTCTCAAAAACTTATTTAAAAAGTTTGGGTATTTTTTGAAAGACGAGAGCGTTCCCGAGTCTTTACAAACTTCGCGTACAATAAGTTCTTTTCACGGATCATTCTGACGCATTCCTCCGTTAGCCACGGTTTCCGAAGCCACGGTTTCCGTTAGCCACGGTTTCCGAACACAGTAATAAGTGAGGCTAAGTGGATCCTCTGTACTTGCTATTAATGCGTTCTAAACAAAGCAAATAACACAACGAGAGGTTTATAGAGAAAAGCATTATTTCATTTACTTTGTGAACTCCTCATTGATCATATGCTATTCTCGTGTTGCATCGTCGTAGTGGAAAAGCTTGGGCAAGGGTGGAACCTGCGGGAAAAGGCGTGAGAAGTTAGCACACCTGCGGAGCACATCAGCACTATACTATCATTGTATGCAACTTATGTGCGACTCATGAACAAACGCAGAAATTCAAGAAATGTCAGAAACATCTCATAATCGGGCACTACTTTAGAAAATACCAAAAGAAAGTTGTCCTTTTAACTATATAATGAATCTATGTTCAATATTCATCCCCGAGGTCTTGGCTTCGTGTCGTTTTAGATACCCAAGGGAAATAAAAAGAAACATGAGTAAAGGTTCTGTTGCAAAGCAATTTTAAAAGTGGCACATTAGTTGAAATAGCTGTATTTTGCATTATAATAAATTTCATATTTTCGGCATACATCGGAAAGGAAAACATGTAGACGTGAGCTAACACGACACACACTAAGGATGGGGCCTCAGGTAAAAATGTCCTTAAATGATAGGTGCAAGGCGCATTATGAGCAGATATTAGAGGAGGAACATCTTTTCAAGGCTACTTTAAAAATGCCATCGCGTGCCGAACTGCCTCACGTGTCCTACACCAAGTAGCCTGTGTTCGGCTTCACGTTACCTTTAAAAATACGGGCAAGAAAGAAAAACGTTACGAGAACTGCAAGTCGCCACACAATGAGTGTTTGATACAAGCACAGGATTAACTATATCTAGTAATATTGCTTTGGGACAACGTGCGTAACTCTTTATTCGAAAATATAGAGCCTACGCACTTCACGACACAAATAATATATAAAGGTGGAACCGGTGCTTTAACATCGCAACAAAAAGTGCCAGGCCCATTCTGAAAACTGGCCAGCAACTTACCGAATTTCGGCATCCGCTGTGCACTGTTCAGCTGTGAGTCAGCAATACAAATTTGGCGACGACACTGTAGTCTCCCCAAAAGGCGCAGCTTGTGTTCATACACAACCGATGTCACAATTGGGATGGGCATTGTCTTAGGAGGTACACTGGCCAACGAATCGCGCAATCAACTTGAATGATCGATAAACGCGGTATATGCGCCGACACGCGTAGGCAGACTGCGTGCCCCGTTGAAACTCGTTCGTACACCTTGCATGTTGGTAGGAATGCTTGTACCTGCAGCCGCGACGAGAGCCCGGAAAACAAGTTCTCAGAAAACGGCGCGGTCGCCCCTCCGAAGGAAGTATCAAAAGCAGGTTCAGAACGACATTCTTTGCAAACTCTAGCTGCGCACAATTGACGTGCATAGAGGGGGCCATGACAATGGTGGTCAGTTCTGAAGAGGACGCGCGTCCTCCCCCCCCGTCACACTTCTTTTTATGTTTAGTTGCTGCGGGCTTAGCACGTGCTAGCTACTTCTAAGCAGGACGCCCGCGTTTTTCTTTCTTTCTTTCTTTCTTTGTTTCTTTCTTTCTTTCTTTCTTTTTTCTTTCTTTCTTACTTTCTTTTGTGGTTGTAGCAAAACGGGGAAGACACCGGGGCAAACATGTATGCACAATGGCGGGGATACCCGCCGGGACTGCATTTGTTAAGTGCAGCCTGGTGCAACCTATGGAGTATGCTGGTATGCATGTGTTCTCTTGCCAGCTACCTGTAGCACAGGATTTCGCAGAGGCAGAACCACCCACTCTAGCTAAAGACGCGAGAGAAATGCTGCACTGCACGCAACAAACGTAACCAGGACACGCGGCGCCGCCTTTGAGCATGAATTTCTGCCATTTTCTGCAGCGCAGGAAAGACATGCACGTGCTGCCTTTCCCAACAAGAAATACTGTAGTCACTCTGTCTCTACGCGCCCTTCTTTTGCCCTTATTAGTTATAAATAAATGAGTTGTTAAATATCAGAATACGCACATGTGTGCTTATAGCAGCGCCATAGTCCCATACGAACGTCAGTGATAAATCCGACACACTGCTCAGAGCATTCAGTCAAGCTCGGTATATTCTGCTCATCTAACTAGTACAACGTAACCGATGGCTGATGTGTAAACGAATTCGAAAAGTGCGGAAAGAATACACTGATGGTAGTTACACACAAAAAAAGCAAAAAAAAAAGAGGGAATTATACACAACGCCGTGGGCGTATTAAGGAATCATTGGCCTATTGTATCTGCGTGGTAGTAGAGAGCATGGAGGTGGAAAAGGGCGGTGTAAGTTTACCCGACAAACAGACATGAAGCGGTATTAGCCTTCCGCTAGGAGAAGAGGGGGCGCAACATCCTAGGGGGGAAAGAAGAGGACGTTGAAGTAGAGACGCAGGCATTAAAAGATGGACGCACGTTCCAATGCAGTGTATTCTATTGTGTCCTTGTAAATAGGAACGCTACATTATTTTGGCGCAGCCGACAATCGACTACAAGATGTGGGTGACCTTCTTCCTTGACGAGGCCTCCGCGGAGGATATCATCTTTTCGAAATACCAAGCTCAAGATGAATCAGCGGTGGAACTACCTCGGGAACTCAGCTCTGCTGAACTTGTAAATGTGGTCTTGGAGAAATCTTCCATGGACACTGATGAACTACGTCGAAGAGGTGCTGTGAAAGTGAACTTGCGTCTGCAGACTTTTGACGAGCTAGTCCTTCAGCCGATGCGGCGAAAGCACTCTGGATCACGGTCTTCAACGGATGAGGTGAGCCTCATTTTGAAAGCTCTTCAGCTACAGCAAGAGCAGGTTGTACAACAGAATCAACTCGTAACGTCGCTGATCAGTTCCCTAAAAGCTGAAAAGCCCGTGCCTAAACTTGTTGAGCCAGACGCATTTGACGGCTCGTCTTCAAGCCCAGACAGTTGGATGGAATTCTACGAATATGCCGCTGGAAAGAACAAGTGGTACTCTGACGATGACAAGATTTCTAACATGCGCACCTACTTGAAAGGCGTCGCGCGCAAGTGGTACGAGTTACGTGTTATTGAAGACGCTAACAACCCTTGGAAGGAGTGGAAGGAATCATTCTTGTCAACATTCCGGACCAATCCAGTACAAAGATGGGACACTGCACTTAAATTCAAATTCACGCAGGGCTCCCTTCTCGAGTACTTTTTTGAGAAACGCCGCCTTTTAAAACTGGCCGAGCCTTTGCTGCCACCCTCTGCTGTGGTAGCCCTAATAATGCATGGACTGCACGCCGAAGTTCAGAAGCAAGCTTTAGTACGGTCCCCAAAAACTGTAGACGGGCTTTTAGAGTGTCTTCAGGACATCCAATCGACTTCCGATGAACAACATCCTGCCACTTCTAGTGGACGCTTCAGGTGGTCTGTCGCGGGCGGTTCAAGCTGCAATGAACGAGAACCGAGCCGTCTTGTCAGCAGGGAAGAAAAGTCAGGCTGGCGCGCCCGCACAGGTCGTGTGCATAACATCGATACCGACGCCGAGGGTCCTTCGATGACAAAAAACTAATAAATGAGGGTGATCAGTCCGACCCGATGACCACAACTGAGACTGTTTATTTAGCTCGCTCTAGCCTACTTCACATTCCTGTGAAAGTCGGCAACAGACACATGATGGCCCTGGTAGACAGCGGTGCTTCTGTGTCGATATTAAATGCCAAGCTAGCGGATGTGAATCATATTCATAGCGGAAGAGTGCTACGAGTGCAAGGTTATGACGGAAAGAAAAAGCGTTGGGAGGGAGGTACCGTACACGAATGAAGCGAAATTTTGACAAGAGACATAACTCGGAAATTCCAGACATCCAGGTCACTGACCTCGTTCTAGTTAGGAAGGGAGTGAAAGATGTCAACGCAAAATTTTACGGTCCTTATTCTGTGACAAAGACAGCCTCTCAGCAAGGAATACTGAAGACGGTTTGGTATATCGGCGAGCGCGGATCAGTTGCTTCAATTTCAAATGTTTTCAAGTATTACCCCAGGAGGGGATAGCAAGAGAAACCTGGAAGTGTGAAGCGGTATTAGCCTTCCGCTAGGAGAAGAGGGGGCGCAACATCCTAGGGGGGAAAGAAGAGGACGTTGAAGTAGAGACGCAGGCATTAAAAGATGGACGCACGTTCCAATGCAGTGTATTCTATTGTGTCCTTGTAAATAGGAACGCTACAAGACAATTATTCTTTTCTATTGCTGGGCTTATGGGAGCTGCGATAGATGCGTTGGGCTGTACTGGAGCTCCTTTTTCAAGGAATGCGCTAGTATCACTAACGCACTGATGACATGTAGTGGAAGGTCACGTCAACAACAGCTTGACTCAGGCGAGTTTATTTATACTGTAAGCATGCAGCAACATATGAAGAAACTAGAGGACAGAAGAGAGCTCTTATTTTCAATAATTTTTTTTTTCAGTGCATGCTTGTTGATTTTATATAACATGAAATACGCAGATCGCATGCACAAGAACACTGTGTGATCACATACACTCTAGTATAACTAACCAGAAAAGCTCTCTATATATCAATTACAGGTGTGTGCATTGGTTTGCCACCTTTGAGATGAAAAATGCTTGCCATATTACTGCTTTTTTTCGTTTTTGTCTTTCTTGCAAATGTCGCTTTCTCTTTTTTCGTTTTTGCCTTTTTTGCAAATGTCGTGGTCTTGACAAGAGCACTTCATTTGAATTTGGAATGCAAGGGGACCTATGTATTTCATGGTTCTCTGAATATAGAGTTAGCACTAGATCTGTTTTGTCCCCTCGCTGTCGCGCTGTTAGCTCCGTATACCGTTCCTTTGCATAGGTTGCTAAATGTCAGTATATATAGTATAACGCCGGTTCGGAGAGTTTATCTCCGCTTCAACGCACCAGAAAGTCTGCGCTAGATATCTTTTGTCTCCTCGCTGTTGCGCTGTTACCTCCGTATGCCTTTTCCTTGCACAGGTTGCTAAATGTCAGTAGTATAGTGCCGCTTCCGACTGTTTATCTTTCCTTGGCATATCAGTGGAGATTATGGCGATCGATGTAAGCACGAGCTAGTTCGATTTCCGTGAATGTTAATTTTCTGACGGGCACTATCAGATAATTTTCCACCATGCTTGTCGATCCTTCTGGCTAATATAGCTGTTGCGGCAGCCTATATCGCAAAGTTCCCGCAAAACAGCCTATACATGTATATATCAATAGTTTCTCTATATGCATGTTCTTTGTGCACCGTGTTTATAAAAAAAAACAAAGTGCGCGGACAGAATATTATATGCTGCTCAAAACACATGCGCTATGTTCCGGCACTGAAATGCGTATACGTGAATATGTAGCCGAACATCTGATTCTTACGTCGAATCTCTCAAGTGAATTTCGGTCCAATCGCCGAATCTCTCAAGTGAATCTCGTCTCGACCGGATCTCAATTGTGTTATACAGCAGGCTTCAAAAAAGGCCCGGCCGATATCAACCATCAAAGTCTGCGGCGTAGACGACGTTGCCTGTAGGACGGCAGAAAAGGCTCAATGTTTCTTGTGAAACAATCTTTCTAGACAAATATCGTGCCGAATTTGTGGTTCTTCAGACGATGCTGAAGAACAGCAAAGTCGGCGCCACATTTGCCAGAGAAAGTTATCGGCTCAGACGACGCCGGCTCTAAGGCGGCACACTCGGCGCAATGTTGCCAGTAAAAGGCGACGGCTTGCCCATATTGTCTAAACGACGGCAAAATCGGTGCCACATTTGCCGGAGAAAGTTATCGACTCAGCAGATGTCGGCTCTAAGGCCGCATACTCGGCACAATGTTGCCAGTAAAAGGCAACGCGTTGCCTATATTGCCAATAGAACGGCAAAATCAGTGCCATATTTGCCGTTAAAGGAAAACAGATCAGCCGATGTAGGCAATAGCGCGGCATATGCGGCCCTATGTTGCCGATTACAGTCGACGGCCTGCCCATATCGGCGGGGCAGCGGCTACAGTTGCCCGACGTTACCAGTCATTGATGGCATCTTAGCCGATACTGGCTCACTGCCGGCAACATCAGGCCGTGGATGGGCCGCGCTCTGCCGCCATAAAACCAGCATCGGCCGTACTTTGCCTGCTGCCTGGGCTTGTTTACATCGAGTGCCTTTATCACTTTCTGTGGTGCGAAGCACAAGTCGCGTTTATCTTGCATCTCGCTCCGACAACCGTGTTCACCATTCTTGAAATTTTGCGTTGCTGAAGCACACATTTGAGTGACTTCTAAAATTTCAGAGATAATGCGAGAACGCGTTATGACGTGAGTATAAAAGCCGACGCCTTTAGCGTTTGTCAGTCTTTCTGTCGACCGACGACTGTTCTCACTGCTATTGCTGTGCATTGCCACTGGCTTTGTATATCCTGGGCATAGGTTCGCCCAATAAACAGTTCGCCTGACATCGTCTTGCGTACTGTTCTTCGCCTTGAGTGCTGCGTGCGTCGCGACCACGTAAAAGTATTAGTAAATTTCAGAGACTTGTGTAAGGCAGAATTTAAAAGCTGTATAACGAGCATGGACAGGTGGTGCACTTCCTGGATGGCCTCAATATTAAGCCTGGGTCAAGGCGAATCTTAAATGTTTCTGGCATAGGAATCTCCCTTTTGGATGATTAATACACTACATTTTCAAGAATCAAACCCTTAAAGATAGCATAATCTGCGAAATGTTTCATACCCGCCACTAAGTGGTTCTTATAGCGCTTCACTGCTGACACAAAGGTCGCGGGGCTGAACCCCAGCCCCGGCGGGCACATTTCGATAGAGGCGAAATAATACGGGGGCTTGCACTGTGTGATACGTTAAAAAGCCCCATATGCTCGGAATTACCGCAGCCCACCGCTTTGGTGTCGCTCATATCCATATTGTGGTTTTTGGAAATGAATCGCCACAACTTATCAGTCATAACTACGAAACGATGCATGTAATTATGTTAGCGTTAATCCTTGTTATCTGTCCTTAAATGATTATGCATGCCCATGCGGTAGAAATAACAAGGTGAACACCAGCATAATTGCATGCTCGCTTGCACAGACTATCATTGGCAGTAAATTGCTGCCTGGATGGAGGCGATATAAGGTACTTATTAGGTTACTTCATAGAGAATACTGGTTGTGAGCTCCGCTTACTGAAGACAAATAAAACGAAAGTATTCAGCGTGCATCAATTGAAAAAGCTCAAAGACGGGAGAAACGTAACTAAAGACAGTAACATGAGCCCCTATCCCGTTTGCCCGAACATTTTTCATCTGTTTCGCATGATGCATGGGTACTGTGAGGAAAGGCCACAATATTTGCGTGTAAACCTTAAGACACCAAGGAAACTGAAAGTGAAGAAGACGAGCGGAGCGCAGGTGGCACGGAGACAGCAACAAAACAAGAAAAAAAAGGAAAGAGAAGACATGGAATGCCTACGGCGCGTGCAGGGAGCTCGAGCAAGGAAGCCAGCAGGCAGGCGAAGCCGTGTTCCGCTCGGGAAGAAGAGCTCCGGTCGTCGTCCCTGAGGCGGGCGTTGTACCAGGACGCGCCTGCCAGTTCCGGCTCCGGCAGCCTGTTCCAGGTCCCAGGACGAGGCCTTCGAAGCGGCTTATGCCAAGGTGCAGTTTGCCGAGGCAGGTTCGGGAACGAGGCCTACCGGTGCTGTGGACATGTGTGGAGACTGGCCCTGGACCCTGAGAGTTGCGGCAAGTTGTTGGCTGCGACGTGTCGCTAAACGGCGCCGCACACGGTAGCAAATCCGTGTGCCGACGACCGCTCTACTGTCCGACGGCCAACCGTGCCACCACTGCCCTCGCTTGCTCCGACCGGCGCGTCATTCCGGGAGCACGTTGAAAACAAGTGTGAGGCACTGTTTCGTTTTTATACGGGAACGCTTCGCGTAAAGAACGCGGCACGTTAGTGTAGTCGGACTTTGGACAGTATTTTGTTCAGGGCGGACTTCAGCGTCTTTCACATTAAGGTTGCCGACTAGCTCTGTGTTTATAGTTTTGCTTTCTTTTCCCTTGACTTTTTACTCTCCTCTTTAGTGTGACCCATAAAGTTTGTTTATTTTCTTCCCCTCTCACACGTTCGCTTCGATCCTTTCTCGTCCGAACTCACCAAACATCGTGACGAGCATCCTTACTCCTTTACAGGTACCAACAAGCCCGAACCACATCTGTTTTGAAATACGTAACGTTCCAGTTTGCACATTTGGATACGCCTCTATGTGCCCCTGTGTTTCATAAGCACAACCATCACCCACGATGTGTCTATTATAGATGAGGAGTAAAGTACAAGTGATGTAGTGATCACCCGTGGAATCGGGAAATTAAACTGAAGAACAATAAGAAAAATCTAGGCCCAATCGTGACCTAAGACAGGTACCTGGAAGTCACGGAAGAGCAATGGCAAATGACGCCATAGGTAACACAAAAGGTGGAAGTGGACATATTCAAAACCACCTGTGGTGAAAACAATAAAAAAGCACCTCCCCTTCCGTCCACATCACAACCCATAGCAGATTTATCTCGTACATGGTGATATGTGGGCTTTAAATTTTACGTAATGGAGGGACAGAGCAATGATGTTTTATATGTACCAGAGGGTCTGGATAATGCCGGTCTTGTCACTGCAGTTAGCCTGAGCCCTGGCCTGCCAGCGTTAACCGAATTACAAGTTATTCGAATTGTCCAACAACGTAGTTACGGAAGGCATGAAGCCACCTTAACTTCTATCTTTACGTTCACATATAGAAATGCCCAGATTTCTTGCACTCATGGAAAGAGGCTAGTTGTCTGTACAGCTGCTATGTCGCGTCGGCGGCGAGGCTTTGTGGTGGAGACTCTGGTCAGGCGATGTGCTGAGACTACGTCGGGAGGGATGGTGCGTCGTGGTTGTTGTCGTCGTCGGCGACGGCGGAGGAGGATCTTCGGTATCGCGTCGTGCTGCAACCGCACTTCCATCGGTTGCTGCTTTTCATTTCCCGGATAGTGGCTTGCAGATCGGCCCAGGGTAGGGCCGGTGTACTGGCGGTGATCGGGGGACATGTAGCGGACAGCTGAAGTTGAACGGGATGGTCGTTGTTGCCACTGCGCTCTGCCTATGTAGGCGGCGATGTCATTAGGTCGCTCACCTGGGCGCGGACGTGGCGCGTTCACGTCGAAGCCACGCAGTCCCATCTCACGGTACTGGCAGTAGCGGTAGGTGTGCCCGGCTTCGCCACAGTCGTAACATAGTGGGCCCTAGTTAGGGGTGCGCCAGACATCAGTTTTTTTCTCCGCGCGCGCGGGATTACTGGCGAGAGGGACAGCGTCGAAGGTGGCGTCGGTGGCTGGCAATGAAACTGGGGAGACTTTGGATCCTGGCGTGGGCGAGGAGCGGCGGTAGGTCGGCGTGCAGCAGCGGCGTGGGTCATCGTCTCCTGTTAGGGCTGCGGTGGTTCGGGAACACTCAGCGAGCGCTGTAGTTCCTCGCGAACGATGTTTTCGAGGGAGGCGACTTGGGGCTGAGACGACGGGAACATCCGCCGCAGTGCCTGGCGAAGAATAGCCCTTATGGTATTGCGTAGGTCGTCGGGGCCGAGTGCTTGGACTTCTCCGTAGTCGGGCAAGCACCGATTGTATAGCCGGGAGCGCATTTCGAAGGCCTTTTCGATTGTCGTCGCCCGCATGAGGAACTCTTGGACGGTCTTCGTCCGGTTTCTTATTAGACCGGCGAAGAGCTCGTGCTTCACTCCTCGCATGAGGGAGCGAACTTTCTTCTCCCCGGACATGTCAGCGTCCAACATCATCGACGTTTTTCTCCTTCGGATAAATTTAGAAATTCATTCAAAATTATCCGGAGTCCCACGCGGCGGCATGCTTCATGATGAGGTTCTCTTTTCCGATAACAAATCCCAACGAGTTCATATATTCTTGTTCCATTGATCATAATGACACAGGGCGAAGATCGGCAGAAAACAGTCGCGACTGAAGCCTTGGCAATCGCTGAGGCAGCACGCGCGTTGAGCTCTCCGAACATCTTCCTCCGCAAGTAGCACACCCTGTCTCGCTGACTAGCGTTGCTATTCTTCACTACAATAAATCTGGCAATTGAATTATATCCTTCTAGCTAGATCTGAAACGTTTTGTTTGTCCATGCATTGAAGGTGGTAGGCGATCTACTTACAGCAGCGGCAATAGCACGCTTGTTCATATGCAGAGCAAGAACCTGGTGTCTGGCCGTCGGGGCATCGATTCTTCTTCGGAGGACATGAACTTCGCTTAGGAACTGAAAAATTTAAGCCAATATTTCAATTGAGCGAGGCTAGTGGAGCTGATTAAGCGCAACATCACGATAACATTCATGATGAGAAAAATATTAATAGTTAGCTACAACAAAATCTGAGAGAATTTTTCCACAAGGAACACTTAAATTTATTAGGAAAGATTTTGCCGTGGTCCAGGGAACCACCTCTGCTCCAATGTCTGTGCAGGGTAGTCGCTGTACCAAATGGTTAATCAGCACGCTAGCGATTGTCATCGCGAAGCTTAGCAATCAACCGGTCTAAACACGTTGGCACTAACCATCGTAATTCAAGCTGCGCTGCAAGAAATTACTCAAACTGAACCTCGACAGGTTTGCAGCTCACTTTTGTCTAATAAATGTAGAAAAAAATATTTCCCGCTTAACAAATCTCTCATTAGCAGAGCACAAGTAATGGTTAATGCCTTGGAGAATGCTTCAGCAAGTATTTCCGCCAGCTAAGAATAAAATTATTTGTTGTACTTGATATAAAGGCTTGTTTATTCCCATTGATCATGTCTCAGTGTGTGATGAAAATCTCTGAAATTTAAGATAAACTTCAATCGGAAAATTCGTCTGGCCAGCACAAATACTGTAACAATTTGTCCAGTGCTAATCTCTATAGAAAAGTTGGTACTTCTCACCGTGTTTTTCTTTTGAAAACACTGCCATTCTCTGTATAATTCTCATGGGAAAAACGGGAAGTACCTACACTTGTGTGATGTTCGAGGGCAATCATTCGGAAATGTGGGACCTATGCCATTATCCGTCTCTCTGATTCAGCCAGCTGGATCACATATTGCTCAACATATCACTGTAATTTTTGAGACTTCTGCGAACATTGCCTGTATTGTTGAACATAGATTTTTACACAGATTCAGCATCACTCATTTAATACGAATCATACATGACCTACCTTCGACTCTTGACATTTACCTTCCCGTTGAGGCTTCATTTGATGACGTTTTATAGTCTTTGAAACAGTGATCTTTTGAAAAACTTCTACACAGACCTCAAATAGCAATAGAAAATAATGCTTTCTTAGTTTACGCGAATAACAGTTTCCTCTGTGTTCGCTGCCAATGCGCATCATTAGCAGTTTCGATTTGACTAACGCACACGTCTCTTCGGGCATACCCTGGGCTTCACTGATAGGAACCTTGCTGATTTCTGTATGTCGAAGAGCTACCAAGAGTGTTTTTCACTGAAATCCATCTTTACCCCAATGCCTGCGTTCCGCATCCAGTAATCACCTTAGCTGTGGCCGTATGAGGCGGCCGTATTATTCGATATCGCTGGAACAATGCCATATCGCTTCAGTGTCGCCTTCAGTGCCTGTTTTCAAGCTGGTTCAACGAATCGGAAATTGGAAGGCGACACCTAGAATTTTCCCCAACGTTATTACTATGCCAAACCACTCTGCAGTGCTCTTGATGTGCATGGAATGTACAAGCACATGACGTAATTGTCGGCTGGTGGTCTAGTAGTGATGTAGAGTACCCGGCAGCTGGTAGTATCCTTCCATAGCGGATGAATGCAGCTTTTCTTACTGAATATTTTGGCATAGTTTTGTACACTACGTATTTTATTGTGCAGGTGAACATTATGTTGCGTGTGTTCGTTTTGAAGAACTCCTCGCGTGGGTGCGCACAATCCGGCAAGAGCGATCTACATGTAGTGAGCACGCCGTTCTTATGGCTTCCTAAAATCCTTTCGTAGGTGCATTCGTTCTGCAACTGATGAGACATTTCAGGTTACTTTCAAGCAATAGTCAAAGTCAAGCCTTGGCACTGCGTAAAAGCGGATACATCCGAATTCGTTGTACTCATGGAGTTCTGAGCACCCAGTGCGTCACTGTTGTGCAATATGCACGAGAGCACGACAGCCAGTGCAGCGATCACAACAAGCGCAAGCAGTTATTTATGGTCTGAACACGTCCGGCTCTACGCACGCAAGGGTCACTCTCGCTTTTGGAGATCCATTTAGAATAAGGCCCCTGATTATGAACATCAACTGAAGAAATTATTTCTGAGTTTCTAAATTTGCTGTTAACGAAAGGGACGGGGTCAAGGGCTCGTTCTTTATTTGTTAGAAACAACTTAATGAGCAAACAGACAATGAAGCCTAGGAAAGCATAGGGGAAATTATTGTGGTATTGTAATTGTGGAGAAAGTAGAAAGGAATTAAAGTGGACGAAAAGACAAACCTGCCTTCGGTGGGACCCGAACCCACGACCTTCGGATGTCGCGTCCGATGCTTTAATTCCTTTCTACTTTCTCCACAATTACAATACCACAAGTAATTTCCCCTATGCTTTCCTAGGCTTCATCCTCTGTTTGCTCATTAAGTTGTTTCTAACAAATAAATTTGCTGTTAGAATTTGCAAGTCAACATCTACATTGCAAAAACATGTGCCCCTTTTTATGTGTGCAATTACTTTAACATTAGGTTTTACTTAATGAAACCGTAGTGTAGCGCGTGTGAGCATAATACCTTGTCTTCTATTCTACCACGGACTTCTCGTAGTCTGAACAGATTACCAACTTATAACGAAGCACTGGAACGCCTTAGGTATCTTCATTCAATCGGCCTAGTTCCAAAGGAAAAGAAAATTGACGACACGCAAGGCCCTCTTGCGACTATTCTTCCGTGGTTATCCCGTCTTCGGCATCTGTGTAAAATTGGCGTGTTAAGGGGTGTTGAATAGAATAAAGCTATTTCTTTCAACCAGGACAGCTATGACATTTTCTTTTTACTTTCACTCCAGCTAAGGCACTTTTTCTAACTCTTTCTTATGAAGGACATCATATTGAGAGTCTGACGCTCTTCACTCTCTGTTTATTTCACTGTAGTATTCATCACATAATATCTGACAGATGTCATGTTCAGATCCAACAGAAACAGCCACGCGTTTAACGTATATGTGTTTTTCATACTGGAACCGACTTTCTTAAATACAGTTCTGCCACAGGCCATTGAAGTCTAAAATTACTTATGCGGTGTCATTCGTTCATTTTCCGGAGGTGAGCTTTTGGGTGCTCAGGCAGGGGGTAACTACATTTCCGTAGTATTTTGTTGTGTCTATCTTGCTATTATTTGTCATATAGTGTCTTAAATACTGCTTTACTGTATTATAATTCGATAACATCAGATTTCTTCAATGAGATCGCATATGTGTACTTAATTTTTTTATTTCTATAAAAGAAATAAAATACCGCGATGACTTTGGCAGTTGGCTACTGTACACGTGACGTTGACATGTTATACAAAACGGAACCGCTGCAAAATGGACAAAAACACGTGTTAGAAAAAATTCGTTTTCACCGGTTTCTATAACGAGAAGTCAGCAAAATATATCTTTTTCAGGCGTAAACATGCGCAGTTGAACAAAAATGATCCAAGCCCAATAATCCAAGGCTGCATCAAAGTGCTTCGGTATGGTGATAGAGATAACCCGGATGCCTACAATGGAAAGTGCGACGGCGATTGATTGATTGGTGGGGTTTAACGTCCCAAAACCAGCTCTGAGACGGCGAATTAATGGACTTTTCGAACTGCAGGACACTAAATATGGCGGTGAAGATCTGCGAAATCCCGCTGGTTAGAGTTGTGGCGGCACACTCAATAAGGCGTGTCCGATAAAAAAACTTAGTGCTACCGCAGTGTCAGCTCAGGTGTGTATCACGGTGTGTGTCATAATACAAGAACCGGCTGCCCAGCTTGAAAAGTGTTCTGACGCTGCGCTACCCATACGACCGTAGCCTCGGTATGCTCATCTGCTGCAATCGCTAGTTGAATAAACCGTGGTTACGTGCTTATGTGAGATTCGTCCTTCGGCAGACTCGACATTCAAAGAGTAATTGCGAAATTAAACACTGGCATCATCGCGTGTGTAGTACAATGATACAGAAAAAAAGAAAGAGGGGGACGCTTAATATTTGCCTTTGAGGATCAGACTCGATAGCTTTATCGTGTCTCGTTCGCATCACCTTCACTTCCAAAAGGAATGTTGTTGAGCTAGTTGGTTCATTGCTTGAAGTAATAGTTATGGCGCTAAAACAACGGGACATATATAAGTGTGTGTTTTGTTGTTTTAGCGCCATTGTTTTAGCGCCATACCTATTACTTCATCCTTCTCATTCGCTTGCCGCGCACTTGAACCACATAACTTCGTAGGCGTCATGGCACATTATTCCACACCATGAATCCGTCTTAGTGGCCTTTCTCACGGATGGGTGGAAGTTGATGTAGAGGCCCAATCAGAACTTGCGGATGAGGAATGCTGCACATCGTACACGACGTGAAATAGGATGCCAAATGCTTCATATGAGTGGAAAAAGGGAGTGACTGCAACGGGGCGTTTTGCCCTAGCGTTGATGTCGTAGGGATTTCTCTCACGCGTATACAAGTGTCAAGCGCACAGGCATTTGGCACTTTCTAAATAAATGCTGGGATTGTTTGAGATTCATCGTAATATAATTAATTTTTGCTCTTAGAAGAAGGAAGCGATCATATGTATATGTGTTAGTGAAATCACAGTTTACGATTTTCCTGGAGAATTTTACTTTGAGAAATTGAAAATTGTTCTTAAGCACACGCGACATGGCCGATGGCTTGCGCGGTGAGCTCTGGATTGCTAGAGCGGAAGCATGATGGACATCATAATGTCCGCTGGGCGCCTACGCTTACACGGACGACGATAACGTATTCTCAGTGATACGAGCTCCTCCATGCCAACAGGTTAAAGTTGAAAACTCATAAAAACTCTCAAAAATAACACCGGATCCGTTTTCAGACCAGGCGTTATACCTGGACGATATATACGATCAGAACGTCACAGTGACAAACATATTATTTAGTATTTACTCTGACGTTTTCGCTCAAGACAGCCTTTTTTAAAAGTGAGTTTTTCATGGGCACGTGGCTTAACTACATTTCGCGGACATGTACGAGTGGCGGGGTATGGGGGGAGGCTTATAGCTCACAAAAACGATATTAAAGGTAAAAAAAAGGGTACACCAACCAAAATTATAATCATCAAAAGTAAAACTTACTCCTAAAGAGGACAAAAAACCCGACGTTTCGGGTCCCACTCTGACCCTTCTTCAGGGGTGACTGGAGGGCACCAGACAGCAGCAGTGCTTATAAGGCCTTCTTTTTCTTGTGTCGTTCTTTTTCTTCTTCTTTCTTCCGAGGACGCGGGAGTTGTCAAAGTCAATGCGATGGTCGTGCACCTCGCTGTGTTCAGCTAATGCACTCCTTTGTCCATCGAGCTTTCCAGAGAGGCTAAAACAGCACAGGAACGATGTCCGCAAGCTCGATAGACAAAGGAGTGCATTAGCTGAACACAGCGAGGTGCACGACCACCGCATCGACTTTGACTATTCCCGCGTCCTCGACTTGGAAACCAGTTTTCACAAGCGGCTTTTTGTGGAATCATGGCACATTCAGGTGACACCTGGTAACGTGAGCCGGCGCAGGAGATACCTACCACTTCTACTTGCACTAGTTTCTTCAAGCGTTTAAAGTGGCCTCAAAGAAAGTAGCTCCTCCAGCTTACGCTGTCACTGTCCTGCGGTTCCGCGCAGGCCTGGCTCTTTTTTGATGTGGATGTATGTGATTGATAGTTCAAAATATCTACGGCCAAGCAGCTTCGGCCGTCGATCGGCGCGCTCATTGCCAACTGAACAAGGCATACGGCACGCGCCAATTCTGAGCAACGCACTGCATCCGTCAACCTGATCCGCGATGCGCCTAATCAATTGCTTGGCGACCATAAGATTAAAGCAAACAAATTGAAAAGGACTTGGAAAGCTGGTATCTGCACGTGTAGCAACGCAGGCGCGGTCATGTTGTTCCTCTCCCAATAGTCCCGTATTTTCGTCTGTATATGACTGCCTATCCTCAAAAAAGAAAGCTGCGGAGAAAGGTAGCGGTTAAGGCGACCTTGTCGATCATCAATTTTGTTATGTTCTCGAGAGCCAAGAGAGTACTTTCGCTGCGCGTACCTCCAGCCTTTACGAAGGAAAATATGGCAAGGGCCTGGCGACACTGGCAATAAGTTCTCATCCTCTGACACACGGGCTGGCACACATGCACGAGTCCTCGGCAGATTTGCTGATATCAACAGACGAAGCAGAGGATAAAGTGTACTAGTGTATCAGAGGTGAAACACCGGCCGCACGTGCAAATTCTAAAACGCGATAATCTAGTCTTTCCGGGACGTTCTTGGCTCATGTGTCTATGCACCGCTTATTTCTAGAAAATATGAAACACACAAATGCGAAGGATAGAGACGCCTGCGGCTGGAGAAAGGAGGGGTAGAAAGCAGCACAGCGACGCTCAGAAACAACGTGGTTTCGATATCTGACGCGCGTTTCTAACCGCATTGGTATAAGTAACATGGAGTATCCTATTTCCATACGAGCTTATCTTAGACATTCTACTCTCGGGCCTCCTAGACAACGAAGAATTCCCTCGAACGCTTATCGCCGATCAGAAGTACGCATCGCAAAATGAGAAATGTCGCCCTACTATTTCCGTTACGAAGCAGTGTGCCTGTAGCAGCTGCCTTCCGGGGTGGGGTACTCAAGAGCGCAAAACTTCGTTATTGTGTTCTCGTCGCCTTTGGGTGCACAGTGAGCTCCCCTGTCCTTTCGTAGCTGGATGACGCCGAAAACTGCTGCGTTTTCTTGGCCCAGAAGCACCATCAGTGACAGCCTCCCAGGGTCTCCCAATGCCAGCAATAGTAGACGATTCCGCGAAGGCGCCCCGAAGAACATGGCGGGCACGCACAATGTCGCCATATCGCAACGCATTATGAATATCCCCTATAGGCACAAAGAAACGATAACAAGCGATGTAACACTGGCAATGACGATCCCACCGTGAAGGGTGCTGAGGACCTTATTAGAAAGTATACAAAACACAGACAGGCCACTAAGTATCAAATAACACTAAGGTCCAAGTGGATATTGAAGTTCTACCTTTAACTGTCGATGGGGTCAGAATGGCAGTGCTCGGGGTGCCTATCGACACGGCGTCCGAAGGTGGTGTCATGCCACTCGATTTATCCACAGATAGGGGGATTCCACTTTCACGGATGTACCAGCGTCATAAAAACCGAACTGTTCAAGATTTATAATACACCGCACAGTTGCCTAAACAACAATATTGCTGCTGTATTACTCCAAGACGATGCTGGGTGAATGAAAAAAAAAATTCAGATCCACATGTTTACTCCAAGCAATATTTCAAGTAGCATATGACAAGCCCATTGATCTGCCTAAAGAAAAAACTCGCCTCAGGAAGAAATACATCTCAGCGAATCAAAACATATTATCAACAAATAATTTAGAAATTTTCTCATGACAGCGTACTTCCTTGTATGGTCTTTTTTATTAGGCGACGGGCGTCGACAAGATGTGTATACCTCAGTTTTGGACGCGTCACATCGCCTACTTCACAGTTATTCGCTAATACTGAAACCTAGAACTACACTTCCACAGCGACAATCTATCTCCATAAAGAAAGCAATAACGTTGCATCGAAGGAATATTTTAGGGAAGATAGGACCAGAAAGCGACAAGCCAAGAAACAATCATGGAAACAATCAACTAGGACCTAGAATTCCTTGCATACTTGCAGAGAACGTTCTTTATTCAAATATAAGGAAGATGTTCTGCGTTGGCTCTCTAGCATGAGGTGTCGCGAGAGTAGTGCTAAAACAGACACTTATCCAGAGGTTCCTGCTTGTTTACTTTTCGTTGAATCCCTCGCTAGTAGCACCCCTCTAAAACAGGGCGATAACGAAACATAAAATTTGGGCCACAGGACTACAGATTGCATATTGATGTCCACTATAGATTAGCATTTCGAAAGGGCGAGAGGCGATCATGAAAGCAAACTGTCCGAACCCACTTTCCTGCAGCGGCGTAAACTCCCCTCTCATGCCATTTACGGGGTTGTAGTATACACCTTTTGACAAAGCAGTGCAAGAAAGCTGAATTCTTCTTTTATAATTTTACACGGGCCATCCCTTTAAAGTGTTTAAGTAAAATGCAACTAGAATTATGTTAAATGTACACATATCCATGATGGCCAATCTACACCGGTACAAAATTACGATTTAGGGTGGGGACATATTAACGCTAGCTGCGTTATTTGGCAGTAGAACACCACCTGAAACGTAGGATCTAAAGGATAATGTTAAATCACGTGGTGCTCATATCCGCACATAACTGGATCATACACACCCATGCAATAATAGCAGGACCCACAGCCAATTTCATTATCGTTAATTATGGCGACAATGAAAAACATATTTCTTACTTATGTTTTAACCTCTCTCAGTCATTCTGATCTCGCGTTCGTGCCTTTCCGTGCTAATTTTGGCGTACAGGAAAGGAACGAGACGCCAGTTATTATCAACTGTTCTGCCGAATTTGGTAGTTGATGTCCCCATTATATTTTCCAAGTGCGCGACATGCGCATTCAAAGTGGCGTTATGCGGCCGTCACATAACATCATATATCTTCAGTAAGTGAAGGCACGCTCAGAGTAAGGTTTTTCAAGAGAGTAAACGATGACACCAATGCCGATCGCACTCACCACAGGTGCATCTCTCTGGTTGTCCTGTTACTTGAAGACACAAAGCTTTTCTGCGAGATGAGCACGCTACGGTTGTCGGTGACACCACTGCAAGTATAAGAGGAAAAATCACGTGTCTTACTGTCTGAACCTCCTATTCCTAACAGAAGTATTTCGGAAGCACCTGTACACTCATACGAAACGCCACAGCGTGTTCAACCTAGGGCTCGGTTTGAAAGTGCAAATTCTCAAACCTGCTACATGAATTTGCACTAGTTAAAGCTGGATAAAGTCAAGTGGCCATTGACGGGTCATTGGTGGAGTCTTATTGTCTAATGACTACAACTCTTTAGTTTGAATGATTTACGAGTCTTGAAATGAAAAATTGCGGCTTATGGACGTTCATGCGGTGGAAACAAGCCCTGACATAGTCACCCAATGCTAAAATATAGTAGCTCCAAGTGCAGCTACTAGCCCGGTCCTCACCACTGTTGCTTTATTGTGGGCTCTGTTTGGGTTATCACAGGTCGTCGCTCGACGTTACCACTGGGCGATATTAAAAGTACATCTGAATGAAGCGAAGTGGTTTAATATACCATTTAAAGTGCCCCTACCCCTCTTATCTGCGTTTAAACAACGTTTCTGTTGCTAAGATGTTCGTATTGAAATTAGTATTTTCAATAACCATCATGTAGCTTTTGACACTCCGATTTTGATTCCGATATATGAACACATAGAAGTTCTTTTCAGGTATTGAAACTAAAGTGGATGTGAGCTGAGAGAAGCTGCGCATATCCACAAGCTGGCACAGCTGGGCGGTAGTACGCCCCTCTTTGGCATTACAAGTAAGCGAGTTCATTTATCACGATGTGGCCGTGAGTTTTTTGTGCGTGTGCGCAGCCTCTCTATAATTTGCGTTCCTTCTTCTGCTATATGTAAGCTACGTTTCTGTGATAAACCTACAGTTGTCAGCCAGCACTGATTTGTCTCTTCTGTTCATGTATTTCGTTTGTTTGATATGTACCACTGTACCACTACACGCCAACTGGGTCAACAAACTACGCTACTCGCCCCGCCACGGTGGTCTAGTGGCTACGGTACTCGGCTGCTGATCCGAGGGTCGCGGGATCTAATCCCGGCCGCGGCGGCTGCATTTCGATGGAGGCGAAATGTTGAGGCCCGTGTGCTGTGCGATGTCAGGGCACGTTAAAGAACCCCAGGTGGTCGAAATTTCCGGAGACCTCCACTACGGCGTCTCTCATAATCAGAACTGGTTTTGGGACGTTAAACCCCACAAATCAAATAATCAAACTACGCTACGTCAAACACCCACGGATATTTTTATTGCCCGTTCCTCTCCATGCAGCTGCATATGAGTTTTTAATTTAAAACGCTGGCTCTTACCCACTAATTTGACAGGATTTCTTTCTTGGTACTCGTCTTCCTGAATCAATTTTCTGGGATGAAAGTCATCATCCGAATAAACAAAATAGCTACATGCGGATTAAACACGAGCAACAGAGATTAGGATATTCAACTAGATAGTGAAAGGAATTAACAAAGATTAGGCTTAGATCAATTAAAATCACGGTGGGTTACGGCGAATTATGCAGTTTTCATACTCCTCCTTCGTTTTCGGCCCATTTCCGCCTGCCCTGTGATAAGTATTGATGCACAGACTCCTTATCGAGGCAACAGCAGGGTAAACGGCGAGCGCATCTGTGTTGGTTAAACGAGGCAAAACAAAGTTAGCGTCTCGGTGCCGTTATTACTAGACACACCACACAAACTGTCAAACGTTACACGCGCGTGCCGCTATTCACAAACTCCGATTTCTGTGCTGTGACAACTTACAGCAACCTGCCAAGTGGTGCTCAATGTAGAATATAAATATGCGCACTACATAAGAAAATCGCATTGGTTGTCTAACATATTCTTGGGCTGCTGCTTGTCTGCACAAAGCTGTGATGGGGTGGCGGTTATCCGACAGCTTCCTTCTATATCCACTTTTACGTGGTGGGATGTAAGCTGATCTTGAAGATGATATTCTTTCTTAGGCTGCCTAAACACGAAGAACTTAGTCCATGTGTCTATCAATCGGTTGAACTGCACGGCGAAAATCAATTCAACCAGGCGGTGCAAACAAACCGAGCTACTAGCATTGGTTGCACAGGGTTGCTCATGTCAACTTTATATAGAGCAAAGAGGACTCTGGTCCATTTGTGGAAAGATATATGTACATAGCCGTGATCCCCAGCGTCGTTGAAGTAAGAGTACTCATTGGGCTGGTTTTTACAATAGTAAATAAAGATCAACTCTTCATAAATGATGCCGAAGAAAAAGCCAAAGTAATAAAATGTCCCAACGCATGACGTGAGAGTAGGGCAAAGATGGGGAATAAAAATTTAATTCACCAAAAACATCCATTGTATCCATCAATGGAGGAGCGAGAGGGCACGGGAATGGCATGAAGGGTAGAATAAAGAGAAGAAAGGGAGTTGTGTACCAGGGATGACATAGAACGGTCGTCTTGCGACGTCATTTGCAGCAAAGCAAGCAGGTATGCAGGCATTTTTTATTGCGATAGCAATTATATGGACAGTCTCGTCTGGTTTTTGCAGTCCCCGTCGCCGCCGTCATGAACCGTATATGTGTAAATATATATATATATATATATATATATATATATATATATATATAAAAGTCCCAAAGAAAAATAATTCAGATAAATGCTTCCGAAGCGCGGAATCGAACCAGGGACCCCTCGGTCCGCAGCGCGTGGCGCTAACCACTACGCCACGAAGAGCATATCGTTCACGGAGCTAACGGCGAGCCTTATATACACACGCTTTACCGCTGGCAGGACTCGGAGACGCCAGGCGCTTATAAGCGTTTCTTCATTACCGGCGAGATGGCGCGAGGAGCGCAATGGACGCATTTGAAAGTCGTCGGCCAGCTTTCACGAGGCTATTCTGTCAGCTTGGCAGGGAGCGCGTCGCCGCCGACGGGTAGCTGGGTATGCTCTTCACCGTCCCACAGATGTGCGCATTTCGAGTTTGCAAGCCCAAGCGAGACAGACGCTCCCCTCGACTGGCCGTTGCCAATAACGCAGTTTTTGAGCAAAGTGGAACGCTTTCATTGTAAAGCGCCAAAAACACTTCCAACTGCTGACACGGACGCGTACGCTGTCGCACGCAAAGCGCGGCGTTCATTTTCACGAGATGGACATTCGGAATGATCGTATCAGCGGCAATAGACTATCGAAAATACCAACCATCTATGTCCAATCAAACAAATGAAATCAGCCGTTTATTTTACGTACTGTTCCTAATAGCAGCATTGCTTTCAAGTTCGTAGACTTGCTGAAGACGGGCGGGTCACTGCGGTGTCGAAGGGGACTGTGGTTCGGTTAGGAAAGGACGCTGATTTCTGCAGCCGATGTAGGGCGCACGGCTAAGCGTCCGTGGGGGTGGGGGAAAGGGAGTGAAAGAGATAGAGAGGAGAGAAAGGCCGTAGTGGAGTCGAAGTAGCTATCGTTGTGTGGGACCAACTCGCGCTAGTGGCATCGCTTGCACACCGCACAACTCCTTTCCTCGAGATTGTAACCATACCGCATAATATTTTGCAACACACCATTGTTTTCGCTTTACTTTCTACAATGAATTCACACCAGCCGACGAACACTCGCTCATGCTCGCTTACGCGCTGCGACGCGAACCTGCTTGAATCGAGCGACGCCATCGTTGTTTTGAGGGTGAGGAAAACGTGGAACTGACAGCAGAAACCAGAAAACCAGAAACAGCAAAAAACGAAATTCGATTACGAGGCAACCTTTCTAAATTAGAATGAAATAATCTTGAACGTAAAATGAAAAAAAAAATAGGTGACACGTCGTATGTTCCGCTATGTATTGTGCAAAAGTTAGCGCTCGTGGACTACATGCGAGAGCGCAGCAAAAATGTGCGCGCTTCAGCTCCGTAGGTTTCGCTTTGCTGCCACAGAAAGTTGTCGCCAGGTATAATATTTGCGCAGAAGGAAAAGATGTTGTCACCACCCCCACCTGCGCAGAAGGAACCTTGCCCTTCCGCTGTCTGCTCGCGCGGTTGTCTCGTGGTGAGAAGAAGAGGGATGTTTCAAGCTTTCACCGTGATGTCCGCGCTGATGATACGGGAGCGTGCGAAAGTCACTCAAGCTCAAGGGACGCCGCTAAACGAACAGACAGAAGATGAGCGCGAACTATGAAGTGTCACAGCTCGACAATAGAGGCACGCTAGTTTCCTTCGCTGCTTCGGCCGCCTTTGCAACAGGAGCGCTGTTCAAAGAGTATCCATTGTGACAGCTTATTCGCGCTCGTTCGGTGTATATCTGTGCGTTGGTTTCGTGCGTGCTTCACTTGATAGCTCGCGCTCATCTGTTTGTTCATTTAGCCGCCTCCCCTAGCTTTGTTTGTGTAGCTTTGTGAACACATAACGTATAAAGCCCATCGTAACAGCACGCGCTGCCCACGGGAGACGCTCACTTAGCAAGTACATGTTTGCTACAATTAATATTGCTCCTGAAGCTGCGAGCCTCACTTCGTATAGGAGTAGTTTCTTGCTATCGCATTCATTGCTTCGCCCTTGCGGCGAAACTGTGACTTTTTTTCTTTGGCTCAGCACTGCAAAAGCAGTCTTTCTTTTTCATGTTGTTGAACCACAAGAGATTTTGCACAGGCTGACATTTGTTGTATGTTTTGTGGCATTGGTCACTGAAAACGTGCAATGTAAATGCAATAGCCATGAGTGGCCGCGTCTAATTATGTGCATGAGAGTACAATTATTTCGTTCATCATTGGCTTTCGCTCAGCGTGACAACTGGTATTTGGCACGAAGATATTATTTGCCTCCCACGAAAAAAAAGACGAGAAATACAAACTCGCTGTATTAACTGAAGATATCTAATAAAAACATCAACAGCATATCTCAACTCGCCAGGCACTCCAGCGTGCGAGATTACACATACAAATATCGGCGCATTTGTATTTAAGTTCTTAGTACCGTCAGTGGAAGATGGAGGAATATCCGATGAAGGTGTCTCAATTTCTAGAAGGGTCCCGGGTTGCACGTGTATTCTATTAGTTTATCCGGTGTTTGTTCGTTTGAGACATGTGTTTCACGTACAGCTTCATTGACACCGTGGCGTGCCACTCGGTTTGTGAAACTCGTCTTGCTCGGAACGCTGTATAAATGGAAATTCTTAATTCCACCGCATGTCGGTAGCACTTTTTGATCTAAATTAAAAAGTAACCCTTCGGTGTTTTGACTACCGTTATCTCCAACCAATGTATCAACGAACATTATTCTTCCTTAGCTGGCGAGCCCCAGTGGAAGACGCTGCAGATTTAGGCTCAGATTTTAAAATAAATGTCTGACTTTTTCCAGGAGACGAAATTGATTGTTGCGTTATTTAGTCAGTAAATCTACAAAAAGCTTTGCCATTACGCAATCATCATCATCATCATCATCATCATCATCAGCCTTTTTAGGTCCACTGCAGGACGAAGGCCTCTCCGAACGATTTCCAATCCACCCTATCCTGAGCGAGTTGGTTCCACTTTATGCCCGCAAACTTTTAATTTCATCGCTCCATCTAATCTTTTGCCTGGCTCTGTTGCGTTTTCCCTCTCTTGGTATCCATTACGTCGCTCTTACTGTCCATCTGTTATCTTTCCTCCTCATGACATGTCCTGCCCAGGTCCACTTCTTCCTTTTAATTGATAGGATAATATCGGCCACTCCTGTCTGTTCTCTGATCCATTCTGCTCGTTTTTTTATCTCATAGCGTTACCCCTATCCTTTTTCTTTCCATTGCACGTTGCGAGCTCCTTAGTTTCATCTCTAGTTTTTTCGTTATCCTCCACGTTTCTGCACCGTACGTTAGTACTGGGAGAATGCAGTGATTGAATACTTTTCGCTTTAGTGGGAGTGGTAAGTTTCCAGTCATGATTTCGTAATGCCTTCCGAATGCGCTCCAGCCCATCCTTATTCTACGGAGAATTTCTTTTTCACTGTAAGCCAAAGAATGAACTTCTTGCGAGACACGGGAAAGCTCTCTTATATCACCTCATTCTGATTTTACACGCCTGTGAGCTAAACAATTGCTTACAATTCTCAAAATTTTTTTTCGGTTGCCCACATATTGCTTGCGCCACAAATGACGTAATTTGAGCAGATACAAGACTGCAATATAGTGCATATAAATACATTGAAATTTTTCCTAGAGCCTATACATCCCAGAAACTTGAGTTTGCTCAGATGATACGATCTTCCGCTAGTTTCCAGATGCCGCGTTCGCAATCGCTGCTCAGTAGCATGTGTGTGCGAACGCGACAAAAAAAAAAAGAGGCGAGATAAGAAAGAATTTGAGCCGCGTTCGTACAGCTTTACACACGTGCGCCGATGGAGGAGTGGTGGAGCATCAGCTACCCTTCGTCGTGGAGGCGGGCAGAGCAAGTTGAATTCCCAGCGCATCAGCGGTAGTTCTGCGTTCTTTGTTCTTACGTGTACGTTTTCCTGCGTCGCTTTCGTTACCGAAATGACGCAGTGGGGTCATGTGGGAGAGCCGGCATGAAACACTTTTTTGCTCAGAACGTGCGTACAGCCGTGCTCTATACCGGGGCATGGTGACTTATTCGCCGGCGGGTCCTCTCCCTCCTTTTATGCTCCCTTCTGCGAAGCTTTCCAAATGTGCTGCCCTTCAAGATCGAAGCCTGTTAGCCCATATCCAAGTTCAGCAGATACGCCGGTACGCTGGCGGTTCGCCGGTGGCGTTCATGGGGTGAGCTATTGACAGAGGACTAGAGGCGCTCACGCGTACCGAAGATAAAGTGCAACACTGCACAGACGCACAATCACCACTTGCGACGAGCAAGTCTGAAGACAGTGGCTCTTGGGATGGCCCCAACAGCCGATCTCCTCGCTCAGAATACGTTGTAAGTAGAGCTGGGCCATCTGAAGTACAACAGTGGCAAAAAACGCAGTCATCTGGGAACATGTGAGCTCGTTACTTAATGTGCGAAAAATAAGAAACCTTCTTCACATTATTCCTCAATTTTCCCTCAATTTCAATTGTGAGCGGTTCATGCGCACGTGACCTCCATCTATACATTATAAACTTCATTCGGCAGATGATGATGACCATTTGTGGAGTTTAACATCCCTAAAGAAGCTCTGATTATTAGAGACGCCGTAGTGGAAGTCTCCGGAAATTTTGACCACCTGGGGTTCTTTAACGTTCACTGACATCGCACAGCACACGAGCCTCAACGTGATTCGGCCGTAAATGGCCATCTTCAGGGTCTCCTGTTCACATTGAATGCACGTGTGCTTCTCTGGTTTGATGCCGAGTATTAGGACGGAATAAACGTGGTCCCAACCGAGATGTCGTACATGGTTGCATTCTCTTTGATCTTTACTCGTCTGTCTGGTGACTGCACCTCCTGGAGCTTGGCTCCGGCTGTCGGCTTCGCACACTTTGAGGCAGGAAACACCCTCCACCATCATGGAACACCCTCCACGTGCAACAGTTACCGTTTCAGTGACACCGTAATCTACTATCACCAGTTGGGCTGGATGAAATAGTTGGACGGGAGCAGGAGGAGGAAAAGCTTTATTAGGCACCAAATTTAAAGGCAGTTCTGGATCGGGCCCTAAGGGCAGCACTCCACTAGCTCTTCCGGCTGGCTGAGCGTTGTCTAGGAAGAATACTTGACTCTCTCGGTCCTCGCACGTGAGCATTGCCTTCGACTGCCGAACGAAGTCCGCTACCCTTAGTAGGGTGAGTTGATATTTGCTGGCCCAGCCACACATTCCCGTGTCATCTGGGTCAGTAGTTTTGCCACACATTACGGACATGCGTCTGTGTAATGTGCCGGGTGCGTTGTGCGAAGGAGATGTAGATGCATGTATGAATTCGTCAACATGCGACGGTAGTCCTGCGCTTGTGTTCTGTATAATGCGCGGTGCGGGGGGCCGAAGGCACGTCACTCCCTCCTTTGATATGTTGAGCACGGCGGACGGATCTTCCTCTAGGGTGCCATCCGCCACTCGGTTGTTGCTTCCTCGAGCGATGCAGTCTTCGCTTTCGTTCACATTAACTTCCTGTGCGTTTTGAAGAGGACACCACATTGTGCTGTGGCCAAGGTAGATATGTACGCCGGTATATGTTGTGACGCTGCGCGTTAGCATTCCTTAGAATCGCCACGCTGGCGCGATTCTGTAAGCACATAAGGCGGCTGACCCGTAACGTTGGCATCTCGTATGGGCATTGCTACGGCTGTAGCCTCAACTGTGGATACCGAGGTAGTATAAAACATGGCAGTTGTCGTGGTGACTGTGTAGAAAAGTTTGCTAGAAGTTGCGCACCGTCCGTGCAGTAGGCGGCTTGACCATCACGGAATCGCACGTGCAAGGTTTTCGTCCTGACCTGTATGCGACCTGCGTGGCACTGGGCATTCATATTTCAATGATTGGGTGAGATGAAGACTGAAGACGTGGTTTTTCTAATCTGGGGAAACAAGTCTGTTTTGTCTCCGTAGAACGGCGGTCGAGGTTGGTATCCCAGCCTTAGGAGGACGCCTCTCTCCGCCTCTGTCAAATAAGCATCACAGCAGTATCTTCTCCACATTTGTTGCGAATACCCAAACGTTCCAGGTTTTCTGTGCTGACAGTGTTCGGGAATACGACAGTCGACTTGTATGCCATTCGGCTAAGGTTGTCCTCCTGTTTCATTTGAGTTTGGCTGAGGTTTTTGGAAATAGAGGCCGTAAGTGGTGCAGTTAATCAGAAACGCTTCGCAAAGCCTGACACTTTCTTCGTCCGCGACCCCATTGCGGCTGCATCTTACTCACGTGTCACATTTCTCAATATTAATTTTAAGCTGCGAATTGTGCCATAGACGTTTCCGTTGTCTTCAATAAGTAAGCCAAGCACTCTCATTCGGGGTGCATCACTAATGGCGCGGCCATCGAAATGCACATCTATCCTTATTACGCTTTATTATTACGCTTCCTGCCTGCTGTGATGAACTCTGATTTTCCTGGTGTGCATGTCACACGGGCGTGCTTGGAGAAATTTGATATTTTGTGTGCAACAGGTCTTGCTTCTCGCCCTAAAATCCCCGGTGCGCCGATAGCGTATGTCATCTGTGCAGATTGTGTGTCCGCGCGCAAGTGCTTGTTCAAGTTCTAGACCAGTCACCTCATTCAGACGTTGAAGAGAAGTGGCGACAAGATTGAGCCCGTGCATTACCTCGATTGCGTATTGCAAGTATGTCAGACGGGTGCTGTCGCATCTGATCGTTACCGTCCTGTCGCGAACGAAGCTAATGATCTACCGAAACACCTGTCTTGCAGGCAATCACCGGGAAAGATATGCAGAATCGATGTATCAGTTCCCCCAAAGTGACTCCTGCAAAATCTTGAAGAGCAAGGTATGCTGTCCCTATCGTGCAAGAGCTATGCGTCAGCGTGGATGAAAGATCAAGAATATCCAAGCGTCATGAAAACGAAAAAGAAAATATTCTCAGTAGCATCAGTAGTTACACGACCACGAACAACCGCGTTTCTTCACAATGTAAAATCGGTATAGATGGGTCAGAACAAGACATGGAACCAATTGTCGACCACGCAATATACAAGGTCATGTATTGAACCAAGAGAATGCAATTGGGTTGATCACTCTATCATAGGAACCAGTATAACATGGTAGTAAAAGGTGTCTTCGCGAAGCTGTAGAATACATAAGCGGAAATCTGACGAAGCGACGGGTGGGAGATGGGTGGGGTACTCCAGACATGCGAACCCATCGCATGTACACAACAGCGGCGCAATGAAACTCCAGAGGAAAACCGTGTGAGTTTTGAATGGATTGTTTTGTGAACGCACTCCGCTGCAACGAAAGGCTCATCGTTTCCTTGTCAGCGGCCGTCTTTGCGGTGCCGAAGCAGACTCCGCCGCAACATATGTTCCTACAATGTACACCACACAAAACAAAACATCTGCAGCGAAAGTGGTTGAACATTGCTCAGGAGGATGCACACTGCCTAGGAGGAGGCCTCGACCCAGTTCAAAATTGTTCACTTCGCTTCATTTCATCCAAATTGCATCCTCACAGCTATTGTTCTTGTGAAGCACCAGGATAACATTCCTGAACTCGCCATTTGGCAAGGAATAGCCTGGCTCTTCCTGATCTATAACTGTTTTTATCAAAACAATATTCTTCGTGAGCAGTTTCCTAAACCCCCTCTTCCACACGACCTAGAACTGATAACCTAAAAAATGTTCATGTTCCTCGTTGCAGAACCCTAAGCTATTGGCATGTATTCATGCCAAGAACTATATGCGAATGTAACCTTCTACCACCGCTATCACCGACACATCCCGCTTTAACGTTTTTTGGCGAAATTTGTTTCGACTGTGTTTGATCCTACATTTTGATTTGTATGTAATATCTTCTTCTGTGGTTTCTTTTCCTTTGATCTTTGTCTTTGTTCTTGGACATGATTTACACGCATTATATTCATCGCTACATCTTTCGTGACATCTTTGATAAGTTATATATTTGTACATTTCTGGAGAGAGAATATTGTTCGTCATTTCTGTATTAAGTGTTCTTTCCAATTTTGATACGCAACGTGCCCCTCCCCTCTGTAATATGCAAACCCCGAGGGTAAAATAAACAAAAAAGAAATAACATGTCAGTGGTAGCTGCGATGTAAGGTTCACTGTCTATTGCAACGTACTTACTATTCTCAGTGATGAAAGCAATCACCAGGAGGAGGCTAAAGGCTAGGCATTTTACACTCATGTTACGCGCGTTTGAAAGTAAGCGGTGGTTAACACTGGTGGTTCTTCACCTCCGTCACGGCTCCAAATCAACTGAAAGAGAAGAAAGACGTAGAGAATCAGTTCTCCGTAAGTCTTTCACCTTTTTGCTCCTCAGTAGAACACAGACGAAGCAGAATCTACTGCTTTCTTTCAACAAAAAAGTGGAGAATTCGAGTCAAACTACCTGTATCTGCATTAACATGAACATCCATGTCCCGCCACGGTGGCCTAGTGGCTATGGTACTCATCTGCTGATCCGAGGGCCGCGGAATCGGATCCCGGCCGCGGCGGCTGCATTTCGATGGCGGCGAAAGGTTGAGGCCCGTGTACTGTATGCTGTCAGTGCACGTTAAAGACCCCAGGTGGTCGAAATTTGCGGAGCCCTCCACTACGGCGTCTCTCATAATCGAAGCTGGTTGTGGGACGTGAAACCCCAAAAATCAATCAACAAGGACATCCATAATCTTTATAGTGTAGGTTATCCATCTTTAGGTTTGCGCAGCACCGTTCGCCACCCTGGTGGCGAGAGGACAAACCACCAGTCGCACGGGCGACCGCGCTCTCTCGTATTTTCCATTGCGCGCGAAGAAAAATTCTTTCTGGGTGCTCTTATCTCACATTTCTCGCGTGGCTGTGGCTTTTCCTTCAGTCCGCTAAATAGACAAACAATACCAATTGTTTGCAATCTTTGAAAATAGTTAAGAAAAAAAGAACAGCCCGTGTAAATATATTGTGTGCCTCAGGAGTCTTGCGAGGAGCACAGACTGCAAGCAGAGACGAGGAGCCTGGGCTGGACCACATTCCTGCGCAGCTCTCCAATAAGGGACGTGCTTCATAATCATACTTCATTTTGGGAAATAAAACTCGAAGACATCTTACGGCAATCTTTTTCATTGCACACTTGCATTCCATTTCTTCCCCCACTACGCCCCGAGCGCCAAGCGGTGCTCCGTACAAGAGCTGTATAAAATAGCTACCCTTCGTTAATCAAGACACAATTTATTATTATTGTAGTGGAGAAGAGGAGCAGTACCCGGGGCACGGCACACAGAAAACGCCTTTACAAGCCTGCCTCCACCTTCGCTGTTGGCTCAATGGTGCTGCTTTCAATCCAAAGCCTGACATCTGCACTGTCATGAAAGTTTACACCCAAGTGCCAGGCTAATTACCGAGCACGTCGCTGGTCAACTACGTCGCTGACCGAGTGTGACGTGCCAGTGAGAGTTGCCGCCGCGGACAGGAAACTATCCCCGAGATAGTGATGATTGTGGTCAGGCTTAGGACAGCGCGCTAATTTCTGCAGGCGCTGTCTGAAGCATGGCTAAGCCACCGTGGGGGTAGGGGAGGGGGACTGAAAGAGACAGAGCGGAGAGGAAAGCCGCAGTGGGGGATTCTTGAAGGCTTGGCCACCTGGGGTTCTTATAACTTACCCTGACAATGCACAGTACATGGGCCTGTGGCAGTTTAGCCCGTGGCCCGGTATTTTTTTGGTGGCAACCGAGCACCGTAATCAATACACCACCGCAGTAGACCTCCGCGTGCGCGCATTGAAGCCTTGCTACGACCCGTCGTTGCTCTCTCGGCTTGAGTCTCCATGACGGCTCCTCTTTGCCGCCCGGGCCAATGCAGTGGGCAAGAGAGACAGCACCAAATCGGAAGAGGAGAAGAATCACGGCAACCCCACGTGCGCGAGAAAATTGACGCTCTAGGACCTATGCTATGCCGCATGCTCACCATCCACGTTGTTTATGTCCTCGAACAAACGCGGAAAATATTATAATTATTATAATTATTTAAATAAGGCCATTTCCCATAAGTTTCCCCTTTTTGAGTTCATTTATAAGAATGTTCACGCGAAAGGTACTAATAAAATATAAGGTTTCTCCTCCTAGCTTATTTTCGATCCATGGCCAATGTTTCTGTCTTGTCGAGATTTGTTTTTATGTCATCGTGCTGTGGGGACATTCAGCAAAGACGATTGTTTTTCATAAAGGCTGTTGATGTCAGAGTTTAGGTTCTATTGGCCTAAGGTGAAATCCCCCAATAATTCAGAAGGAATGCTAACCACTGTAGTCTAGCACCACTAACTCCGTTACGGCTTCCACTTCGCATTACGCTGGGCTACGTTGACTGCACAAAACTACATACCACGTACTCTTGTGTTTTCTTTCACATAGTTTGCTGCTGTGCATTAAACAGATAAGTCGTCAGCGTTGCTGCTCTGTACTTTAGAGGCAATAATGCAAAGAACCGAAACTATGCGAAACCGCGATATCGTGTCAGGAAAGCTTGGTAACGCGACATGTCATTGTAAGAGCCGACCATGTCACAACCGTATATAAGTTACCGAGAGACAGAAAATTGGTCAAGGGCTAAGTTGTTCATCATAGACCACCTATTTAGACCAAGGAACGTTTAGAGAAGGTCTTTGTAGTCTAGTGTAACGCTACTTGCTACCCACGTTATCTATTAACCTTGCAGGCGAACCTAAGTAATTTGACATAGCGTAAATAAAGGTCTCTGTCAACACTATTGTGAATGGCGTCAATCTCAGTGCTACATTATGTTTTTCTTCTCTATTGGCAGTACCACGTCGTGAGTCGTTGGTGAGTTAGGCTGCAATTACAGTTATTGCTCTGTTTATGGGAATTGTGACCATTTTTTATGTTTAACCCCCATAGTGCGGCCAAACCGCCGCAGTTAAAGTGTCCGTTTCCTTTTCCAATTAATGCGCGCGCTTCAATGAGCGACGGCAGCCATGCAGCCGTCGCTCATGAATCTCTTTTTCTACTACGTGCAGCTTTCCATGCTACTTGCACCTTGGCTTCCTTGGTCTCCGGAGGTGTCAGCGGATACATCGGCACCGCCCCTGCCTGAGCTACTGCTATCGGAGCCGATGATCAACAGCTGTGGCCTACACGACATATGAAGCGTTAAAAAGCCACCTTTTTCTTCAACCTGAGTACATTTCACCACGCGTGGACCACAGCTTTAAGGTTGGTATCCCACTTTGCCGAACCAACCTATATAACGATTCTTTTATCCCCCACACCAGCAGAGAATGGAACCACCTTCCCGCCTCCATTGCAGCAATTACTGACATGAGCTTCAAAAGTGCCATTCAAGATATGATATTTTGTTAACTTGTGTTTTTGAAATGTATTTCTGCCCATTTGTATTTCTATATTAACTACTCATTTCTGTAATGCCCTTGGGCTTTGAAAGTATTTGTAATAAATAAATAAAATAAATATACTTCTTCCATTCAACGTGTAAATATCGCACATTGCCTAGCTGTTTGCAGAGCACACAAAACTAAGCTCCTGTAACTCATTTATAGCACATTTGCAGCGCTTTTACTTCCTGTAAGAGGTTATTTGCAGAAGTATCAGATATAAATGGGTACTACGGTAACTTCAGATGCTCTGCCACGGTATTATAGTGACTATTGTACTCGGCTGCGGATCCTAGGATTGCGGGATCGAATCCCGGCCACGACGGCGGCATTTAAATGGACGCGAGCTGTTAAAAAACCTGCAATGTTAAAGTGCACCTGAAAGAACACCCGCTACTCAAAATTTCCGGAGTCCTCCATTACGGCATATCTCGTAATCATGGGTGGCTATGGGAAGTAAAACCCCAGAAATCAATCAATCAGTGAGCAGTACCTTCCGATCTATATTTTCATTTCGTTACTTCTTCGAAAAAAATGGCAGATCCCACGTGCAGTGGCAATCAAGGAAATGCGAAGCACGCATGCGGACCGTAAAATGGATCTGCATTGTTGTCTCGCTATACCGATTTTGGTATATATGAAATTAACGAAACGGCCGTAAGAGCAGCAAGACTGTGGCCTGTAAATCATTCCGCTTATGACACGCATATCATGGTTGTAATGTTATGACCTGTCATTTACGTCCGCCATGCAATCTTGTTGTGCCATAGCTATCTTGCTATACATCCCACTAACGAAACGCGTGATATGTAAATCATGCCGCTTATGACATGCATGTCATGATTTTCATCTTATGACCTGTCATTTGTGTTCTTCAAGCAGTAATGTTGTGCCACACCAATTTTCGTGTAGATCCAATTAACGAAACGGCCAGGATACTACCGAGACCATGTCATGTAAGTCATGTCGCTCATGACATGCACATAATGATCTTCATGTTATGACCTGTCATATATGTTCTTCATGCAGTCATGCTGTGCCATGCCAATTTTCGTGTACACCCAATCAACGAAATGGCCAGGCTCTTAGAGCACCGAGACAGTGGCATGTAAATCATGTCGCTCATGACATGCATATGATGATGTTCATATTATGACCTGTCATTTATTTTCGTCATGTAGTCATGTTGTGCCATACCAATTTTCGTATACATCCACTTAACGAAACAGCCAGGAGAGTACCGAGACCGGGGCATGTAAATCATCTCGTTCATGAGATGCATGTCGTGATTTTCATGTTATGACCTCTCATTTATGTTCGTCATGCAGTCATGTTGCGGCATACCAATTTTCGTATACATTACATAACCGAAACGGCCAGCACAGCACAAAGTCGTAGGCGTCTAGATAGATAGATAGATAGATAGATAGATAGATAGATAGATAGATAGATAGATAGATAGATAGATAGATAGATAGATAGATAGATAGATCAAAGTCGCCGAAGATCGCTAAGAAATGCTACGAATTAAATAAAACAAGTGCCACCTGAGTTGCTCCAAAAATTCAGTGCACTTCTTGCCACCAAGATTACAGTGAAGGCCGCATGTACATTTGGCATAGTGTTTGTCTATTTTCATATGGACGCTGATTTCACAGTACCCTCCATTGCCATATAGTACACCCACGCCCTAATTTATATATATAGGAATATGCAGCAGCATATTCCAATACAAACCACTCTCCACAACCTTGTGGTCACTAAAGCAAACTACGTTTTCATATCACATATTCGTACTCACCAGCTGAATAGGCCATAGTGCTAACGATCTGTTTCGCTTTATATAAGGATATGTGCTCGCACAGAATTTCAGCAATAACTGTGCTGACGTCAATAGCATTCGTAGAATATTTCCGAGAAATTGCAATGCAGTCAGTCACCGGGAACAGGAAGTAGAAGCCGTAGAAGAATGTCACAACGTCTACGTATTCTTTGCTTCGTAGGTTGTTGTTATGTTATTTTTCCTTTTTGTAATATTTTCACATTCCTCTACATATGCAAAAGAACAAGAAATCCGCCTAGTTGGTATTCTTCCATGATGTTTAAACGGCGCTACGAAAACGGGGCGGACAGAAAGAAGCACACACATGGAGTTCACTCACAACCGAGTTTAATGGAAGAAAACGTGCTGTTTTTAAAGCCGGACATACATCACGTGCGCAAACCCAATTCACAAGGTACACGTGTCAGTGGTAAAGCACATCACCTCCTGGTGGCTCGCCTGATTGCCTATCAGCGTTGAGATTTAGCCAACAAAGCCATTTCTGTAGTTGTTACGACAACGGGAGGCTGACTTACAGAACCACTAACATTTCTTGAAATACGAAAAGTCTCCGCAATTTCTCTTGTGCTCATGTCACTGTGAGGAAGCAATCAATTTGCAAAGAATTCACCAGTCACAATCAAAACAATGACACCGACAATGACACCAATGACAAACAATGACACCGACAACTGAAATTGCGGTTAAATAAACCGTCGCGTAGCCTGGCGGTGAAGCCTCGGTACTGCTTTCTGGAGTCTATAAATTGCACGTCACCTTCTGCTGTTCATACGACCATAACTCGGTCTTATAATTAGAGTCAACGAGTAAAACCGCATGTGGTGTCCGGCCGAGCACCTCATTTGATAAAGTCGCTAATGCGCAGGCGCGCTCAACAAATAAAAAGCATGCGCCGCAACTTGCCGGTGCTTAATCGGGACCGGGCCACGCAACGATGAACATGTGGCAATAAACGTCACCCGCCCCTAGGAAACTTGTCTGCTCCTTCTTTAGCATGAACCGACGCTGACACAACTGGCGACGAAGATTGGATTTGAAGCCGTCGTTCTTCAATCTGGAAGGCAAGTGTTTCCGAAATTTGCTCAGTGAAGACCGTCTTTTTGCAGTGTGCAAAGCCGCTGACTTTCGTCATGACTGAGGCCGACGCAGCCGGGACGCACTTCGCCGGGAGACTGGGGCAGCTGGAACCTTTCCACGAGTCCGCCAGCGCCTTACGTCGTTCCTGATTGCCAACCGTGTACCCGACAGCGACAAGGTACACGCATTTTGAGTATCATCGGTCCCAAGACATACGGGCTGTTGAAATCATTAACAGCTCCAGACCTGCCTTCTACAAGGAGTTTCGAGGTCCTCAAGAAAGTTTTGAGCGACCACCTGTCCCCGAAGCCGTCCGTGATTGGAGAGCGGGCCAAGTTTCACCGGAGGTGTCAAAAGGAAGGCGAGTCTTTATCTGAGTATGTCGCCGAGCTTCGTAAACTGTCGCAAACGTGCGAGTTTGGAAGCGCGCTTGACGAGTCCTTTCGGGACCGCTTCGTGTGTGGCCTGCTACGAGAAGACATTCAGCGGGTGCTTTTCACGGAAGGTAGCAAGCTAACGTTACAGAAAGCGGTGGAGCGGGCTCTGGCCATGGAAGCGGCTAAAGAGTGCTGCTGAGGCACGCGGCGGCTATTTCTCCGTCGGCGATCTGCACAAGGTGCAAGCCCAGTCCCAGAAAACGAGTACAAGCTGTTTTTCGCTGCGGCTCGCCAAAACACAGGAGTGAAGCGTGCCCACATGTGGACGCAACCTGTTTCAACTGCGACAAAAAAGGACATATCCAGAGAGCGGGCCGAAGTGGTCGTAAGCGTTCGTCTAAGAAGCCAGGGAAAAAGAATGTCAAGATGCTGATGGTTGTGTCGCGGAAAGCTTCGACCCTGAGTCTAAACGGCGTGTCGATGGCTAAGCTCGACCCAGTCACCGTACAGATGACTATCGACGGCGTCTTGGTGAACATGGGACTAGACACGGGAGCAGCTGTTTCCGTCATGTCAACGACTCTGTTCCGTCAGCTCTTTCCTTCGGCTGTACTGGAGCCTACTACAGTAAAACTTCGTACCTACACAGGAGCACTGGTACGACCCCAGGGGGTGTCCTCGGTCAACGTGCAGCACGGCGAACATTCGGCGCGTCTTCCGCTCTACGTCGTGAACCAGAAGGGACCACCTCTACTGGGCCGGGAGTGGCTACACGCCGCCCAATTGGACTGGACAAAAATTTGGAACCTGAATAACATTTCAAGGTCAGGCACAGCCCATATCAGCGTAAAAAAGAGGCTCGACGCATTGTTGGCGAAGTACCAACCCCTTTTCAAAGACGAGTTAGGTACGATAACAGAAGAGTGCGCCGAACTCTTTCTTAAACCTGATATGAAGCCGAGATTCCTAAAAGCCAGAAATGTGCCATTTGCGTTGCAAAAAGCTTTTGACGCCGGGTTGGCTCAAATGGAGAAACTGGGCATTATCTCGCCGGTTACGACGTCGCAATACGCTACGCCGGCTGTACCGGTAAGCAAGCAAGATGGTAGCATAAGGATTTGCGGCGACTACAAGACGACCGTTAACCCGTGCCTTGATGTCGACCGCTACCCACTGCCGAAGGTGGAAGACCTGTTCGCAGCTTTGTCGGGAGGCAAGCATTTCTCAAAGATTGACCTCAATCGGGCCTATCAGCAAGTGGTCATGTCAGAGTCGTCTAAACAATACCTCACGTTAAATAGGCAGAAAGGATTGTTTGCTGTTCATCGACTCGCGTTTGGAATTTCATCCGCACCCGGAATTTTCCAAAGAATAATAAACACCATGCTGAAGGGCTTACGCGGGGTTTGCTGCTACCTAGACGACATCCTGGTGACTGGTAAAAATAGCGAAGAACACCTCATGAACCTGGAAGCTGTGTTAAAACGACTTCTTGAAAGAGGCGTCCCTGTCAAGAAGGAAAAATGTTCGTTTTTCCAGCAGGAACTTCGCTACCTCGGTCACAGGATCTGCGCACAAGGCATCTCGGCGACGACAGAGAAGCTTGAGGCACTCCTCAAGGCGCCAGCCCCTAAAGACAGGCAGCAGCTGCAGTCGTTCCTGGGAGTCGTCAATTTCTACGGCAAGTTCCTTCCTAACCTAGTTACGGTAGCGCAACCATTTTTCATGTTGCTACGTAAAAACGCCCCGTGGTGCTGAGATAAGCGCTGCCAGGAAGCGTTCACCATGATCAAGAGCTTGCTAGCTTCTCCGCCCATTTTGGCGCACTACGACCCATGCAAACCGTTGCAGCTATCATGCGATGCATCACAATATGGCCTAGGCGCAGTTCTTTCTCAAGTTTGGGATGATGGCAGCACGAAGCCAATCGCTTTCGCATCGCGAACGTTGACCGATGCCGAAAAAAATACAGCCAGCTCGAGAAAGAGGCCCTTGCAATAATATTTGGTGTTAAGTTCCATTTGTACATTTATGGTCGTTCATTCACATTAGTGACCGACCATGAACCGCTGCAGACAATCTTGGGCCCAACAACCGACATTCCGCCCATCGCGGCGGCACGTTTGCAGCGCTGGGCTGTCACACTATCAGCTTATCGGTATTCTCTCATCTTTAGACGATCAAGCGAGAACGCTGAAGCCGATTTCTGCTCGCGCCTCCCGCTATCAGTTGTGGAAGATGAAACACAAGAACAAGAGGAAACCTTCTATTCATTGCGGTTGCAATCGATGCCAGTTTCGAGCCAAGACATTGCGCGAACAACAGCTCGGGACCCCTTGCTTTGTAAATTGATGGATTTTGTTAGTACGGGGTGGCCGTCTTCTGTGTCTGAAAAAGATTTGAAGCCTTCATTTTGACAGACGCAACGAGCTCACAGTTCACCAAGGCTGCATCATGTTCGGGATGCGCGTGATCGTGCCGGCAAAGTTGCGCAACTTGCTGCTGGACGAACTCCTCTAAGGGCACCCAGGCATCGTGCGCAGCAAGCAACGGGCGCGGAGCTACGTGTGTTGGCCGTCCATCGAGGCCGACCTCGAGCATCGTGTCAAGGCTTGCGTAAGTTGTCAAGAGCAACGTTGCGAACCGTGCAAAGGGCCCCTTCATCCTTGGTCTTGGCCAACAGCGCCGTGGCAGCGCGTATATGTAGATTTTGCTGGCCCCTTTATGCACGCAATGTTTCTGGTAGTCGTGGACGCGCACTCCAAGTGGCCGGAAGTGTTGTGCGCTCTACTACGGCGGACGCTACAGCTAACAGATTGCGAAAACTGTTTGCGCGTTTTGGTTTCCCTGACACCATTGTCACCGATAACGGCCCGCAGTTCATCTCGGAAGAGTTTGAGATGTTTGTAAAAGAAATGGGCTGTCGTCACGTACTTACAGCACCGTATCATCCCAGCTCAAATGGGCTTGCAGAGCGTTTTGTGCAGACACTTAAAAACGCTCCTCTACTGGAAAGGACAGTTTACATCTGAGGTACTACAAAACTTTTTGCTGGCTTATCGCAACGCGCCTCATGCGACAATTAAGGAGTCACCGGCAAACTTGTTTCCACACCGTCGGCTGCGAGGTCGACTCGACGTTGTCAAGCCACAGGTGGGAGGAAGGGTTGCGTATAACCAGTTCAAGCAAACCATGGCTCGCCCACGTCGTGATCATGACATAGTCGGTGACCGAGCGATGGCTCGCAATTATCGTGGCAGACCCAAATGGGTCCCTGGCGTTGTGGTGGGACAGTCAGGCCCTCTGTCTTTTACCGTTCATGTTACCACTCCCAGGGGCAGTTTCACCTGGCGTCGTCACAAGGACGAGCTGCTCAGGCGGACCACAGATCCCGACCGCGAGGCATCGTACCAGGAGGGATCAGAGTTCCTTATGGTTCAGCCGAGCGTCGACCCAGTGACATCCTCCGCTCCTACCACGAGTGGTCCTGACGTTTCGCATGAGATTCAGACGGCGGGAGCAAGACGCTACCCGACGAGAAACCGTCGACCACCTGAGCGATATCAAGCTGGAGTTTAGCTTGCTAGAGTACCCAATATAAGAGGGGAGGGATGTGGTGTCCGGCCGAGCGCCGCATTTGATAAAGTCGGTAATGCGCAGGCGCGCGCAACAAATAAAAAATACAGCATATCCACGGAGTGAATAATGATGAGTGGGCGAAGCTCGGGAGGTTCATCGTAGGTCGTGCCGAGTTCCGGATTAATTTAGTTAACGCGCACGCTACGAATGCTCATGGTTCAACTATGCACAAGTGAAATCTCCCACCGGCACTTCATTGCAAGTCAAGATCCAGTGCGTATATATATATATATATATATATATATATATATATAGGTTGCCGGTGAACGCTTCTCCAACGGGAGCAGTCGGTATTTCTCAATCAATAAACTCGCTAGGAGACGCTGCCTGCGCCAACGTTGTCTCTCGCGGGTGGGAGCGCGTTCTTCTCCTTTGCGAGCTGGTAGCGTTCCTCTAAGAAAGAGCGTTTCCATAGCCAACGCGCGCCTTTCGCTCTCTCTCTGTCTCTCTCTTGTCCGCCGCGGTGGTGTAGTGGTTACGGTACTCGGCTGCCACCCAAAATACGCGGGTTCGATCCCGGCCGCGGCGGTCGCATTTTCGATGGAGGCGAAAATGCCAGAGGCCCGTGTACTGTGCGTTGTCAGTGCACGTTAAAGAACCCCAGGTGGTCTAAATTTCCGGAGCCCTCCACTACGGCCTTTCTCTCCTCTCTATCTCTTTCACTCCCTTCCCCCCACCCCTACGGACGCTTAGCCGTGCTCCCTACATGGGCTGCAGAAATTAGCGTCCTTTCCTAACCGAACCACGATCATCATTATCATCATCTCTGTCTCTCTCTCTCTCACAGAAGACAGCAGAGGCACGCGCCGGGAGAGAGAGAGTGAGAGGGGCGCGCCGGGAGGCAGGCGCCGAGGGCGAGCGCCTGCCTCCCGGCACGCGGGTTACGACTGACGCCTGACGCGTGACATGGAGGTGAAAATGCCAGAGGCCCGTGTACTGTGCGTTGTCAGTGCACGTTAAAGAACCCCAGGTGGTCTAAATTTCCGGAGCCCTCCACTACGGCCTTTCTCTCCTCTCTATCTCTTTCACTCCCTTATCCCCCGCCCCCACGGACGCTTAGCCGTGCTCCCTACATGGGCTGCAGAAATTAGCGTCCTTTCCTTACCGAACCACATTCAATCAATCAAGGTTAGACTAAGCGGAGCTTCGCCCCTAAAAGCATGCGCCGCAACTTGCCGGTGCTTAATCGGGACCGGGCCACGCAACGATGAACATGTGGCAATAAACGTCACCCGCCCCTAGGAAACTTGTCTGCTCCTTCTTTAGCATGAACCGACGCTGACACAACGCATGCCAGTCTTATTATTCGCTGTGTATTCAGCAAAAGGAGTCGACGCTGAAAAGCGTTGCTGCCCTCATCGCAACCGAAATCTGCTTTTAACCGCGGCGCATGCGGGCAGCGTCTCCCAGGCGTTGCATGCACGCGCTCTGTGGGGGCAGAACCCGATGCATGCACACACGAAAGCTGTCAGCCACTGCGTGAAACATGTAGTGCGAATTCCCCACTGTCATTCGATGATTGGACAAACTGAGCGTTAAGCTTTCCATTCAAATTAAGAAACCAGGTAAATTAGGCACCTTGAATATTGGTTGCCGGTACCTTTAAGTAATAAATTATGATGCCCTTGTAGCCTAAGTTTTGCGACGACAAATATTATGCAACTACGCAGAGCCTATATACAAAGAGCCGCAGGACAATTGTATCCGGTGGACAACGTCATTCTTACGTGAACCTGTCGTATTTTCATTTGCTTTACTTAGTTTCCTTTGCTTTACGAAGTTTCTTCACTCTCGATCTCCTTCATCTGGTGACCGAACCTCATATCTTTTTGGGAGGAGAAAGACGCCCACAGCCGCAGTGCTGGGCCAAATGAATTTGAGAAGGAACGAAGTTAGGGCATTATCGCTACTTTCTTGGTTCCTTCGCTGGGACACGCGCGCGGTTCTTCGTCGTGCGCTACTCCAGTTCCTGAATGTTTTAACTTCCTAAGAATTTTCACCTCTGCCTTTAAATATGCTTGCACATAAAGCAAGAAGCGCGGATACGAAGTTGAGAAACCTCTTCAGCGTCGGTTTCACGCGTTAGAAACAAGTAGGCATTAAATGTCAAAACAGCAACGTACAGCGAAAACCATTTCATGAACTTAAAGGCGCTTTGGCTGCGAACAGGTTCTACTGCCAACCTCATTTTTAGAACCTTCTTCAAAAGGGTGTATTCCTGATTATTACACCCTCCCTGCACCCTAGATATTCTAAGGGTGGCTAAACAGCATATGTTTTTCGATTACGCCCCATGAACTGATACTGCACTTTTAATGTTTATCCTTATATTCTGTTGAGAATTGTTCATCGTGTATTGGCAATGGTTTCAATGAACTTGCGGTCGCATTAGAACCTTACCATGGAAAATTGTGGTTGTAGCTTTTCTTTCAATTTTACTGAATTGCCGCACAGATACCTTCCCATGAGATGAAAATGTATACAATGTAGTGAAGAAGCCGGATCGCGAATGCTACACTAGTGGGGCGTGAGCTGAACATGATTTGCTGCTGTAGTTAGTTAAGCCTAGACGCCATCGTGTCTGCCAGTCGGTGCCGACCCTGTCCTCCATAACTGCGGTTCGGTTGAACTTCCTTATCACTCTTTTAGCGTTGTTCATGACAACTAGGGTATGATAATATTAGTTTTATGATAGAAATCGAGTATGCATCACCATGTTTGAATACTGATTCGAATATCACGCGGTAAATGCGCCTTTAGCAATAATAGTTTACGAGGTTAACCCAATCCACTTAAACGGTAGATATATATCGACAGCTCCGTTAGCGTTGTTTAGGACTCGTACTTACTACTATATTTATGAGAATATCAGTTTCCCGCTAGAAATCTAGGCTTCATAACCACGTTTGAATTCATCTTTTTTCACTTGGTTACAGCGCAACATAGACGAGGACAATAGACGGAAATGAACAACACGGCGCTGACCCGCAACTGTTGCGAGTCAGCGCCGTGTTGTTCATTTCCGTCTATTGTCATCGTCTATGTTGCGCTGTAACCAAGTGAAAAAAAGATGAATCCCAACCAACTGGCCCAACTTGCCGTTTTACTACCACGTTTGAATACCGATTCGGGTATTACGCGGCAAATGCGCTTTTAGCAATTACAGTTTACGAGGTTAACCCAATCAACTTAAAAGCTAGATATATATATATATACGACAGCGTTGTTTATGACCGGTACTTGCTACTAGAAGTATGAGAATATCAGTTTCCCGGTAGAAAGTGAGCATTCATAACCACGTTTGAATACTGATTCGAATATCATGCGGCAAATGCGCCCTTAGTAATAAGAGTTTGCGAGGTTAGCTCAACCCACTTAAAATCTAAATGTATATACGACAGCTCCGTTAGAGATTTTTATAACTGGTACTTTCTAGTAGAGGTATGACACTATCAGTTTCCCGATAGAAATCCAGCACGAATAACCGTGTTTGAATACTGATTCGAATATCATGCCGCAAATGCACCTTTAACAATAATAGTGTACGATGTTCACCAAATCGACTTATAGCCTATATGTATATATATATATATATATATATATATATATATATATATATATATATATATATATATATATATATATATATACAACATCTGTTAGCATTGTATATGAGCGGAACTTACTACGAGGGGTACGAGATATGTGGCAAAACTCTCCGTACCAAAATTTAAGCAGGAATTACGCTGTCAATGTCCTGCATCAGAAACATGTAGTCATTGAGAAATATCAATCCATTAATGTATGTTGTGCCGGTGCACATTACTTACCGCTCTACCCTTTCTGCTTTCGTACCTCGGCTTAGCTCTAAATTTGCCCCTAAAGCAGCTAGTACGCGTCGAAAAAGGCCAAAACAACAACGCATCTTGTGTCCGCGCGCACTGTGGCTTTCCGGAGGCGATTGCGTTGCCTGACTTGCCGTCGTTGTAGCTCTCTACGTTAGCGTTGAAAGCATCAAAACCGTGCGCATGACTGAATAAAAAAAAATCACAGCATATTCACGGGGTGAATGATGATGAGTGGGGCGAAGCTCCGGAAGGAATCATCGGTAAACCGTGAAACTCTTCCGTGGAATTCGCCCCACAATTAAATGTGAAACACTTGAGTAAATGTCATCAAACTATTATAACATTTCGCATCTTTCATCATCAACTACAAGTACCGCCATCTAGTTTTATAACATCTCGCGCATGCTACGAATCCTCACGGTTCAACTATGCACAATGCACAAGTGAAATCTCCCACCGGCACTTCATTGCAAGTCAAGATGCAGTGCATATATATATATATATATATATATATATATATATATATATATATGGGTTGCCGGTGAACGCTTCTCCAACGCGAGCAGTCGGTATTTCTCAATCAAGAAACTCGCTAGGAGACGCTGCCTGCGCCAACGTTGTCTCTCGCTGGTGAGGGCGCGTTCTCCTTCTTTGCGAGCTGGTACAGCGTTCCTCTAAGAAAGAGCGTTTCCATAGCCAACGCGCGCCTTTCTCTCTCTCTCTCTCTCTCACAAGACAGCAGAGGCAAACGCCGGGAGAGAGAGAGAGAGAGGCACGCGCCGGGAGGGACGCGCCGAGGCGAACGCCGAGGGCGAGCGCGTGCCGGGAGGCACGCGGGTTACGCCTGACGCCTGACGACTGACGCCTTACGCCTGACGCGTGACAAGGTTAGACTAAGGGGAGCTTCGCCCCTAAAGAAATGGGACAGACTGAAATATGGATTAGTCGTCACGCTTACTCTGACCTTCGGTTTTGAAGCTTATGATGAACCGGCAGTACATAGGTTCCTTGAACGCGATCTTTTAAATTCATAAGGAAGGTCACGCAATACAACGGCCTTTGCTCTGTCCTTTGTCGACCTTATACTTTTCGATGAATGCTGCAACACACGACCGGGCTTGGTCCTTAGCCAACATTCGACACTAGCTAACCACACCTCGCAGTGACTAATGCCGCTGCAGGCGTCCACTGTGACACGATACCTCCGACCAATCACAGGCCCCAGCCTCCCTCGAGGTTGAGGAATGAAAGGGCGTGTATGGGCATTGCTGCCCGCTGCTTCCCGCCAGTTCAAGCAAGGCGGTCGCATGGGGTAGCCTTGTATAGTTCGTCATCCAGTATGGTAGATTCCATTAGAGGATTTGGGTAGTATCCGGCTCGGTACTTGCTTTGGCATGAAAGCCATTGTTTTCACAGTCTTCCGGGTTTCAACAAGCTTCGAGTGCTCCTTTGTTCTCGGTACGGGAGGGGTTACTTGGCGGGTGTTTCTATTGCGATGGCAATTACATGGACTCGTGAACGGGGTTTTCGCCGTCGCCGTCATGCCTCGTATACATGGGCACTCATATATTAATGAAAATCTCTAAGGAAAAGAATCCTAAAGAACTTTTTATGACGCCTCCGAGCAAGGATTCTTATCCACGTCCGCTCGATTACAAAGCGAGCGCCGCTGCAAGCGCCTCAGACAACTATACGCCACGGGCAAGTGTTGCAGACGGAGCAAGCAGCGCGCACTGGCATACAATTCGGACCTGCCAACGGTACTCCCTCGGACTTTCATCATAAAATTAGGCAAATTTGTCAAGGCGAGCGCGGCAGATTAAGCTGGCAACATGCCAGAATCTCGAGCCGGCTTCCACCAAGGCCTCAATTAGCAAGTGAATTAGTATGTTAACGTCGGTCAATGGGGCGTACGTCCGTCTAATTACAGAAGCGGCCCTTTTTGGAGTGGAAGGTGGAAACCTCGAACTACCTTTTACGGAAGAGGCCCGTGCTTACACGTAATTGCGCCGGCGAGGGCGCAGTGCACTCATCGCGTGGGTAGGCGACGGTGGTTCTACCATATGTGTCTACTGCGTAGCAACGCCTTGACCAGGTGTTCCATTCCAAGTGCCTCGCATGTCGTCGCAACGACAACAGTGACATCGCTACACATCACTCATTCGATGCATCTGCGAGTGCTAGAAGGAACGCGATCGCTTGATGCCGCTGTGCTGGTCCAAGTTTGTCGATGGCCGAAAGCGCGCGATGTTGACGCTGCATAGCGTAGTGGCTAAGCGAATGACAGAAAAAAAAATCAAAAGTACATGACTTAGCTAGCTTCAAAAGAGTTGTAACGGAGTGAGAAGCCATGACGCCACATGAGGAGAGTCTACTCTGAGCACGCATGCCTCGCATGGGAAGACTTCATCGCTATTTTCCACTCGCCATAATTGGCGTAGAGTGAGTTTCGGTCAATTTATTAATTAAGCATGCACTGACCAGTGCTTCATATCTGGGAGATGAACTGGGGTACTACGTTTCAGCAAGATTATGAGCACTGGTGGACGAAAATCCAGCTCTCTCTCATTGGCATACCTGCCTAAGATAAAAAAAGACTTAGACGGCATGGTGTCAGCCACAAATTTAACACTTCCTTGTCTTCCACAGCAAAAGATCCCGCAGCATGCCGCCGCAGCCGCTGCGGCCAGATGGATCCTCTTGTTATGCCACCGTGTGTAGTTGTTTGGGGGAAGTCTGAGGCACTTGAGACACCGAAATATGAGACACCGAAATCCTTGAGACACCGAAACCCTTGAGACACCCTTGAGACACCGAAATATGGCGCCACGACGAGGGTCCTAATGCCGCTATGGTTCCAAGCAATATTTGTTGGCACCGTTGCGCGGAGCATCAATACCTACAGCTCTTCTTGCACCGCCACAGGGCTATACACAAAAAAGTGACTATTTGCTCGTTCAAGCAGTCGCATCGCTTGTACTGACCAAAATCTTGGGCTGTAAAAACAACCATAAAAACGTTATGTTGAAGGCGCCCGCATAGATATGTACAAGATTCCCCATTCCTACAAGAAAGCATATGCACGCCAAACATCGTACTGTTTTGATGTGCGACTTGAGGAGCACGCGAAAGATCTAGTCAAGAGTGTGAACACGCATCTTGCTGACCACTGCAAAGCTTGGTACACTTCAGAACCACATTTTCAAAGCGTTAAAATCTAAGCAGGAGCAAGCAAGCAACTGCTGGTGAAATGTTGGAAACATTTTTTAATCAACAACATGGGTGAAAATTACATAAGCAATACATCAATAGTCTTCTGCAATGCAGGAATGGAATCTCTGTCATGCATGAATTACTTTAGTGTAATTTCGAGTGTTCTTGTATATGGGAGCCTGTGCAGCTTGGGTTGATAAGTATACCTACTAACTGTCTTTAATAAATCAGTTGTTAGTTAGCACTTATGTCATTTACTTTCTTGTGTGTTGTTTGACTCGTTCATGATGAATTCCATGTCCAAGCAACAACTATCTCGGCATACAAAACTTCTGGAGAAACATGGTATGAGTGCTGCATCGAGATCTCTCGTATAGGAGTTAGGTGCATCTGTGCTGTACTCCTGGTGAGTACAACAGAATATGATTACGTGCCCAGCCCACTATAAACGGTTATGGATCCAAACAAAAAGAACGGTTCAAGATAAAATGGAAGCTTGAAGCAATAAAGAAACTTGTTGAAAACGATGGAAGACAGGTAACGTCGAGAGAACCAACGTATCAAGTGAAGGCTTGTCTTCGTCAGCCGTTACCCTGAATACTGTCAGACCACTGGTCGAAACGCTGCCTTAAATGACATTAAATCCCTTTTCGCAATAGTTTTCAGCAATATTTTATTATTATACAAATATGAGGCACGCCGCAGTGGGAGGACAGATGATTTCTGGGGTTTTGCGTCCCAATACCAGCTCCGGATAAGTTTGAACACCAGAAACTTCAAAGAATGTTGGTATGAATGAATACAGTACACCGGTTTGTAGGACACTGTACAAAATATCGTCCTTGTCATGTGCCCGAGTTTGCTTGCCTTACTTTTTTGTGTTATGAGCCCTTAACATCAACTAGCTCAGCTTTCTGCGGTTCTGAACCCGTGTTCTGTAACTCCGTCCCCATCAAAACATGCAGAATTCGTTCAAAAATGTGTCACTTACCACAAAAAATTGTTCTGATGAAGCGTGCGACCGATGACGAGAAGAGCGCGAGGCGAAGCTGGCTACCTTAAGGGATGAAGACAGCCTAGCTCTCCTTTCTAGGTAGTGCCCAGACGTAGGAAAATTAAGTTAAAGAAAACTTGGTAAAAAATCCCCAGATGTCACTCCCCCAGTTTACGCTTCTTTTCATATATATATATATATATATATATATATATATATATATATATATATATCGTAGACACGACTTAGCGTTTATTGCCAACAGTTTCGACCGCGGGTCCGGTCTTTTTCGAGGCATAGACAGGACCCGCGGTCGAAACTGTTGGCAATAAACGATAACTGCGAAGTCGCGTCTGCTATTTCACTCGAAATACGTTTGGCCCATTGAGCACAGGTTGTCATATATATATATATATATATATATATATATATATATATATATATATATATATATATTTATATATATATATATATATAGGTGTGTGTGTGTGTGTGTGTGTGTGTGATCTTGAAGAACAGTGGACACATTTTATTAAGCTTATTTTACAGAGAGCACTAGTCTTGAACACATTCCAAATCAGTTTGTAGTTAGGCAACGTCATTTTGTTTCCTTTTTGGTCTGTACACACTGGGATCATCTGCAAACAATCAAATATGAGATGAAACGCCCTCTCACACATGAAATATGCACTAAAAATAAAAGTGGTCCCAGTAGAGGGCCCTGTGGTACCTCAGAACTGACATCGACATACCCAGAGCTTTTGCCATTTAGAAAAACACATTGTCGATGCTGACACAAGTAGTTTTCTATCCACCTCAGCACAGCAGCAAAGTTTATCAGTTTAAGTTTGCTGCAGAGAAATGAATGAGTTACTGTTTATTTCAGAAGTTAAGTGTGTCTACGAAAGACGAGGTGACAATTCACTCCCAAAGGAAAACCACATATAAGTAAGATTAAGATTACGGGTCGCTTTTATTTCTACAGTCGTAGAGTTCCTGGTTAGAACTCCCGATTGATCTAACCACCGTTCCCGTAAACATGGGTAACGATATCCACGCATCCGGAGTGACGGCCAGCGCTGCCTGAATGAGGCAGCGCCGGTTGCGTAGAAAGTAAACGAGCGATACGCAGAGAAACCAGGCCGAGAGCTGCTGATCCTTAACAGATTGGTCGTTGATCACATCGTGGAGGTTTGAGATGTCGTTCTTGCTAAAATATCGACTGCAAACAGCTTCGGCTCATCCACGTTTCGGATCTTTGCATAGCAACAACGATTCCAGCTGTATGTTCCTATCTTGTCTTAGACAAGCGGTTTGCGCTGTCCTAAGTCTGAGTTCCAATATGCCTTGACGTTTAGGTCTGCTATACACGCACATCACACATACTGCCTTTTCCGGTCTATTCTTACAGCCTATGGCGTGATGTCTCCTAGGAGGCCCTTTGCAACTGGGGATGGTTGAAGTGTGCCCTCATGACGGTTTCCAGCAACAATGTTTACAAAGGCTGTCCATACACGAATGTACTAGAGTGATAGCAGCTTGTCATTCCATTCTTTTATTATACCAGCGCTCTCCTGCCTGCACGTTTTCCTATGCATTACTTCAGAGGGCGCAGCACATTCCAGCTCACTTCGTACCTCGCCAGGCCGCGGTACCAGCAAGTGGCGACAATTGAGCTCATGGCGACACTGCATAAAATAAAATTAAGTGCTACTCGCATTCTACACAACATATTTAAACTGAGCATATTGTAATGGCTCCCCGTCCGCGTACGTAGAAGCACTGTCTTGAAGAGATTGTATGTACTTCTGAAATGGCATATCTCAGCAGGATGCCGTCGGAGTCAAGCAAGTAGAACTTCAATGAGCTCAAGGCATTACCACATACATGCACACTTCGGTTCTTCTGGAGTGTCGGCAGCTGCGTCTACGTCTGACGCGCCGGCGCAGCAGGGATTCCGCAGTCCCACAAAATTTTTAAAAAACCAATCCTCCCACTGTGCCTCTAGCATTTCGTTCTTGCTAAACACGCTTCCATCTAAACTGACTGAGCGCACTCTCGTTTTAGGAAGGTGGTTTATCTGCCCTTCCTCTGTCACCTTCACTCTCGACCATTGCTGCAATTAATGTGCACTTAGGTGAGTTTCCGAAGACGCACCGATGGCTAGTGATTTTAACTGATACTCTCAAAATCTAGTAAGGCAGGAATGACGTAGGTTTCAGCCGCGCTATGAAAAGCCTTGTGCAGTAAACTGCTTTTTCATTGCGGAAAAAAAAGACATACGGCAGAATGTTACCGGGCGCAAACCACCCCCGTGCTCTTCGAGTGCGCACTGCTGCAATTCAAAGGTCGCGGACGTCACTTTCTTCCACACACTCTTTCTCCAGATCCACTTGCATCATGTCTGCGGTTTTCTCAAACCCCTTTACCCTTTTTAACAAAGACGCCTCTTTTAGAAACCACAACTATCCTGTCTACGACCCAATACAATCCGCGTCCGCAAAGTGATCAAGCTCCTCTATTGAGCAAACCTGTCTCACAAAGCACTGTAACAAAGCACTGTACCTTTACAGCAACAGCGTCCAATCCTGTTGTCAGTCCTCGCTAGAAGAGATGAGCAGCGAAATATGGATGCTCATGCACTTGCGTCAGAGAACCTTAACGCTGTACATTTTATGCTGATACAAATTCTGGACAGTGTTGACACCGTCCAGAGTGGTACAGTGGTTTTCAGTGGTCAGTTCAGAATGGAGTTGTATAGTGCGTAGCACTGTAGTGTGTAGCACTATACAACTAAATTCTGAACTCCATTAAGAAAAAAATTGGCAGATGCCCCATGCAGTGGGAATCAAGGAAATGCGAAGCACGCCTAAGGACGGTCAAATGGATTTGCAGTGTTGTCTCGCTATACCGAGTTTGGTACATATGAAGTTAACGAAATGGCCGCAAGAGCACCATGTTTGTGGCATTTAAACCATGCCGCATATACACGCATTTCATGCTTCGAACGTTATGACCTGTCATTTACGTTCGTCATGCAGTCGTGTTGTGCCACAGCAATTTTGGTATACGTCCCATTAACGAAAAGAGTGGCATGTACATCATGCCACTCATGACATGCATGTCACGATTTTCATGTTATGACCTGTCATATATGATCGCATTGCAGTCATGTTGTGCCAAACCAATTTTCGTATACATCCCATTAACGAAACGGCAGTGTAGCGCTAGGACCATGGCATGTAAATCGTGCCGGTCATGACATATAACATGAAAATCACGACATGCATGTCATGATTTTCATGTTATGACATGTCATTTATGATAGTCATGCAGTCGTGTTGTGCCATAACAACTTTCGTATATATTCCTTTAACAAAACGGCCGCAAGAGCACCAAGGCTGTGGCATATAAACCATGCTGCTCATAACACGCCTGTCAAGATTCTAATCTTATGACCTATCATTTTCGTTCGCCATGCTGTTGTGTTATGCCATAGCAATTTTGGTTTACATCCCATAAACGAAACGCGTGGCATGCAAATCACGCCACCCATGACATGCATGTCATGCTTTTCATGTTATGACCTGTCATTTATGTTCGTCATGCTGTCATGTTGTTGCATACTAATTTTTCTATACATCCCACTTACGAAACGGCCAAGAGAGCACCAAGACCGTGTCATGTAAATCATGTCGCTCATGCCATGCATGTCAAGGTTTTCATGTTATGACTTGCCATTTACGTTCGTGATGCAGTCATGTTGTGGCATGCCAACTTTCGTATACACTGTTAACGAAACGCGTGGCAGGTAAATCATGTCGCTCGTGACAAGCATATCGTGATTTTCATGTTGTGACCTGTCAGTCATGTTCGTCATGCAGTCATGTGGCATACCAATTTTCGTATATATCCCATTAACGAAACGGCCAGGAGAGCCCCAAGACTGTCGCATGTAAATCATGTCGCTCATGGCATGGATGCCAAGATTTTCGTGTTTTCAGCTATCATGTATGATTGTCATGCAGTCATGTTGTGGCATGCCAATTTCGGTATACGTCCCGAGACATTAACGAAACGCGTGGCATGTAAATCATGTCGCTCATGACATTCATATCACTATTTTCATGTTATGACCTGTCACTTATGTTCGCCATGCAGTCATATTGTGGCATGACATTTAATAACGAGTAGAAGCAGCTGGGTGCCCTTCCGTTGCTGAACCGAAGCAGTAGACGTGTCGACGACCCTACGAAAACCGCGTCGTCATCATCTGCGTCTTTGCGCTCTATCAGTGACCTAGAGAGTGCTAATTGTCGGAGTGCTTTCTTCCGTATTTATAGACCACCGTCATACCAAACTGTTGAAGCCGTAAACTCCACCGTGCAAGCCGACCACACGGGTCCATCAAGTTGGACAGCCAGCAAAGAGAGTGATGGTCGCTAACTACGTGAAAGAACAGTTTAACAAGACTTGAATGTACGAGCATCTATATATGGCCGGAACTTCATAGCAGCCTATACGACAGCAACACATTCCTTTTCTGTCATGGAGTAATTACATTCAGCACGCGAGAGCGTTCTACTTGCGTACCCAATCACTCGTTCAGCCGAGTCTTGCCACTGGACGAATGCAGCCCCTACGTCTACGTTGCTTCAATCCGTGTAATTATGGTAGGAGCACCTTCGTCAAAGTGAACCAGCACAGGCGGTGTCTGTAGGCGCTCTCGGAGATGACGAAATGCTGATTGTTCCTCTTCGCCTCATACAAACGCGACCTCAGGCGTGTCAGGCGTGTTAACGGCGTGGCGAGGTGCGACAAGTTGGCTATAAATCATCGGTAGTATGCGCAGGGGCCTAAAACACGCATGACTGCTTTCTTATCCGTTGGCACCGGAAATTTAGCGACTGCCGCAGTTTTGTCTGGGTCAGGACGAACACCTTTGTGGCTCGCAACATGACCTTAAAATCAAAGTTCGTAAAAGCTGAAATGGCATTTCTCCTCTTTCAGTATTAGGCCGGCAGGCCGATTTTCTTGAAATGCCATCAGAGGCCTTCTTAAGTAATCCTCAAACCTTACTGAAAAGACGATGACGTCTTAGAGATACAGTGCCACAATTGAGGGAAACAACAACAACACTAAACACGTCTGTCACTTTAGGCCAGAGAGAACTGTGTCCATTAGCCTTTGAGACGTTGCCGGAGCGGAGCATAATCGAAAGGGCAAGACCTTGAAGACATAAAGCCTGTCATGCATCACGAAAGCAGTCCTTTCTCTGTCTCGTTCGTTGTTTGCGATTGCTTTTGTCAGTAATGGCCACTGTTAGTTCATTTAGAGTTCGTTAGGTGTAGATATGCTGTTCATTGGTGGCAGTGCTCTTCTTCAAGACAAGCGCCTACAATACTCGTGCGCAACCTTCTTGAGGGGCATACATTCATCAAGCGAAAGCACTCTGAGTAAATGAGATTGCTGTGGTTCGCTTGTTATTGCTCTGATTACATGCCAAACATTAGCTAATGATTTTCGGACGTAAAGAGTTGCACGACAGTTTCTTCATCGTCGTCTTTTTATCATGGTTAAATAGCGCTGGATATATCTCTTGCCCGCCGGGAAGCGCGGACACCTTCGATATTTTTAGTCCTTAACGCTTTTTGTTCTCCTCGCCTTCGTACTGCAGTAAGTCTCTGGAACTCGTCTGGTTCACCTCCCTGTCATTCCTTTCTCTTTCTCTCTCTCTCTCGAGAATTCTTCACCATTCGTCGGAACATCGCAATGCTTGCGTGTGCTACGTGTGCTTTCTTTGAGATATTAAGAACTGGTACGAATGATGTCTGCACGTGTGCGTGCGTCTGTCATTCCTCTGTTTACTGAATCAGTGTATGGTCCCCAGTAAGTGTAGCGTATATGCAACTTGGCGGCCGATACCTACGCATCACGAGTCGATATTATAATTAGAAAGTGGTCACTGCCTCGCGTTTCCAGTGCACCAACTAAACTTTTGGTAGTGTGACTTGATGAAAATGTTACATCAATGCAACTACTGGTCCTTGGGTTTCTCAAGTGACCCTATGATCATTAGCGGTTCAGTGGAGTACTTCGATAGAAACCTAAAGGCACCGGCGCAACCAGACGACACAGAAGGAGAGACAAGGACACACGAGCGCGGAGAAACTACCTTCTTCAACACACCGCGCTCGTGTGTCCTTGTCTCTCCTTCTGTGTCGTCTCGTCGCGCCGGTGCCTTTAGGTTTCAAGAATGTACCAACTCGCCCAACAAGAGGTTTTGATGACTTCGATAGGAGCTCCACAATTCTAAATCCTTGTGAATAGGTGCGCAAGATGCCCCATATTTCTTGATGTGCATTCAAGTCAGCACATATTATATGTGGTCGGAAGTGTGCGTTATCAAGCTTACTAGTCAAGAAACATCGACTGGGGAATTAGGCTCCAGGTGCCCTCCAATCATCGTAATATCTTGCGCAGAAATCGCTGTAGTGGCGCATATGTATTCATTTTTGTCATGTGGTGCGATTTCAAATTTAGAGCCAGTAATTATGATCCGAAAGCCAACTAGGAGGTGGGTAATACCTCTTTGTCTGCGCGAATGATAGGAAGGGTATTCATTCATCCGAACAGGTTGCGATCGCACTCGCTATATTCAACGATAGCATGGAAGTCATCTTTATTGACTCTAGATCTGCAATCAGGCCCTTCACGAATAGCAGAAGTGCCCCGCAGGCGGTACGCATTCTCCAAAGCAGTACCAAGGAACTTCTTCATCACACGCTCATTTTGTTTCCTGCACACAAGCGGCAGATCCCTGGTTTTCCCGTCAATCTCAATGACACCGCTCACAGTTCTGCGAGCGGACTGACTGGGCCGCACAGATACTACCTTCTTCAAGGCTGTGGAGAACAGGGACGTCCCGCCAACATACAAGCAATTCAAGAAGCATTTCTACATCTCACGCCTTGCATTGCCGCCGCCTAGCCCTAAGTTAAGCAGGCCTCAAGTGCTTCCCTTAAGGCTATTGCAAACCGGTACACACCCAAATGCGCGCATACTACGCGTCATATACCCAGAAATTAACACATGACATTTGTAACAATTGCAAGCTCACCACGGCTCCGCTTGAACACATGCTCTGGGGGTGCATTAGTATGCATAATGATACTAACCCTGATGCTACCTCAGCGTAGTGGGACGCTGCCCTACGCATCTCCGGCCTAGGTGACCAAAAATGGGCCATTCAGCAAGCCCGCGATGTAGCTGTCAGGCTAGGTCCTTCAATCCTAATGTCGGACCACACCGGTTCTTACACGACCCTTAATAACGTTAACTTCATCCATCCATCAGGAATTGTTCAGCAATGCACGAGTGAGAAATCACCAAAAAGGGAAGTGCTACGCGCACATAAGGTATCGAAGGCGAGATAGCTTTGAGCACAATCCGCGAGGATTCTACTAAAATATTGCACACGTTCGGAGGTGTATATTGAACAATACTGCTACGCATAAACTGATCAAAAGAAGTGCTGCAACGCCAACACAGCTTCAACCTCTGGGAGGCTCCTGCAAACGTCGTAGAGATAAGCAGACTGGACATGTCGCTCAACATTCTTGCGTCAGTCTAGATTTCATGGCTGACTCGTCTGCTTTTCATGGCTGGAATTTCAAGCTGTGCTCTGACGGCTGTCTGTACTTGTGTATTTTTTTTTTGCCTTTGTTTGATTTGCACGCACGGTGCGCGTAGTTCATTTGTCGGCAATGTGGTCGTGTATAACTGATGCGAAGGACTACCTTGGTGTCGATCCGGGAATCGACGACCCTTTTTCTTGTTCTTCAACACTTTTGAGCACTAGATACATGTTCGATGGGGGTTCATTTCGTTTTGGAGCTTTTCCTTGAATTTGGTCTGGATGATGTGCTAGTGTGGCTGCTTTCTTGTTAGGGCGCCTTCCGTACGAGGCAGGATGAGAACTACCGCAGTTAGCACAATGGGGTGGTGAATTGACGTGAATTCCTTAAGTGTACGAGCCCCTGTACATATCTTGCACCCCACAGGGCCATTACAGTGTCTTGCTATGTGTCCGTGACGTAGTTTGAAACACTCCATTGTTGGTCTAATGTATACTAACATAGGGTACCCACAGAAACCAATATCGATTTGGTTCGGCATGCGAGCGTCTCTTGAGAACTCGAGTATATAAAAGCGCCTTCGAAACTCTGCAGCTCTGCCTTCCTCATATGGAGCGTAGGAGACTTGTCTTCAAGCTGAGATGACGCCTTCTGCTTTTAAGTACTGTTGCAGCTCTTCCTCTACGAGCTGAAGAGCAATGTCCTGGATTGTGCCGTATGTGGCCGAGTATGAGTAGGGAACATGGGCTTCAATGGGGCACCAGCTAACAACGAGATGGTGAGCAGGTTAGCGGCTGTGTGTTGACACTAACCATAAAGCTACCATCATTCTTTAGGGGATGACGAACGACTGTTCTTGTGCCGATGCAACTATCGTAGATGCTAAAATATTGGAGTTGGTTCTCGGGAAACTTGCTCCAGGAGTTGTACATTTGAACACAATTGCTATGCCAGAGTTTCTGTTCTTGTAATTCAAAGTCCTGAATGAAGCCTGGTCCATGACTTCTCCGTTGTTTCGGGCGGCTTTTCCCGTCTGTTGAAAAAGGCGCATAATTGTGGCTGGCACCTCTGCGCCTGCACCTTGCTACCGAATGGAGGTGGCTACTCACTGTCTCATTGATTCTGGTAGTGACCATTAGTGCAGCATGCAACGTAGCCGTTGATTAGATCACGTCTCGCTGCTTCATCGACGCACCGCGCCAATCACGCTGCTCGGCATGCCGGCCTCACAGAGGGGAGACCCCCAGGCGGTTGCGTACTCCTTGGTAATCTTCGGAAAAAAAGAGTAAAACGTTAAAAGCACTGCAAAATTAGAGCTCGTAGCACGGTACACTGCAAAAAGGAATATTCGCAATGCATTGTGTTGTGGCAACACTAAGTTCCTCCGCCATGGTCGTCGCGGCGAAGTTGAAAAACAGCCTGCTAACGCTAGCATTAAGAAAAACTGAGAGGCTTCTGCTGGTGGCGCTTTTGGCCAGTAAAATACAGCTGTGTCTTGCGAGATCCCCCTGCGAAAGGTCAGTGGAGGCAACTCTCTAAAAAACCACAATAGCGAAGTCTTGAGCTCAGAAGCAGCCACTTGAATCAAGGTACACCAAACACGTGTGCCATTTCAGACCAGATAGAACCGTGTCCATCATTCTTTTGAAATGTCGCTGGAGCTGAGCAGAATCCGAATGGCAAGACCTTAAATTCGTGCAGCCCATCAGGCGTCACGAAAGCGGTCTTTTCGCTATCGTGTTCGTTGACCTCAATTTGCCAAGAGCCACTTTTCAGGCACATCGACGAGAAACACCGTGCATGCCTCAACCTGTCGAGTGAATCATCGATACGCGGTAATGGGTATAAGTCTTTTGCCACCCGGTTCAGTTTGCGGTAGTCCACACAAAAGCGTATGCTGCCGTCCTTTTTAACCAGCACTACCGGCGATGCCCGAGGACTTTTTGATGGCTGTATAACGTCATCGTCGAGCATCTCCCGCAACTTGTTGTTGAATCGAGACGGTAAGGGTTCTGTCGGACTGGCCGTGCCGTCTCCTCTGTTATAATACGGTGCTTTCTCAGTGGCGTTTGGTTGACTCTCGATGTCGATGAAAAGCATTCTTGAAACTCGCGCAGAAGATTGCGAAGACGTTGTCTCTCCGGTGGCGGTAAACTTGTGCTCGCGCCAACAGGTGGTGCTGCTAAGGTATCTGGCTCACCGTACTGTACTGCAAGGCATTCGCGGAGCTCGCGCCAACAGGTGGTGCTGCTAAGGTATCTGGCTCACCGTACTGTACTGCAAGGCATTCGCGGAACTCAACTTCGTCGAGGAAAGGAACTGCACTGCCTTCGGTAATATACCGTCGTTTGCTGCCAAAGTTTGTCGGCAGAACCTCGGCTTGACCATGCACTAGACTGACTATCCTCCTGGCTACAGCCGAAACAAGAGCCGAAACAAGAGCCAAGATAACGGATACGGTCACGTCGTCCAGTAGACGCAAGGGCTTGCGCTGTAGCTGCGCACTTGGATCTGTTGAAAATGTAAGCAGACCTTCCGGTATATTGGTGACAGCACCATATTCACGAAGGAAATCTAAACCTAAGATGGCCTGCTCGCAACACTTAGAGAGGATGACAAAAGTGGCGACGTATGTGGTGCCCCCTGTATTGACCTTTGCAGTGCACATTCCTGTAGGTGTCAGCTGCCGGCCTCCAACTCCTCTAATCTGTGGTCCCCTCCATTCCGTTCCAACTTTCCTGAGCCTATAAGCCAAGTGTTAACTAATTATCGAAAATTCGGCTCCAGTGTCGACCAGTGCCGTCACGTCATCGCCGTCGATCTTGACACTGATCTCAGCACTTACGATTTCGTCATTCGTCAAATCGTGGGAATTCGGCGGCTCTTCCTTTGTTTTCAATGGGGCCTTTTCTTCTTTTCGGCGATTGGCCACCTCTCCCTCAAAGTTCGCCTCATTTAGTTTCCCCGGCGAGGGCTGGTGGTGTCCCTGTGGCCAAGTCAGTGGCACTTGGCCGAGTTGGTGACGAACGTGCAGGAGTAGGGGAGCGCGACCGCAAACCAAGGGAATCGTCGCGCCTACCGGCTACATTCGCATCGACGTAAGATCGTGGTTGTTCGGGCGACGAGGAGGCAAGACGACGGAAATGCTTCGTATCCTGCGTGTAACGATAAGGACAATAGCGGCATATGTGGCCAGCCTTCTCAACAATGAAAACAGAGTGGCCCTGTAGTCCGGGAGAGTTCCTGGTTAGAACTCCCGATTGATCTAACCACCGTTCCCGTAAACATGGTTAAAGATATCCACGCATCCGGGGTGACGGCCAGCGCTGCTTGAATGTGGCAGCGCCCGTTGCGTAGAAAGTAAACGAGCGATACACAGAGAAACCAGGCCGAGAGCTGCTCATCCTTAACAGATTGGTCGTTGATCACATCGTGGAGGTTTGAGATGTCGTTCTTGCTAAAATATCGACTGCAAACGATAGGTGACAGCTTCGGCTCATCCGCGTTTCGGATCTTTGCATAGCATCAACGATTCCAGCTGTATGTTCCTATCTTGTCTTAGACAAGCGGTTTGCGCTGTCTTAAGTCTGAGTTCCAATATGCCTTGACGTTTAGGTCTGCTATACACGCACATCACACATACTGCCTTTTCCGGTCTATTCTCACAGCCTGTGGTGTAATGTCTCCTAGGAGGCCCTTTGCAACTGGGGATGGTTGAAGTGTGCCCTCATGACGGTTTCCAGCAACAAAGTTTAGAAAAGCTGTCGATACACGAATGTAGTACAGTGATAGCAGCTTGTCATACCATACTTTTGTTATACCAGCGCTCTCCTGCCTGCATTTATTCTTTTTCCTATGCATTACTTCAGAGGGCGCAGCACATTCCATCTCACTTCGTACCTCGCCAGGCCGCGGTACCAGCAAGTGGCGACAATTGAGCTCATGGCGACACTGCATAAATTAAAATTCAGGGCTACTCGCATTCTAGACAACATATTTAAACTGAACATATTGTAATGGCTCCCCGTCCGCGTACGTAGAAGCACTGTCTTGAAGAGATTGTGTGTTCTTATGAAATGGCATATCTCAGCAGTATTCCGACGGAGTCAACAAGTAGAACTTCAATGAGCTCAAGGCATTACCACATACATGCACACTTCGGTTCTTCTGCAGTGTCGGCAGCTGCGTCTACGTCTGACGCGCCGGCGCAGCAGGGATTCCGCAGTCCCACAAAATTTTTAAAAAAACAATCCTCCCACTGTGCCTTTAAGCATTTCGTTCTTGCTGAACACGCTTCCTTCTAAACTGACTGAGCGCGCTCTCGTTATAGGAAGGTGGTTTATCTGCCCTTCCTCTGTCACCTTCACTCTCGACCATTGCTGCAATTAATGTGAGTTTCCGAAGACGCACCAATGGCTAGTGATTTTAACTAATACTCTCAAAATCGAGTAAGGCAGGAATGACGTAGGTTTCAGCCGCGCTAAGAATCGCGCATTCATTTGGAGTGACGAGGAGTTTCTTGACTTCTTCTTGCACGATTTCGCGTATCATTTGACCCAAACGCTCATCACTTGGTGACAATGCTGTAACGGCCGCGGCGTTTGTTGGTCCACTATTGTCGACGTGATCGTACTGGCGGTAGCGCAGCTGTAGTGTGCGTTCGATGGCCGTCGACTCCTTCAGAAATTCGTCGACGCTCTTTGGCGGGTTTCGCACAAGACTGGCAAACAGCTGCTCTTTTTACACCGCGCATGAGGTGGCTCAGCTTTTTCGCGTCGGACATATCCGGGTTGTCTCGACGAAATAGACGGGTCATGTCCTCAACAAACATGGCGACTGTTTCGTTGGGCTTTTGTATGCGCGATTCGATGAGTCACTGAGCTTGCTCTCTCCTTTCGGTCCTTCCGAACGTGTCGAGGACCTTTCGGGCGAACTCTGGCCAAGATGACCAGTTGCCTTCACTCTTCGTGAACCACGTTCGGGCGCCATCTTGCAGGGAGAAGTAAACGTGTTCGAACTTGTGTTCTGCGCTGACGTTCTACCCATTGACACTGGCGACGCGCTCAAACTTCTTGAGCCAGTCTTCGGCGTCCTCGCAGGCATGGCCGTGAAAAGTGGGAGGAGATTGAGGATTCAAGACAGTCACCTGTGATGGGTCTGTTTTTCCGTGCCTTGGGTACTCCGCTTGGTCATGGTTGCACTTTCTGGTAGCGGCCCGTACTCTGGGCTCAGGCCTACCAACCGGCGGCTGACGCGATGAACCGGTGTTTCAACGCGTGGAAATCGTTGTGAACTGGATGCAGGCTGCAGAGGGGTGTCCCGATCATTTAGCTCCACCAGTGTCACGACGCAGGAACAGCAGGAATCAGGAACAGAGCAGGTCACTTTAATTGAAAAATAAGACTGAAAAGGTCGGGCGTGGAACTCGTCTTCTTCGCACAGAGCGAGTACTTCTTCCTTTGCAAGCCGCAGATTGCACGCGGCACTAGCGAAGTTTTGAGCTCAGAAGCAGCCTCCCGGGAGGCGGCAGCTAGAGACGCACTGCTGCGCAAATGAAATAGTACGCCGTAATTACTCGTTTTACGACAGGTACATTGAATTTCTGGTAATTCTTATGTGTCGAGGAGGTCAGAGCATAAAATGCCTCAGTTATGCTCGTATGAAGACACAATGTCCCGCGATATTTACCGATGTGATTGGAAAGGCGCGCCCCAAATCGAAACCACGTTGTTCATGAGCGATGTTCCTCTGCTTTGTACCTAGCGTTTCTTCAGCCACAGGCATCGTATGCTTCGTAGTTGCGCGCTTGTTATTTTCTCGAAAGAAGGAATGCGGTGTACACATGACCGGTATGCCAAGGCCGTGTCGGAAAAAAAGACTCACGTTTTCGAATTTACACGTGCGGCCATTGTTACTTCACAGGTGATACGCCAGTGCACTTTTGTAATGGTACGGCTGTTGTGGTGAGCTGACAATCTGCTGAGAGGATTAATGCATGTAGCACGCACCTGTATGAAAGGACAAAAACTGATTCCCGGCCCGCCGTATTTTCTTCGGTAATCGATGCAGGTGCGCTTAACAGCGAGGGTACTCAGCTGGTTCTTAAGAAAATCAGAAAACGTGAAGCTCGAGAAGTCGCATCAACTCCTATCTCTTGAAGCGGTCTGCGCCTGCGTCGTGGAAGATGAAACATCAGGACGAAAAGAGAAATTGCTCTGGATAGTGTTGCAAACGCGGGCGGCCAGGCCGCACCGCAATGAACGGACAGGCATCGACCAGCAAACACACTAACTTAAAGGAAACGGGGTGGGGGAGAAGGACGAAAGAAAGATAAGAGGCATGCGCAGTGTTCGACTGCGCATCAGCAACTGGTGGCTTGCAAGTTGCAGTATTTCCCTTTTCTTAGAATCCATTTTCTTTCACGGGTGGAATGACGTAGCTGGGGTTGAACATCTGCTGCGACGTCCGGCGGTGCTGACTGAAGGGTGGCCGTTCCGTCACTGGGCTGCGCACCGGTACCGTCGGGGTCATTGCTTGACAGGGTAACGGATTTTCTGTCTGGAAGTCGTTTGCGAACTTAGTCTGCGTGACGGTGTACGATGCCATTGTCGGTCTCTACAAACACCACTCTCGAACCTTCTGTTGACTTTACCTTGCCCGGGGTCCACTTGTCACCGGCTCCGTAATTTCGAACATACACGGCATCTCCTGGCGCGATCGTCCATTCCTTGCAGTCCAATGTCGTCCGAGGTGCTGGCGGCTCCCTGGGGGGAAAACACATATCAAGCCTTGTTCGCAATTTGTAAGCCAGGAGCATTTCCTAGGGAGAAAGTCCGGATTCTTTCGGTGCGTTCCGACAATGGCATAGCAGCCTCGCTAACGATGTGTGAAGGTCTGCCGTATCCGCCTTCTTTAAGCCGTCTTTTACAGTGCGCACAGCGCGCTCAGCCATTCCGTTGCTCTGAGGGTGGTAGGGAGGAGTATGAATATGAGTGATACCATTTCGGTGCATGAACTCAACAAATTCCCGACCGACGAATTGCACGCCGTTATCAGAGACAACTGTGCTTAGTAGCCCGAAACGGCTGAACAGGGTGTGCAGCGCACCGACAGTGCTCGGGGATCCCAAAGGAATGGCCTCCAACCATTTACTGTGAGAGTCAACGACTATCAAAAGCATCTTGCCCAGAACAGGTCCTGCGAAGTCGACGTGTAGTCTAGACCATCTATCCTGCGTTTCCGGCCAGCTTACTGGCTTCTGTGCAGGTGGCATTGGCAACACCTGAACGCAGCTTTTACAACTCGAGGCAATTCTCTGAATGTCGTCGTCTAGCAGGGGTCACCAGAACATTGACCTCGCAACCGCCTTCATGGTAGAAACGCCTTGATGGGCAGCATGCAGCAATTTCAAAAGCCTCGTACGGACCACTGATGGTAGTCCAACCCGGTGGCCTCGGTACAACAGCCCCTGATGAACTGAGAGCTCGTGCCGCTTTTTGTGGTATTCTGCAATGTCTCATTCATAGCTGCTTGCACCCCTTGGCCAGCCATCGACGACATACCTGCAAACAGCAGCAAGCGAGGCTGTCGAGGCTTGTAGTTCCTTCACCGGAATAGCCGGTTCGTCCCACTGGTGCAGCAAGAGCACGCACTCCGTCGAGTTTTCCTCGGCACCGACTTCGTGCTGCAAAGGTTGAGGCAAACGACTCAGTGCATCAGCATTTACGAGCTGTTTACCGGGCTTGTATTGCAGACGATACTTGTAAGCGCCTAGGAGGAGTGCCCACCTTTGAATTCTTGCCGCGGCCGTTGCGGGTGTTTCACGATCTGGTCTTAGTAAGCCCAGCAGCGGCTGGTGATCAGTAATAAGAACAAATTCTCGCCCGAGAAGGTAATCCCGAAACCTTGTGACACCAAATGCAAGAGCGAGTGCCTCTCGCTCAATTTGAACATAGTTCTTTTCGGCAGCTGTCAACGTTCGGGATCTGAATCCGATAGGCCGCTGCTCACCGTCAATGCGATGGAAGAGAACGGCACCAATGCCGTACGGCGACGCGTCGCATTCGAACAGGAGCTCCTGTGTCAGGATCGAAATGGGCAAGCACAGGCGCTGAACAAAGCGAGTCTTTAGCACTCTTGAACGCAGCCTGTTCCTTCGCACCCCACACCCATCTGGCTGCTGTTTTCCAGAAGCTTGTACAATGGTGCGAGCATCGTAGATAAGTTAGGCATGAACTTCTTATAAAACGTTATCAAGCCTAGGAATGAACGAAGTTCACTGACGTTCTGCTGCTCGGGGGCTAATCTGATAGCCTCGACGTTTTTCTCGAATGGGTGTAAACCCGTCGCATCGATACGATGGCCAAGATAAGCTACGCATGGCTAATGGAAACGGCACTTGTCTAAGCGCAGATTGATACTATGCTTGCGGAAACGTTGTAACATGGCTCTTAAGTTTATGTGCTCTCCGCTCTTCTCGGACACGAGGACGTCGTCTAGGTATGCCTGCACTCCCGTTAGGCCTCGCAAGATGCTTTCTATTGTCTTCTGGAAAATTGCGGGTGCTGAAGAAATACCAAAAGGCAGCCTGTTGTATCAAAACAGTCTTTTGTGAGTGTTGATAACTGCCAATTTCGGGAGTCTTCGTCCAAAGGTATTTGGTTGTATGCATCTCTCAAGTCTAGGATGCTGAACTGCTCGCCACACACACACGGGGTGTAACGTGACTTTAAAATCGCCACATATTCTTACTGCCCCATTCTTTTTTAGCATCCGGACTATCGGCCCGGCCCATTCAGAGTGCGATACGGGTGATAAAATTTCCTTGGCCACCAACCTGCCTAACTCGTTCGAAACTTTTTCGCGCAATGCAAGCGGAACTTTTCTTGCCTTGCAAAATTTAGGCGATGTTCCATCCCGGATCAGAAGACGCGCTGGTGGTCCCTTGACGAGTCCAAGGCCTTCTGTGAACAGGTCTGCGAACTCTTCTTTGATGGTAGTGTCCGCGCTCTGCGGAACGGCGAGTGCAGCACCATGACAGAGGGAGTGCCCTTCGGCATTCAGCTTCTGTAACAAGTCACGACCACAGAGATTAGGACCATGGCAGCGTAACACCACTAAACTGCGCGGAACGGTAGCCGCCTTGTAGGAAACTTGCAGAGGCAGTACTCCGAGAATTGGGAGCTTTCCAATATAACAAGACAGCTTAATCTTTGATTCCTGTAGCGGTGGCCACTGCTGACGGTGGCCTTTGTAGACGTTCTTCGGTACCACACAGACTGGAGAGCCAGTGTCTATGTCCATATTTATTTCCACGCCATTCCACTTAAAAACTTCTTGAATGGGTGGTACCAGCGTAGTAGCAGTGGTTACAGACCAACTTTGCGACTCGTCACTGTCGCTTTCACTACTTATGCCCTGTGCTATCACGGCCATCGTTCGGTTCATGGTTTTGTGCTCTTCGCACATCCGAGCCAAATGACCTTCTTGGCGGCACTTGGAACACCTGCGCTTGCGGACTGGGCATGCCGTATGGCGCTGACTCGATCTACCACAGCATTTGCACTGCTTCCCGTTGCTGTGACCTTCGAACTTCCGAGCTGCCGACTGCTGTTGTTGCTTTAACCTTAAAATAGTTCCTTGCTCTGCCGACGCCGTGCGCATAATTTTTGCATCTTGTTCTGCGCTTTCTGCTGCCAGCGCCAGTAACTCCGCCTCATTCAGAGTCAATTCTTTCTTCGACAACAACTGCATTTGAAGATTCTTTGATTGCACTCCGCATACGATCCGGTCCCTTAACATCCTGTCCCTCATTGTGTCGAAATTGCAGTTTTGGGCAAGCCTCCGGATTTCTGCTATGAATACATGAACTGACTCGCCTTCCTGCTGACATCGGTTAAAGAAATGGAAACTTTCTGCAATTTCATGGGGAGTAGGATCATAATAGTCGTTCAGCACGTTCACAACTTGCTCATACGTTGCCGTGCTCGGCTTCTCTGGCGCAAGTCTTCCACACAGAATATCGATTGTTTTCGATCCAAGTGCGGCTACAAGCAGTGCTCTCTTCTTAGAATCATTAGTGATTTCATTCGCTTCATAATAAGCTTCAGCTTTGATAAGGTAGGACGACCACTTATCTCTGTCTTCGCTGAACTCCGGTAGCACTTGACTCGTGGTGCTCCGTGGGTGCTTTTTGTCGTCTTGGTCGTCCGTGAAAGAAGTTCTCGTTGCCACTGTTGCAAACGCGGGCGGCCAGGCCGCACCGCAATGACCGGACAGGCGTCGCCCAGCAAAAGACGTGCGTTTATTCGAAGCAGGCTCATCATTATCATCATCATCAGCAGCAGCAGCAGCCTGTCTACACACACTGCAGGGCAAAGGCCTCTCCCATGGATCTCCAATTATCCCTGTCCTGTGCTAACTGGGCCCAATTTATCCCCGCAAACTTCCTGATCTCATCTGCCCACCTAACTTTCTGCCGTCCCCTGCTATGCTTGCCTTCTCTAGGAATCCACTCTGTTACCCTTAATGACCGAACGTTGTCTTGTCTACGCATTACATGGCCTGCCCAGGCCCATTTCTTCTTCTTAATTTCTATTAGTATGTCCCTAACACGCATTTGTTCCCTAACCCACAACGCTCTCTTCTTGTCCCTTAAGGTTACACCTACCATTTTCCGTTCCATAGCTCGCTGCGTCGTCCTCAATTTAAGCTGAACCCTCTTAGTTAGCCTCCAAGTTTCTGCCCCGTAGGCGAGTACCAGTAAGATGCAGCTTTATACCTCTTCAGAGACAATGGTAAGCTACCATTCATTATCTGAGAATGCTTGCTGAATGCACTCAACCCCATTCTAATCCTCCTAATCACCTCAGCCTCATTATTCGGATCAGGGATCACTACCTGGCCTAAGTAGACATATTCACTTACTACTTCCAGTGCCCTGCCAGCTATCTGAAATTGCTGTACTGGCCCAAGGCTATTGAACATTACTTTAGTTTTCTGCATATTAATTTTCAGGCCCACTGTTATACTTTACCTGTTAAGGTCAGTAATCATGCTTTGCAATTCATTCGCCGAGTTACTTAGCAAGGCAATGTCATCAGCAAATCGGAGGTGACTGAGGTATTCCCCATTAACCCTTATACCCACCTATTCCCAATCCAGCGTTCTAAATACTTCTTGTAAACATGTTTTGAATAACATTGGAGAGATTGTGTCACCTTGTCTTACGCCCTTCCTTATAGGTATCTTGCTGCTCTCCTTATGTAGGACTACGGTGGCTGTGGAGCCGTTGTAGATGTCTTCCAGTAGTCTTACGTAGTGCTCGTCTACGCCCTGATTCCGCAATGCCTGCATGACTGCTGAGGTATCGACCGAGTGAAATGCCTTCTCGTAATCTATGAAGGCTATATATAGGGGTTGATTATACTCCGCGCATTTCTCTATCACCTGATTGATAGTGTGAATATGATCTACTGTTGAGTAGCCTTTACGAAACCCTGCTTGTTCCTTAGGTTGACTGAAATCTAAGATAGCACTAATTCTGTTAGTGATTACCTTCGTAAATACCTTGTAAACGACTGACAGTAAGCTAATCGGCCTGTAATTTTTCAAGTCCTTTGTGTCGCCTTTCTTGTGGATTAGGATGATGTTAGCATTCTTCCAAGATTCCGGCATGCTTGCAGTCATTAGGCATTACGTATACAGGCTTGCCAGTTTTTCCAGTATAATCTGCCCACCATCCTTTAACAGTTCTGCTGTTATCTGATCCTCACCGGGTGCTTTTCCCGCTTGCGTCTTTGAAAGCTTTCATTACTTCCTCTGTCAGTACTGGTGGAATGTCAGCCTCTTCTAAACTGCTTGCCCGTTCACTATTCTGGTTATCATGACTACTGTAGAGATCTCTATAAAACCCTCGGCTATTATCACTATCTCGTCCCTATTTGTGATCACATTGCCTTTCCTGTCTCGTAATGCATACATCTGATTTCTACCTATGCCTAGACGTTTCTTCGCTGCTTTCAGGCTCCTTCTGTTTTTAGAGCATGTTCAATAAGTTACATATTATACTTTCGTGTGTCGGCTGTCTTACGCTTATTGATTAACTTCGAAAGCTCCGCTAGTTCTATTCTCTCAATTGCATTTGATACTGTCATGCCTTTCCGCTTTCTAATCAAGTCTTTTGTCTCCTGGCAAAGTTTGCTAATAATCTCTCTGCCGATCTTACCTCCTACTTCTATTCCACATTCCGTGAGGATCCGCGTGAGATTGTCGCTGACATCCTGAACGCAATTGTCTGCTTGCTCTGTTAGAGCTGAATATCTGTTCTGCAGCGCTATCTGGAATTCTTCGACTTTCCGTCTTACAGTTAGCTCATTGAACGGCGTCTTTCGTACTAGCTTATTGCGGTCCCTCCTCAAGTCTAGCCCAATTCGAGATCTCACCATCCTGTGGTCACTGCCCCTAACTCTGCCCAGCACTTCAACATCCTGCACGACGCCAGGGTTCTCGCATAGTATGTAGTCTATTTCATTTTTATGTTCGCTATTCGGGCTTTTCCACGCAGGCTAACTTAAAGCAGGCTAACTTAAAGGAAACGGGGTGGAGGAGAAGGACGAAAGAAAGATGAGGCATGCGCAGTGTTCGACTGGGCATCAGCAACTGGTGGCTTGCAAGTTGCAGCAGATAGTAGAGAATAAACAGCAGACGACACCCGCCTGTCTGCAGATATCTGCCTGAATGAATCACCTTAAGTTAATGCTATATTTTCGCCTAGTCGTCCAGGCGGACACATTGGTGTCATTATTCCTCGACCAAGCATCATCAACTGGCATTACATTCACCGGTTTAGCAAGTTCAAGGTGAGCCAGTGAAGGGCATTGCTCAAGATGCCGCAACCTCCAAGCTCACTGAACTGGTGCTATAAAGAGCGTGAGTGGATCTGGGGAAAATTTTAAACAAGGGATCCGCCAGTACGCTCCTACAAGCAGAAGATCTTGTGGAGTTCACATTAGAGTTCAACTACCAGCCAGAAAACATGGGCAGAGGTGAGCGTTCTCATGGATGTCTTCAAAAAACGACAACAGCAGACAACGCAATGCAGTAAAGTAATGGCAAACCTACTGCGAATAGACAATAGCTTGCAATGGAAAATAGTGAAACCCGATATTCTCGAGGAAGAGCCTTTAAGCCCCATCTACTTGTTTGGGTCTACGAATGCACACAAGATAAAAATGGCTGGTTTTTTTCCTAAATACTTGTTTTAGAACATGCACCGCCACCTAAGTTCATGGCTGAAAAGTCGCGCGACATACAGATGCAGCTGTTGAGTGAAGCATGAGGATGTTGGCAGGAATTAAAAATAATTTTTTAGCGAGGTTTCATCATAACGCCGTGGTAAGTCGGGACGCGGCTCTGTGGTTCACCCACCGATGTGGTTCGTTGCGAGAATATTCGCGTGAGAAAACGTCGCCTGTTATATGAAGAGGAACCTAAACGGGCACGACCGGGTGCTCTAGCTGACGCCAAATACGGATAAGCTCTCCGACTACACTTGAAGAACTTCTCGAGTGCCTTCAATTCGCGGTACCGACAGCAGCAATACTACAGCAGCTGCTGGCCTCCAAAGCTGAACAGGTTGACAACTCAGACGACTTCTATGTATCATGAATTGAATGGCACTAAATTAGGTCATTTGGCTCGCTCCTATCAAAGACTAAAGAGGAGCTCCTACTAATTGGGATGATAGCAATGCTGAACATGACACAGTTACAGTCCACGAACAATTCCCGCAACGACAAGCAGATGTCAATGAGAAGTATGCAATTACTGGTTTGCATGATACAGTGCGCGTAATGTCAACTTGCTTGCTTCACTTTCCAGTTAGGGTCGATGACGTCCAACTGCAGCCACCCGTCGATAGTGGATTGTCCGTGTCTTTAATATTGCTACACGCATCCTGCATTTGAGAAGCTCGGCCGATGCGCGTGGCCACCATCGACGAAGAAGAGGAATCTCGCACTTTGCTCGGACTCTGGTATTCCATAGTACCTCAAACTTAACTATTTCAACTTCTGACATCTTGACCAATCCCCCAAGGTGGGTATGTGCCAGAATTGAGAGAAACAACAACTCTGAGTGGGAGCGGTTGGGTTTGCAACCGCTGCTGTATATATAGCCTGTATATAGCTGCTAATTGCAATGCCTCGTCACTCGTCTTTCCTGTAACATTGTTGTGGAGGTGGAATGTTCCCGTCCTCACCACGGAGCTCCGTAGCGGCCGCACCGACCAATTTTCCGCCATGGCTCCCGAGGAGAACAGCTCGTCGTCATCTACACCTGCGGCGTCCACGACAACATATGTCACGGTTTCCAATCTGCGGGATCCCGGAAGATTCTCCGCCCAACAAGGCGTTGAAGTCGACAACTGGCTGGACATGTGTGAACGTGTCAGCCGAAGCCACGGTTGGGACCCTACCGTCATGCTCGCAAACGTCATTTTCTACTTGGGAGGGACACCACCTGTCTCGTTTGACAAAAAAAAGCAGAGAGGTCCAGCTGGGATGTCTTCATGACAAAGGTTCGCAACCTCTTTGGAAATCCATCAGGTCAGAAACTGGTAGCATGTAAAGAGCTAGCTTGCCACCCGTGTCCAATCGTCAACGGAATCCTATGTCTCGTACATCCAGGAAGTCCTTGCACTTTGCCGGAAAGGAGATGAGACATGGTCAAGGCTGACAAGGTGGGGCACACCCTCAATGGGATCGCGGACGATGCGGTTAATTTGCTCGTCTCCAACAATGTCTCTACTGTGGATGCCATTGGTAAAGAATGCCGCCGTTTTGAGATGGCCAAAAGTCGCCGCGTCGTGCGAAAGTTTTCCCGTCGGCCTAGCACGGCTGCTACATCCTCTTGCGCAGACCTCTCTCCCGCGTCCCCTTTTCATGACTAGCGTGACGCGTATTGTTCGTCGCGAACTTGAAGCGGTAACTCCAGCGCCATATCACCTGCGCCCACTAGACGGCGCCCTTGACCAAGTAGCTACCTCCATTTCAGTTATTCAAGCGGTAGTGCTCCAAGAAATTGCCAACCTAGGTTTCCTGTCCACCTACTCTCTCTCCTGACCTGTCTTCCGACCACCAGTCCCGATGGCGACACCTCGCACCGACACCGACTTTCGACCAAGATCCCGCAACCTGGAGGAATGGAGAACCCCCGACGATAATCCGGTTTCCTTCCGCTGGTGACCGCTTATAAACGACTGGTACACGTTAGTCATGAGCATAACGGCAAGGCGCTGTGTGTTCAGGGACACCATGGAAGTGTATGCTCGCGAAATCAGTGGGTGTCTATAGCACTCGAATTTGAAGGCAACGTTTACTGGGGCAATAAAGCAATAAGACCCACTGACAAGATCCGACACGACAGAGTCGCCTACGTCCTAAGGTGTTCTTTACGGGGATGAAGATATACGAACCAGAAACGCGGAGCACTCCTGCATTGGAAACTACCCTCCAGCAAAAGTATCTCATCAGGTTCCTTTAGACCTCGGAGATCCCAGTTGTTCGACATAGTTCATGTAAGGCTTCACGATAAAGGAAGATTCGATCAAAGCGGCGCGTCCTAGCTGCAAGCATTGTTAGGAGCCGCGATTATCCGACCCTCAGTATCACCGTCTGCATCGCCGATAATATTGCTGCGAAAGTTGATGATGATGAACAAACTTTATTTAATTAGCAGAAAGATCCTCCTCCCCTTTCAGGCGCGGGGGGAAGGACCCAACCTAGACGACGGCCATGATCCCGTGGGCCTTGGCGGCGTCTTCGGCCTGCCGTATTAAGCGGGCTTGTAATTGCGAGTCAGTGCTGAGGAGCGCGGTATTCCATCCACTCCCGTCTGGGAATTCGTCTCTCATGGGGGCCTGCGGGCATGCCCATAGAATGTGGCTCAAGTCCGCCCTGTTATTGCAAAATTTACACTTGTCCGAATGAAGTTCCGGCACGCAGCGGTTCATTGTTACCGGACTAGGGAACGTATGGGTCTGAAGTAGGCGCCACGCCACCGCCTGTCCTTTGTTCAATGACGAGTGTGCGGGAGGATAAATTTTCCTGCTTAGCCTGTAACACTGCGTAATATCTCTGTAAGTGGTCATCCGCTCAAATCGCTCATCGTCCTCCCAGCTCGACCAGGGCAATCCAGACGCTCGGTCTGTGAGTCCTCGAGCTGTCTGGTGTGCAGCCTCATTGCCGGGTAAGGAGGAGTGAGCGGGTGCCCAGACTATATCTATTGTTCGCTGGTCCTTGTGTCCAGCCAATATTCTTAAAGCTATTTGGGATATTCGCCCTCGTGCAAAGTTTCTCACAGCCGTCTGCGAGTCGCTAACGATTAGTGAAGTCGAGGTGGAAGCTATGGCCAGTGCAATAGCTGCTTCTTCCGCCTCTTCTGCAAAGCTCGTTCTCACCGAGCCGCTGACCTTATGATTTCCTTTGTAGTCCACTACTGCTATAGTCATGTTGTCATTTCCTTTGTATTTGGCCGCGTCTAGGTATGTTGTTTCCGGTAAATATTTTACGTTGTTATGTATATTTTTCGCTCTTTCAGCTCTCCTTGCCTGATGATGGTCGGGGTGCATGTTTTTTGGTATCGGTAAGATTACTAAACATTTCCTGATCTCATACGGGTTATCCTTTTTGGCGCCAAATTGATTTGCGTAGTTTACACCCAGTTCCTCTAGTATGGTTCAGCCTGTTTTACTATGCGTTAGTCGTTCATATTGTGCAATTCTCTGATCTTCTATAAGCTCTTCTGATGTGTTGTGAAGCCCTAATTCAAGTAATTTCTCATTTGGGGTAGTTATCGGAAGTCCGATCGCCTGTTTGAAAACTCGTTTAATGATTCTGTCAATCCTTTCTCTCTCGGCCACTTGCAGTCGAGAAGATGGAAGTTTTTGTCTATGTACATATCATAGGATACTTAGTCACCGAGCTGAGCTGATGCCACGAACTGATGACATAATTGACGAAAGTGGTGGGTGCTGCTGGTTCTCAAAGTTAGACATTTGCAAAGGCTTCTGGCGAATTTCGTTGACAGATAAAGTAACGAAGTACGCTGCATTCATTACGCCATCCCACCTGGATGAGCAGAGCCGTCCACAGTTGGGGTGGAAGAACTCGCTGGCGTGGTTCCAAAAACCCGCGGAAGAAATTCCGAAACCGTATTCGGGAATATTCTGCAACGGTTACATTGACAGTGTAATCGTGTATTCAAGAAGAAAAGGAGAACTTCACGAGAACCTTTCCCTTATTGTACAAGCCCTCTGTATATCACACTTCAATGTCATCTTTAAGAAAACTGCCTTCTACTAAGGGAAAGTTTGGTTTCTCGGAAGAGTTTTTGATGAGTTTCCATAAAGTACAAAGCAGGAACCGGGTGAGAGAATTTCAGCGTTGCATAAGCCTTATCACGTACGTTCACTCCATGCTTCCCGAGTTAAGGCGGACACTTTCACTCTTTCATTCAAGACTGCATCATTCAGCCGAGACGACACGACTGACTCAGAAAGGTATACACTACAAATTGGGTGATGACAGTGAAGGGGCTTACTCTGAAGTTGTGAAAATCATACCGTCGGACCCCATCTTATGCGTTACAGACTTCTCATTGTCGTTTGTACTAAACACAGAGGCATCGTACTAAGCAACTGGAGTGGTCGTATACCAGAAGCCAATAGAAGTTAACCAAAGCAGTACGTAGTAGGGTATTACACCTACACACGGAAGCGTCCTGAAGTTGACTTCTCGATGATGGAGAGACAAGCGCTGGGTGTGCAAGAAGCTGTGCAGCACTTTCAACACACCTAGAAGGTCCGAAATTCACTCTCATCAGATATCACCAAGGCCTCATTGATCTTCTTGGTATGATTCAACCGCGAAGATGCACTGCTACATGAGTAAACATTCTCCAACAGTTGGTACCCGACACCGTCGACGACACTGCAAGTCAATCACACAAAGCTATGGGAAGGTGCCGAAAGAATGAAGTTTATTGACGGAAGGTATCATGTTCTCCCAGCAATGGCTGACCATGACATGCCCGAGTGAGGTGGATGTGACGGCTTTTGGCACAAGCCTAATAAGCTTCTAAATAGATTTACCTCGGCAGGCATGAAACTGATGTCAAAGTCTGCATCCGCACATGCCGTCAGTGCAAAGCCTACAAAGTCAAGTTCAAGCAGCCAATGGTGTAATGATACCACCACGCCATTACTGTGTCCCGTTCGGAGTCGTGCATTTGGACTTTGTTCGCCTCAGACGAAAGGGGGGGGTGATCTAGAAATACCCAACCTTTCCTATTAGCAATTGACGAACGTACCAGAATGGTTACGGACAGGGAAGGAAAGGAAGATTACAGCAGAATAATAGCCTTTCCTTTTTTTTTCTTTTTTCACTTGGTTACAGCGTAACATAGACGAGGACAATAGAAGGAAATGAACAACACGGCGCTGTGTTGTTCATTTCTCGGAAGTTGTTCATTTCTCACAGCGCCGTGTTGTTCATTTCCTTCTATTGTCCTCGTCTATGTTGCGCTGTAACCAAGTGAAAAAATGAATCCCAACCAAGTGGCCCAACTTGCCGTTTTACTGCCATATTAATAGCCTTTCTCATGGCTGAATGGTTGAACATAACAAGATTTGTGACAACGGAACTACTTTTCGGAGCACAATGCTTGCATAGTGGGACGAAAATCATGGAATGACAATCAAGTTCTGCAAACAATACAATCCAGCTGCTAAAGGAGTGGCTTGGCGAGCTATAGGGGATGCAAAGCTGTATATCAGTATGTACCCAAATTTTCCATGCGGCTGGGATTTCTGCCTCAAAGCCGCCGTGACACATCACAATCGCTGGTGGGCAAGCAGGCTGTAAATTGGGTTTTTAGATGTCAAATTGTCTAAAAGACCGTAAATTGGCTCTTTCAGGTAATTTGACGCCGAGAACAAAACGATACAGCAAGGGGCGTATAAAGGAAGAATGAAAAAACTTAGACCGAAGACGCAGTAGCGACATATCAGAAATGTAACCTGGAGAATATGTGCTTGTACTGAAAGCAATTGGGACGCCTGATTGTAAGTTTTATGGACCCTTTCAAGTTGAAGGCTTCTTTGCAGCATGGGTGTGGTGGTTCGTGGGCCCAGGACTCAGACACAGACAGCTTAGCCACGGACAAGGAAACACTTATGGACACACGAGACAGCACATACGCTTTCATGGACAGGCAACACAACACAAACAACACAGTCTGAACGCTACGTTCACGAAACTAAACGGCGCGTCCTGCCTGACGTGACATCAGAGGTCCGTCGGCACCACTCACAGTACCGTGGATCTTCGAGGTGGAGCTCGCTGGCAGAAATGGAGGCACGATTAGTCGTGTCCGGGGCACGAGCAGATCCTGCGCTGCTCGCTCAGGAACGCGACGGGGTACGATGCCCCTGAGGTGGTACCGAGGCCGCGCCCTCAGAAAACGGCTGTGTAGAGCCGCAGCATACGTAGCACCGTGGCCACGCTCTCAGCAGGCGGCTGGACCAGAACTTGCGCGGCACCGTGACCACGTCCTCAGCAGGTTGTTGTTGTTCTTGTGGCCTCTATAGTTGGAACATACCCACGAGGGGGATTGACCACACTACAAGTAATGATGTAAAGAGCAGGAAAATTAAAAGTCTAAGACCGAAATCTTAGAAAAAATAATAATGAAGGAAGAACTTCTAATTAAAAATAATAATTAGAATTTACTAAATGAAACATTGGGAACGAAACCCTGTGGTCGACAGCACTAGCAGCGTAATCTTCCAGGGGCTTCGATAAATTAAGTAATGCTGACAAAACAGCGTGACGGCTTGTACCATCCTGAGAGGCACCAAAAGATAAAAGATTTGGTGTTGTTAAAGGTAAACGCAGTTTATGGAATAATAAATTTAGATACATTCGACGGAGTGAAGAAAATCGCCGGCAAGACAGAAATAAGTGATCAAGCGTTTCTGGCTCATTGCATACCAAACAGAGGTTAGTTAAGGAGAAACCAGATTTATTAAGATAGAAATTTAGACTGGGAGCTCTAAATCTGAGACTCGCTATAGTCACTTCGCACTGACGTGAAAGGAGTTTGTCCGTATTCCATGCAAACTGTCGGTGGCGATAGTCGTCCAAATCTAGAAGAGATGTCTTAGTACATGTCAGTAGAAGAAAGCGTTTAAACTTCTCGGCTGTAATAAACGAAAAATTCGGCAGCACATTTAACACTAGGCCGTCTAAAGATGACGTTGCCAGAGAGTCAGCTGATTCATTTAGGAAAATGCCAGTGTGGCCAGGGACCCAGACCAAGCGGACCTCTGCCATGTAAGACGGTACAAGTGTCGAGAAAATATTCAGTAAGGGTGACTGCTTTGGAGATGTCACATGCGCACAGACAGACAAAGCATCTGTAGTAATGATTACTTTAGTCTGGCACGGGCTCAATTTCCTAATCGCCAATGCAATAGCTAGAAATTCTGCTAGGAATACAGGGGTAAAATCAGGCAGCCGGAGTGCAAACAACCAATTCAACTGGGAGGATAATATACCAACTCCAGCCTTCTCCACTCTTTGAGTCGCATCCGTAGCAATTACAAGATGCTCAGGAAACTGGGCGAGATGATCCTGAAGGCATCCTTCAAGAATACGTAAGGGAAGGAGCTTAGCATCTTTAGGGAAAATGTGGTCGAAATATAGATTATCCCTCAAGGACGAATGTGGCCTTAGGGGAGTAAGGTTCTGCATGTAAACTTGAATGTCAGATATCATATATTGGACATATCATATATTGATAGCCTCGCCATCGGTTCCTAAAAAAGTAATCACGAGAAGTAATGAAGATTGACTGCGAATGGGAGAGTGGCGTGTCGTAGAGCTTTAGAAATGTTTGCACAGTCAGTTCTTTAAACCTTGATTCCAGGGGTATCGGACGAGCTTCTAAATATAGCACGTTATTTGCCGCACATTTTGGTAGACCGAGACAAAGACGTAGGGCTTGCCTTTCTAACAAAAGTAGAGGTCGTAGCTTATAGGCCGCACAGCCGGAAAACAGGACGCAACCGAATTACAAAATGGGGCTACGTACAGTTTGTATATGATCAGCAATGTTGACCTTCCCATCCCGGTGCTTTTGCTACTGAAACGTCGCAACAAGCCCATGGCCCGCTCTCCTTTGCATCTGTTTACTTCAATTTGCTGTTGCCAGCTTAGATTCTCTTCATATATAATACCTAGGTATCTCAATGCCGAGACTTGTGGAATCTGTTCATAGCCATAGTGAAGAGAAATTAATACATTATCTGCTATGGGAACACTAGTAAAGCGCACTTACCAATGTTAAGCGTGAGAAAGAGACCATTAAGCCACGCTTCAAGCTCAGACAAATAAGACTGCAAAATTTTGTATAATTCGTGAACATCATGGGACGATGAGAAAAATGCAATATCATCGGCGTACATACATAGCTGAACATTCTGATGAAGCGGCACAGAAGATAATAAAATATTAAATAACAGAGGGGACAAAACTGATCCCTGCGGCACGCCCCTTGTTTGTTTAAGTAAAGAAGATGTTGCTCCTTCCTGGAAACAAAAAAACTGCCTTTCAGAAAGAAATTCCTGAACCCAAGATACAATATAGTTTGGAACATTGCATTCGACTAATCTAGAAATTAAAAATCCATGTTCGACAGAGTCATAGGCTTTTGCTATATCCAATGTGACTAATGCTGAAATCTCTCCCGATAGCCTTGCAAGCCGTATTCGGCTTTCAAGGTCCACATGAGCCGACCATATAGAGCAACCTTGCCTAAATCCTATTTGTCTGGAAGAAAGAATGTTCTCACGAGAAATAAACTCATTGAGTCGAGCGTATACAATTTTTTCAATTACCTTTACTATATTAGAAGTAAGTGAGATTGGCCGAATATTATCTAGATCGTATCCCAGACTTTTATTTTTCTGCACGAGCACTACTTTTGCGATTTTCCATGAAATTGGAATCCACGTATACTGCAGGGAACAGTTAACTATATTCAGTAGCTCATTTGGATATTGATAGTACATCAATTTAAGCATAGAAGTGGTAATACGATCCGGACCAGGAGCTGCTTCATGTGTAGTCAGCGTAGCATCTGCAAGTTCCGCCATGGCACACCTCCTGAAAATCGGATACTAAACTTTTAACCACAATAGGTGCCCGATATAATGAAGTGAACTGATTTTCAAGTCCGTTACCTATATTTGCTAACAAATCAGCTATTTCTTTAGGGGATAATACAACAGATAGAGAATAAGTATCTTGTTGAGGTGATGTTCTGTTGCGAATAAATCTAAAAAGAGCAGTTCTTCTATCAGGCCGCGACAGTAGCGAGTGCAAATTCTTCTTGTGATCTTCTTTAGCTGCTGCAACAGTTCTTTTGAATATGGCAGAACAAAATTTATAGTCCATCCATACTTTAGGCGCATAATTATGTTGCAGACGTTTCCATCCTGCTTTCCGTCGGCTATAGTTAAGCGTGCACGCCTCATTCCACCAAGCAGAGTTTGACGGGGAACCTCCAGCCCGTAGAGAAAACTGTGCTGTCTCAATGTCAGAAGTCATACTGTTTATGACTGACTGAGCTCTCTGTCGCTCTTCACATCTACTAAGAGATGCTAAAGCCTCCTTCAGCGCAGTATCGTATGCTTTGTAATTAATGAATTAGAGTTGTCGAGTGACAGTGGCGTGGGGAGAGAGCATGATATCAAAGGTAATGGGAATGTGGTCACTGCTAGTTCCCTTGTCAAATGTTGCCCAAGATGAGATAGCCAATTGATTTGAAGAAAATGTCAGGTCTAACGCTGATGAAGAGCGCCCGCGTAAAAAGGTGATTTCACCTGAGTTGTGGCAATAAAAGTTGTTACTCTGTGTCCAATGCCACAGTCGCTTTCCACAACTATCTGTTTTTATTCCCCAAGAAGTATGGTGTGAGTTGAAGTCCCCTGCGAGTACAACCGCCTTAGAACGACAATTACGGAAAACTGAATCCAAATGATCTGTATTTCTCACTCCATTCGGGAAGTATGCATTAACCACTGCAAACGTGGAGGATCCAGGCAACAAGAAATTTAATCCCGAAATTTCACAGTCTGAACAGGCATGTTCGAAAGTAATGGAAGCTTTATGAAATATTTTCGACGAAACTAAAATTATCAACCCGCCAGCCCTACCTGGGCGATCCAGGCGGAATGTTCGGAAATTATTAATATTAAATTTCTGATGTCTAGAAAGCCATGACTCTTGAAGTAAAATAATATCAGGAGCTATTCTGTGTACTAGATAAAGAAGGTCCGTGCAACCGGTGAATACAGAGCGGCAGTTCCATTGTAAAACCTTTATGCGAGCTATTATTAACTTAAGATAGTCGACTCGACTGCAGAACGCAGTACGTCCTGCTTCTGTTTATCAGTAGAAGAGCATTTCTTGGGCTTCAACAAGGATGACTGTGTCGGAGATAATTGGGTCCTCCTGCGCTTATTAGCAACGTTTCCCAGCCTCATGTCTCGGAAAGAATTACTGGGTTCGGCATTAACAGGTAATGATGAGCTGGCAACAGTGGGCTTATTTTGTACAAGTTCTATTTGATTTACACTGTATGAATCGCGTTCTGGACACGCGGGTCCACTAGCACTAGCGGCAGCAATCGGGAAAGAGTTACATAGGCTGTTTAACCTAGCGGCTAGCATCTCGGTCAAGCCTTCAGCAAATGTATTGAACAGACGTTCCATGAGAATAGGTACTGCCTTATCAATTGCTGTAGTAACAGCAGCAGAGACTGTAGCCTCTAGAGATATGGACTGGCGAGATGCAACAGCTGCATAGCCACTATCGTGCTCTTTAAACAACGATACAGCCTCTGCTCGGGAACAATGCCGTTTCTCAATGATCTCAATGACTTGCAACTCGCGGCCTCGGGCAGGGCAACTGTTGTTTAAAGCAATGTGAATTCCCTCACATAAACAGCACAAGGGAGTTTCCACGTTGCAGTCTGATGTGGAATGCGATCCACCACATTTTACACATCGCGTAGCAGACCTGCAAGCGTTAGCACTGTGTCCAAACCGCCAGCAGTTCCGGCACTGCAGTGGTCGTGGAGACAACGCCTCTACACGGAACAAATACGGCCATGCCTTCACTTCAATCGGGGGCGTTAAACCGGCAAACGAGACGATAACGCTCTCAGTTGGGACCCGTGTATCGCCTACAGACCTATTACATCTGTACACTGAGACGACATCAGCTGGAGCAAGCATCTTTAAGAAAGCCTTTGGCGAGATATTTGTCGGTGCACCATGAACAATGCCTTTCACGCAAGCGGGATGAGGTGGTATAAATGCACGAACCGAAGTATGCGCGAACCTTGTGCAGGCAAGCAAGTCGGTCAAGCACCCTACATTGGATGACCTGCACAAAATACCAGTTTTGCCAAAACGCCTCACCTCCTCAATGTCAAGGTACCTGCCGGTTATTTTGCGTAGATCCTGCTGGAAAAGCTCCGACTCACTCAGCCGAATCCCATCGGTTGGTACAAGCGCCACAGGCAAACAGCTTACTCCATTCCGGAAGAAACTCTGTAATGGTACCGACTCGGTAGGGCGACTAGCCGACCAGGGCGAGCCCTGGCCGGGACCGGAAACCGGCATGCAGATGTACCTGAAAAGACAACAGATAAATCTAAGTAAAAAGGAAGACTAGAAACAATTAAACGTGGCCAATCCCCACTCGAAGGAACACCAGAGCTGCTGCGTGGCAGCGATCAGCGAGCTCGAGATGCTGCACCCTGGTCACAGTGCCACCTGCGTGGCACCGTGACCATGAGTCGGTAGATGGTTGGTCCCGGCCACACCACAGTTCCAGCCGCTCGCCCTGGGCCGCTCGCACGTCCACCACGGAACAGCCCGGTCCTGGTCACCTGTTTGCCACAGGGGAACGCCCAGCACGTGCCGGCTGGTCTGATGGCACCAGCTCGGTGCGTCTGCTCTCCTGGGTCGAACGTGCCGTTCTTGGTCGCTGTTAACGATCGATCCGCGTCGGCGTTCTCTAGGGCACGCGCTTCACGTTCCGCTCGCCCAAGCGCGCGCTCTTCGTCGTGGTTTTCGCTTCTAGTTCGCCGAAAAAACTCTCCCCAACTACAATGGGAACTTGAAGACCATCTGGTATGTAACTTAGTCCGAGAAACTAGAGAATGCACCTGAATCAGCAATATTTTCACATGTGACTAATAAAGTTGGGGAAAATGAAGCGTGGTGTGCCTGCGGTATCTTAAAGGAGTCGTTAGGGAGAAAAGAGGATGAGAAAGTGCTCTGGAAGGTCGAGAATAAAGCGCAGACTTTATCCATCCGTCTCTAGATAGGTGTCTCAATAGACTCCTTAACAAAAGCTTATAGATCATTCCGCAGGTTTCCTTAGAGAAGAGGAACAGTATAGAAAGGAAAATGCCGTACTTGGGAAGAACAACACGAACGTCACATTGCCTCACATGCAAGTGCGCTGTATACCACTTTTGCAAGCTCCTTTAAAATTTCTTTCTTGGCCAGAAATATTTAGAGCTACCAATCACATATATTTCCATTAAAAAGAATAAATAACCGGCGCAGCATTGAAAAAGGGAGTGGGCGGCGCGTGAAAAATTGCTCTTAGACTCGCTTAAGTTTTCCCTGTGAATATTTCCCTGTGAAGAGATTTAAGCGGCGCGCTTTTTTAAGCATAACTGCGGATCGCTACATTATGGACGCTCAATCGAGATACCATAGTGAACGCCTTCTGGTCGTCTTATACCTTTTCACAGACAACTACCTGGGTATGCAGGTGTTGTGGCATTAGACCTGATCCTTGAAATAGCTGGTCGAGTGGCAAACTACTTGCAGGCCCCAGGCTCAGTGCTGTTACCACTCCGCCCCTGGCTACTGCCGCAGACCACACACACACGACCACAGAGAACCGCTTCGACACCCTTTTCAGATGTGACGTAACGCAGATCATGAACTCTTGAGAGTCGACATCCGTCGAGGTTCCAGTTCCGCAGTCGCTGCTCGACGCCTCCGCGCTCTGGCTCTTCCGACAACCGACTCTCGACGAAGGGGCCTCGACCGTGTGCTGTCACACGCAACAGCCCGGTGCCTATGCTCGCAAGCACCTCGCCCTTTTTCCTGGTTGGAAAAACCGACGACCGGCACTGACGTCGGCCAGTGGCACAAGGCGAAACACCTGCCGCCTGTTCTATGTTCCTCACCAAGTCTGTGGCGCTTGCTTCCAAGCTCGCACAGCGGCGCAGATTTGCCTCATACGGGCCTCGTGTGCGATACTGAACATCCTGTTTTTAAATAGTCCCGCCGTATATTAAAATTTCTGTCGACCAGGGCTCTTTTAACACACACATATATTGCTCACTAGGCTAGGGCAGTCATGGCTATAGAGAGTAAAGCATGGGAAAAAATAAAATAAAATAAACTGGGCGTAGTTTGCACCAACGGCGCAAGTCTAGACATACCGGACCTAAACCGGACGTAAATGGTCAAGACTCTTTATTGTTATGGCAAATTATTGCACGGACGTTTTAAGGGGTGTTGCGTTGGCGTGGGACACTAAGCCGTTCTTCGCGGTGAAATGTCGAACCTTGCCTCTGAGCAGAGTTTCACGGCATATCCGACACCCTGGCATTTTGGTGCGCTCTAAGCATTTGGGAAATGCCTCGCAAAGCACTCCGAGAGTCAGAGAAAGCTTCCCAGCGCATCGCGCCGATCTTAGCGTAGATAGGTGAGCGCAAGAGACAGTCGCAAACACATACACGCGAAGGCAAACTTGGGAGAGCGACACCTTTTGTAGTAGTGTGGGGCTTCGGCAAACGCGTCGGGATGATCAGTGTATAGAGATTCGCACCATTGCCTTAGCCATCACACATCGCTCAGTAAAAGCGCGCTACGCGACTCCCAGAGGGCAATCGACAACTATTGTCGAGGAAACACAGGCGTCTGAGAGTTGGGAGTCCTATGGGCCTTCAAAAATGATACGTCATTTGAGCTGGTGTTGGTCTCAGCCTATTCTGGGAATCTATGAAATGAGGAGGCACACCGGGTAGCCCGTAGTCTAACGAACCAGGAGGTTCGCCTGTCAGACTCTCATGCTATGTATAATGCCTCCATTTCATGCTATATATTTATACACTACCACAGGGACATGAGCCCAATTTATCCGTCTCTGAGGGTGGCAATGTGGGCTTGTTGGTAGAGCATCTTGAGTTTGATGGTAGCGCACGCAGGACACGGACACCAGGGAGACGCGCTGTGGTGTGTCAAGTGTGTCTCCCTGGTGTCCGTGTCCTGCGTGCGCTACCATCAATCTCAAGATTATCCGTCTCGGCACGGAAGCCCTTGTAAAGGGACTAGGCCGATGGCATGTGTGTCCAGATCCTTTTTTCTTTATAGGACTACAACTTTTGTAGGACTACAGACTTTTTCGGACTACGCGCGAGTGATGAAGGTCGTCATCGTCTCCTGTTCTGCGTGATCATCCCGACCATGACATAGAAGTTCGAAAGAGTGGCATGGTACACTCAAATAACGATCTTGCATCACCGCATTGCACTGATAGGTCGTACGAACTTCTCGCTCGCATCGTACTCCGTTTCGCTGCCGCTAGATTTTTAATCAGCTGTGTGTTTAACATCTGGCCCTACGCAACTTAGCCAGACTTGTACAATGAGAACCTTTTAATTCGAGCTTATCATTGGCCTGACGTTGGCATAATCGTGGTTCAAAACGAATTTTTCATGAAGTTAGCAAGACGATGACCAAGGAGACTTCTCAACGAGCTGTGGATCGAAGCGTTTACAAAATTTCACGCGTTCTTCCACAGTGACAGCGGCGACTCTGTGCATGAGAGTTCAGTACATTGTAAGACAATGAATATGAGTGATATTTGACGAAATCCAAAATTAAAGTAAGCAGAAGTCAAGTGGTTTCCGTTATTCAGGACAATGAATGTGTAGCTCACAGTGTTGGGAGAAATTATTATAATATGGCCAGGCATAGCAACTTGTTTGATCGGAGTTGGCGAAGAAATCTTTCTCATGTCTTATCCAAATCCGTGGCGGGGATGGTGATACCGTGCGCTCAGATGTAGGCAAATATCAAAGAACTGCATGTGGTATTTGTGGAATCTTTTAATATTGGGTGCCCCATAATCATAGAGTGGTTTTGGCAAAGCAAAAACAGATCATATGTCGGACCAGCGCTGGTCTGATGGCGCGCCTACGCCGCCTAAGATAGCACGACCTGGAAGTACGGAGGGAGTAGTCAAACCACTACTTCCCCCGGCCTGATCAAGGAGATAAAGGGAAGGCTCCTAGAAGATATCAGGAAACAGTCTACTGAGGAGCAGGTTTCGTTTTGTGACGAGGCCGAAAGGGGTTCCTTAAGAATTAAGGCGGCAAACCTAGAGCAGTACTCTAGGATCAGAAACAATGAAATAACGGGCGTGAGGCTTTGGCGGGAAACTGCCTCAGCGCACCCCTGCTGCGCCGGATCACGTGCGCATTCCAGCATTCGAGTCACGAAATCCGTGCCGAAGCCGAAAAACCTCTGCAGCTGCCGAAGGCAGTCCTTTAAATTATTTCGAACGTGCAAGAAAAAGAATCGAATGTTTAAAACGTTAGCGCGAGCGAGCCGTTTACTGCACCCATAACTGCTAAGTTTCCTTTTTTTATCCGTGCCATCTAGTCTATTCATTTTAAAGCTCAAACTGCGCTAGTCGTGCCACGTGGCATTCATTTAGAACGCCACCTCTCAAGATGTTAGAACGCAACCCCTCACGAGTGCCGGAAATAGCCCCACCAGTGCCGACGATTATGATGACAGCCCTGGAAGCATATATATAATAGAACCACTTATCCATAGCCCAAAAATACATTCTCTCTGCAGTAAGCAACAGTGAACGTGAAAACGGTAAGCAACATTGAAGCAATAGAAAACAAACATAGATGCCCGTTTTTGAGCTTCTTTTAAAGCGGATGTATGATGTATGAACGTACACGAGAAATGTTGTGTGGTGTCCTGTCGTTAAGCTAAGCGAAAAAAAGACAACCGCTATCCCTACCGTTACCCCTCCTCCCGAACGGTCTCCGGTTTTGTGCAAGATTTTACAGCAGTCTCTTCACCAAGCAACCTTACCACTGAACTGGAAAGTCGGCAATGTTGCACCGATACACAAGTCTGGTAATAAACACTCCGCTCTTAACTATCGACCCATTTCACTAACAAGCATTCCGTGTGTACTAATGGAACATCTCTCATATAGCCAAATTTTAGAATCCAATTCAGTTTTAGATCGGCCCAACACGGTTTTAGGCAGACGTGTTCCTGTGAAAGAGAGTTGCTTCTTTTCGCTCATCATTTACGCAATATTCGTGATTAGCAGTCTCGCGTTGACTACATTTTCTTGGACATTGCGAAAGCCTTTGAAAAAGTCAATCACGCTCTACTTATGCATAAGCTTCTCTCTCTCGACCTTGACTCTGATGTACTTCAATGTGCTATCGTAAGCAATATGGAAGGGAACACAGGAACGCGTGGCAAACAGCCTCGATGTCGACTCGGAGCGATACCCAGATGGCGCTGTGAAGAAGGCGCTCTTTCACTAACTGTTCGCATCCGGAAGGCGCTCTTTCACTAATTGTTCGCATCCACACCACACTGGCGTTCCAACAAAGCAGCAACTTAGGCCCTTTCACCGATAACATGGTATCGTGCGATATTCGATAAGACGAGGTAATTGTAGCAGTAACATGCAGCGATTCGTTTCTCTTTCTTTCATTCTTTCTATTTCTTTACAAAAGCCCATGGTGCATTGCCAAGTCCTGCACTTTGTGCGCACAAATGCATGGCGCGACTTCCAACATTTGTAAATACAGCCTTCTCCTCCCCACTATGTTACCAGCGGCTGCCACCGCTTATCAACGATACCTGGGTTTCAGGCTGTTTCTAATGCGTTCGTGTGTTCCCTTTCTTATTGCTCCCGACAGTACTGGCATGCCACGATTACTTTCTAACAAACCGTCTTGAGTTAGTCACCGTTAAAGGTCATCATTCGCCGGAAATAAGCGTAACGTTGGGACTACCACGGGTCCACTGCTATTTTTTATATATATCAATAACCTACCTACTTGCGTCTCTTCTTCTGTCCATTTATACGCCGACGACTGCGTGCTTTACAGAGAAACTTGTACCGATGATGCAAAGAACATCATACACGCAGACTTAAATAACATTATGAATTGGTGCAAGCAATAGCTAATGAAATTAATTCCGCAAAATTGTAAGCTAATGACTGTTTCTGGCCAGTACAATAGCTCCTCAACATACCAACTCGGTCATGTTTATCTTGAAACTGTGTCGTCATACCAGTACTTAGGCGTTACCGTCTCGTTCAATCTAACATACAATAACCATCACGACCATAGCTAACCGTACATTGCGACACATACATCGTAATTATTGCAAAACACCACCTTCCCTCAAGATGCTTCTTTATAAAAGACTTGTGAGCTCGAAATTGAAATACGCTGCTGCAATTTGGACCCCCCCCCCCCTCAGAAAAACTTAATTACATCTCTTGCACTATTTCAAAATAATGCTGCATGTGTTATTCTCTCTGATTATCACCGTACATAAAGCGTAAGAGCAATGAAGCGCAGTTTGTCACTGCTACTTTCACCACTACGTCGCAAGTACTTCTGTGTTTGTCTCTTTCATAAGATCTACCGTCATTCACGTGTACCCACATCGCGATGTAGTTTTCGGTACGTCGCATAAAAGAAGGAAAAGCGCCTTCGCAATGTTGTGTAAAAATAACCAGGATACCATATAAGCAAAGGAACCAAAGATTGAAAAGCCTAGCTTTATAAACTATTCGTAAATAATTACTGCATGCTCAATGTCTTCCACACTGCACGCAATAAGCCTTCCTTGATCAAATCACCATTTTTTTTTGTAGACTGAGTTTAGGGCATGGAGAAAAGCTTCGTGCTATTGGCGTCTTCAGGAGCTTTGCAAATAAACGTGGCGCCTCCGCGTTAGTTTTTTTTAAATAAAGTGTAAGAGTGTCATGCTTGGTTACTTAGGTATCCTCAGATTTACCCGGTAGTATCTATGCAAATCTTTAGTTCGTTGGAGGAATTACGTAGGTGATAGCAGGAAACTAAGAATGAAAGAAATGTTGGGCAAATTGAATGTGTCGTACGAATAAAAGTAGGATTTACAACACTGCTCTAGGCAGTGTTGTAAATTATTAAAGAACAATATTATTAGAACAGCTATAACTACAGGCCTTCCTAACCACCGTCGAGAGGAAGCTGCTATGGATGAAGCTGAGGCACGAGCGTACACAGAGGAGCAGATGGTTAGAAGGTCCCTCTGGGCACTCGCAATTCCATTTCTGGAATGTTCAAGGCATCGCCCATTATGTTTATGGACTTAATGTGCACATTAGTCTTTTACAAACCAAACACGTGAAAGCGTGGAAGATGCCCTCGTATCGAATATGGAACGGCAAGCTGCAAAAGCGAAGGGGTCAGCGGTTCTAACCTCTCTATTTTATGTACCACGTCATGCTAAACTTACTATAATGTTCATTTGTGCCTAATAGCACCGACGCTTTCAGGGCAGAACTTTTTCATAAAAGCACTTTTTTTTCTGGGATGTATCCACAATACACGCACGTCTATACAATGTCTCAAGAAAGGCGAACACATTAGAGCGAAGTAGAAGGAAGAGACTCTTGCATTTTAGGGCTTGAACCTAGCGACATTATGTTTCTCTCTGAGCGCCTACGACTAGCGTTCAGAGAGTCGCTGGGAAAGAAATAAAAAGACAAATTTGTAAGAGTAAAAGTCGCATAACATACCTTATGCTTAGAGTTGCATGAACTTGACATGAAGTTGATGTGAGGGTTGTAGAGTATGGAGTCATCTAACCACAGGCACAATTACTGAAAGTTACTAATGAGAACGATGTGAATACTCCATTTACTATGCGTATTTGTTCCAGGGGTATGCTCGTGTGAGCCACATGTAATTATAAAAAACAAAAGATGTCAACTAAGCTTGAAAGTGGGGCTTGTTGCACGACATACCAGAACGCAACAGCGCAAGAAGGACGGAACATCAGGGAGAGGACAGAACACGGCGCTTAGTTACAACACTTCAACCCATGTGTTGTATGTCAGCGCTGTGTTGTGTCCTTCTCTACGTGGTGTTCCGTCCTTCTTGCACTGTTTCGTTCTATAAAGATTTTTGGTGTGTCGTCTCTATGTGTGTGTGTCATTGTGCGGTTACTCCTTCGGTTCCAAGCCTTCGATGAGAATTCGCCAAGAAAACACTAGCAAAACTTCGGAGCAGTTTTTTTGCAACTTGATTGGCCAGTAAGTAGGGTGTTTATTGTCGTCCTGTTGCGATACCTGCGCGACAGTCCGATTGGTTTCCACTTTTGACTGCATTTGTACTTTTGGCTGGGTGTCCGGACGACTTCGTTTGAGCAGCCAGATGTTTTGGTTACAGCTCACTTGAAGGTTGCAGAGAAAAGGAGCTCAAAGCATTCATGTCCAAAATTGCACACATGTACAGATTTGAATGCAGCTAAGTAGGACCGGAGCCGCTACACCTGTGGGTGACTGTCGTCACCTAGTTGGGCACATTACGTTCTCAGCTACAGCTCTCACGTGATAGGTTTTCAAGAAATATGGTTCAGCACAATGATAGGTACTCAGCAGATTGTCATGATTGGTTGGAAAGGGAAACTACTCTGGCGGAGAACGCAAGCGCTACCAGCGAACAGATGAGGCTGCCTATGTGCTGGAGACGGCACGGCAAACACAAAAGCCTCTCTTACTACAAAACACTACAGAACAGATTTAAGCGAACTGGGTCGACACAGACTGAACCCTTGACGATACGTGCGACCTGAGGGTGCCGCCATAACGCTGCCTGGCAAGGAACCATGAAGAGGGCACCAAAAAGACGAGCGCTGGCTTGTAGGCCGCTGTAGGAATTACCACTGCCTTCGAGAAGGAGACATAAAGAAAAACAGCGCACTGATGGCCACGTCGAACGCGAAGATTCGATACGTGGTCAGCATTGAAGAGCTTCGACAATCGGGCCCGGCCACACGACTATGGCGAAAACCGAACTCCGTCTCCCTGTTCTTGGTTTTTAAGAGCGAGGCTGTTCAGCTCAGGGTGAAATGTCCGTTGTGACTTGAAAACACGGCATGCAGCCTATGCGGCAGTGGGGTACTGAAACAAGCCTCAGCACCCGCTCTTGCGAATCATTAACAATTATTCCTCGCACCAACTTAACATTTCGCGCAACCAGACCAGAACGCTTGAGCTGCAACACACTTTAGGATTCCTTAGAGTCATTTATGCAAGAATGCTAGGTAGGGGGCCTCCTTCAAAGGCCCACGTGAGGTGCCAGGTGCTGACGGTGCCTCGGAAAGAAAGCCCCTATTGTGGATGAATGGCAAAGCATATCCATGTACATTTTGGTATACAAAACAGGTGGAAGAGGGAAGTGAAGCTTATGAGGAGGGAAAGAAAGATGGTTGAGACTAAAGCACAGTATAGCACAGCAAAGTACACAGTGAGTGTGAAAAAAACATTGAGTGCGGGGAGGACGGATACGAAGCTGGGAAGAGGGAAATGAGGAGGGGAGAGGGTATACCTTAGAGTGCCATGTATAGCGCCGTATGGCAAGCAGGTGTGGCAGGGAAGATGAGGATGAGGAGGAAAGAAAAGAGGAGGGTAACGCCACCAGCGCTGCAATATAGTTTAGCGAGCCGTTTGGAAATGGAGGTGAAGGTGAAAAAAAGTGGTGTGCGGGTGCGGTATATGCGATAGTGTAGGGGAGAGGGTAAAGCGTAGCATGCTCTTGCATAATATGGTATAGCAAGGATGCGGAAAACGGAGTGAAGTTTAGGAGGGGAGAGGAGTAGGGGAAGGCCACCAGCTCCATTATGACCTAGGCTTCCACCCCCTAGTGCAAGCTGCCCCCAATTTCTTTTCTTCTCCGAAGCACACCTGTGCTCGGCCATGTCTGTGCGTGCGACAGCTTCGCCATCGTCTTTCATTGATCTCCTATCGCAGCGAACAAAGCAATATCCTTTTGCTCGCAGATGAGAGATATGTTTGTCAGGCACTGGGGGTAATCTCATCGACAAGGAGTAATAAAAGGAGGCAGACGGGAAAGAGAAAAGAGTTGACAAGGAAGAATGAGAAGAGGAAGAAGGCGCAGATGGCACCGAAGAAGAGTAATGAAGAACTTGACCACGAAGAACAGAAAGAAGGGATGAGGAAGAAGAGAAGGCAACGTAAACCACGTTGAATAAGGCCACGACAGCGAAGAAATTCGGTAGCGGATGAAGCCGACCAAACAGACAATGCTAGACGAAGAAGGTGGTGAGAAATAGTAATATAACACTGAAACAGAAGATTGAAAAAGCGCGCACGAATTTCTGTAGTAGTATTTCCTTCCTTTTTTGTCGTTACCCCAAAAGAGCGCCGTAAAACCGATTGCGGCATGAAAATCCGATTACTTAGGAAAGTGTTCTCATGTAAGTATTCCTGCTCTTAAAGAGTAACGGTACAACCTGAAAAAATTTCCACCGTGGCAAGAGGCGGCAAAAGGACCATGAAGTGTCGGAAAGCACTTTTACGAAGGAACAAAATGAGGCAGAGGCGTACGAGCTGTTGTTTACCATTACATATTTATGCAGATTTGCTACCAGTTCTACTACATTATCGATAACTGCTCAAATTCTCCTAACTGCATTCTTGATAACAGCTCACGCATTCGTCTTACTTAATGCGCTCAATGTTTTGGTTTTTGTCGAAAGGATTCTACAACCGCGCACCGAGAGCGCTGTGGAAGAGTGGGCGCTAAAATGGCGGTTACCGTAGCAGGCGACGCGGTTATCGCCACCCTGTGTAGGGAGATGGGGAGGGCATTAGCCTGGTGAAGTGCGCGGTTTCTGTGCAAGTTAAAGAAGCCATTAGTGTTGAATACTTCCAGTGCCCTCCCCTACGACTTTCCCTTCTCTCTATTTAATCCCTACCACAGCAGACGCTTAATAGCGCTCCCTACACGGGCGACAGAAATTAGCGTCCTTCCTTAACCTAACCACAATTATCATCATCGAGGGGGGTAACCGATTATGATGATCGCCATCGTCGGTTATTCAGTGTGAATAACTGTCCCCTAAATACCTCGCATATTAGTGGGCGGTAACACTATAATAGCTATTCGGTATTTTATACTGTCAAACACGGACAGGTCGTAGTGTAGTTGAAACGAAAAAAAAAGGCCTGCGCTAAAAAGCGACGTGCGAACAAGCAGGAGAGACACAGGGCAAGTGTTCAAATCTCAAATGGCCTTTACTGAAGCAAAACCACATTTAACACAAAGCCGCCATAGGCAATTACAGTCGCGATGCAGCCTGCCAATAACAATCTGCCAGTCCCACCCCGGAACACCACACTTTCTCCACGCACCCAAGGAGATGCTACAGCAATGCAACTAAGGACGAAGGAAAGAGTAAAAATAATGCGCTCCACAGGTCACTTTCCAGTTGTTCTTTATGAAGCAAAATGTAGCCCACACGCGAACTGTCGTGTTCCTTCAATAAACATCAGTTGAAAGTTGAACGCGGGTCACGTATTCCGCCTGCTTCTTTGTATTCTGTTATTTTTTAGCGTTCCGCTCTTTCCGTTTTGAACATGAAACAACTAGCGCAAATATCACCAAACCATACTGTAGTTCCGAACTGATAGGTATGTACACAGTAGCGACAAAGCCTGACCACATAACCGTGTGCAAGGGCCAAACTCGTAGACACAACAACCCTGTTTAAAGAAATGCAAGATGCCACTTGCTTCCTAGTTGTCATAAACTTGAAAGACCCACGCTTCTGAAAAAGTTCGGTGACGCTGGTGACAGGTTTCCTGGGCACCTGCTTTTCTAACCTCCAATGAATGAAGCAACAGTACGAGCCACCTATAGGTCATATTCATAACGGAGAACGCCACCCGTCATATTTACCAGGTGGCCAGAACCTAAGTCTGGTGCATGTTGCCATATATGAACTGCTAACTACTCCATTTTTACCGTACATCCGCGATGTCTTGTCAATGCTACATACCCCTGTGCCTGCATCGGGGATCTGGGACAGAGGCCCGAACGCCGTAATACTGTATTTACGCAAATACCTTGAAGATCTGAACATTGAAGACAAAGAAAGCCACCGCGGCGCAAATTGTATTTAAACGACATTTTCTTTGCATGTGTTCGAACCTATGGTGGACGCGGAGAAAACAGCCTCGTTTATATTTGTCGCTCTGAGCATGAATCCATTTCCCTGCGGCAAACGCACTCGTATATTGAGGACACGTGCTTTTTTCAGACTTGTAACTGAAGGGAAGCACTGCTTAGATCCGAAGGAGATATAATCTATTCAGAGTGCATGGTCGAGAGTGGTTGTGCACTTACGGATGAATGCTTGTAATTTATATGAAATGAGCGTTTCCAATATGTCCAGAAATAACCCTCTTCTAAACAATGTCCGTAAATTGCGGTCTGCCGATGAAGTGCGCCTTCTCGAAGAACGGTATGGGTGTTCAGACCTCACGAGGGCACAAAACACCCTTAACAGGATTGCCACGTAGTATTCTACGAAAAGTGCATGAAAAACTCTCGTGCGGACTGAATATTTGAATAATAAATATTACAAAAAATCATCAAAGTGCACTGTCAATGAGCCCATAGTCAAAAGAAGAGGCGTGCAAGACACGGACACAAGGGGAGAAGTGAACAACACGAACGCCGACTAACAACTGATGCAGAGCACAGAGGCGAAAAAGAAGACACACAGCTTATCTGAGCATACTCGGAATGGCAGCGCCACCTGTCAAACGGTTACACGTGCCGGTCTACGCAATAGACAACTGCTAAGGCATTCTATCTCCTCTCTGTTTAAGCTAATCGACGGCTAACTCACGCACGCACTTCCACTAATACTGATATGCCAGGCCTCGAACAATAAACGCGCCTCTTCATTCTTATGTCTGTACAGGATCTCGGTTTCGTCTAACACGGACGTGTAGCTTCAGACCTGGCAGTGCAAAGATAGATTAGACGGCGTTCCACCTGATAGCGACCTTCTATGTTCAATAAATATTTGATTAATACAACGCGCAGTTTGCCATATATATATATATATATATATATATATATATATATATATATATATATACGTTTCGGATGAGAGGAGTTTGTGATACTACGTATTCCTCCTAGAGTAAAACAGTAGTTTTATTCAGACGAGGAAGAAGAAAGCTGTACTTCCGCATCAACATATCAGAAATATAAGCATGTCACATATGAACCACCGGGAATAGGGAAATGTAGTTTGCCGATTCGATCTGCATCCTGGAAGATAAATCAATGAAGTAATATAATCTACAGTCGAATACCTGCTGAAAGGATTATCCACGCGAAAATGAATTGGAAGTGATCGTGAACGTTAAGTGTTACCGAATATCTCTCTGTTGTACTGCACTGAGTTGCAAAGGGCTTTTACGTACGTCAGAGACACAAGAAAACGGTTTCAATGATCGCGAGTCCAATCGGCTACGTACAATCAACTACATTGCAGATATCAGAGAACAACAGACTGCCCTTGCTGCAATCTCACGGAAAGCGAAGACAACTCGAGAGCTCGAGCAACGTACCTGGAGCGAAAGCGGAGTGGAGCCAGTTGGCCAGTTCTCCAATTCTACAGAAGCATTGATATTTGCGCAAGTCGTTAATGGCTGCGTTATCATTGGCAGGGAAGCGCCAATGGGAAAACGATAGACACAAGCAGATGAAGAAAAAGGACGGCACTTGTTGTCAAGTAGACTTAATGAAAACCCTCGCATGAAGTTATACCTATATAACGTTCTGATACACCCGTGTCGATAATGCGCATGGGGGGGGGGGGGGGGGGGACGCAGAAAACCACCGGCCAAAAACTAACTCCGCCTTCCTACGACGTCACTTCAAGTACTGATGCAGAAGAAATTCTCACACCTGTGCAGAAATGGTGAGGATTTATTAATACAGCGGGCCCCTACCTGTGTGAGCATGCCTCAGTTACCTACCTAGTTGTCGGATTGCCACTTTGAAAAGAAATATGGTCTGAAAAAAACTGGCTTGCAGTCGTGTTCTGCCCTGTGCCGATCAAGATGTGAGCACTGGTTAATTTCTATATTGAGAGCCCGTCTTCAAATAATCTGATATTTAGGCAAGTATTCTGATATTTTTCTATACCTGGTCTGTACAAACATAGAAATCAGACAGCTAGGTAGATAATCGAGGCATGCTACCAACTCTGTTAGTACGCCCTAACTAGTTCTGCGAAATAGTTTTTTTCCCATTGGCACATAACTGGACATACTATAAAGTTGGCGTTAACTTCTGATATGTGGTTTTGTTTTATTATTTTTGTCGCGCGTGCGCATTGTTTACACGAGTGCATGAGCACGTGGTAAACGTTTCGATATAAGTTCCTGCGCGTTTTCGTAATAAATTTAGTGGAGTCATTTGCCTTTCCCTGCTCGTGTCTTTCGGTTTTCCATTTGTGCTCTCCTAACAATGTGTTTATTTCTATTCTGACACCATGGGCGTAAGGCGTACCCTAATGTGGAGCTCCCATCTTCGGGGGGGAATGGGTGTGAATAGTAAACATTAAAAAAACACCCACACGCGTGTCATATTACTTACGGTTATTTGATGTCCGACGAATATTACATTTCTCTAAGTTTTTCTTCTGATGGTTCTTTTGAGGTTTTCTTGGACTAGCCTAGATGTAAAGCAATATTCGTAGTGCCACATGTTAAGAAACTGTTATAGTTCTATCTTTACCATTAGAAAATATTAGGCCTTAAAAATGTCCAGACAACAACGTATTTTGTGCTGGCGCACCTTAGGTGCCGTCCAATGATTTTCCGCTTTGTTATCATTCTCACATTTCTTTAAATTCATCTGTATATAATGCAAGATTTGTTGTACTTCTTTGTAAAAGTAGTTGTCGCTGTAAAATGCCAAACCACAAGATATTTTTTTTTTGTCCGCGTGCTTTACTTGTACTGGATTTTGTTTTCAGGAAAAGCCTTTATTGCCTGACTTGTGTCGCTGTCACTGAAGATCCTGGTATTGGCGTACCGACAAACCAAAGCCGCGCGTATTTCTTATAAACCAAATAAATCAGATATTGATTTAGAACTTAAATAAATGGTCCTCAGGCTGCCGTTGAAACTACTGACCATCAGGTTTGAAGCTTATGATGAATCAACGCACTGTCGTTTAATGTAAGGCTGCATTCAAGAAGGCATTTTAAATTAACAAAGAGGTACACGCAATACACGCGCCCTTCCTGTACACTTCGTCCACTTTCTCCACCTTTAAAACTCCCGCAACGTGTAACTGGGCTTTTGGCCTTTGCGCTCCTTAGGCACTAGTTATTGACCCTTTCCAATTATATATGAAGGTGCGCGCGCGCGCTATCATGCGATCACACGCGTCAGCCTTTTATAGGATGAGTGCTCAAATGGTTTGTAAGGACGACGATGCCCCCAGCTCACTCCCACCGCTCCCGCACAGTTAAGGGAGGCAGGCAGATGGAGTGGCCTTGATTGCTTCGTTCTACCGGAATGCCTATTGCGTTAGAGGAACGGCAGCCGTGGAACGGCATAGAAAGATGTCGTCCACTATGGCAGGACAATATATAGATTGCGACGGGTCACTAGGTGGATTTGGGTTGCATGAAGTGTGGGCGTTTGGTTTGAAGGGGAATCCACTGCACCCAGTTTTCTAGGTTTCGACAAGCTTCGAGTGCACCCTTCTTCATCGTAGGGAAGGGTCACGTGGTGTTTACTTTTATTTGATGTCCAGTGCGCTTAATTCCCTCGCATGTGACAGAATTACCTGGTCTCAGAGATTAAGTTTTAGTGCGCCATACAAGAAACTAGTAGGCTCTAAGGAATGACAATGCAACAATGAATTTTGTGCCGTTGTGCATTATATGTAGCTTTAAATCTGTTTCTTATTAGTTAAACCTTGCTTTCAACTTCCCTGCAGATAAGGCAGGAACTTATGTCCAGTTCAGTGTGGAAATCAGATGTTTCAAGGAAATCTTCTTTGTTTTATTTTTCGACCTATACCCTCCTCAGTCCCAAGACGAAATATTTTGGTCGATTTCTTTCAAACTTCTTTATTTAAACTCGAAAGCATAAAATAAAAGTGAAAAAAAAATTATGGGGCATGAACAGCAATGAAAACTTGCGCAAATGTGCTGTCCCCAAACGGGGCCTCAGGGTCTTAACGTGTGTGGAAGTCCGCAAAGCAGTTTCTGTTCTGGGGGCAAAGTAAAACGCCGCACTTGAGACATTTCCCCCTGGATTCGCCTCCACAATCTGGATTTTGGCACCTCCTATGTGATTCATGCTTTGTATGCTCTGGGAAGTGCACTGCATTGTCGTACCTCACATCATCAGGAGGCAATGGAATGATCTTGCTCCGCTGCCGGCCAGTCTGTCTCTCTTCTTCGTTTTCTTCTTCACTTCCTTGTCTACGTCTCTTGGACATAGGTATTGCTGCTTGAATTAAAGATCTTGCAATGTTCATCTTGAAGTCAAGCAGGTCAAGTCACTGACTTTTTGAGATCATTGCCTGTTCTCACTCACTCTTGCATTGAATCCGCCCATTACAACACGCCATATCTAAAAAGTGTGCGAAAATGCGGATAGTCGACTTTCTAGTGCGCAGTGAAATACGGTAGTATGACACAAAGCAGTTTATTAAATCGGCCCCGCCCATAAACTTGTACTTGGCAACCACGTCTGGCTGGTTCCCCTTCACCTTCTTCCTTTCTTTGTTTGACCACCTTTCACAAAAACCTTCTTGCTGAACGCCGAATGCAGTCGACAGCAGCACTACTCACTTGTCCTTCCACTTCATGAGGCACATTTTATCGTTACTCAGCACTTTACAATGCGACTCACCGCGCTGGAGCGATCGGTCTTTTGGAAGGTTCACGGCAACTCCACCTGTTCTGTTTGCCATGATTGGTCCTGTCATGAACACATTGTGTGTAATTAGGTATTGTGCTATCTTCAAGCCTGTAAAATATCTATCTGTGAAAAGAAAAGTCTGCTCACTTCTTCCAAGTGTTTGTAGAAGGTTCTTCACTATGCTTCCACCAAGCCAAGACTCCCGCATATTCCCTTCTGGTACAGTTCCTTTGCCGACGCAGACAGTGAAATCGAGCACCGAACCGTCTGGTGATGCCACAATGATAATTTTCAAGCCGACAGGGTTGCGTTCTGATGGCACATACTGCCGCACTGAACAGCACCCTGAAAAGGGGATCATTTGTTCGTCGATGCATACTTCTCAGCGAGCGCTCAGGCAGCTCCAGCAACTCTAGTGAGTAAGAAAATGAATATTCGAGATTTTGTTTTGACTGTCGGCTACTGAGTGCTGTAAAAATGAAGATGGGTATCCCCTACCCGTATTGATGAGGCGATCGACTGCCTCCATTTGGCCTCTTACTCTTCTTCAGCAGGCTTACGATCACTGTACTAGCAAATCCCTATGCATCCTGAGGACAAATTAAGAACTGGCTTTGTTACCTTGGAGGAGGTATTTGAGTCTGCATTGAATGTGATGCCTTGAATATGCATTGAATACGGAACGCTACAGCAACAATCTAGAGGTTCATGTGCACCATCCTGCGTTGCTTCAAGTGGATCATCTGCATGTGCTAGCTCGACGACTTTGCCATTTTCGGATGCGCCTTCAGCGAACACAAGTCAAGGTTGGATACTGTGCTGGACTGCGTCAGAAATGACGGTCTCGTTTTAAACTCGAAGGTATGTCACCTCGATGACGCCTAACTTGTGTTTTCTGCACTTTATTGACCACAACAGAACCCGGCGTGATCCCCGGACAACAGCAGCCGTTCAAGCTTTCTGTACACCGCGCTCTGTGATAGAGCTCAGCTGTTTTCTCATGTCTGCTCGTATTTTATTTGCTTTGTACCTAAATTTCCCGAGGTTGCGTATGCCCTGACACGCCTACTATGAGAGGATACTCCGTCTGAGTGGACTGTGGACTCCAAGTCTTCCTTTCGTTAACTGATGTTCTTGCTGATGTTAACACTTCAGCCCTTCAACACTTCAGTCTTTCAGCTCTAACGGAACTTCATACGGATGCCAACGACAGAAGTATTGGGGCCGTACTAGTTCAACACTAGCAGTCGGTGATGGCTAGCACGTGGTCGCCTGTTCAAGTCGTTCACTGAGAACCGAGCATAGCAACACGGTCGCCAAGCAACAATACCTTGCGGGCATATTCGTAGTTCAGTGCTTACGTTCTTACCACAATGGACGCCTTCACATTTTCACCGTCCACCCTCATCGATTGCGCAGCGGTAGAGTATCGGTCGCCTTTCATAGTGGATAGCATTTCCCCGCCGACCATTCATCGAGCTTGATGGGAAGAAGAAAACTGCTGCGTGGAGTGTCCATGTACGGCAACTACATTGAGGGGACATTGTGGCGAAATCGAACATCATTGATGCCTTTATCCTGGGTCAATTACTATCGACTGTTATTACGTAAACTACTTCAGTTACCACAATGAGTTGTGACGATTATAGATGTTATGGAGGCGATGCGTGAGCGTGGGTTCATCCACGTCAAACAGTGCCGTACCAGCAAAACACTGGTTGCGATGGGCTAGCTGTCTATGTACAAGAAACCTTAAACTTCTGATGTGAAGACACATTTCGATTTCGTGTTATGGTGATTCTTCTGACAGAGGGATGTTACAATTTTGTTTCATTTCTTTGATACGAGAACCCGCAACGAGGGCACATTGTTCACGAAAGTGCTTTTAAAGACGATAGTCTTTCTAAGGATACTTAAATGCCGAAATTTTGGTCTGCCTTTCTGTTTGTCTGTCTGTCACACGATTCAGCAACCCAGCTAAATTTTAAGCACTTGTCTAAAGCCAGGCATCTTGAACTGGCGCCAGTTCTTTCCTAACGCCTAAGTTGCCTAACGCCATGCATCTTGCCTAACGCCAGGCAACTTGAGCCCATACTCTCGAACATTTTCGATCAAAAAGCAAATATTACACATACCTGAGGCGTAACATTAATACGTAAGTATTAGGTGGTGTGTGTTCCTTTAATAGAAAGTACATAGCTACGTAATTCTAAAGGCTATGCTAAACATGTGACGCTATGCTCGAAAATGGCCTTTGGAGACGATTTGGTGCGGCCACCTGGCAGTTGCCCAGGGAATCTGCACAAGCTCGTGTTTCCCGACAGCGCTTCCCGATGGCATACATATCTAATGCAGCGTATTATGGCCAGCAGAAGACTATCCCTTCGACAGCATTTGCAGGGCAGCACGCAGATACGCGGCCAATTTTTTTTAAGTGGAACGAAGAGCAGATATCAGAAAAGCGAAAGCATGGGCGCCTTGACTTTATTTAAAGGAGAGAAGGTAACTGCTCACTGCGTAAGGCTGCCACTGCAAGAAAGAATTATACGACCTCGGAAAATTCCAATTAGTTCATAACCGGGCTGTCTGTGTGAGTGGTGTGCTATTTGCATAGTGGCCATGTCCGATGACGATATGATCAGAAAAACTCGCAAGTGTAATTAGCTATCGCCTTAAGACGAGGAATTGCTATGACATTCCTACCACGCCCTAATCTACGTATATGCCTCGTGATTCACCCTAATTCACGTTACTCAACTTTTGTGCACCTTCACTCCCCTTAACCCTCTGCAGTCCTCCTCAATCCTCCTCAATCGAAGGTTCATCACATTAACCCATCTTAATCCTCGTGGATCAACCGTAATACTGCCTAATCTTTCTCATTGCACCTTAACACATCATAATCAATAATAATTGACATTAGAAAGTGTGTTCTTGACTCCTATCAAGCTCTTACATGTGAACTTCAGAGGACTGTTATTTCGAGCAACGGGCTTAGGGTTCGGTTTCGTTCCTGGAATACCAGGGTCCGACTCCTCTCATCGTCAGTGTGTCAAGCCCGAGAAGGCCGTTAGCTGGGTCCCGTGTACATCTTGAGTCGCCTCCTGTAAAAAATTTGGGATCGAGTCCCAGAAGATCGTGGATTCGAGTGCAGTGGGATATTTCTCTCAAATGAAATGAATAACAAATTATTAGTTAACATTATTTATCATTAGTCATCTCTGATACTGGGATTGATTGATTTGTGGGGTTTAACGTCCCAAAACCAGTTCTGATTATGAGAGACGCCGTAGTGGAGGGCTCCGGAAATTTCGACCACCTGGGGTTCTTTAGCGTGCACTGACATCGCACAGCACACGGTCCTCAACATTTCGCCTCCATCGAAATGCAGCCGCCGCGGCCTGGATTTGATCCCGCGACCCTCGGATCAGCAGCCGAGTACCTTAGCCACTAAACCACCGTGGCAGGGCGCTGATACTGGGATGCCACTCTGGTTTGGTGCTGTCATTATCCCGGTCAACTCTAATTTTTGTATATTTTGCACACTACCCTTGATGTCGCAGCCGAGGTCGCTCAAGGACACCATGTAGATATTGAGAAACTGGCACTGAGAACGCAGTTTTGTCGAGGGTACGTCCAGAACACCTCGGCTTGGGCCGACAGATGGCGTCACCGTAAGCGGACCCAAGTCAGCCACACCGGATGCACGCCAGCAAAGGCCTCGCTCTCGAACTCCTATGCACTCCTATATTTTAGCTCATACTGGAATGCGTACAACTGAAAACTTCAACGTATTTCGTTCTTGTATATGAAAGGAAAAGCATGCCGGGTTTGATGCTTTATGGTTTACTCACATGAATGCATATCGAAAAGTCGGTGAATGGTGTGAACACAGTTCATTTGCACGTCGCTCAATGCCTACTCAAGCACTGCTCGCACGCGCCAACTGTTTTGTTCGATCTAATTATTCATCAACGCGTAAAAATAAAAACACTCTCCTGCGTGCTACCACTTCAACAGTATAAAAAAGTGGTTGGTAAGAAAAATCTCTGGTGCTTATTGCTAATTCTACTTGCAGTCTGAAAACCTTTCAGGAAATGTTGCGCGAATTTAGTGTGGCCATATCACCCATAAAGAAATTCAATGGGGCGATAATTCTATACGCAGCCTACAAGGCTAGAACAGGCTAGAACTTATTTACATAGACAAGTAAATACTCTTTTCGACGGGAATTTATCAAGGAAGATGAGGGCAGCATCTTAATTTGGATGACAGCATCACTAATAGTTTATTAGTGAAAAGACCAGAGAATATCTTTCCCATTTAAGTTCGATGTCGATTAGGCCGTGTATGTTCTTTCCTTGGGTAGGGGACCCTGCGAACCGAGTTGCTCTTCCAGAATCTAGAAAGAATGAGAGATGTGGCTTTCGTTTTCAAAATCAAATAGTTAATGGAAACGGACTTGGCTGTTCATGCCACTACCGTTCAACAAATGAGTTTCATTCATCATGCTGAAATTTTTCATTATAAGAAACAAGAGGGAAATTGTGCCGAGCCGCACACAATACCGCCATGGAGGTGATTGTTCCATATGCTTATGCTGTCATACACTCACAGATTGCGAAGAGAAAACCTTTGGCCGTTTTGTCTTAACAGGGAAGCTGTTTATAAAAACCTTTTTCGAGTTAGTTGGTTCATCACGCGTAAGGATGATAAGACGAAGAAACACAACGTGACACGCATGGGCTCACTAACAACTCAAGTTCCATTGCTCTGACAACTTAACATACATCATGTATCAAAACATTATACAAAGACACGGACTGAAACGCACTCTAGGCGAGTTTGCTCAACTCTGATAAAGAATGCAATTCCTTGTCCAGCAGGGCTATGGATAAGGAGTTGCGCACGTCGTCTCGTCTTCTTTCGTCATGTGTGAGCGCGCTGTCTTTAAGCTGTTTAGGTCAGCTGTAGAATGTGTGGGGCGTACAAAACTACGGCCGTGCGTATGCTTCCTTCGCAGCAAATTACTTCGAAAGACGAGAGACTTTGCCTACCCTGGTGCGTAACGCCCTCTCTTCACCCCCTTCCTACCCATCACACTCTTCCCCTACACTCTCACTCCTCCTATGCTAGATGAAATGGCGGTTTTGCTAAATTAGCTCCAATTGCCCGCTTTATATTCCTGTTCTCGCGCCATCTATTGTGGCCTTTTATTGCTGTTGGATTAAATCCGGCTACGGAGCGTTGGCTTCCGTTCGGCTGTTTTTATCGCGTAGCGTTTCTTCGACGCTATTGCTGACGTATTGATTTTTTTTCATCTACTAATGAAATCCCGGTTTTGTACATATATTTGCCTCACGTATATCTGAGGTTGCCTTTGCTTTGTATAATGTTGACATGCATGATCCTGTGTTACCAATGTTAGTAGCGCGGTAGGTTTGAGCAGCCGGTTGAATCCATTTTGGACGGAACGTTCAACCTAGCGACAAAGATTTTCGCGTTTAGGTAACTCTAGTAAGACTTGCCTGTAAAAAATCCTGCTTATCCCATGCATTATAGAATCAGTGTCAAACGAAGCAGTCAACGAGGAAACTGTCCATGACAAATTGCGTGACGTTCAGTGGAAACGTTTCGAGTAGCATCAATCTTTTTCTGCAAAGCACATGCACCCACTCATAGGTGTCCTCAACATCGTCCAACCACGGACGCCGGTCGACAGCACACTGGCGACTGATGGGTAACTTTTTGGCAGGATGTAACGTTGCAAGTCATGTTAGTCCAAAGCACCGACATTTTTCTCGAAGAAAAACGCGCTGAACGATGAGTTGACATACTTGATAGGATCGAGATGGGATCGAGGGCAAACGCAACATATGAATTGCTATGGTAGAGGTTAGCACACATTAGAAGCAGAATTCACGTTACACAAGTATCGTTACAAATCTTGGTGCAATAGGTTAATGTACTTTATATACTGAGCGCGGAAGCAGCCGTAGCCTAGTGGCAGCGTGCTCGCCTAGGACCTCGAGAACCCGTGTTCGATGCTACCCTTAGTAAAGCCTGAAGTTTCGTAGGTAGCTTGTTTTTCTGTATGTTTGTTACGTATACATTTCAATCGCAACCTACGATAAATAGGGTTCTCATTCCTTTCTTGTCTTAACAGCGGAGCTCATTGAGCCGGCCGTCGTGTGTCGACGTGCACAGACAAGCGTAGGCCAATCCTAGAGGCTGTGCACCGGAGTAAGGTGCAGAAAACTTGAGGCGCCGCTCAAGGTTGGGGGTTCATTCCTCGCAGTCACAGCATTTCGGATGTCAATTTACCGCAGTCCCGCCGTTCCGTATGCCTATTTTAGTTGGTCAGTGGCTGACGTAGGTTCTGAGATTCAAACACTTGTGGCACATACACGCATACCGAGGGCCCAGCACTACTGGGCGACAAGTGAGTGCAATGATTTTTAGGATTTGGTAAATGACGAGTGTATGGCTTTAGCAACGTAAAGTTTAGTTATTCGTGTTCGTCGAACATTTGTCCCCTACCGTGCAAATATTCTGGTAGGTAAAGTAGGACGAGACGACCAGGATAACACCGACATGAAGGCGCTGGATACATAGACAGATGCGGTCAAAGTGACTCAAGTTCGCCACGAAATACTTCCCATTTAAAACCCCCTCGAGATTTATCATGTTCCCTTACTACCACTACTGCTATCCCAGTTGCGCCGCACCTCACGGCTTCCGGCGCAGCTATGGTAAGTGAAGTGAGTGTGATCACGAGCAGTGGGTGTGGCAAGTATGGGTGAGGAACAACATTGTGAGGGCATCCACATTTGGCATTCCTGTCTGAGAATGCTGCTCTTTCTGTAGGGTCCCTTCGGAGGCTCGTTCACACTAGCTGCCTTAGAAAGACATTAAGGCGAAAGTGTTTGATCACTTCTTCCACGGTCGCGTTGTAATGTAGAAGAAAATTGAGCGACCGTGAGCACAAGTCATCTGAAATCCATCCTCACTTCACTCTGAAGCCAATTCTGCAGGCCGCGATGATGCGTCTACTACGTTTCGCCTTTGATCTTCAGCAAATGGAATGCAACGTCAAGATACGGTTGAGAAACAAACACTGGTTCTATGCTAATCTCTGCACGCGCTCGGGACGCCCTTTGCGTGCGAAGCGGCGTTTTAGCATTTGGGATGGTAAAATCGATGAATGATTAATCGATTAAATGTACACCGTTAATCGATTAATCTTCATCGATTTCTCCCTTTCAGTTAATCGAATCATTGAATTAAAGCTCTTCGATTAATCGATTACGGCACCCCCCCTCCCATCCCAACACCGCCTCTTGGCCTGAACGCATGATTGCGAGGCGTGCGACGCCGAGATGCAGATGTCGAGCGCATATTTCTACGCAAGTAGAAGGAGCCCGGAGCCGCAGGCGGCCATACCCCATAGAGATAGAAATGAACTCATCCCGATCTCCGTCGCCTACATCGCTTTATTTAACCCCCAGATTTTACTTGCTTCGTGTAGAAGTGCCACATTATAATATGCGCTGCTTATTTCTTGACTGGTTGAGTTCTTCTTGCATTGTATTTTACTCCTTGGCGAATTAAAGATCATTTGTCACCAATGAAAGAAAGAGAGATAATGTATTAGAAGGTAGAAAGGGTGGCCTGATCTAGTACGCCCCGGCCTTCTACTCTACTACGGGGACAACGCAACAGGGAAAAAGACTGATGAAGCCTGATGGTGGGGATAAGAATGAGTGATCCGCATATACATAATAATGCATGACTGCTTGCGCAAAGGGGACATGGACGCCAGTAATCATATTTCATCCCGCTTGACACCAACTAGCCCAACTGTCCGCCTTAATGCCTATGTACCCCTTGATAACTGTAATGCTAGCGTTTCTGCAATGCAGTTAGCCCAACTTATGGCAGCTATTCACTTCTGGAAGACAGCGTGCTATGACGGGGAAAACGTCAACTCAGCTCCCTTGACATAAACACTCATAAAAGTAAAACCCGGGCACGTGTAACCGGACCTCGCCTCCACTTGAAATTTGACAGGGGCCGCCATTAATTGGGCGAATATGCTGTGCAGGGAAACACACCCGAGGATTATGAAAAAGATCCAATAGTCGCACAGTGGAAAGAAGCCACTTTAGCTGCACTTAAGTCAAATAGTTGCTTTTCATAATCCGGAACTTTGCGCAATGGTATACCGAACGTAATCCAGTGCATTCCTATTGAAAAAATGACCTTGTAGCATTTGGTAATTCTGTATGTTCGCCAATTTCGGGTGAAATACAGCGTTCATCTATTGCTTGTACTTCCATGTCAGCCAGCCTAGAGGCCGCCGAATGGAAGACACTCGCGAAATACTATGTTTTCTAATCTCTGATACATTAGACAGAGCTCACAGTTCGAGCCGTACGCACGAATGGGAAGGAGCGCGTATCGCCGAGTTAAGTCGGTGAGCAGGTGAAACCTGTGCAGTATGTATTCGTACAGCTGCCGTTTATTCTAGCCGGGAAGAAAAACTCGTGTCACTCGGTTTCCCTCATATGCCTGCACTGATCGCCTATTTGAGACCAGTAAGTTGTTGTGCAATCTCGCATGAGTGACCTCGAGGAAGAGATCACGTCAGTTCGTGGTTATAGTATTATCGAGGGTTTCCACAATATCTAACGGATAAACCGAGAAATGTTCCCGTGCCTACAAGAGCGAGCGCATTTAATTTCCTTCTGAACTGACGCACCGTATTAGAATTTTAGTAACAAGCATCAAAGCTTACCTTACCTTGTAGAAATCAGCCTGGCACGAAAGAAGCCTTTGTACTGCCACCAAACTTGCACTTGTGGCACCACTTCGTTAGGAATGTGCTCTTGCGTCACTCTCGATGCAGGTCATTTTAGAACATCGAAGGTTGTCCACTTATTTGCAACGCGATCGAAACATGCCACTCAGTACCACAGCACCACCTTTTTCGGTAAGTACAGCCAGGCAGCCCGCACACAACAAAACCTTGGTGGAGAAAACGGCTCGACAGTTGTGAAGACTACGGAAATGTAGTCCGTAAGAAAAAGAAAGAGAGAGGTGTATCGTTCCGAAAGGAAACGACAAACGTAAAGCAGAAACTCGCATATTTCGATTGTTTCCCCGAAAATACGGGCGTGTTTTGTCAAACTGATGAGAAATGTGTTATGATTTAAGGCTGCCAGTGAGACATGTATATTTTCTTGCTTACCACAAGCAATGGACTACTTTTTGGTCGCCAAAGTACACAGCGTAAACGCGAGCGATAGCTTTGGTAGCGCTTCACCTGATGCATTAAATCTGCTCCACGTCCACATGGAAAGAGTGAGGGGCCGTCTCCAAAGGTCCCGCGCACTGTTCCGAGAAAAAAAGTATGGCTCTTTGCGAAAGAAAAGAACCGGATGGGGGGGGGGGGGGGACAGAAGGGGGTTCTTTTTTGCCATTTATTTTTTTGTCTCGTCTTTTCCAGTCTTTTGAGCAATGGTGGGTCAGCTGTAGAAAGAGTAGAAGCGATAGCCCTCTTTCGGCGCCCCACTCGGACAAGACGAGGTAAAGAAAATAAAAATAAAAGTAAAGAAGGTTGGTGACATATTCCAGCAATCATTCATTTAGGTAAAACTTACAGTGAAAATGCAATCTAGGCGCTTATTGTGGTAAATCTGGCACAATTTTTGCGTCAATGCACCACTATAATGCGCACGTATATACAATTGCTTTCGGCTTTTGCAACCGCAACATCGACGAAACAATAATATTTCATCTTGATACATCATTTTTATGCAGATAATAATTAGCTCGAGCTGTACGTAAATTATGTATTAATTGAAATTGCGATGCCATGAGAAAGCGGAACTCACCACCAACCCTCCCTTACTCTCTTTTACCATTTACCCTTTGTCTTTACTGTATTCATTGATTTTTTTGTAATTACTAATTGCTGGATGGGATCAGATATGTGGTTGCATCGATTATTTGTGTGTATATAAATAACATTACTGGGTATTTATTGTTTCGCTTCGCGTGACATATTATCAGTCACCATGACCCGAGCAAATTTCATATATATATATATATATATATATATATCGTGAGGAACTGCCCCTTAATTGGATGTCAACACATAAATAGTATAAATACACCTATGTATATGACTGTTAACTTGCATTATGTGAATTTTGATGCATAGTCTTTATATCGAGTATATAAAGCCATATCCGGGCCACGTACGTCGTATATGGAAGTATGCTGCTACCGTATATATCATATAGGGCGCAATATAAAGCCATATATGGCAGTATATAGCTGCCTTATATGGCATATAAAACGACATATACGTTTATATCTGGCTGTATATGACCTTATATTAAACCTTATATGACAGTATATAGCCCGATATGAGCGCTTATATGTCCATATCTGGCCATGTATAAAACATATCTGGCCCATATATGATATTTCCGTAAGGGAACATTCACTTCATTTCTAACCGACATGTTCTCCGTTACCATTCGGTTACCCACGAAACACGTCCAGCCATCACTCACCGCACGAGGTGGTCTCCCCATGACGACAGCAACAAGCTTGCCTGCCCCTCATTCGATGAAATCCTAAAAGTCGACAGCATCACCGACTCTTCAGTTTCTCCGTTGTCTAAACCACGTGTCACATCTTTCCCTCCTCGCTTCTATCGTGTTAACCAGTGAGGATTTTGCGAAGTACACATGTAAGCTGAGTGGTTTTCGTGCTTCTATGACTATTCTCTGATATTATCTTTGTCATGCATGGCATTGTCAAACACGCGCGAAAAGCCCGCCCTTATGCAGGTACCAGTCTCCCAGGTAAGATATCATTCTCTCACTATTTAATCAGCAGATTCCATCCTTATCTCAGCTCTAGTCAAGTCACTTTTCCATTATGCAAGGCCTTCCTCTCTTTCAGTATAATTACGTGTTTATATACAAATGTTTACAGTCATTTCAGTGCAGGCCCGTTGCTCACTGGTGAAGGGAATATACTCACGTTTTATTTACAGGATGGAATTCCTAGAGTCACGGGTAAGTATACAATAGCATGGCATCTTCGCCTTCTTTAAGGTTCCGTGTGTAAATGCACAATGAGCGGTTATAGCTGATGAATGGGACAATGCATCTACGCCCATTGCAACGAAGGAAGGTTCTTTGTCTGTTGTGCTACGGAAAAGAATTGAACGACAACAATACGCAAAGTATCCTATCGTATACCGCCGACAGCTCGGATTTCGTACTTTGTTGCTGTACATTGCCTTTATATCAGCCTTTGAAGGTGAGGGTGACATTTTCGTACGAATCATAGGCGATTTCATTTACCAGTTAAGGGGGGAAAATGTTCCCCTAGATTTGTGGTCGCAACTAAGGCTGAAATTAGAGAAGCCGCCAACGCTCCCACATTTGGATATTCTCTTTTGTCAGGCATCAACAAAAATATTTTAACAGGCTGGCGGAGAGGAGGCGATAAGGAGGAAGAAGCTGAATGGTGCTCGAGCGTAGTTTCACGCCAGCATCCTGTGGAACGTGTATGAACGACCGGCCTTGGTATTCGTCAGGGTCCTTGATGTGCAACGCTGTCTTCTCTGCCATTGGCTTATCCTCGGTACGTCCACCCATTTTATTTCTTTTTGCCAGAATTTCATCGATCTCTTCCTGTTCCTCCTCTGTTGGCTTAACATTTCGTTTCTCATCCTTGTAAGGGGCCCAAGGTCCAGCAAATCGTCGATGTCCGAGGGATCATTGTTCTTTCCTTTCTTTCTTTTGTCACCCGGTCGAGGTTTTGTCTTCTAAAACACAGTCAGACAACTACTTGATGAAGCACCTTCCGAAGAAGCGACCATCATGTTTCCCTCATCCATGGATCCGTCTGCAGTGGGGTTGAGTGCATAACCATAGCTGTTAAACATTAGCCTTTGAGACTCAAAGTGGAGGTCATTCAAGTGCGCCAGTTCGACGTATTTAGCCAAGGTGTTTTTAAATGCTTTCTCCTGCTGGGTCTTGCAAGGGTTCTTTGGCCCAACTACAGGCGCAAAGAGGTTTACAAACTTCGGGTTCAAAAGCGATTCCCTGTAGGTGGGGTCGATTGGTTTGACACTGCAGACCCCTTAATGGCCACCTTTGGAAGAACATTCAATTTTTACTTTTTCTGAATCGCAATACTACAGCAGGCTGGCGGAGAGCAGACGAGAAGGAGGACGAAGCTGGACGGTGCTCGAGTGGCCCGCGCCTACTTTGACTGAGCTACGCGAGTGTACCCATTTTCCATCTTGCAAATAAACGCGATCCATCGTCAAAATTGTGGTGGATGTGATGGGTGAGCTACCTGTTACCAAGTCATTATGGAGGGACGCCGTTCAGTAACGACGGAAAGGCAACACCCCGAGCTTCGCCGCAGCCGGTGTCTACAAGGCTTGGCATGGCTACCTCCAGAAATAATCTCGGACGGAGACGCCCCCTCGAACCAAGACACCGTATCACAGTCCCCAATGACGTCACGTTTCCATTACCGGGAGACGCGAACATTTATGGGAAGACCTGGTGACGACGTGGATGAATGGCTCAACCTCTATCGAAGAGTGAGCCGATCGAATGGCTCGGACGCTGGCGCTCAGTTGGCTCACGTGGGGTTATCCCTAAAGTACCGCGCTGGTATGATTTGAGAGCCACGACGATTCGTTGACAACGTGGCGAGTATTTGTGGAAGAAATTAAGGAGTACTTTGGTGTTCAGTGAACGGAAAACGAACGCCCAAAGGAATTGCCGAAAAGGGCTAACGGCACCAGCGGACTTTCCGAATATACATTGAAGATACTGAAGCTCTGCAAGACCGTGAACAGCAACATGTCAAAACACGAGGTGCGTCCCATACTCAAAAGTACGGCCGAAGATGTACACAATTCTCTCCTTGGAAAAAGGAGTCTCGAATGTATCGCCCACGTAATCGCGCATACCGAACCTTTCAGACAGTGAAGTCTCGTCGCATGAATTCTTAGCTTGGGCAGCTGGCAAACGTCGCGACGTTCGCTGCCGTCGGTGTTTGCCAAGATTCTACGCCTGTAGACCTTTTCTCCACCATTCGACTCATCGTACGCCAGGAACTGAGTCAGCATCTTTTGACTCCCGTGCTGGCTGGAGATTTCCCGTGCGGCAGTACCTCATCGGCAACTATGAATGCCGCAACTTTCGATGAGCTTAGCTGTTCCAACCGCGTACCACAGTCGTGAGCTCCACAGTACCACAGTCGTGAGTCGCGGCTACATGCTTCGAACAGCCCTACGTGACGTGCGACAGCTTAAGCTGCAACAGCCGATCGCCTTCGTTCGCACCGGAGTGGGACGAGTATCCCGAGTACTCTCACAACACGAACTTCAGTATGCCTCGTGAACCTCCTGTGTGCTATGAGCGCGGCGGTCGCCGACACTCGCTCTGTTTTGTGCTACGCGAAGTGGTCCACGCAGGGTGTTCACTGAGCGGCGCGCAACATTTCCACGGCAAAGCCGACAGCCCGCTTACTCCTACTGGCCTTCGAATAACCGACAGCGCGGGTACCAGCAGAGCATGTGTACTGACTCGCGCACATCAGTACGGAGCTTGACGCCACCTACTACGCACCAGCAACGGTCGCCATGTCCACGGCCCCGACCGTGCTCTCGTACCCTCCACCGGGAAACTAGCTCGCGCGGCCGATGCAGGTGAGGTCACCGGACGTACCGCTGTGCACACAAGTATGCCTCCACTAGTTCCAATGTTAGAAAACCAAGTTCATGTGCTTTGACGGTGGTCCCACGATAGCGTTAATAGATACCCGTGCATCTATTTCTATGAGGGGTTTAGCTTTCAAAGAAAGAGTTGACCGAAAGGTTATGTTTTATTGGGACAAGCCCGCTAGTTTTCGCGCAGTGAGCGATGCATCTGTGTCCGCTTGGCATATGCACCGTGTCTGTTCGCGTTGCTGGCAATATGTACAAGGCGGAATTCGCAGTGCTCGGCCATTCAACGCAGGACATTTTCTTTGACATCGACTTTTTCCGAGAGTGCCCTGCAACTGTAGCCTTTGGCGCTGGTGAGGTTCTGTTGTCCACTCTCGCCCAGCAGTCTCACTGTAGGAGACAGAACCTCGTCATAGCTAAGGGGGTGTTACTCCTGGGTGATTCCATGGCCAGCGTGAAAATTAATGCTTCCGAAACTGACGGGAGTTCAGGCTCATTGAACGCATTGATTCAGCCCCTGCTTTTGCCCTGTATGAAGAAAAACATGTTTGTGCCGCGCTAGTGTAATATCTCTGACTGGCGGGAATACTTATTTATTGGTGACGAACTGTGTGCACGAGCCGGTAGTAATCCCGAAGGGCATGCACCTTGCCTTGCTTCAGGAGGAATGCCACATCTGCATTGGAGCGCTGAGCGACTCAACGGTGTCGGACAGCGCTGCTTACCCTTTGATGGAATCTGATTTCTTAAACATGGTCAGCAAGTCTCTTTCGTCGCAGAAGCGCGGAGCCTGGCGGGATTGCTGGCCTGACAAGCTAATCTATTTGATTTCACACAAAATGCGCTCGTCACAAGATCGATACAGGATCGACCAATCCTCTAAGACACAAAGCCTAGCGTGTTTCCGCATCGGAGCGCAAGATCATTGCACAGCAAGTCGCCGACATGCTACAAACTGCTATCATTCAAGAATCGTCGAGTCCCGGGGCTGCGCCCGCTATCCCGGTTAGAAAAAGGACAGGGCATGGTGGTTCTGTGTTGACTGACGACGTCTTAACTCCATAACCATAAAGGACGTCTACCCGCTTCCTCGAATAAATGATGTCATCTACTGCTTCCATTCGGTGTCTTCCTTTTCCTCCGTAGAGTTGCGATCAAGACATTGGCAAATTACTATGGATCCGGCTGTCACAGAAACCCCGCACGGTTTGCTTCCAATTCATTGTTATACCGTTCGGCTTGTGCAACAACACCGCCACGTTTGAAACATTTACGACCACGGTATTACGGGGTCTGAAATTGGTCTCTTATGCTAATTAGATGTTGTTAAAATTTTTGGACAGACATTTTAGGAACACGATGGCCGCCTCGACCTTGTACTAACCTGTCTCGAGAAGGCCGCACTTAAACTGAACTCCAAGAAATGTCACTTTGGAGAATGCAAAACTATGGTATTTGGACACCTAGTAGACCAAAATGGCGTCAGGCCGGATCCTCAGCAAGTCGCCGCCGTCAGCAACTTCAAGCAGCCTCAATCTATACGGGACCTGCTTAGTTTTACGGGCCTGTGCTGATATCTTCGTCGCCTCATTCCAAACAGTAGCGGATAAGGTACAGCCACTGACTGACTTGCTGCAAATGGATGTGCCTTTCCACTGGACACCGAACTACGAATCTGCATTTACGCAGCTGAAATTCATGTTGACTGTAGAGCCGATGCTACGTTAATTTGACACTGCTGCTCCAACAGGAATTCATACAGACACTAGTCGAATTGGCATCGGCGCAGTGCTCGTTCAATGTCATGGCAATTCTGAGCACGTGATCGCCTATTCTAGCCGTTCCATGAACGGGGCAGAGCGCAATAAAGAGTAAAGGAACAGGAGTGCCTCGCAGTCGTCTTTTGCTCTTCACGTGTTTCGCCCATATGTGCATGGCTGACATTTTTCATTCATCACCGACCACCATTCACCTTGTTGGTTGGCGAGACTACGTGACCTCTCCGGACGACTTGTGAGGTGAGCTCATCGCTTACAAGTATTGACTCTACCGTATTCTACAAAACCGGTAACCGCCACCCAAACGTTAAGTGCCTATCAGGCCTTCCTCTAGAATGAATGCGAAGCTCGCATCTTCGATGAGTACATCTGTTCTGTGTACTGTCAATTTCCCGGTCTTGCACCTTTCTGGACGGCACAGCATGCCGAACGTACGTAGGAAGCTCTGTTCGCCTTCACGTATCAACGCATCAGTGTGAGTTTCTTTCCGGTTCGTGACGACGTTTTGTACAGAACAAATTACTCCGGCCCACAGGCACGCCTGCTTCTTGTCGTTCCCCGCATTTTACGTTCTTATGTCTTTGGCGTCATGCATGCCGGCGTAACCTGCGGCCACATGGGCTTCGCAAGAACCTTGCACCGAATTGAGCATGGATTGTACTTGCCCAAAATGCGACGCAACCCGGAAAAAATACTTTGCGGGTTGTAAAGAGTGTCCACGACACAAGCGTCGCCCAACTACTCCATCCTACACCGCCTCCTACCTCTACCTTCGAGGGTGTCGGCGTTGACATTCTTGGCCCGTTCCCGCCACTGAACATTGCCAACCGGTTTCTCGTCATCTGTGCTGCCCACTTGGCTCGCTATGCAGAAACTGCTGCAATACCCACTGCAACGGCCTTGCACGTGTCTCAGGTTCTGCTTCGCTCTATAATTTTGTCAGGTCACCGCCGTCAGTTTCGTCAGTTCACCGCCCACGTCGTCGAGGAGACCCTGCGTTTTTCTACTTGCCGATTCTGCCATGCTACATGATATCACCCTTAAACCAATGGTCTTATAGAGCGCACGAACAGGACTCCTACGAATATGTTATCAGTCTATGCCGATGACAAACACGAGAACGGGGCGAAGTGCTACCTACAACACCGTGCAACACCGCGAGGTAGGAGGCCACGGGGTACCCTTCATTCCATCTTCTGTACGTTCGCGCTCCTCGTAGCAATCTCGACACCATTCTTCCATTTACGCTGGACGTTCAAACATCCGTTGCCGAATCTCTCTGTCACGCAGAAGAGGCCGGTTGCATCTCTCGCCTCCAGACCTTGGCATCTCAAGAACGGTCGAAGGCTCGGTATGACGCCCGCCATCAATCCCTTTTTTATTGAAGAAGTGACGTTGTATTGCTGTGGACACCTGTGCGTAAACGTCGTCTCTGCCAGACGTTCTTGGCGCAGCACACCAGCCCATTCGTCATTCTGGATCAGCTCAGCGACGTGACGTACGTCATTTCTACAGTCACACGTAGTGGTCGTAGTTCTAGCGAGACACGGCTGACACACGATGCCCGTCTAAAGACTACCGCCAGGTTCCTGACTCCACCATTGGGCACCACCTGCGGACAGGGGAGTGTAATGGGCTGGCGGAGAGCAGATGAGAAGGAGGACGAACCTGAGCGGTGCTCGAGCGGCCAGCTCCTGCTTTGACTGAGCTGCACGATTGTACCCACTCTCCACCTTGTAAATAAACGCGATCCATTGTAAAGATATCAAGTGATCAGTTAAACACCTTGCATAGAAAGCAGCTAATCGATTGAAAGCACAATCAACGAACGATTAATCCTTAATGGGTTAAGAAGCTTAAACTACCCTCCCTCACAGTAGGATGCACTGATGTGCCTATAATAAGCGTCCTTTGTTGTAGTATTTATATCTAATAGACAAAAGTAAGACAAAAGCATGCTGAGGAATAACAAAATGCACGTATCGTTACATCGCTGTGATAGCGCTTAACCCATATTCAAAGCGCAGTTCACGTCACACAGGCACCTCATCACAACCACTGGTGCAAACGTTTAGTTACTATGTAATACCCTTGAGAGGACCCGCCGTAGACTACCGGTAATGTGCTCGCTCGGTACCTCATGGGCCCAGTTTCGATGACCCTTTACTCGTTCTTGGGTGGATGCGCGTGCTTGTGTGCCTATGTTTATAGTCCATCGCAAGCTATGGCAAACGTTGTGCTTTTCTTATGTATGTGTGTTCTAATGATACGTTAGATGTTTATTTCGGTTGGTCCTTGATTGGTATAAGCAGTATAAAATTCTATCATCAGTGGCGCCTTCCCCACACTGCAGGTGAGCTCATAGCTTACAAGTATTGACTCTACCGTATTCTACAAAACCGGTAACCGCCACCCAAACGTTAACTGCCTATCAGGCCTTCCTCTAGAATGAATGCGAAGCTCGCATCTTCGATGAGTACATCTGTTCTGTGTACTGTCAATTTCCCGGTCTTGCACCTTTCTGGACGGCACAGCATGCCGAACGTACGCAGGAACCTCTGTTCGCCTTCACGTATCAACGCATCAGTGTGAGTTTCTTTCCGGTTCGTGACGACGTTTTGTACAGAACAAATTACTCCGGCCCAGAGGCACGCCTGTTTCTTGTCGTTCCCCGCATTTTACGTTCGTATGTCTTTCGCGTCATGCATGCCGGCGTAACCTGCGGCCACATGGGCTTCGCAAGAACCTTGCACCGAATTGAGCATGGATTGTACTTGCCCAAAATGCGACGCAACCCGGAAAAAATACTTTGCGGGTTGTAAAGAGTGTCCACGACACAAGCGTCGCACAACTACCCCACCAGCACATCTCCATCCTATACCGCCTCCTACCTCTACCTTCGAGGGTGTCGGCGTTGACATTCTAGGCCCGTTCCCGCCACTGAACATTGACAACCGGTTTCCCGTCATCTGTGCCAACCACTTGGGCTCGCTATGCAGACACTGCTGCAATACCCACTGCAACGGCCTTGCACGTGTCTCAGGTTCTGCTTCGCTCTATAATTTTGTCAGTTCACCGCCGTCAGTTTCGTCAGTTCACCGCCCACGTCGTCGAGGAGACCCTGCGTTTTTCTACTTGCCGATTCTGCCATGCTACATGATATCACCCTTAAACCAATGGTCTTATAGAGCGCACGAACAGGACTCCTACGAATATGTTATCAATCTATGTCGATGACAAACACAAGAACGGGGCGAAGTGCTACCTACAACACCGTGCAACACCGCGAGGTAGGAGGCCACGGGGTACCCTTCATTCTATCTTCTGTACGTTCGCGCTCCTTGTAGCAATCTCGACACCATTCTTCCATTTACGCTGGACGTTCAAACATCCGTTGCCGAATCTCTCTGTCACGCAGAAGAGGCCGGTTGCATCTCTCGCCTCCAGACCTTGGCATCTCAAGAACGGTCAAAGGCTCGGTATGACGCCCGCCATCAATCCCTTTTTTATTGAACAAGTGACGTTGTATTGCTGTGGACACCTGTGCGTAAACGTCGTCTCTGCCAGACGTTCTTGGCGCAGCACACCAGCCCATTCGTCATTCTGGATCAGCTCAGCGACGTGACGTACGTCATTTCTACAAAAGGGAAGGGGTCAAGGGCTCGTTCTTTATTTGTTAGAAACAACTTAATGAGCAAACAGACAATGAAGCCTAGGAAAACATAGGGGAAGTTACTTGTGGTATTGTAATTGTGGAGAAAGTAGAAAGGAATTAAAGTGGACGAAAAGACAAACCTGCCCTCGGTGGGACCCGAACCCACGACCTTCGGATGTCGCGTCCGATGCTCTACCAACTGAGCTACGAGGGCGGTCGTCCCCCCGTCCACTTTATTGTGTATTTATGTAGGTATTATCCTGGGAGTGTTAGGCAGCGCCACGGCTGGGAGTGGCGCTGCCTAACACTCCCAGGATAATACCTACATAAATGTAGGTTGAGAACCCTTGCTTCCTTTCCTTCAAGAGCACTTTCCTTTTAGGGACTTTATGTAAACATTAGCACTGTTTTCATCTAAAATCATTTTTTTTAATCCAGCGCTAAAGCAGCTCCAGATACGTAAAATTTCAGCAGGTGCGAAGCACGCAGTGATGCACCAGTCAATTACCGCCAGTGGCTATGAGAGGCAGAATACTAGATTCCTTTTAACTATAAGCATATGTACAGCCCATTTATTATACTGGTGAACCGATGGTTCAAAACGATGAAAAGGCAATGCAACTACAGCAACTGTTTCTGGAAGGCGGCTTGTCTGCGTCACGGCAGCGGCTGCTTTTGGAAGCGTGCGTTTCACATCTCCCCTCCCTCTAAGGAGAGAAGGAGACCGGAGGCGGGTGCTAAAGAAAAAATAACGAGATGATTTTGTGGTTTTCCTGAGTGTTAGAATGAGTAATGGGTTGTCAAACACAGCCGATTCTCAAAGGAAATAAAAAATAAATGGAGGCAATGGCATCGGCTTGGATTTCGTGGAACCGAACGAGCTCGACAGATACATTCGTCAAAAGCGCGCTTAGGTTATATAGGCTAAAGGGCTCGTTGGGGCCTTTGACCCTCTATTGTATTTCGTAGGGCCACGAGCTCCATTTGAAGCGTATATGAGCTCTGGCTTGAATAGAATCAATTCTTAATAGACATACCAGTCTCCGTATTTTCTTCCTCTGGCATAGTGGGAATTTAACCCTCGAGAATAAAGTATGAGTTCGTTAACATATGGCTGTAAATTAACGTATTGTGCCACTGCATTCAGTAAGTTATTCGCGGCGTGCGTACGTTCCCGCTTCATGAGATTAATTGCTTGCCCCGTTGCCAGTGGCATAGTAGTGACAATACCAACCTATTTGAATTAGTTCGAACAAACTAAACCTTATATGCCTAACAAAATCATTTCCCGTCTTTTTCCATTAAGGTCTTTTGAAAGTGTTTGGAAGTCTTACGTCTGGGAAGCGAGCAAGTGATTAAAGCGGAAGTACTAGAAGGTTTAGAAAGTAGGAGAGCTGAATGAGCTGGTGAATATTTATAATGTAAAGTCGTGCAAAACAACTACTCACAGGAAGAATAGTGGACAACGCGAACCCAGACTATCAAGTTATGAAGTGCATTGAGGCGAAAAAAAAACAAAGAAAAATAACTTGACGACGCCTGCTCAGGAATGGTAGCGCCACCTGTTCAGTGTGAACACGTGCCCGGCAATGTGATAGACAACTGTTAAGACGTTCTATCGCTTCTCTGTTCCAGCTAATCGAAGGTAGACTCACGCACGTGATCCTACAATTATTTGCGCGACAGGTTGAGACCAATAAGCGCGTTTCTTCACTCTTATGCCGGTACGGGATCACGCTTTCATTTAATTTCATCGTACATTTATAGTCCCGGCAATGCAACGTTAGATTGGAAGATGTTCCGCCAGATAATGACCTCCTATATTCATTTATTCTCTGATTAAAACAGCACGCTTTTCATTTGTAGAGTTACGCGCGCCTAAAAGGAATCCTATAAACCACAATCATGAGATCTTCGATAAAATAATTGTTGGTAGTTTGCTTTACAGGACGTAATCTGTGCGCTTCTTATCTTGGAAGTGTTCATTTTTCCTATGCACAGCTTATCGAGAGCAGAAAGAAAATGTTTAACACAATATCCACTTCCGAATTTCTTGAGCCTTACCAAAACGGAATAGATATGCCTAATACTTACGACTCTTTGCCTGTAATTACTGCTGTCTGATGGCACGTGCGTTCCGGGCATAATTGACTTCTTTAGGTGTTCAGGTACAATAGCTACAGCTGACATATGGTAGCCTGCTTCTACTAGGCGTATGGCCGGCACTATAAACCTAGCATTTATTTGGTGAACACAAGACTTGTTTATTGATTACTTCAAAGACTACATGACTATTCAGTTGTTCTCTACATTAGATCGGAATGCTTGGAGTGAAAGTTTAAGAACGGCTTAGAAGTTTTAGGGGAGTGCTGCCAACAAATGTGATCTTGCTCAAATGTCAAAGGGACATCTAGAGATTGTAATAAGTTTCCTTGAGACAGTTCTTTGGTAAATCTTAATCCACCTCCAATAACCTTAAACTGCTCGCTTACAATGGTGGCATGGGAATAAAAGTCATCCTTATTACTACAAATCAAGTAGTAATCGCCGTAACGAGATATTATAATGACGAAGTTTCCTAAGGTTTCCATTAAGCGGCCATAACACTTCTCAACTAAAGATGACTTAAAACAGGAGCAGCGCTTGAACCTATACAAAAACCCTATTTCTATAAAAACATCCTTATCCAGAAAGTTCTTGCATGTACTTAAAACGAACGCTGGTTAGGCTTATAAAGGTCGTGTTTCAGAAGAAACTGGGCATTTTGACAAGTTACAAGGATGGCTCAATTCACAGTGATCTATACTTGAGCAAGTTTGATAGCCGCTTTTAGTTGTTCTTAGATAACCTTGTCCTTATCGTATTTCGTTAGGCAGATCGTTACGTAGGTAACGAAGTGTCAGTTTATAGAAGTTGGTCGAGTTCCCACTTCCTCAGCACAGAAATCACAAAGAATCGCGTGTCATCTCCAAATTCAAGATACTAAAGCCTGTAGGCATACGCGCTTCAAGAGAGCTCTTGAGTTTAGATACAATAACAGGTTAAAACCGAGTAGAGGCATAGTTCAGATTGTTTCATTTGTACTACTTAACCAGCTAGGTTTGCGAGAGCCTCTTTTCAGATGCAGCTACCTTTCTAGTTACACAAAAAATACATTGACGTCGTGCTGTTCTTCTCTTATTTTCTTTTCCTTTCTAGTGACATGTCCTCCACGACCTATTAGTCATGCTAGAACGTCGAACTTCACTTTCTATCTTTCCCAACCGGCCTGTCATCTTTTACTCTCTTTCGGATGATAGAGGCAGATGTTTCAAGGCGCACAGAAACCAATGGCAATGTCCAAACCTTCGCGCCAGCTCACATTCCCTTCTGTTTTTTCGTTTTCAGCAATGTGATCTTCATTTCACTGTTTTTTTGTAGTAAGGTTGCTTTTGAATTCAGTGCCACCTTTTTAAACAAACAGGCTAAGATGTTTTAAGTTTTCGAAAACAACTTTCCGAAAGGAAACGTGATGCGTTTTCTACACATCTCTCACATTTGAGGAAGATCACGTTTGTTGGCAGTCCTCCCTTAGAGTTTCGAAGCCCTTGTCAAGTAGTAAAATAAATGAGGAGTAGTAAAAGACGAATCAGCCATGTTGTGTTTGAAGGCATCATTAAACAAATCTTCTGTGCACTAAATTAACACTAGCTTTGATGAGGAGGTCAAGCGCCTATGGAAACCCGTTTACCATAGCTCAGCTGTAGCCATTGTATCTGAACAACTAAAGAGGTCCATTTCTCCTGGAAAGCGCGCGCTAGTCAGATCGATTGATTGATTTCTGCCGTTGTACGTCCCAGAAGCAATTGTGAGAGACGCCGTAGTAGAGGCCCTCTGGAATTTTCGACCACCTAGGCTCCTTTAGACTGAACTCATGACGCACAGCACACGGACCTCAGCATTTCGCCTCCATCGAAATACAGCCCCAGCGGCCCGGATTTGATCCCACGACCCTCGGGTCACCATCCGAGTGCCATAGCCACACCGCGGCAGGGCGACGTGCTATCAGGGAGCAATAATTGCAGGCAAAGTGTACTAAGTATTAGATATATCGATTTCGTTTCTCACTGGCTCAAGGGAATCGGAAGTAGATTATTAAAGTTGTTCTTTCTGCTTCGAATAAGTTAGGTAAGATTTGTGCCGCCGGGTACAGGAAAAACGAGCATTGTGCCGAATGCCGCTTGGGGATAGATTGCAAGATTCCTTTTAGCTGCGAATGATTTACAGAGGACAAACAGCTCGTTGTGTTAATCACAGATTAATTGAACACTGGAGGTCGTGGTCAGGTGGAACGCCATCTTATCTCTCGGGACAGTAGCTACATGCCCAAGTTAGAAGAATGCGCCATTCTCTACAGGCATAAGAGTGAAGAAACGCGTTTAATGGTGGTGGCCTGTCATGTCAATATTAGTCGAAGCACTTGCGTGAGACAGCCATCGATTACCGTAAATAGAGGAGATTACACAATCTCTTAACAGCTTTCTGTCGCATTGGCCGCCACGTGTAGCTCTTTGACATGTGGCGCTATCATTCTTGAGCATGCGCAGCGACGTTGTGTGCCTTCTTTCTTTTTCGTGCCATTGAACTTATTTACTTGATAGTCGGAGTTCGTGTTGCCCATTTAGGTTTTCTGAAGAGTTCTCGGTGGCACTGCTGGATGTGAAGGAGGGTCCCGTGTGAGCTTCAATGTTTCTAGTGCTACGAAATGTGACCTTCGGTGTTTCTGAAAATCCTTTTTACTGAGCTCATTGCGTGTCAACATTGCACTGTATTTACGGAGAATGTTACGTATACGAGTAGCAAATATGCTCTTTTTCCTTTGAGAGATGGCGGCTGGTTCTTATCTCCTTTAAAATAACAACTCCCGTGCTTCCCTCCTGGCTATCCCAATTTTCCATTCAAGTTTACACGCATCGTTGTATGTCTTATCAAGGATGTCGTGTCGATGTCTTCTGTCACTTAAGGTTGCCGTTAGATGGCTTCAGTCGACAACATAATCTGCTCCTTTGCTATGGAGCATTCTTATGCATCTCGCCTCTTTGACTGACATCACTTGTTACAATTGTGATGGGTGATTACCATTTTCATGGAGGTATTGCTGGCTATTCCTTCCGTTTTTGTAAAGAGCCTTCTTTAGCTTTGAGTTTTCGAAAAGTATTTCCGTGCAAAAGACATGAATATCGCTACAAGAATGGGGCATGAAAAAATTAATGCCAAGAATGAAGTTGTTTAAATGGTCAATAAAAGTGATCAGTACACTTGTCCCGTTTTCACAGATAAATGTACCGCCTTACCGCCTATGTAACGAACATAGGCGTAAGCTTTCAGGGGCCATGAATTAAAGGTGGTTCTAATTAACCCAGGAACATTGGCGTTCGTCGGCGCGAAGTTTTTATGCTAGTTCCAAACAATTCTAGGTGGTTGGCCGAGTCGAATTTAAAGAAATTCAGTGTAAGGCGCGATTTCAGGGATGAGATGTAAACTTCAGCTGCATGCGCCCCGTTGCTATCCAGCAGTGCCTCCGAGAGAATAGTTTAAATGGGCACCGCGGGACATCGCGAGTAATTTACGTAATGCATTGGAAGAGTGATTTAAGATAGAGAGATATAACTTTTGAAAAGTCAGAGTTTATAGAAGTGGCTCTAGCTCCCGATGCATATATAATACAGAGTCGCATCTGAGCTACAAGTTCAAGATACTAAATCCTCTAGGAATAAACGTTTCAATGGGGGCTCTTGAGTGTGTCAGAGACAGCAGCAGGTTCAAACCGCATCGAGGCAGAGTTCAGCTGTTTCATTCGTACGACTTAACCATGTTTGCAAAAGCCTGTCTCCAGGTGCAACTGCCCTTTTAGTTACCCGAAAAATACATTGACCTCATGTTTTTCTTCTTTCCTTTTCATTTTATTCACAAATGATTGACGACCCAACGGTTACGCGGTGACGTCGAACCTCACTACATCCTTTTTCCACCTCTCTTTCTGATGCTGATGTGATGATGGTTTCAACGCGTGAAAAAGGCCGTGGTCGTCCGGTCTAAATTGTCAACCGTCATCGCTAGCGCTGCACACGTCCCGTCAATCACTTTATGCAGCGTTAGCGATGACGGTTGCTGATTTAGATTGGACGACCACCGCCTTTTTCACAGCCCTGTCGCTTTTAAGCGGCGGTACGCCCGGCAGAATGCGGTGTTAGTTCGTAAGTTCGTACGCGGAAAGTTTGAGAGCACTACAATCGCGGCGCGCAAGCCGCTATGTCACGGGGTACTCTTTGTATTTCGCGGGCATCTGCAGCAAGCTGAAAAACACTAATTATGAATAGATAGAAAGTTGGAAACTCTTTAACTGGGCATTTGACAGACCCCTCTACAAGCTTTCCATGGGAATTATTTACCTAACTTGGTTGCTTGCAATGTTAATTAATCTCACCTAATTAACAAATTAAGTGGGACACAAAAAATAGTCTCACTCACTCCATACGATAGTAAGAGAAATGCATTTGGTCGCGTTGTCTCAGGGTGCATCGGCATATTTTTAAACCCTGGCTAAAGATAGCAGGGACACCCTGTACACATAGCTATAGATATAACGCAAACTTTCATTAGTAATAAATCTAACAATAGCAGGCACAGTAATAAACCTAAGTTTAAGGAAACGCAGATATGGAAATACACATTACTTTTGAGTGTAAAATAAGATAAACAAGCTCTTTTGTAAACGCTCCTAATGACAATGAAAATGGAGCACAATTGCCATCAATTCTACTACAGTAGTAGAATTGTTACCAATTTTACTACATTCTCGAGAACTGCTCAAATCCTCGACAAATACATTCTTGATAACTGCTCATTCAGTCTGGTTACCTGATGCGCGAAATGTTTTGATTTTTGTCTGAAAGCTTTGTACAACCGCACGCCAAGAGTGCTGTCGAGGAGTGGGCGCTGACAGGGCGGTCTCCGTAGGAGACGCCGCGGTCATCGCCACCCTATGTAGGGAGATGGAAAAGAGGGCACTGGCCTTGCTGTTCTAACCTCCTATGTATTAAGCAACGGTAACGGCCACGTATAGGCCATATCCATCACGGAGATCACCATCCGTCATATTCACCAGGTCGCCGGAACCTAAATCTGCGGCATATTACCATATGAGGGCCGCGACTGCTCCACTTTTCCAGTGATTCCGCGATGTTTTGTCAATGATACATACCAGTGTGCACGTATCGGGGATGCGTGACAAAGCTTGGAACGCCGCAATACTGTATTCATACGAATACCTCGAAAACCTCAGCGATGAAAAAAAACCGCCACGGCAACGGAAATTCTACTTAAGCGATATTGCCTTTGCGTGTGTTCGGACCTGTGCTCGACGTGGATAAAACAGCCTCGTTCCTCTTTGTCGCCATAAATACGAAATAATTTCCGTGCGGCAAATGCACTCATAGCTTAAGGACACGTGCTTTTTTAACGGACTTATAACTGAAGGGACGTACGGCTGCGGCACGATCGCAAGTGCATGATCGACAGCGGTTTCGCACGTATGGATGAATCCCTGCAATTTACATGAAATGTGCATTTCTGACACCTGCAGAAATAACCCTCTTGCAAACAATGACCGTCGTAGGCGGCCTGCCGATGAAGAGCGCCTTCTCGAAGAACGGTATGGTTGTTGAGACATCAGGGGCGCACAAAACACCCTTAACAGGATTGCCGCATTTTATTCTACGAAAAGTGCATAATACATTTAATGTGGACTCAATTTTAAACTAATAAATATTCATTCAAATCATCGTTGTGCACTATCAATGAGAAGCCTATCAAGTACAACTTGATGAACAGATTTTCACTAATTTAGGGATTACAATTATTCAAGAAGTGTCAATGATGAACTTAACGATAATACAGCGCACACATATTGACTATTCAGTAAGTGTCTCAACGTTAGCCCGCGGTACATCAATATTTTCTGAAAATGTTGTTTCGTGAGTGAGCCCAAGAAAGTAGGTGTACCAGGCTCCGGACAAGTTTTCAATACCCCTTACTCCAAAATGTGTTTTAAAATATTTCTAAATACCCCTAAATTCAAATTCTCCAACATATCTTGGAACATTTTATGTTATTCGCAAAGGCCAATGACACCTGCTTTTGCCGCCCTAAACTACACACCAAATATATTCATAGTATATATTTGAAGAACGTACGCCTGTACCGCCGTGAGCTCCTTGACCTCACTGATTTTTTTATATTTACGCCAGCTGTTATACTTTTAAGCAGCACTCCGCATTGATGGTTTAAGACACCCAGCAGGTCAAAGACGCTTTCGAATTTGGCTGAAGACTCTGCTATACTGCAGTCTACATTGAGCTACACAGGAGCCCTGTCTATGGTGCTTCGACGTATATATATATGTATACATAAATGTACGTTTGGGAAGAGAAGAGCTACTCTTACTACGTAGTCGTCCTGGACAAAATCGGCATTTTTATTCATATGAGAAAGAAGGAAGCGAGAATTTCATCGTCAACATATCAAAAACGCAAGCATTTCAGACGTTAATCATCGCGAATAGGAAAATGTTTGCAGAACCAATCTGCGCCCAGGAAGATAAATCAATGAAATAATATAACACGCATTCGAATACTCGCCGAAAGCTGATATCCACGCGAAAATAAATTTGAAGCGACCATAAATATGAAGTGTTACTCAAGATCTCTCTTGTGTGCTGCACTGCGCTGCGAAGGTCTCTTACGTAAGCCGCAGATGCAAGAATACGGTTGCAATGATCGCGACTCCCGTTCGCTAGGTACATTCAGCTACAGTGCAGAGGTCAGAGAAGACCAGACTGCCCTTCCTGCTGCCATTTCACGAAAAGCGGAGGAAACAAAAGAGGTAAATCAACATGCGTGGAGCACTAGCGGAGTGGAGCCGGGTGCCCAGCTCTTCTTTTCTACAGAAGGATTGATATTTGGGCAGGTTGGTAATGGCTGCGAACAATGGCTCGGAAGCGCAAATGGGAAAACGAAAGCCACAGGCAGATGAAGATAAATGACGGCACTTGCTCTAAACAAAGCTTAATGAAAACCCATGCGTCAACTTATACCACAAACAATACGACCTTCTGACACATCCGTGTCGACAGTGCACATGGGGGGGAAACGAGGAAAATAAAACCACCGGCACAAAAATAAAGCCATTTTCCTGTTATGTCAGCTAAAGCATAGATTCAGAAAATGTTCTCATATTTGCGCAGAAATGGTGAGGACAACGAGTCCCTTCCTAGCTGAGTATGCCTCGATTACATACGCCGTTGTCGCATTGCCACATTTGGCAAGAAATATGGTCTGAGCAAAAACTGGCTTCCATCAGGGTTCTATCTTATGCCGAGCAAGATGTGAGCACTGGTTACATTCCATACTGAGCACTTGTGTTCAAATAATCTCACACTTTTCTACACTGATCTGTACAAACGGAGAAATAGGACAACTTGGCAGATAATAGAGGCATACTACTTGCATAGAAAAGAAATCAATTGTGTTAGTATGACCTAACTAGTTCTGGACATCATTTAAATAGATTTTTTAAATGCAGAGCATTTCTTAGTCGCACGATGTCGCGCTTCGGCGTCGGCGGCGGCGGCACCGTCAACACCCCCACTGCGCATGCTCGGCTCGTCTCGTGCCGGCCCACCGGGCGTTCAGCAAGCCAAGCATGCGCAGTGGGGGTGCGGACCTCTCCCACGTACTCCTCTCCCTCGAACGCGGGCGGCGTGTATATAAGCGGCGGAGCGCGCGCTCGGAATTCGATCCATCACTCGCGCAGCGGGACGCTTCTGCGAAACGGCAACGCCGAGCTGCGGATTCCGAACTTCGTGCACGAGAAGCAGCGGCGAAACGTGAGCAGCGAGCTTTAAGACCCCAGGTACGTGTGCGAGAAGCGGCGTGCAAACGTCGTCAACCAGACGCAGCTCCGGACGCTGCTCGTGGACGCAAGCGCCGGCTTGGTGCCGTCCAATACAACGACGGCACCAAGCAATAAAGACACACTTTAACTTTACACTCCATGCCTTCGCTTCTCCTTCATTCAATAAATAAGAATAATAAAGACGAAATAACAATTAAGCATTCCCACACCATACCGAATTACGCAACATTCACGCGATACCCCCACCACTCTGCGACGCATTTACTCGAGTTCCCCCCGTGGGAAGATGCGGGCGGCATTTTTTACTTAACTTGGCATACTATAATGGTGGCGTTATCTTCTGATTGTGTTTTCGTTTTATTCCTTTCTTGTGCATGCGCATTGTTTACATGGTCGTATGAGCACGTGGTATACATATCGATATAAGTTCTTGCGTGTTTTCGTAATAAATTTAGTGCAGTCATTTGCCCTTCTCGGCTCGTGTCTTTCATTTTCCCATTTGGGCTGTCCTACTAATGTGTTTCCTATTCTGCCACCGTTGGCGTGCCCTTATGTGTAACTCCCATTTTCTGGGGGGAGTGGGTTAGAGAAATAAATATTAAAAAGCAGCCACATGCATGTAATATACCTTACGGTTGTTTGAAGTCCGATGCATGTTAGATGTCTTCTTAAGTCTTTCTTTTTATTGTTTCTTTCAGGTTTCTTTGGATTGGCATCCACGGAAAACCAGATTCCTAGTATCAGGTGTTAAGAAACTGTTAGTTCAAAGTTTAGCATTAGAAATAATAGGCCTTGAAAAGGTCAACACAGCAACGTATACTGTGCAGGCGCACCTTTGGTGTGGTCCAAAGATTTTCAGTTTCTTTACGACTCTCATATTCCTGTTAATTCGTCTGCATATACTGCAAGATTTGTTGTATCTTTCGTAAATGTAGTTGTCGCTGTAAAGTGCCAAACCACAAAATATATTGCGTCAGCGTGCTTTACTTGTTCTCAATTTTGTTTTTAGGAAATCCTTATTGCTTGACCTCTATCGCTGTCGCTGAAGATTCTCGTATTGGCCTACCGAAAAACCGAAGCCGCGTGTATAGTTTATTAATTAAATAAATCAGATTTTGATTTAATGACAATGTAAGTGGTAACCAGGCTCCCGTTGTAACTAGTGACCTTCAGTTTCGGAGCCGGTGATCAATCAACGCACTGTCGTTTGACGAAACGCTCCATTCCTGTATCCTTCGTGGAATTTCTCCACTTTGACAACTGCTGCTACGTGTAACTGGGCTTTAGGCCTTGGCATTCCTCAGGTACTGACTAATGACCCTTTCAATTGATCTATGGGGCTGCGCGCGTGCGATATCATGTGATGCCTGCGACCAATCACACGCATCAGCCATAGGATGAGTGCTGAAAGGGTTTGTAAGGATACTGCCCCCAGCTCGCTCGCACCGCTCCCGGGCGGTTCAGGGCAGGTAGGCAGATGGAGTGGCCTTGGCTGCTTCTTTCTGCCGCCACGCATATTGCCATATTGCGTTAGAGAAAAGGCTGCCGTGACAGGGCAGCGAACAAGCTCGTCCACGACGGGAGGACAATGGATAGATTACGACGGGTCACGGGGTGGATTTGGGTTGGAACGAATGCCTCTTGGAGCTCATTCATCAGTTCCAGGACTGTTTCTCGTCGTCGTCCAGGGTCGGCCAAACGACGCTGAACAAACATCGCATTATCACAGAAGAAACAACCAGGCCAATTCGACAAAACCCGTACCGTGTGGCCCGGCGGGAACGTGAGGCCATAGAAAATCAAGTACAACAGATGCTACAAGATGACGTTATTCAGCCGTCGAAGAGTCCGTGGGCATCGCCGGTTGTATTAGCACAGAAAAAAGATGGCAGCTTACGTTTTTGCGTAGACTATCGGAAGCTCAACGAAATCACAAAAAAGACGTTTGCCCGCTCCCTCGCATAGACGATTCCTTGGACCGACTTCGGCATGCGTGCTATTTCTCGTCCATGGATTTAAGGAGTGGATATTGGCAAATAGAAGTTGACGAGAGGGATCGAGAGAAGACAGCATTTGTAACGCCTGACGGTCTCTATGAATTCAAGGTGCTTCCTTTCGGCTTGTGCTCCGCACCTGCAACTTTTCAGTGGTTAATGGACACCGTATTGTCAGGCCTCAAGTGGCAAACATGTTTAGTGCATTTGGACGACGTGATTGTATTTTCTGCGACATTTGACGAGCACTTCAGGCGATTACGAGAGGTTTTTCAAGCCATACGATCTGCTGGTCCCACGCTAAAGCCTGAGAAATGCGATTTTGGTTTTGAAGAGCTTCTTTTTCTAGGCCATGTCGTCAGCAACGAAGGCGTGCGGCCTGACCCCGGAAAAATAGCTGCGGTTGCTAATTTTCCGACTCCATCGGACAAAAAGGCAGTCAGACGGTTTTTAGGTCTGTGCGCTATTACCGACGCTTCATTCAAAATTTTTCACACCTTGCGTCGCCGTTGACACGCCTCACCAGATAAGACATGACATTCGTGTGGGGTGAAGAACAGCAAAGAGCGTTCAATGAGCTACAGGATCGTCTTCAAAAGCCGCCTGTCCTCGGACACTTTGACGAACACGCCCCGACAGCACTCCACACCGACGCCAGCAATGTCGGCTTGGGAGCTGTACTGGCAAGACGTGGCAAGACGGTGCCGAGACGGTGCCGAGAGTGGCAAGACGGTGCCGAACGCATCATTGCTTACGCAAGCAGAACCCTTTCCCGCATTAAGCGTGGCTGTTTGGTATCCAATGGAATTCACTGCACTCAGTTTTCCAGGTTTCGACAAGCTTCAAGTGCACCCTTCTGCATCGTACGGGAACGTCACTTAGTAGTTTCTTTTTTATTGATATCAAGTGCCTTTAATTCCCTCGCATATAAGAGAATTACCTGGTCTCAGATAATCATTTTTAGTGCACCACACTAGAAGCCAATAGGTTTTAAGGAATGGCAATGCAACAATTTATTTGCCGCTGTGCATTATTTCTGTCTTTAAATGTGTGTTTTTCGCGAGTTTCCTTTCCTTTCAACTCGCCTGCAGATCAGGCAGGAACTTGGTATCTTAGGTCAACTTTAGTATGAAAACGAAACGTTTCACAGAATTTTTGTTGATGTATATTTCCTCCAATACGAGCACCATGAGGCATACACTTCTGTGCGCCGCAGGAGTACATCTCATTTACATTATGTACGATAGAAGAGGGCTTATTGTGAAGTATGCTAATCGTCAATTGGGGCCTTCGTAGATCATCCGAAATAAATATTAGTTAACCCGCATTTCTTACGATCGCACGAGATCTTTTGAACTGTCCACACCTCTTCATTTCGCAGCCCACAAAAGAAGTAGATGGGTCGGGAAACGCGGCAGGCAAATTTCCCTTCTCTAAGTTGGTTATAGTGAACGTGTTCTGGGTCCTGGCACTTTCAATTGTGTTTAGAATAACACACCTGTGCTCTGGTATCATATCACACGCAGCTGTTACCATGCGTTCGTCCATGCAGAAGTACTTTTATATTGTAGCTCATTATTCCTAACGTGCAGTCCAAGAAAGAGATCGCTGAGCTTTATACGCCGTAAATATTACACTGGAAGGTATCGTCACGTTTCTTGCATCCATGTTATCTCCTGTCTCACCAACGGGGAATTCATCCTTGCAAAAATCTGTACAACTACCATGGCATAAAGAAAGCATACAAGCCGCTTGCCAAACTGAGGATAGTATGGCCAGTGCCAGAAAAACTGACCTCATGTTCTGACCTCATATTCAAACGGACCTCATGAACTTACCTCATGTTCTGTTGGGCAGCCACGTAGGCAAGGGCCCCGCCCCCCCCCCCTAAAAGAAAAAAAAAATTCGTCAAGTCAACCATGAATGCAGGGGTATAAAGGCACAAGTACAAGTAGCGCCGTGCGCATATAAAAATGAAAAACAAACGATAGTCAAGGAACTCACTAAGAACAGCTACCCAAGAACCTTTATTCCGAAAGCACTTCAATTCCAAAAGCACGGCTACGCTTGCCGAGAATTCAGCCTCCCATATGTCCATTCAGCCTCCCACTCTCCCATATGTCCGAGGCGTTAGCCAAACCATCGCCCCTATTGTCGGAAAAGAAGGCATCCGAGTGACTCACAAGCCTACGAACACATGTTCTCTGCATATTGCCAAAGGCAGTTCACCGAAGGAGAAAGCCCAAGGCACTGTATACAAATATGTGCTGCGAGCTACATCGGCGAAACGAAAAACCTCAAAGGAACGTTTCGACAGCACAGGAATGGCCTCTGCAATTTTACAACAGATCGTAACCCAATAGCCGAACATTCCCAAGATAGGGACCACAGTATGCTGGAAATGCTGGAAGCTTGTGCGATGTAACTAAGTCTCTTGCTGAGAAGCAGCCAGGTACTATTAAGGAAGTCGCTAAGGTGTTGATTGACCTGTCATCTAAGCTTGAGGCGTTTGCGACGGACATAAGAGGTGACGTTAGCGGTGTTGCGAGCTCAAATGCTGAAATTCACCGCGAAATTGGAACCATTCGTGACTCCATTGGCTTCATAAACGAAGGCTTTGAACAATTTAAGAAAGATGTTGATGTTTTCCGTCGCGAACTCACTGCGGTCGCGGCTGAGAATCAACGATGTAAACAAGAAAATGAGAAACTAAAAAGTGAGTTGAAAGACGCAAGAAGAGAAATAGTAGAGATGAAACAGTACAGTCGAAACATGAACCTGGAAGTGAAGGGGCTGCCTTTGGTCGCTAATGAAGATTTGAAAAAAAGTGTAGGACAGATCGCCACGTGTCTCAATACAAGTATAACTGAAAATGACATTGATGTTGTACATCGTGTTCCTTCTAAGGATAAGAACAAACCAAATGTCATCATAAAGTTCACGACTCGGTCGGCGCGAGACAGATTTCTCTCTGCAGCACGACACGTCCGGTTAAACACTGGCACTTTGGGCTTCCAGACAAGCAGTCCTGTTTATATTAATGAACACCTTTGCGCTGAGAATAAGCGACTGTTGGGCAAAGCTCGGCAACTGAGGCGTGAAAAAGAATGGAAGTTTGTTTGGGTGGCACAGGGGAAGGTTCTCATGCGCAAATCCGAGCAATCGCCTGTTCTACATATTGCCTGTGATGCTGACCTGGACAGAGTTACTTAAGTGCCCTGTATTCCTGATTGGATTCACTCTTCTTATGCTCACTGATAAAATGGAGCTAAGGCATACAAATTTTTTGTGCTTATTCTTGGTTCCTGTAACATGTCACTGGATAATTACAGGCACGTTTATTCGACATGCTAATTATATTTGCCGATACTTTGTGGATTTGAGCTTATCCTTCATTCTTGATTTATGTGTACTACAGTCTGCCCGACTAAACAAAGCTCGGGTACTATTCATTACGTTAGCCTTTTTCAACAGTACCGTTTATTTACGCCTTATAGCATGTACCGCACCATTCTTACGTTTATGTATTTATCCCTGTGATAGTGTTGTTGTTGGGAGCACCAGCCCTAAAGAGCTCTGCTTTGTAACATTATCGTCAAAAATTGGTTTTGTACATATAATGTTATTAACCTTATGTTCCTGCCACTGTTGTTTCAACGTTCGGCTTCAAAATGGCTGTGAAGTATACTAGCCCCTGTGAATTAACTGCAATTTTGGCGGATAGGTGTGCACCGACTCTAAGTTTTTTACATTTGAATATACAGTCAGCGCGTTCTAAAGATGGTGAGTTCCTCAGTTTCATTGATGAATTTGGGTTCAAGTTTTCGGTCATTATGCTAAGTGAAACTTGGTACTCTAATGATGCTGATGTTATGAATATAGATGGGTATAATGTGGCTCACATGAATAGAGAAAGACGGGGCGGTGGTGTATGCATATACGTTGAAGCTAGTATCACCTATGAATATGTTGATGATTGGTCTCGAAGCTGCGAAGATTTTGAAGTGATGTGCTTGAAATCTGAAAAAACTTTCATTACAGTTATCTATAGACCCCCTCACGGCAGCATCAATAGTTTTTTCCACTTCTTAGACGAATACTTTAGTTTCGTAAATGAAAACAATTATACTTTAGTACTTGGAGGGGATCTGAACATTGACATGCTCACAACATCTAACAAACAAACCGACTTTTCCAACCTGCTTCTTTCATACAGCCTCTCGAATGTTATAGCTACCCCAACTCGCGTTACAGCCACTACAGCGACTTTAATTGATTTATTTATAACAAATTCTGTTGATATACTACATCATGGTACGATTAGTGTTACGATTAGTGATCATTTGCCAATCTATTTGATTACTAATGTACAAACTAAACAAAAACACTCAGAGGAAAGAGATATTTACTTTCAAGACATCAATCCACGATCTCTTTCTTGCTTTCGTGAAGAAATATGCTTGTTAAGCTGGAATGATATACTGTCTTGTCCCTCACCTGAAAAGGCTTATGACCTCTTCATTGATACCTTGTGTTCAGTATATCGTAAACATTTCCGTTATAGACAAGCAAAAAAACCAAAACAAGCTCGCAAACCTTGGATTTCCTTTAAGCTAATCCAAATGATAAAGAAAAGGAATGCATTGTATCATTTATTCGTGTGTACTCGTGACCCTGGTGTGTTGAAGGAGTTTAAAACATTCCGTAATCACTTGACAAAGTTGTTTAAACAGGCCAAACGTGACTATTACTACTCCATGTTTGATGGCATTGTGGATGTAAAGCAGATGTGGAATAAGCTGAATTCTGTCCTGTCACGATCGCGGCCCGCCTCCACTGCTAATGAGCTTAAAGTAGGAAGCGAGAGCTTTAAAAATGAAGCCCTAGCAAATAAATTTAATGAATATTTTCTATCATTGGCTGAAAGCACTCATGATCAAGATGCGTTGACGTATTTACCCAACCCCCTCACACATTCATTGTATCTATATGAAACTGATGATAATGAAATTATAAACGTGTTCAAAAAATTCAGGCGAAGCAAAAGTGAGGATGTGAATGGGCTAAAGTCGGAACCAATCTTTCATGTCATCGATCTGATCACACCTTGCCTCACTCACATTTACAACATGGCATTAACGTCTGGCATTTTTCCTCAACAGATGAAAGTTGCAAGGGTAACTGTGGTGCACAAAGGTGGTGAAAGAGGAAATTTAGGCAATTATAGACCGATATCAATTCTTCCTTTGTTTTCCAAAGGTTTAGAGAAAATTATTCTCCTCAGAATGAGCTCTTTCTTTGACAAGCATTCTGTAATAACGTCCTCACAACATGGGTTCAGATCAGGCTGTTCGACTGAAACTGCTCTTCTTAAGCAAAAAGAAATAATTTTGAACAGTATTGAGGCTAGGAAACTAACACTGGGAGTATTTTTAGATTTCTCTAAAGCTTTTGATAGAATAAACCATGCAACCCTATTAGATAAATTAAATTGTTACGGCATACGCGGAATTGCTTTAGATTTAATTAGAAGTTACATAACAGATAGAAAACAATCCGTATCAATAAATAGACATTACTCTTCGTTAAAACCTATTAGGCAGGGTGTGCCTCAGGGCAGCATACTTGGCCCACTTTTATTTATTATATATATAAATGATATTGTGAATGTTGATGATTCAATTAACTACATTATTTACGCGGATGATACCAGTTTCTTTGTTTTAGGGACCAAGGATGACGAACTTATACATTTGGCAAATGAAGTACTAAGAAAAATATATAATTGGTCGGTAAAAAACTCACTTCAGCTCAATTGCTCTAAGACAAAAGCAGTGCTTTTTAGATCGAAATCCACGCCTTGCGATCTCACGAAGTCTCTTACGCTAAATGATTCAAAAGTAGTACTCTCCGCGTCGGCTAAAACATTGGGTGTTATTTTTCATGAACTGATGACTTGGGACCACCATACCGATTACTTAAAATCTAAGCTTTCCAAAGCCTTAGGTATGTTGCGCAGATGCCAGAAACTGCTACCAATACAACAGAAACTCATGATATATAATGCACTATTTGCTTCGCATCTGCGCTATTGCCACCTCGTTTGGTCAAACAGCACAAAACAATCTTTAGATCATCTAGTCACACTGCAGAAGCAAGCCTTACGGGCTATTGCTGATGTACCTTACAATGAACACTCGCGTGATCTGTTTTTGAAGTTTAAAATTATCCGAGTTGACCAGTTGTATGAGTATCAGCTTATGAGTTCTTTTAAACATGAAATGACTAAGGGCAGTACTCATATGAGGAATATCGCTAACTTGTCAATCAACCAATCATCTCGCTTAAACCGACACACAGAACATTGGGCAGTTCCGCGACCACGCACAAACTACGGTTTTCAAACTCTCTCCTACTGTCTTCCTTCAACATTAAACAAATATAAACTATGCGGTGACAACATACGTCATCTTTCTAAAAAGACATTGTGTCAACTAATTTTACGAATACCAACCTAGCTTCTGTGAAAATGTGTGTTTCTTACTGAATTTTTTTTATCGCTTTGCTTTGTGTATTCCTATTTTATTATTGCGACAAGTGAGAATTCTTGTTAATGTTGCTGCTGCTGTTATTGTTCGGGGAGGTGGGACCAGTCAAGCTGCCTATATGCAGCTTTTATCCCACCATCCTTTGCTGTTTAAACATGTTTTGTATCTATGTGGCAATAAAGTTCACTTCACTTCACTTCACTTCACTTCACTTCAGTATCAATCTTCCTGATACAACGGTCATACCAACTGAAACCAATTATCGGAAACAGTTACTGCTTTGTGACCGTGGAAAAAGACAGTAAACTTCTCAACGCAAGACATTTTAATACATGTAAGACAAGCTTGTTGAAATTGAAATTACCAGAACGAACAAAATGTTGCCATACGGCTTCGAAACCAGAGAAAACGACGTTATATGCCCGTACTTCGTGCGACTTTTCTTCGTCGCATCAGTTATGTTTAGGAAGGTGGTTGGTTGGTTGTGTGGGCAAAAGCGACCGTGGCTATATTGCGCGAAACGAGGATTCTCATCTACGCTCTGGGCGCTCGGTAGTTGGATTGCTTCAAGGAATAGTGCAAAGAATGACAGGACATACAGAAAGGAATAGCATTGACTCCACCGTGGATTCCCTGCGGAAATGTCTTTCTTAACGAGAGGAGCTGTGTCTTTGTTGCTGCAGACCTAGCAGGCGATATATTGCGGGCGTCATTTATACAGTCGCGTAGTGGTGGCAACTTAGGGAGCATTCAGGTGTTTTGTTTAACTGATAGCTGCGCGGCGTGGGAACACGCACGCGTACGGCTTTGCTTTGCCGCAGACGCAGAGTTTTTCCACGACCGGACGGCGGAAGTTAACCGAAAGCTTGGAAAAGAGGACTTTTGTATGGAAAGCGACGGCTTCGACGACCCATTAACCCGTTCAATCCCCCTGGCAGCTCTGCGAACCCCATCACCCTTTTTCCGCGGAAGGTGTAAAAAGGGTAAACAAACAGGGTAACCAGGGTCGTTTGTAGTTCTGCGGAAGGGTAATGTGAGCCACGTTCATTCCACAGATAGATTACCTGAAAGCTTCCCTCAAACGGCGCTTTGCAAACCATCGGAAAACACTGCAAAGTTTGCAATTTGTGTTGAAAAAGCACGCCTGCAAGGACAAATTGGAATCCCTTCCGCTGGCCTTCGATTTTTACCTCAGAGATATGACAACAGCGCATATCGTTACTCTAAAAGGTGAATGGGAAATCTGGAAAACTAAATGGCAAGCCATGCAAGAGGAGGAACTTCCCCGCTCTGCGACAGACGCTTTACCTGAATGCGTACAAAGCTCTCTTGACAAACGTTCACACACTCAAGATATTGGCGACAATCCCAGTGAGTACAGCTGCTGCAGAACGCAGCTTCTCGACACTGAAAAGAGTAAAAACGTATTTGAGGAACCGAACAGCTGAAAAGTGGCTTCATAGCCTGGCTCTTATGTCCATTCACCGGATACAAGGCAGTGTCGACGAAATTATCACTGTGTTTATAGGGAAACCACGACTCATGAAAATTGCAGCGTGGACCGTTCTTTTCGGCCGAGCTGCGTGGTCGTCCTTTTTTTCTTTTGCATTGACTTTTACTATATTGTAAAACCACTCGCAATGTCATTCTTTATTATTGCTTCCTAAAACGAATCTTAGCGTTCTGCATCTTTCGTGTCATGAAAGCATCCATGTTTTGGTTCTTTGTGGTTTAATAAAATTGTTTTCGCGAATATGTCTGTTTTTTCTTTTAGGAATTGCTACCATAAAGTGCACGTTCTTCTCGCACGCCTGTAGTTGAGCCAAAGTGTGAGAAGTTGGGTAGAGAAAGCATCCGACAGATATTTTTTTTATTACTGCACATCCGTAAGTGGGCGCCTCAATTTGCATTTCTTTTTTTTTTTTTTTTGTAGCTCCTCTTTCCGTCACTGACTCTGTATGCCCTTCTTCGTCCAGATTACCTGGTTAGAAAGTATTCTTTCTCGTGCGCACGCACTAGATTTACCGCAGTGTCAAAAAACTTGCATTACATCTCGGATTAACTCGCCTCTTGGGCTGAATTCCACTCTGTTCTCTTTCTCGTCTAATAGTTAAGTGCCTTCTATATTCGCGCGCAAGTCTTTTAAGCATTCTATAATAATGACCATGCTGTTATTGATGCTTATGTCCCCCCCCCCCCCTATGTAAAACCCTGAACAGGGCGTTTAAGGGTGAATAATTGATGATGATGATGATGCTTTTGGGCCCAACCCGAAAAAAGAATCCTGGCTACGTGCCTGCGGTTGGGTGGCATGATATGCTTCACAGAGCACTGCACATATGCAGCCGAATAAATTGGCATCGAATGGGACAATGCCTGTTGGAAACCGCTTTCTTCAGCCAAAGTGCGAGCAAACATTTATATCGCGTACCAACAGCACTCGTACAGGAAACAATTCCTTGTAGTTACTGAAGAGACCTGCAGCCTCAAGAATGCATTCACACCCGTTCAGCATACTTGTGCGAGATATTATGACGTCATCATTAACAATATTGTTCGACAACTGATCAGATGCACGAGCCAAGCTGGACTTGAGCCCTGCGGCTCAACGCGCAGGCGCACCCCAGGCGGCATATTTAGTCCACTGGGCGTCCAACAGATGTACCTTGTCAGACGTCCGGACGTCCCACGGTCATCAGTTTGCCGCCGATATATGTATGTAGGATGTCCACCGGATGGTCCGAAACAAGATCCGTGCACCTGCCAGTGAGCGTCCATCGGACATACGAGAATGGATATCGTAAAATTTTCAAAAACGCTCCTATAGAATATCTACATTGACTGCATGCCCACTTTATGTTCTATAAAGAGGTCACTCAAAACAGTAGAGAAGAGGGAATGTTGCTGGAGCTGGCCTTTCGACAAGTGCACTTTTCTTCGTCGGTACGTTCTTACGAAAACAAGGTCACTTGTCAAAACGCTCGTTCCAACGACATTGCCTAGTCTCCATTGTTTTTAGTAATCTATTTATGGTTCCAAGCCTACATCTTCCTCTTAGCTTCTCTTCTAGTTTGCACTTTATGTTCTGTTTGACATTTAGACTGGTAGTAGAGGTTCACACAGACCTTAATCACCCGAAATGAATACACAGGGTACGGTCCAATGACCCAGTTTCTTGCTTTAAAATATTGAATGGATGGTGATGGTGGATGTTTGCACACATTCTTTAGATGTTTTTAACACATAATGCAATAAATATATATATATATAGACACGACTAAATTTTCCCCTCAAGCTGCGGCCGCAATTCAGTTTACATTTCATTTCGTAAGGAGACATGAGCCTTGAAGTTTCCTTTCACAGCATAACCTTATTTCAGAGACAGCATTCCACATAAGGCTGAAATATTGTTGCACAAATATAACAAGAATAAAACAATTATGTGCCACAGCCTACAGTTCTACATAGTAGATATTTTTAAACAGCTTTAGAAAGACCACACGCAAAGCGTGAATATTAAATTATATCGGTGACAATGAAATTAAAACAATAGAGCCCAACAGTAATATGAAATTTCTTTCTTATAGTGAGATGTCTCGAAAGCTACATTGCACGTTGGAAAATAAAAACTAAGGCTTGACTATCACACAGCAAAACCTTTAAGACGCCAGTAACACTTTTTGATCAGTTATAAATTGATGCTGATCAGTTATAGAGGCTCCGTGAACGTGTGAGCCAAATATTACTGCCCTGCGCTCCCCATGGAATTACAATTAGGTTTCAAACACAGCTGGAAAGTACCTGCTCTTCTTTCAACAAATGAAGTCACTGGAGGCATTGACTGGGTCACTTGGAGTTTTTTCGTTGCTCTTAAGGAGAGATAAACAGCATTATCTGTTGAATTCAATACGAAAAAGGACCCAGGCATGCGCGAAACCGCAGGACAGTGACAGCATAACCTGGAGGAGCGACTTTCTTAGCGGCAATTTTAAACGCTTGAGGAATCTAGTGCAACTAGAGTTGATAGGTATCCCCTGCACAATAACTCATCATTTCGCCAAGTAGCGAAGTACCCACTATGTCATAATTGCTGCGATATTGTAACGTGCAAGTCTGTATACCTGCGCATCTTAGAGAGTCTCTTGGCGTCGTTTTTCCGAGAACGAACCGAACTCCCAGCCTGGCGTCGACGGCGAGCTGCGGTTTGCGCTTCTCTCTGCACAGCTGTCTGTTGTGCGCGATGTTGCCTTGCTGCAGCTGCGTGCGTAGCTCTGCGACTCGCTTGTTCAGCAGCAGTCCGCACCTTACGAGGAGGCGCGATCAGGTATATCGAGAGCCAAGTGAGGTTGTTCCCGGGTTGCCCACGTCGCCTGCGGCGTGTCGCAAGGCACGATACCAAAAAACTGCTTCAAAAGGCAGTGATTCGTAATAATTATGACGGAAAAGTTGAAGAAGATTGCTTGATATGATGATGTTGATGTTGCCTCTGTAATGGGTTCAGAGCTACAAAGCGTGCTTCCCTGTGTTCTTTCAAATAATTCCTGGAACTCGTTATGCAATCCACTTTCCGCGACATGAAGTGGCGTATAATTATTCCGCCACGTAACATTGCATTTGTTAATGCGATTCCTCGGCAGACGTTGTACCTGTTTAGGTCTCTTCGCGCGTATTTTTCGAGCACAGGCGTAGCTCAGTAGTAAAATGCTCGACTGCCACACAGGAGGTGTGGGTTCGAATCCACGCAGAGGACGTGGGTTCTCGGTTCTGGTTGTTTCTTCTAAAATTTGCCTGATGGCGGTAACGGACACCGGCGGCCGCGGCGGTGGCGGACAACTACGGCGCCAAAAACGACCACTTTTGTAATATCATAACAGCTTACACTGTAAAATCAAGCATAGCAGATCATCTCTTCGTAACCATGAAATAACCCAATACTATTTCTGTCTGAACCACCTTAGTCGGTGCCCTCGTGGTACCATTTGTTGAAAGGTGAGTGGCCGTTCTCCAGCTGCGTTTGCAAAACAAATTGCGAATTCTCTGTAGCATGCGGTGCGATAATTGGCCCACATGTTATCAGGAGATTCCACAGTTTCCTGAACATACAAAAAAATCTCCACGCATATCCACGGAGTGAATGATGATGAGTGGGCGAATCTCCGGATGTTCATGGTAGATCGTGCCAAGTTCCGGATTAATTTTGTAAACGCGCACGCTGCGAATTTTTATGGTTCAACTACGCACAAGTGAAATCTCCCACTGGCACTTCATTGCAAGTCAAGATCCAGTGCCTATATATATATATGGGTGGCCGGTGAACGGTTCTCTAGCGCGAGCAGTCGGTATTTTTCAATCAAGAAACTAGCTAGAAGACGCTGCCTGCGTCGACGTTGTCTCTCGTGGGTGAGGGCGCGTTCTCCTTCTTTGCGATCTGGTAGCGCGTTCATCGAAGAAAGAGCGTTTCCATAGTCAAAGCGCGCGTTTCGCTCTCTCTGTCTCTCTCTCTCTCCAAACAGCAGATGGAAGAGAGAGAGCTCGCGCGCCGGGAGGCACGCGCCGACGGCGAGCGCGAGCCTCCCGGCGGCGCGAGGTGGCTACATACATACTACTACTACTACTACAGAAGAGGGAACGACCCCCACCCTAAGGAGCTTCGCCCCTAAAAAAAGTGTCACAGGGCTCTTTTAGAGTCAAAGTGAAGATTTGAAGTCAGAATGGCCACATACGTTTTTCCTAAAGGAAAACTGCTCCAACTTGACCTACAGAGAAAAAATTGATTCAACCGATGATTTTGAGAACTGCAGAATATAATAAAAATAAATGAAGCGAAAGGAGTTGAAAAGGACAGTGTATTCTTCGTTTGCTTTTGCATTTTTGTTGGCTGTAGTACAAACAATTTATGTCCATTATCACATCACAGCTTCTCTTCAAGTTCTCTGTACCTTAGTAAAATATTTAGCACAAGAAAGTTACCGTTAAGAGGAAAGATGGTCATAAAGCCCTAGACTGCCACCGATAAATTTTATTTGCCAGGCCTGCAAAGAGGCTATCGTATGCAAAAACAAGCGTGCAAAGAAGGAGAAAGTGAATGCGGAATAAAGCAAGGAGGTATCCGTATTACTTTCTTGCAAAGAACTATGGGAACTAGAAAGATGACAGCACATGCCGTTTGTGCGTATTGTTTTGCACTAAATTGCTATGGATTTGTACCAACTAGGCTAGCAAATTATTTAATTGAGGAGATAATTTTACGTGACTCGATTAGGAATCACTGACCTCAAGGTGGTGTTAAATTTAAAGAAAAACTTTCACGAAAGCCAGACGTAGCACGCTTGCACACTCGGAAAGTTTTAAAGCTTTCGTAGAGCCTGATGCGTTTTCCCTTTAACAAAGGAGCTGAAAGAAAACCAGAAACATCGACCATTGTCCAAAAAACATTGTTGAAATTGTGTGTTTCTACAAAAAATACAAAAGAAGAATCTGATAGGCAAAAAGAACACCCGCTTAAGAAAAATAAAGCACTTCACTAACAACCAAAGAACGAATTAACATTGAAGAATGCACATATTAGACGGAACATGCGAGTTCCTTCACATTTATGATCACAAACTATCATGGGTCTAAGTGAACCATGGTTAGGGTGTTGGCTTCAGTGCTTTTCTTACTTGTCTGTGACTTTCTACTATATGCAAACGCCTACAGTTTTTCAATCAACTGAAACAGGTATGTTAAATCATAACATGTGACAGGAGCACATTATCTGTGAGCAATGTGGAAAACATGTGATCGATAAAACCAAGTGGTGCAGTAAATGACTTGTTTGAGTAACTTGTTTGAGAAAGAAGGCAGCTTCCAGTAGTTTCAGAAAGAAGGGTCTAGTATTTAATGCGTATGTGGGGGGCACACCTCCATAGTTGCATAACTGCTAGTTAGTCATGAATGCACTTCCTACGTTTACAGCCTTGGCATCACTCAGAGGTGTTTTGCTACGTGTACCCGCTGTGTATTGGAAAGGTTAGCTGACACATCCACCAGTACTTCTTCCTATGCTGTTAAGTAAATAATGGCGACAAAAGCATAGTGCCTCCAGATTCAAAGGCTGGAAATTGCGTACTTAGCACTTTCGTAGGCACCAAACCTGGACACAAATGCAATTAAAATGCGATAACTTTTGTTGTAAATAAGTACCCAGAATGGTGTTCTTTTCCAGCAAAGAAATGAGTCCTGTGGATTTAAGAACAATACAGACTTGTAGATAACCATAGAAGCAGCACCTCACCATGGGGCACTCTGGTGCATTATATTTTGCTATCAAAGCAACTGAGGACATAATACATTGCACCCATGTTTCGCCTGATAGAATTGTGCTTCCATTAAACTATTTTTTAAAAGGGACTGGGAAATGTGGACTATTTACAATATGTCTTCAAAAATCTCATTCAGTTACCTATTAGTATCCTCTCCTGCACTTCTTTTAGAAAAACTATGCTTTGCAAAATGTTGCTTGGAAACACTGTAATTATACTTGGCACGTTTTCTTGTTTTCGAAGTTTCTGTATGGAAAAGAATGTACACCAAGGTGCCTGAAAGTTACAGAACTTTCCTCATTTTGGCCAAGTTCAGGCATTTTTCTTCATATTTCTATTTACTGACAGCACAAACAAGCAATGTAGTGTACGCTTATGTGTAATAAAATTACCAGAAAAGGATTTCAACAAAACGTATCTTTTCTTTTTTTTGCACAGACCACAGCTGTTAATTAAGAAGACACTGCCCAACGGTATAGTGTTTACGCATTCCACAAACCTGAACCTCCTTTTCACATGTAGATATGTGTAGCAACTGACACATGCAGCTTGATTTCTCAGTGCAAGTTGCGGAGCTTGAAACACAAAAAATAATCGCAAGTAACACAGCATTCTAACTGTTGCATAGATTGTCTAGAAGCAGTTCTGGGTCTCTGCAAGTCGATTCATAGTATTTGGGTTCATCTGAGATTTGTTACTGTCGTGAACTTCAAGTTCAACAAGTATTGCTGAATCAAAAAAATGGGACTCCGAAAAATGGCATCAGTAATGCACTGTAACCACAACGATGCATTCCTCTGCGCAGTGTTTCACAACTGCTCCTTCACTTTCTTGTGTTCACAACCACACTAATTCCATGTATTACGCTCCCGCTTGATATGTCACTATCTTTGATAATGCTTGCACTAGTGACATTATACTTCTTTCTCAGCAGCTGCTATTCACATCGGTATGGGAATTGTTGGAGAAAGAAGAGGACATATGGCAAAAAAAAAAACGTACAGCTTCTACAAGTTAAATGGTGAACATGTGATGTCAGAGCATTAGCCTCTTATACAGAAAAGTAGCCTTTAACAATGAATGGTTAACAAAACAATTACATCCATGTAGGTGCACGAGCATCAGATATATGGATATGTTATATCGAACTGTGCCAGGGATATGAAGCTATGATCGACATGTACTATACAAAGGAAGAAAGGAACGGCGTTGGGCTCATGCCGTATTGCAGGTTAGGCATGGGCAGGCCACCTAGTGTTACCTAAATGTGTACCCCAGTCAATCATAAGTCCACCTCTGTTCAGCAGAAGTGGACCAATCTCCCGGTGTTAGGTCCATTCAAGACGACACTTAGGTGAACATTAAATCGCCAATGCAGTCAGGAAAAACAAAATTTTTAAAACGTGCTCAAGGTAAGTTGCTGTGGAAAGAAAATGTATCTTACTGATGGCAGATAATACTCGCACAAACTCACAGACCCCGTAAATGTTTGAGCCGTAAGCACCAAAAGTGAAACTTATTAACTACCAGGCAGGTGCGATCCCCATCACAGGCGGTTGCACCTTCGCTGTAGCGCGTGAGCGAGGGAGAAAGAGAAAGGAAGAGAGGAAGCTGCCTCGCAAGTTCCCACAGTGCAGTAGGCGAAACATCATTCAAAGCAATTTAAAGCAAACTAGCCATATAACAGATACGTACAGTCTGTTTCACCCTTAGGGGACATCTTGGAGCACCTTGCAACGCGATGCGGCCATGACTGCGGCAAGCGCTGGAGTCGGCAGCTGCGGTTCGCGCAGGCGCAGACGCTGCGATGCGTGCAGCCTTCAACCGCGTCGTGTGCTACGACAGTGCGTGCCGGCTGTATTGTCGGGAAGCGTGCTACTGTGCGCGGCATCGCGCTGATTTCATCGTTAACGTGAGAAGTCAGCTGATATACTTCACTAAAGGTTGTGCGGCGCCATCCTTTGGACCTGTGTTGGCAAGAAAGGAGCTCTGCAAACCTAATTTGACAACGCACTTGCTTCGTGGTGCCAAAGGGGCTGGGTACTGAGCGGGTGCACGTATGCTTCGTCACAGCATCGGCGACTGTAATCCGAAGCCCACCAGTTTTATTCAAAGCATCACTGAATCCCGCATCTACAGACAGTAGTGTCGTTTTAGCCTCGCCAATGGCCGAAGGAATGTGGTGCTATAGCAATTTGTCTTTTCAAGATCGTTTTATCCTTTTTATCTCACGCAGTTTAAATAGCGCCGAATCACCAAGAAGCCCAAGATCGTCAACGAGTGGGCCACGCTCCGACGGGACACATCGCTCACTCAGTCCCTTTACGCCTTGCTTCCGTTAAGAATGAGTGCTGTGATGGCTGCTGCTGGGGATATGACCCGAAATGACTAAGCGAAGCTGGAAGTGTGACGCGTGCATTTCGCGCCGATAGAGAGTACCTGTCTCGTGTCACTGCAACGTTGTCGAGAAGAGCTACTTCCCTTTCAATTTTGTCACCTAAAGCGTTACTTTATTCCGTTCCATTTATGTGATCGTGATCGACCTCCATAGTTATTACTGTGGAATGCTTTCTTTTCATTTGCAGCTAGGAAAGGAACGAGCATGATGTGCGCACATTGTAGCGCTTATTGTCGCTGCGCATTACGGTCGCAGGCGCGGTGACTAAGCATACGTGCACCCGCTCAGTACCCCGGCCCTCCGGCAACACAAAGCAAGCTCCTTTCTTCCCAATGGAGGATAGCGCCGCACAACCTTTAGTGAAGAATATCAGCTGACTTCTTACGTTAATGATGAAATCAGCGCGATGCCGCACACAGTAGCACGCTTCCCGACAATAGAACCAGCAAGCACTGGCGTAGCAGACGACGCGGTTCAAGGCTGTACGCATCGCGCGTCAGCGCCTGCGCGAGCAGCCGCGGCTGGCCGACTCCAGCGCTCGCCGCATGATGGCCGCATCGCGTTGATGTGTGCTCCGAGATTTCCCCTAAGGGTGAAACAGACTGCACATCGCGTACGAAGCTCTGCCTGCCCACGGAGAAGGCGCAGCCGCGACTCAGTTCAAATCACCCGCCGAATTCTACCAGCGCATGCGCAAACGTCTTTCAACTCAAAACCATTGAAAAAAGGCTCCCTCTCTGAGAAATTCGCGTTTTATGTATGCTTAAGAGACACAAAAACATGCTACCGCACTAAGAGGCTGTTTGTTTATCCAGCACTAGGAAACAACTGCTATTCCTCGCAGGAGTTTTACTCGCAGTTACTGCATCGGCACATTCGAACCTCGGTTGGACAAAAGTTCACAGTGCTGACGGGGATATGTACCTGCTTCGCTTGGTGGTTGCTCCAAGACACGAAATAGCAGGTCTTGAATCTGATTTGCATTATGTTTTGTGTTGACCATTGCCATTGTATGAACACATTCAATCATTGCAACTGTAACATTGTCTTTTAACACGATTGTTGAAAAAGATTCCTAAATAATCTGAAACTGAAACTAGCACTGGGAAGAACACAACGGACTGGCACACAGGCCAAACAACACTCCAACTGGCGAAAGAACCTTCGCACGGGGGCAAGAAAACTTCAACGTGAACGCCGGAACAACGGTGAAATACCAGGCTAACACGGCTCACAGACCGTACGCCAAGACAGTTTTTTTTTTTCAGAATTATTTAGGCAGCCTGAGCACAATCCTTGCTTAATGTGTAAAATGTTACGCACAACGAAACAACCATGGAATTCCAAAAGATTTATGCAGAAGAGGTCTTATTTTTCAAACTACAATTTACAACATTGCCGATCACTAAGGCACAACTAGAGCGCGAAATTTAAAACGTCTTGTAGGCAACGATACCACACTGGTACAAGATGGGGACAGTGGGAACGTAATTTGGAACGTGTGGGCATATACGGCAATGCTAACAACTATGTTGAAACCTACATGTCCAGCGAATTAATATTATCCGTCCGCATAGAGAGCGCCTACAGGTGAACTGTGGAAGTAATGATAATACTAACATAGTTACACTTGGAACCGGCCCGCCACGGTGGTCTAGTGGCGATGGTACTCGGCTGCTGATCCGAGGGTCGCGGGATCGAATGCCGGCCGCGGCGGCTGCATTTTTATGAGGCGAAATGTTGAGGCCCGTCTACTGTGCGATGTCAATGCGCGTTCAAGAACCCCGGGTGGTCTAAATTTCCGGAGCCATCCACTACGGCGCCTCTCATAATCAGAGCTGGTTTTGGGACGTAAAACCCCAGAAATCAATCATTCACTTCGAAACAAATGAATGTGATACTATTCGTCCTATTTTCAGGGAACATCTTTGACAGAACGGGAATTCAAATGGTATACGAAATATTACTTATTATAACAAATACGTCATAAAACAATTAAAATCTCAAACATAAAAGAAATGAGAACGGCAGATTTTTTTCTAGGCACGAGACACTTGCGCTGCATCGTGCTTTTGAAGATCTACATAGGGATACACGATAAGCGTTGCTTAGTGCCCGTGACGTAGATTATAATTGCTGGATCTTTTGTATGAAACCTATTTTGTCTGTGACATTACTGTATCCATGGAAACACTCAAAAGTTGTTTCGCGCACTGAAACATGTACCCTGTGTGCATGGCGAGCCAGCAGAAGGGGTCTTTATAGCGCGTTGCCGAGATTTCATGTCATCCGAGACCGCAGGTTCGTGGGGCATCCTGTCAACGTCTGAAACCTGACTTCGGTTTATGGCGATTCAGCGGAGGTCCGGCAGAAGGCTGGCACTGGACCGAAAACTTCGGATAATTGGTGGATATCGCACGGACCTTAAGCCGACGTCTGCTGGATAAAACTTGCAGTCTGGGAAACCGCATCGCAAAAAATAAGAATATCGTAATGCACTAGCACGACAGCTGGTCATCATTAACAATGTACTCTTCGAGCACATTCTTAAGATTTGTGAGCTAATGGTTTCTAACAGAGAATGAGTAATGTATTTTGAACAGCTGGAACTTACTTAATCATACCATCTGTCTACAGCGCAATAATTTGTGCCGAATCTTGCAATTTTGTCCTCGCCAAGCATGGGCCTAATATTGAACTGACCCACATTGTAGATCTTCAGGCTGAGGCTGAGGTTCGGTGTCGATCACGAATGCCGCCTCGCGCGATCGATCCAGACCGCATGCAGTGCTGCGTTGACGTGTAGAAGGATCCTTCATACGCGCGAAAGAACATGAGTGTCCGGAAGAAGGTTTTCTGCAACAGAATCTCACGCCACAACAACAAGCTAGATCAATAGCATCTTATCTTTCAAACTTGTTCAGTAGGAGCGATTGCCTGTACACGTTTATTTCTTTTATTTCTACGCTTTGCTTGACCGGGCATAGCCCATCATGTTGCCCTTCACTTCTTGCCAGGTACTGGCACAAGCTGGTAGCAGTAAACCAGCTCATCGTGGCGCTAATGATGGTAAATCTCAGGGCCAGTTGCATGCCGGGCGATCCATTCATAATGAAACTGTCGTAATGAGAGTCCCCTCAGCGTGCACAGAATCACGAAGTGCCCATGTTCATTGCTCTGCGGCGACGTATCTGCGGAGAATGGCGTCAGTGTGTCAAGCGAGTACAAATTCAACGCACTCACAGAACCACCAGCTGTCTTAAACGTCAGTGCTTTCACAGTAATAGCAGCTGCGTGAACGTTTGACTCGGCGGCGAGGAGACGCCTACGGCGACAAGTAAAAATCCTTCAAAAAATATTCCTCCCGCCGCGCCATTAAAAATTCCTTTGTGCTAAACTCGCTCCCAACTACAATGACGTAGTCGAAGTCGTCAATGCTCTCGCAGTGGGAATGTTTTTTACCCACCCTTCTTTTGTGGCTCTCACTGAGGAGCATTGCAGCTATTCCACTCTAACCTTAGGCTTAATTTACGGCGAAACATCGTAGGCAGTAATATAACAGCTCCTGACAACTTTGAGCCTCGCAGCACCTAATTTGCTAGTGACGGCTTTGGGCGATGTTAGTTGAGCAGTAACACTAAGGTTTGTAATAACACTATTACATTGTAACTATAACACTAATAACACCGTAACGCAAAGGCTGTAATATTAACAGTATTACACTAAAGTTTGCCAGCCACAACGTAGTTCGTTGTCCTGCTTTAGCAGGCATTATAGCCGCACTGCTGCAGCCGACTGCCCATAATGCGATCCGGCCACTCGGTGATACTAAGCGTGTAAACCGAGTTGGTCCCACGTGATCAGTGTCAATAAATACCGAATTGTAATTCTTAGTGAACTAATCTAAATTCTTCTCACCAATAACTCCTAATCTTCTGCCGAAGACATAGGTGAGTTGTAGCCTCAGCTACACTTTGCTGCGCGCTCTCTCGTTCTTCACTTTCAGCCTTGTGGAATTGCTGATTCTTATCCGCACGTTCTTTCTCCTCCGTTGAGTGTTTTATGATTGTTCTTTTTCATCAGCGTTGTCTACTTCCTCGGTGTCTTCGATGTCCTTCGTCATCCTTCACTATTTTGTCGTTTTCTTCCTTTCCGTCTTCTTCGTTCTTCTTAATCGTTCCCTGTTCCCCATTTTTTTGTTCGTCCTTCTCATCCTCTTCGTGTTTTTTCTGCTATTCCTAAGTGAAGCCACAGCCATTGCCTGAAAGGTTTTTAACTCCTCAAACACCACTCTTACCATATCAGAACACTGACTACAAACAAAAAGTGCCGAACCACACGTAAGAGTCAGGAGCGAATGGCATTAGCCCTACTTAACTACGTGCATAGATATTCACATATGTATTGCTTTTACGAACACCAGCGGATGCGGTGGATCTCATCGCTAACGTTTTTTTTCTATTGTAATAAGCCATAATTACCTTTCGCTGCGAGATTATAACTATACATGCCTTTCCTGTCTGGGTATGATTTCTCTGCGGCAGTCACAAATAGCCTCTAAAGCTACCGACTGAAAGCCTTGTGTGTTCTATTGGGCCAATCTGTTGGAAGCTGAAAGCCACAGATGTCTGTTTGATAAATAAACTGTTTGCAGAGATACCTTCGTATCCTATTTATTACATGCTTCGTCCATCATGCACGCTTAGGATAGAACTACAGAGACTCCTACATTTCCTCGAACTTCATGTTCGTGGATGTTCGAAAGAGGTTTTCAGCTGGAAGTCCAATAAGGAACATATGAAGGATCAACACTTGGAATACTCTAAACGCGTTTAATGTTGCCCCAAAACTTTGAGCTGTCGTTTCACTTTTGCTGATTCCACAGCTTTGGTCTAATTCTGTCATCACAATGAGATCTGGCATTGTGCCCAAATGCTTTCAACGTGAGTAGAGTGCAGCGAATATTGTCGCCTGGCCCTGACGATAAAGGTCGCTGATCCTTAGCCGTCAAAATCACACTTTATTGGGCGAATCTGCGCCTAGCGAAGAGAACTGTTATTTGCAACGATAAAGGCGACCCCATTCTTCGGTCGACGTTCGAAACTGATCAGTGGCAAAATGCATGCTCTTTATACATGTGTTACAGTGATTCTTTCGTATGAACTGGGCTCTCACAAGCTCCGGAGCATACTGATGCATGCACTGCGCGCGTGCAATATCGTTTACGCAGCATTGAGAAGCTCTGAAAGTTTGCCCGCACCGCATGACAGCAGGTGTACCACAGAAGGAACAGCGGGAATTCTGGAGTAAAGCAAAACCGATGAATTACGCGTATCAATATTATCCCACTGCTTAAATTTGAGGCCCTCAGTCATGTATAGGTGATGGAGGAACGGACCGTATGTATATAGGTGATGCGGGCACGAGCCGCATATATTTTCTGATCCGACATTTTGGGGGGATACATGGGTAACCAGCAATATTAGTGCTAAATTTTTTCTTTCGGTTTATGTGTATATGTGTAATATGTCCAAGTTAATCGCACGAGTTGATTGGTCGTCTGCAGCCCTTTCAAGTTAATCATCATACTTACACCTTGTCACCGAGGCACTCGAGTTTCTCCGACACATCACGTGGGAGCGTGCAGAGCACGCCGAAGAGCACGACACCAATGGCACATGGGCCGAATGGGAGGCGCTGCTGTCTAGCCCAGCCCTGGTGGATCAGCTGCGACTGATCCACAGAGCTGAACGGATGGCTCGTGCCAGTGGGGCCCTGGAATAGGGGCACCACCCTGCCGGACGGACTACGCTCTTCACCCTGTATGTTTCCTGCAGGGCACTGGAGTTCTAGCCTCTCTGGTTTATGTATATAATAAAGTTTTGTACTGCTACTACTACTTCTCCGAGTGCACTTGAAATATGCTTTACCAGGACACGTTTGGTGAAAACGCTGCGCGGCAATTAACAAACGCTCATATCACCTCCCACCTTCAGCTTTATACGACGTATTTTTAAAAACGTTTTTTTTTTCGTTCCATTGAAAGGCCGAAGTGCAGCGAGGGCACAATGTTCACGAAAGTGCGTAGCTTAGCTTTGAAAAGAGAAGCACAATTTAAATATGCGGAAGTATGATGTTTGTTGGCATATAAAGACGCAAGGGTAACTGCTGACCATTGAGAATAGAGTAGCAAGAATGAACTGTACCGCCTCTGAAGATTCTGATTTGTTCTTTATCACTTTAGTTGCTGTTATTGGTGTGACATTTACGTATAGGGCAAGCGCGAGGGAGAAGTAGTTCGAAAAATTCTCTACCGCCCGACGATGAAAAGCTCGCGCACCATCCCTCTCACACAATATTCTACCTATATGCTTTGTACTCCATCCTAATTCACACTACTCAACCTTAGTCCACCTTCCTTTCCTATAACTCGTTTTGATCCTCCTCAGTCCACCTTAATCCAAGCCAATCAACTCTAATCCGTCTTAAACCTATGGATCAACGTTAACGGCTCCCTAACTACGTCCCTAATTACGGTAGTCCACCTTATTTATTCAAGATTTTTTCTTCACTTCTATCACTTTCGTGAGTGCGAGTTGTCCAAGGTTGTTTTTTCGAGCGATACGTTGTGAGTTCTCTTCCTCTAAGACTAAATAAATATACTCAACACTGTAGGCATAAACGGTTCAAGTGGGGTCCTCAACTCTAGTGAACACGATCTAGGTTAAAGACCGCAGCGAGCGAAAGCTAAGCGTCTCGTTTATGCAACCTAACAATATCTTTTTACGAAAGTTGCTCTCAGCAAGTTGCCACACTGCTCAACAAGTTACCGAAAATTATGATGACACCATGAACTTCTCATTTTTCTTTTCCTTTCTCGTCCTATGTCTTTTATAGCCCATTAGTTACTCTAGCAGTTGGAAGGACCGTAAGCTCCCCTTTCTTTTCTTTTCACCAGTACATGGTTCTCGTCTCCCTACTCTTTCTCTTAGGGCAGTAGGAATGTGTAAAACATATAGCAACAGCCGGTAGAAAAGGCAGTCATTGCCCTAACGAAGATAAGTCGCTCTGTCGAAACGTTGGTCTAGCGACAGTTGCTGTTCAATGTTTTCAACAACCTGTTCATCAGTAATTTTCGTCTGTGCGAGAACAGTGTGTCCTAGATGTATCACGTATTTTGCCACAGCCAGTTTCATGAATTATTTTTGACTTCAGTGATCGCTTGGTGTCCTTACGCTTGCACTGCTTTCACTTCAAATAAACCAACAGTATCTTGTGGAATCAAGAAGCAGAGCACCGGCGCAGAGGCAGCCGCATCGTGTGTGCAGCAGGTGCTCGAGCTCAGAGACCATGCTTGCACCAAATAGAAATGAGATTTATTGAAGCTGAGGCAGCCGCAGCCGGTTGAAGATCCTGCCAAGTACGCTCTTTGAGCTCGAGCTCCTGCTGCACACAGACCAAATTGACGAAAAGCCAGCAATGCAGGACACGGACAAGAAAGAACACACGCAGACACACCAATGCCGGATCATGAACCAACCAGCCCAGCTCTTCACTCTCCTGCAAACAGACTGCTGCCTCTGCGCAGGTGCTCTTCTTGTTTACACTTGTAACGTTTCCTGACGCGCTCTGCAAGCCAGCGTCAGCAAAAAGTACAGATCGCAGCCATTTCTATGTGATAGTCGTAATATACGCAATAGCGCTGTTACATATAAAATGTCTTGCAGATCCCACGCACTGCGGGAACTGGTGTTATGCGAAGCAGTCAGGGAGGAAGGGGCCTATGGCGAATCATGTCGCATTCAGCAAAGTATTACGAATAGGATTAACGTCTCCATACAAAGTGCATGACTAGGCGTATGCCTAATATCCGCAGTTAATCGAGAAATTCCACAGCGCCACGGTGACTGAATTGTAACCTAGTGACGGAACGTTGGCGCTGACGTTTGTCGACAGCACAGACGCCTGTCTCCTCGAAGGAAATGCACATTACGGCGCGGTTACATGCGTATTATCAGCCTCGCTAGTTGAAATATTCCTCAGGGATCGAGGAAAGTTGGACAAAAGCACGGCGAGTGCTAGTAGAGCATCGGTGTCCTTTATTGCATTGCTAGGAAGCGCAAGTAAGCTCACACAAGGACTTTAAGCAGAACTACGGGTGCATTAGATTACATTCTCTGGATACGTCACTCAACATGCCTTTGTTTTTTTAAGTGCGGTCTTATGATATGATATCTACACTACTTGTTTCCACATTTGCAAGGGCTGCGCTAATTGACACACATGCGGAGCATGCGCGAATAACACGAGCCGGGCACTGCAGGTGTGAACCATACTAAAGTATCATTAATCGTGACATACATGAGTATAATATCATAGCGAAGTAATGGTCTAGTTTCCAACTCAGTTTTTATTTAACTATTCTAGCAGGATGTTTTTCTTTTTCATTACAGTACTTTACAGTACAGACAATAAGCATTGTATAATGAAGTTCTCATGCTCCTGTTATTTGTTACCCCTCCTAATATAATCCCCCTCGCACAAAACTCCGATGTTGAAGCCTGTGAGGTGATATGAATAAATAAATAATATTCAATTATTATTTTTTATATAATGACACCTTACCATCAAAATTTTCTTGCATACCAGCCAAATGAGCTGACCAGGAGAGCACAGAGATGTAGATAGATAGATAGATAGATAGATAGATAGATAGATAGATAGATAGATAGATAGATAGATAGATAGATAGATAGATAGATAGATAGATAGATACGGCCGTTGTTCCCATAGTTCGTCAAGAAATGCTTCGTCAAGAAAGACAGATTCGCCTGATGGCCAGGCGAATCTGTCTGAAGTGCAAGCAATAATAAAAAGGGAAAATTCAGAACGACAAGTACTGCGCCATACACGTCGCTTCAAATTTTCGTTGACAATGTCTGCTAGTTTATAATGCAGGAAACTGCCACTATCGAAGTTTTTTAACATCCGAAACGACATTCTTTTCTTATATGCAGGGACGTTTAAAGTACTGTGAATATTATAATGACAACAAAGAACTTATGACGACAAGTAATGCCCACCAGGGAGAAATATGTTAGTTAATTCTGCTACTTTACAATGCAAGAAGCTGACACTATAGCAATTTCTTCACATGAGAAATCATGTTTTTGCCAAGCGCATAGATATTTAGAATAACTGGAAAGTAATAATAATGAAGCATTCACTTATAGCCAGAAGAAATGTCCGCGAACCGGAAATATTTAATGACCATTTTGCAATGCGTGCTATTTTTCAGCTTTCCCCAAATCGATGCCATGTGTTCGGTAGCAAACCGGTGGTAACTCGTTAGCCTCTCTTCTTTCCCTCTCCACTGTTTCTTCTTCTTCTGCAGTGCCTATTACGTTCTAAGGCAGGACAGTACACCATAGCAGTTTCTTAACATCAGAAGCCACGTACTTGCTTCGTGAGCAGTGAGATTTAATCAGCGTTACAGCAATAAAAACCATGATTTCTAACGACAAAGAATGTCGTTCTGCGCGAAGTAAGCTTTTTATTTCTACTTTTCTAACGCCTCCTAGTTTATGACGAAGGACACCCACATTGCAAGCAGTTTCCTGACCCTTGCTACTAGGGATCTTGTCTCATAGGCAGGCAAATACATGACAAGTTAAAGTAATAAAAACAGCAAAAATTGAGAACCACAAGTGTTGTTTCACCTACGTCGCTTCTGATTTGCATTTTACAGTTCCTGCTAGTTTCTAATGTAGTTCACTAACAATACAGAAGTTTTCTGACGTTGCTACCAGGAATACCAGTGCGCAAATGAGCGTGCATATTTTTAAGAGTCTGAAAGTAACAAAAATAGATAAATCAGAACACCAAGTATATTGTTCTTGCACCAAATCGTCGTTTTTGATTTTCATTTTAGACTGTCTAGTAGTTTGCGGCGCTGGAGGCGGGCGCTATAGTAACTAGTTGACAGCATTAATAGGATTTCGTATTATATTTACGTCAATATAAACTACGCTAGAATTTTCCGCAGGCACATCGAGCTATATAAAGCGAAGCAGATCCCGCATTTTACCACAGTCCGCTTTGGTGAGTACTGGCTATTCATTTGAAAACAATATTTGTTCGGATGAAACTTAGGATGCTAACAATTCCTTATGTGATATAATAGACATCACTGCTTTACCCCGCTGTGTAGATAAATGAACGCTTCCGTGTGTGCTTGTAAACGTTCTCCTTTCTGATGAAGGTAGCTGGAAACTTTGATAAAGTGATGATCTACGCCTAACTGCCCATCTGTAGGAAACAAAGGCATAAAAATTACAGGGATACTTGCCTGGAATATCTTTTTTTTAATACTAGCGATACTGAAAGATGGGTGTAAACGCCCTGTGGTACACAATGTTTATCGTACTTCTCTAGGTAATCTACGGGAAGGAGTAAAACTACTAGAAATGTAGTATAATGGAGACATAGGTGATTATTTTTCAGATTCTGTGAAAATCAATATCCGAAGAGCGTAGTTTACGCGTTGACTATAAGTAGTCGATATCCCTGGGATATCAGAAGTACATAATTGTGTGCGTTAAGTGAGCCTAATGAATATGCGAATTTAAAACTATTTGAGCCCACACATACGTGGCACACGACGCACGCTCCCAGCGTTAAGACCTGGCTACAAAAATCATGAACGCCACCATTTCTATCTGTAGAGAGAACGAAGCATACTGATATGAGTTCATGGTATCTCAAATGGCGAATCATTTTATGGCTATGATGCACGTCGTAGTTAAGGCTTCGTGAATTTGAAAAGTTGGTGTTCTTTACCATCCACAGAGAACGCGGTGCACAGGGGAATCTTGCGTTTTGACCTCCATCGAAATTGCTCAGGTTGAGCCGTCGTCCGTCGGATCCGCAACCTAGCGTGAACGCCGAGCACAAGGGCTAGGGTATGACGACCCTCACCAGCATTTAGAAGTGTAGATCAATAAACGGGCTTATAGGAACTACTGTACATTCACAGACTACCAAATTTCATTCCTTATATCGCTTTCGTGATCTCGTCGGAAGCAAGCCTGATATCAATGCTTTTATGTAACGCAGTTGGTTGCCGCAGCAGTAAAGCGACCCTCTCAGGCGGGCGTCAGACACCGACAGCGCGAGCCCCTCTTCGTCGATCAGACGGTTATTGTAGCGAAGGAAGCGATAGCCAGAACTGCGGCTGTCGTAGGTCGTGCCGTCGTCGCTACTTTATTTGGCTGCATTGAACAAGGGCCGAGGCAGAGCGAAGCGGTGGGCTGCGGCTTCTACTCCGTCCGTGAGCCTCAGGTCGTTTCTCCTTTGTCGTCGTGGCTCGCCACCTCGAGCCGCGCTGCATAAGCTCCAACAGAAACGCGGCGTGGCCATCGCGATGGTGGCAAGCGATGGCCATGACGCTGGCTCCTATTGGCCTCTAGATCGACATGTAGATGGCAGCACTGTCATCGGTTGGTTGTGGATAGGCGTTTGCGATCGCGCATTGGAATGTACACAGCGGCGCTCTGTTGTAAGCGGTTTGAGGCAGTTTTTAGCTAAATAAAAGCATCCCGCTTGTGTACTCCGCTGTATCAAGCTTACACGCAATAATTGGATTTAAATTCTTTGCATGTCAAGCTCCATGACACGCAAGGCTTGTTAGTCAAGCTACGCGACTGTACACGCCGCTCGAGTACTACCATGATATTTCAGAAAAGCCTAATTCGAGTAAACGTTTCATTACTCTAACGCATCGCCTCCTTAGCGTGATTACTTGCGTGACCTTTACAGGAAAAGGTTTATTTTTTTATGCGCATAAAAAAGATTTGTTCTTCAAGCGAAGAAAGTCTGCTATTTTGCGTCATGCTCACAATCACATATCGCGAGACGATATCGCTGTAGCACTGCGTTTACACGTTGATGTTTCCCGCTTAACTAATTCAGTATGACGCTAAGTGAAGTCACTTGGACGTATACTTGAAATGCAGAGGAGGAGCCAAACTGAAATACTGTGCCGAACCGGAGGTGCGACGATGACATAGCACGCCCATGAGACAGACGCTGAGTGATTTTAAGAAAGGAAAAAGACTGCAGCGCAAGGTCAAATAATACTATAAGCTATACTTTTATGCTTGTACAAGAATTCATGAAAGCCTTCAACACTGCACCAGCTCAAGGAACAAACACATTGGAGGATATCTGTCGTGTATACGCGCGCGTGTAAAAGCGCAGTGGCTAGCAGACGACGCGAGGAGCTATCCATATTTTGGAGATTCGTCCACTTGCCTCCAAGCACCGACTGTGTTAGATCTCGAGGCCATTAGTTCTCCCCCCGCATTTTAGGAGAAGCTCTGCGATTGGGGTGCGCTCGATGGACGGGCGATCATGAAACCGCCTTTGGTGGGGGGTGGTCGTGTAAATACGTTAGCGAGGTTTCCATGTACGCTGTTTGACACGGTCTATAATCACAACTTCTTGACGTCGGTTGAGGTCGATGGTGATGGTTTTTCTGTCCGACTAAGCACCTTGAAAAGACCGTCGTAGGGTGCGTAAGGGATGATCGGATGGTCGTGGCTCGCTGTAGTCAAGTTCCTGCGGACAAACACGCCAGTCGACGATGCATCCCGGCCAGGGGAAGGGCGCAGACGTGAAAACACAAAGTGGGACTGTTGAACATAACTGTCTGGAGCGGGCATAGCGACAGTAGCCAGCGCGAAAAATTCACCCGGTATACGCAACATTATGCCATGGACCAACTCCGTAGTTGTGCAGCTAAAATTTTCCTTGAAAGATGAGCGTACACCAAGCAGCACCAGACAGCACCATGCAGCATCAAGCAGCACCAGGCTTCAGGCAGACGCATGCCTTCTGATGGGTCAGGCCGGTAGGAGGAAATGGTATCAAGCGTGCAGGTGGGTCCACAACACACACGAGGAAAAATGGCGTAAATCCCGTTGTGGCTTGTGACGCGGTATTGTAAGCGTACGTTACATATGGCAATAGGAGATCCCAGTTGGTGTGGTCCGGTGCAATGTACATGGATAGCATGTCGCCAAATGTTCGAATGAAGCGTTCAGTTATGCCGTTCGTCCGCATATGATAAGCTGTAGTAATATGATGGACGGTACGGCAAGCTGTCAGAAGACCATTGGTCCTTGAAAGTCATGCGCGCCCTCTGTCACCTAGAAGTACCCGTGTTTCACCATGACGAATGATGAAGATATTGAGAAGAAAGGACTCAACATGGCAGCCTGTCACTGTTTTGCGTACCGCTGTTTCTGCATAACGCGTGAGGTGGTCGGAGGCGACGATAATCCAGCGATTGCCAGCTGGTGTGCAGGGAAGAGGAAAGTAGAGATATATTCCGACGCGGTCTAACGGTCGAGACGAACAAGGAATTGGCTGCAATGGGCCAGAAGGACGAGAAGCAGGAAGCTTGCGCCGTTGGCACGGTGTGCACGAGCGAATGTACTTTCGCACGAAATTATACATGCCCCGCCAATAAAAGCGCCTGCGGATGCTGGCGTAAGTTTTGAAGAGGCCAGCCTGGGCACTTTGCACTTCGGAATGGAGAGCAGAGCAGACCTGTGTGCGCAGTTGGCGGGGGACGACAAACAAATATTTGCGGCCGTTGTAATCCTAATTGAGACAGTAGAGAACTCCATCCGGCAACTCGATGTGAAAAGGTTGGCGGCGGACAGCGCGTGAATGGCTGGTTGTTAGAGTTTCACAAAGTAATCCTTAAGCGCTGCAATGCACGGATGTTGGCGTTGCTCCTGAACCATATCGACTACCACTTGCGACTCGATGGCAGAAACGCAAGCCCTGTCACATGATGTAGGCGATCGAGAGAGGGCATCCGCGTCGTTTTGTTTGCTGCCAAATTGATAAATGACGCGTATCTCGAATCCCCGCAACCGAAGATAACATCGTGCAAGGCGGCCAGACGGATTTTGAAAGTCGATAATCAATAGAGAGTGTGTGATCTGTAACGACTTCGAAGGGGCGACTGTACAGGTATTGTCTGAACTTCGTAAGGGCCTACATGATAGCCAAGCACTCCTTCGCGGTTGCGGAATAGTTAGCTTTCCCTTTAGTTAGCGACGACATATTCATCATGCTCACATTTTCGCTGGGCCAACACTGCACCAAGACCTACGCCACTGGGGTCGGTGTGTACTTCTGTGGCGGCCGATGGGTTGCAATCGCTAAGTACGGGAGGCGAAGTGAGAAAATGGCGCATTGTTGTAAAGGCTTCGCCGCAAGCAGGAGACCGAGTAGGAAGGCGTGCATCGCCCCGGAGTAGCCGAGACAAGGGAGCAATGACTCCGGACGAAACGACGGAACTAAAAACAAAGCCCGATAAAGCTTCTGAGTTCTTTCAGGGGAGTGTGTTTTGGGAACTCGGTGACGGCGCGAATTTGGAAGCCTCCAGTAGAATACCATCATTTGATACCACGTGTCCGAAAATTGTACGCTGCTTGGCTCCAAAGTGACATTACCAGTTGAGCTGCAGGCATGCGTCAGTGATGCACTACAGGACTTATTTGAGAGGGCACAGGTGAGTGGGAAAATCTGGTGAAAATAAGGCGACGTCATTGAGGTAACATAAGCATGTCTTCCCAATGGTAGATTGTGGGATGTACTCCCACGAAGGACATTGTCCATCATTCGTTCGAAAGTAGCAGGGGCATTGCAAAGCCCGAACGGCATAACATTAAATTTATATAGGCTCTCTGGCGTGATGAAAGCTGCCTTGGGGCGATCGGCGGGCGCCATAGGTAGTTGCCAGTTGCCTGAGCATAAATCGAGCGAGGAAAAATACTCGGCGCATTGCAGCCTATCGAGAGCGTCATCGATACGTGGTAAGGGGTAGGCGTCTTTACGAGTTATCTTATTGAGGCGTCGATAGTCGACCCAAAATCGATGGAGCCGTCTTGTTTCTGCACTAGGACTGCAGTTAATGCCAGGGGCTGTTGGAATGTTGCACCACACCACAATTAAGCATTTCGATAACTTGGTTTTCAATAACACTGCGCTCCGCAGGGGACACACGATAGCCCCTCTGGCGCAATGGTGCGTGGATGGCAGGGTCGATGTCGTGATGCACAGTCGTCGTGCCACCTAGTGGCTTCTGGTGACAGCCGAACGTGGACAGGTATTTTTGTAGCAGGTGGAGGAGCTCTGAGCATTGAGTAGGACTCAGGAGGTCATCTAGTGATCGACCAAGACGTCTGATTGACGCTGGGAGCGAAATGAACTATAAGCGAAGGTCTTCACGATTGTACAAGGTCTCTCGAATGGCGCGTCGAAGATAATCTCAGACTCGGCGAACTGGACACGTCCAAAGCACTGGCGTTGGAGACGAGGAGGTGAGTGCAGCCACCACTGACGGTTAGAATATCGAAGGGAAGTGAACATCGTCGGTGAATAAAACGGGCGATGGTACAACGAGGGCAGTAGTATCGGTGACGCAATTAGTGCAAGCTGTCGCAATCACCGAATTGTGTGGCGGAATCGTAGTATCCTCGGTCATGAACACTTTGTCATCGAGATCGGCAATCGCATGTAAACGGATATCGGAAAGCGGAGAGGAGTCAATGATGATCGGAAGGGAGTCTCACCCTAAAATGATGTCGTACGAGCGAGATGAGAAGACTATGTATGGATATCCTTGAATCACGACGCGGGCGGTAGATGCAGCAACAGGGGTGACCACTGTGAACTTGCTGTCCGTGGTGACAATGCAGACAAGGGCGTCGTTACTTTTCGAAGCCTGCGGGAAAGAAATTCGCAACCACTGAAACAGCGGTGCCTCTGTCAACTAATGCAAGTGCAGCGACTCGTTCCACAGAGACATCGATTACATTCGTCGCGGATGATGAGCGTGGCCTTGTGTTTGACTGAAAGGCAGTTCTCCCCTCTGGAACTGCGGCTGCTAGTTTTTCTGCTCCGTAGTGGCAGGACGACGACGCATGGGGGACAGCGAATGACGTCGTGATGGCGAGCGATGATCACGGGCAGCAGCTGTAACGTTTTATGCAGACGGCAAACGCGAGTCATTAGGAGGTGAGAAGGGGAAGGCAGAGCAACGTAGCGACTGACAGGTTGGTGATTACCATAAAGTCCCTAAGCGACCATGGCAATGCCACTGCCACCTGACAGGTATACCACAAGAGTACCAGATCGCGCGATTGTCGGGTGTATGCCAGGATCCCGTGTTGGGTAGTGATGTGGCGGCGCACAGAGGATGTACTGGACGTGATGGTGGAACAAACGGTTGAGGTGAAGAGGTTGGTTGAGGTGGCCGTGCGCTGACCTCGGTGTAGCTTAGGGTCGCGGGCGCTAGCCGCGCAGCACAAGGAGACTCGATTGCTTCCGATAATTGTTCTTGAAGCACCTGACGGAAACTAGGAGCCAACGATGGTGCAGGCCCTGGATCGGCGGTGTGCAAAGACAGCTGCCTGGCGACTTCAGCGCGCATAAAATCCTCGATTTCGCCGAGAAGACGTTCGTTGCTCATTGCAGCTGCTAAACTTGAGGCACAGGCATCATGATTGGAAGGACGTCGAGTAAGGATACATTGCCCTTTGAGTTCGTCATAGCTCTGGCAAAGCTAAGCTACTTCGACGACAGGCTATAACTTATGCTTCTTGAAGTTCCTAAGACTAACTTCATAATCAACAGGTGTGCGCACATTTGCAGTTGTCCTGAAGCTAGGCCGGTGTTGATATACTCAATTTATTCTTTCTCGTTGGCTTCATTAAGTTTGCTGTACCGAAATATTGATATTGCTAGCGCATTCAATAATTTGGAAATGAGTGCATAGCATTCGTTTTCTGCCTTCCATTCATAAATTGTTTGTGTTTCATGAGTGCTTATCTCGGCCTCCTAATCAGCCTGAACGACACGGCTTGGTCATTGGCTAAAGAAAAAGCGTTTTATGGGCTATATAAGGGCAAAGATATATAGGCGTGCGGACAAATTACGTTGGTGATAAAAGGCAACCACGCTTGAATCCAGTGATCGGTATTCTAAATATGTTGTACGGGCAAGGTCGGGAATTAACACTGTGATTCAAGATAACAAGCAAGGCCGCATCTTCTGGACGGATATCACAGTTGCTGCGAAACGATATGGCTGCTCTAGTTTGGATTGGCGTAACTGCAACGTGGGTAAGGTCCGTGTGCCTCATATGCAAGAAATGGCAGGCGATGCTAGTCCTTGATGAAGGTTTCTGGTAATAGCATTCGCCCGGTACCGTTCTCACGTCGACCCATTTTTGCGCTCAGCCCGCGACTACATCATGGTGATTATGCGAATTGTAATGCTACGCCATTGCGCTCTCATTTCTCTCTTTCTGTTCTGTAGGACGCGCTCTAGCGCTCAGCGTTCCGCGATGTCGTATAGCGACGGCGATTCAATGGCCTCGTTAACTGCGTCCACTGTCTGAGTTTAACACCAAATATTCCTTAGGCTCTTGTGCAAGGACAAACACAGAGCGTGGATGAAAAATAAATAAGATTCATAACATTATAAAACACCCACCATGCCGCGCCACAGTATCAGTAAGCCTGCAATATTAAGCTGACTTTTCATGTTTTCTAGGATTTATGACACGATATCCATATTTTCCAGCATTGCGATAACTTGCTTTATAACTTTAACCGTTTAGCACAATTATCGGCCTGTCAGTGCCCCTCTGCCTGCACCTCCTCTATTTTTTTCAATGCCACTGCAAAGGCTCGCTCCTCCAAAGGCTCGCTCCGCCACGGTGGTCTAGTGGCTATGGTACTCGGCTGCTGATCCGAGGGTCGCGGGATCCAATGCCGGCTGCGGCGGCTGTATTTCAATGGAGGCGAAATGTTGAGGCCCGTGTGCTGTGCGATGTCAGTGCACGTTAAAGAACCCCAGGTGGTCGAAATTTCCGGAGCCCTCCACTACGGCGTCTATCATAATCAGAGCTGGTTTTGGGACGTTAAACCCCACATAACAACTTAATGGGAGCCCGGGTCGACCTCCCGCCCCTCCCCTTCCCGCCGGCTTACTTCGGCCGCACTGAACAAGGCTTCACATCCTTCATTACCTTTCTGTCCTCTTTATTTCCCATTATCCCCTCCCCAAGACGCTGCGCCATGCTCCCAATTTGGGCTGCAGAAATAAACGTCTTTTCCTATCATAATCACAACCACCACCACTACCACCACCGTTGGTGCACCTTACTTCAGGAATTTATCATTGTACGACGCCATGTAAGGGTGCGATGCTTGGGTGGGACGCGCATGTGGGAGCGCGTCGCTGTCATTGCCTTAGATACGCTGTAGACGCTTTGGCCCTCTCCTACACTACACGTATGTCAGATTTCATCCTTCCTACTTCTTCCTTCATTGCTATCTCTGAATGCGCTACGCGCCGCCATTCCGTTTGCGGTAACCTAGGGTATGATGAAGGGTCGACAGCTTTCTGGCATCGAGGCATCCTAGAGTAGCTTTATTCTCACTGATCGTTCCGCTGATAATCAAGCGCTCAACGCCATAACGTTTCCTTCGTGTTTTTGCGCCTCGTTGACGAACGTCATTTCGTGCGTGTGAACGGTGTAGTCCAAATAGCAGGAAATCTGTCTTCACTGCAGCAGAAGCATTTAATCTCTTATCACACACGCAATCACGGGCGTGCCACCAGCAAACGTCGCGTCTCGTCAACACCCCAGTGGGGCAGCCTGGCAACTTGTTATCAATTTCTACGAGGATGTCCTTAACACGCCTTTGTAGAGTTTCCTCTGCCAGGGCCAGCAGACTCGCGTGGCGCAGCCTCCTTCGCAATTACTCCAAAATATTTGTGAAGTGTGTACCCTAAATACAAGGGAACAAATCTTTCCTTCTATTTTCCCCGATCAACACATCTCCAACCACGCAAGTAGTGAGAGCCTATTTTGCAGAGATTGACGTGTTATATTCATAATTATGACGGTTGTTATTTTTCATGCTCGCACAAGCAATCAACAGACATGCACACTGCAAGAGTTTACTTCTGCTTAACAAGCATGAGGTCCACTTTCATCGGAAAACTAAATGTTTCTGTGAATTTTACCTTGCAGCTGATTTGCATCTGCCAAGGGCCCAAGAAGAGCTTCCGGTGACTACCACTGACATTAAAGGATGCGCGCCATAAGTGTGAAGTGCCTGGTCCTTTGTGCTGTGCTGGCCATTGTCTTTATCGGTGATAATAGTAAGTACTTTGGAACATAGAGCTATGCTTCTTACCACGCAGCTAGCACTGGTGTTTCAGATTCATCTAGCGCAAGCGCCACCTGGCGTTCCGTAAGTTAGACAGATAGATATATACCTAGATAGATAGATTGATTGAGAGATAGGTCGATAGTTAGATAGATATATAGATAGAGGAAAACCTAGCACTGCATCTGTATCGCAATCAAACATCGCTATTTGCAGTCGTCCTATTTTCGCAAAGTCTCTTGTCAACACGCACAACTACATCCTGGACGCAATTCACATTTCGCGCACTCCGGGGTTATGCATCCATGCCCAGCCGTCCACTGCGCCATGACGACGTTTGCAAGACAAAAAAGGGAGCTTCGGCAGGCATTTTCGTGCTGGCACAAAAAACACCTAGACCTTCCTGTCTTCTTAAGCAGCGATTGGAAAGGCATTAAGAATAGGCCAAATATGCAGGAAACAGCGAGTAGCCGCAACACTTACGCAAACTCCAAAGCTCAAAAAACAGGTACTTCTATAACAGCATCAATCGCCGGCATGTGACTGGCTTCAAAATAAGACGCCCGTACGTTTTCTTCTGTGGTAGGCAGCGAGTGGCACGGCTTGGCTGTAATGTTATCCCGCTGGCTCGAGCTTAGCGGCCCTACACATAGCCCCAAAGCTACCACTGCGGGTTGACTAAGAACTTGCCCCGAGAACCAATCAACCTTGGAATAATTCACTAATGTGTTTGCCATTCCCAGGCATTGGGTGCGCACTTTGAAACAGAACGAGAAGAAGCTGAAGAAGGGCACAATTGCTATTTCGTTGCTTGGCAAAGATTCAGTGCTGTCTGCCACTTCAGAAGGACATTGCACTCAACTCTTATATGCGAAGCGTATTCGTGATTCAGCTTTTTAGAGGACGCCCATTGCTCACTGAAGCAAGGCCTTGGTTCGATTCCTGGTCTGGATGAAATTTTGTTGCAGGCGAATTACCTTGTTTACCTGGACTGCGATAAGAAATCTTAGGCCTGTTTGAGCCTTTTCCGCCCTGTTTTCTTCTTCACATTCCTTACCACAGCCATTTTCCGCGCACTACCACTGCCGCACCATCTTGCAAAAACAATTTAGTTAAAACAATAGAAAATTTGAGTTATTCCGTAGATTCACACTGACGCGTAGCGGCTTTCTGAGGCATGCATTGTAGTGGCTAAGGTGGTAAGGAGATCTGGGGCAGTCATTTCTTAACACAGATCTGGAAATGTCAGTCACGTCAGTACTCAAGTTGGAAGAAAATAGTTATAGTACCATGAGTTAATGATTGTCTTTTTCTCATTGTTTCATACAACTGTGTAACCAAAGGACGGGAGGAGCAATGCTTTCTTTGATTCGCGTTAGGGTACGCATCAACAGGTGACTCGAACGGTGCTGCTGTACACTCGATCACATTTTAACTTTATAAGTAAACGCGTTTACGGACAACACTTCCCTAAGGTTGACGTGAGCAACACCCAGATAAGGCGCGCCATCCATTTTTTGCGCCACCCCAATTTTATTACTACCTTCCTGCGGTAGACACAAATGCATGATCGGGTATAACGCTTTCGATGGGCTTGTACGCCCTGATGAACCGTGCTATACACAATCAGAAGTGTCCAAATTGCAAGAAGGCAGCTTCTTGAGGACATATATGCAAAATTACACCATTTTATCTTATGAACTTCAGTACGCAGACCTGTCAAAATCGGTGCCGTTTAAATATTTGCAAAGTCAGACATGGGCATTGGAAGAGTATATCGAATGTAATTTTTTTTCACTCCGAGCCACGTGCTATGATAACGCGAATGAAGAACCACAGAAAGAAATAGCGACGAAGATCCGTGGAATAGCAGTGGTACTTCAATTCACATTCTACGATATTTCAGCATTGTTTTCTTGTGTGATGCTTTTGTTCAAACGCACAATAGCTGCGGAACTTCCGCATTATTCATGGGATCTCGTGCGATGTTTAAAATGCGAACCAATACCAGCGCTACCTCCAGCCATTGGTCAGTGCGCCTTGTGATGGCAAATGCGTGCGCTCAGATTGAGATACTGTACGTTCCGACAGAGCCATTTGTTTCATCTATTGTGTAGTAGCCACTTTTCTAGAATTTCATCTGCTTTAAGAAGTGCTCCTGATTGGAAGAGCAGTTTTAGTGGCAAAAAAATCCACACTTTTCTGTCTCAATATGCAGCGGTGTCATCGACAAGCGTGGCCTGCAAGAGGCACCAGAAACCTTTCTGTCTCTCATCACCAGGACAACCACCCCATTGCAAATGCGGTGAGCTAAAGCGTCATTACTATCATTATTGAATTGTCCTGAAAAAATTTAACTGTATGCATGTCTCAATGTAATGAAACAATGTTGTGCCACCTGCCATCTAATAAGGCCACAGGGGAACCTCTTGCTCTTCGTGACTTTCGGAAACATTGCAAACATTTTTTCCGCCTAGTTGCAAAAGAAAATGGAAAACAAGCAAAGTTTTACTCACTTCATATATTCCAGAGTTCGCACGGAAGGTTACCATTTTAACACTGGCGTGGCGCATACGTTGTGATGTCAGTAATAGGGCATCCCCCTCGGTTGCGGCAATGTCAACTGCAATAAAGTAAAATGTCGCTGATACTAGCACAGCATATGCATGCATGATGAGTCTTACGTACAACCTGTATTTAAAATGGTGTTCGACTACAAAATGTTCCGGATTACACAGTGTAGGTCCCAGTTTCGACTTCTACACGTTCTCTCTTTCGCATTTGCGCATAATAATTAATAGCTATGAGCCGTTAGAAAACGGTGCCACAACTCCGATGTGAATAAATTTAGAAAGGTTATATTTGGCAAGCACACCAGCGCTAAGTTTACACTCTTAAACTAGCAACCGCTTGGACTCGAACCCACGAAGTTTATATAATGTAGGGTATGTTGAGATTGAGTAATCGTTTGTCCTAACCAAGTACGTACCTTTATTGACAGTGTGCCTTGACGAGCATAATTCACACGTATCACAAGGCTGCTGGCATCACAGATCTAATGCTGCTGAAGAAATACTCGGACATTTTGGGCTATAAGCCTTACGCTTTATGGGCACCCTCGCACGTACGGGTGTTAGAATGCAATTTAAACGCTCAGTGAAAAATGAAGGGAGCCCGAACACTACGTCGACGTCTGTGCAGCAGTGTTCGTATGGCAGCAGTAAATGAATGAGCGAGAAGTACAAATTTTTGTCGTATTTGAACAATCTACGCAGTGCGCACGATTGCTAGAATTTAAGCAGGAACTGACACATATGTTCGTTGAAGGACAGCCTTCTTTCTTCCCTCAGAAGATTTGTCAAATATAACCACTTGGGTCATAATTAATCAAGCAAATGTGCGAATTGCGTAGTCAGTGATGATGGCTCCGACCTTCACATGCATGCCTGTCTCCTGCGATGCTGAAAATAGATCGAGTGTAAAGTATTATAAAGTTGCTAGTTCCAGGAGGTCATTTGCTGTAGAATAACGCCATCGTACGCTAAGTGAACATCTTGAAAACTTCCTTCAGCTATATAACCATACCGCTCTCGCGCCATTCCGCCTGCATGAGGTCCGCAAACATAGTTCCATCACCGTTTCGAAGGTTGCTTTTACGGCCTAAACATTACCCTAAATATCGTGATGCTTGCACCGTGCCTTCTCACCGCATATTTAGCCTGGCAGACAGCGGTAACGTGGGCATATATATATATATATATATATATATATATATATATATATATATATATATATGACGATTGAAGAAGGGCATAGAGAAAGACCATAAACCAGTGCTTAGAATAATATGGCATATGAGGCACAGCACGCCTCTCATTTGTAGCGCTACAAGAGTCGACAAGATCCACGTCGTCGACGTGCCGAACCCTCCGCTCAACCTAGCGAAGTACAAGCGACAACGTTCCCTACGACAAGTGGCGTCTGTTTTTCGACATGCACACATCGCCGCTGGGTCACTCACTTCAACGAGCACATCGAAGTGGAAGCTTTCCAGTGGTAGCTGACCGAGATGTTTGGCAACAGTGAGACATGGAACGGATATAAAGCGCGGCATAAAGAACCGTTTTGCCTCCACCAACGGAGATGCCTTCCGGCTCTTCATACACCACTGGTTGAAGGCACAGGCCGTCAAGAGCTATAACGACTAAAACACATGACTAGCCTCCTTGGCCAATCTGAAGGAGCCCCCCCATCGTCTCAGGGCTGACCACAGTGTTGCTCCTGAGATGGAACTGGCGCTCGCCGGACAAACTTTCAATTCACCACTACAGTGGCTCGCCGCTGAGAAGGTTGAGACAGCTATAAAACGGGTGAGAGGACTTTCTTTTACTCGATCCTTAAATGGCAATTCCAGCGATTTTTCAGTGTACACGGATGTCAAAGAAATTTTGAAAAAATTCACAGCATATCCACGGGGTAAATGATGATGAGTGGGCGAAGCTCCGGAGGGAATCATCGGTAAACCGTGAATCTTTTATGTAATTCGCCCAGTCAAGCATCATGTAAAGACGTCAGAAACACTGTGTGTATACATACAAATCAACTTTTATTTGTTCTTAGACGATGGATGGCTTGCGTTCTAGTAACATTCTAGTAAGTAGTTACATTCTAGTAAGAGGGAGAGGCCACAGCATCTTACGCAGCCCCTTACACGACGCCATCACATGACTGCTGAGAGATATAAGGCGGAGAGGCCACAGCTTCTTACACCAGCTTCTTACACAGGCCGTAACGCGCTAGAACAAACGCGTAGAAACGCGCAGTCTTTCGTTAACGTTGGGTATTTAGTGTCATGGTAGTGCATGTGTCCATGTGCGCTTCGTGGCGTAGTGGCTAGCGCCGCGCGTTCGGAAGCGAGGGGTCCCTGGTTTGAGTCCGCGCTTCGGACACAACGTTCGGAATTTTTTCTCATGGTCCACCAAGCGCCAACCGACACGTATGGCGACAATCCAGGAGAATGAGAGGAGCGCTCCCGGCGCACCCCATGCAGCAGCCAATCGTAGAGCAGCGGCACCTCCAACGCCATCTAGTGTCCATTCACCCAAGCGCCATATTGCACACATCTCTATGGGACAGCGCCATCTAGGAAACCAGACGAGAAATGGCGATAACGACACAGAATGCGTACAGCGCCATCTAGTATATCGTCACCCAACTGCAGTTTGCATGGATCTCTATGGGAGAGCGCCATCTATTGTATGCTATTGTATGTTAAAGGGACTGTCTACCGTCCTTCATCGCTCTCCCGTTTTTTGGCTCAACAGAAAGCGTACCTTTCGAAGTGTCCCAGCGTGCAGTGGTTTCTCCAGAATCTCAATAGAAATTATTAAAACACAATTTTTTTCATCCACGAAGTCGCTCCCTTCCTAGTGTAGGCATGCCAGCAACACTGGGTACCGCGCATGATGCGTCGTCGTCTCCCTGGAAACCCTTTCGGGCGCGGGAGGCATCTCAACGCGAACCGCCTTCAAGGTCGGCATTCCAGAGGCGACGACGAGGAGGAGAGGCGAGGGAAGGTCGGCGCGCGGGGGTGCGTCTCGGACATGCAGCGCCGCATGCATGACAAGCGCAGTACTACGCGCCTCCGCAGGCAGACGAATTCGAAGGCAGCGCCACATGCGCCACCCCGAAAGCAGCGAAAAAAAGAACAAATTGCTCGTGCACGCTATAACAAGGTGTCTCACAGGGTGAAGTACGCATGTAAGACATACATAATAGTTTTTCAGCAGAGTATGCATACCTGCGTAGGCTGGTTCTCGTACACTTGGAAAATGACGAACACGCTGTTGGGTGTCGCTAGCGGCGTTTTTTGCACCACTTTCAGAGCGAAATTAAAAATATAATTCCGTTTTGTGGGGTGAAAACGTGCTCGTTCCCGTAAATGTGACGCACGATCTGCCCAATTTTACTACAATCTTAAAAAATTTTCTGAGCGGTAGACAGACGCTACTGGCTACGCAGGATGCATCGACAACCGAGAACCGCCCAGGTGATGCCATAAGGAGCTTCACACCTAATATATATATTCTTCTCGGCACTCTAATAATGTATGGCAAGCCAGGCAGTTGTAAGTTATCTAGTTTTCCTGGAAAAGAATGTTAAACTTTTTAGCGGATTCCCACGAGTGCCACCCTGTGTTTTATACATCATCACCTTCAACACTGCCTACACGAACAACCTGGCCGTCAAAAGGGAAACGGCTATACTTCAGCGTTCAAATCGGCGCTGACAAGTTCATAAAACCTCTCATGAGTGAACTAATCGTCCGATGACCTCGCCACTATCATTTGTCTAACGCGACCTCCATATTTTTGATGACAAGAAGGCTGTGACGTCATCGTATACGGTGAACAATGCGTCTACCGATTTCTGTTTCGGTTTGAATACGCCTTTCACTAGGTTTTTAAAATTGTTGGTGTACTTCTGAGCACACGAGGCATACTGGCTGCTACAGTGCTGTGAGTGCTATTTGACAACATCGATATCTGAAGATAGTGAAAACACCGCTGGAGTTGCCCTTTAAGAGCAGTGAGACGAAGGTTTCGCTGGTGAGATAGTCTGCGGGATCGATTTTCCTGGAGATTCATATATACGTAATCTATCAAATTTCAAAAACAAACGCAGCTCAGAAGGCAGTTAAACTGCATATAGAAGTATTTGTGCGCGCTACAAAGCCCACGTCGGAACATCGACAACACCAACGGTGACGTCAAAGGGACCCCCAACTTCTGCGACGCTGCCACAGCAGCCGAGCTCCGAGCAGTGCTCCGAGCAGCGATGAGATCATGGCCACCATTGCCTCTTGGCCCCGCATGCGTTAGTAGATCCTCGGCGATACTAGGCCTCAAGAGAATCATTGTCACCCGTGGAGAATGATAGCGACAAGGACAAGAACGCCCAGCATGTGCGTTAGGCGAAAGTAAAGGAGCATCCTTTGCACGTCATGCGGAGGTGTGTCAGAGGAGAGTGTTCCCAGGTGGTCGAATTTGTTTAACTAATTGCGAATGCTACGTGGCGCCAGTTGCACCCGGCGGCTTCTCTTTTTTTCGAGCTCTCCAAAACTGAAACTGAAACTAGTCGGTCATAAACAGGACGTAAATAATTATCTGTCGCGTGGTGCAGCAAGTGATGGGCCGTGTTATGATTAACAGCTATCCAGCTACATATCCCAGGAAAAAACATCGCAAAAAATTTTTGTGTCAGTGCCCTTTTAAGCAGTACATCAAGAGCTCCGCATCGCTCCAGTGGAGCACAGCGGCCAACAATCACGTCTAGGTCGCGTGCTCCTGAAAACGTATGTAGACACTGTTCTGCTGCCATTCCGCGACAGTTTCGTTGGCACCACGAATGTCCACGCCGCGGCAACGTGTCTCTTTTGAGACTAGTTCAGCAAACGAGGAGGGCCACCCAAAGTTTCACGAATACTCTACGATCCGCTCATCATCGAATAGTCTGTCACCGCAACCTTCGATACAGGAGCAACAATTATTTAGTGGAGGGAGAATATATATATATACATGGGTGCGCGGTGTAACTCTGCAGGATAGTGTCGGTGATGCGCGCCGATGTTGACATTTGTTGAACGACGTTTTGCAAAGCTGACACATTATGATCATGTCACGTCCTCCTCAGGCAGCAATACCCTCCCCCCTCCCCACAATCAGTGACGAAGACATAGAAAAAGCGACTAGGCTGAATCGCCACGAAATCCTGCACTATCAGAAGAAAGAAAATCCGCACGAACAGAGCGACCTGACATTCACAAGTAACGCTCCAAATGGTAGCAAAATTATGAAAAGGCAAATTAAACCGACTGCATTAAGCATGTACTACAGCTCCACGACCGGTGTCTAGTCGACGAAAAAGCATTATAGACCACTTTATGCACTCGAAAGCAAACAGAGAAAAAGCCGGCAGCCCACTGTGCGGAAGATGTGTCGCGTTGACACACCTGCAAGTGTCGACGATAACTAGAACCACGTTCTGCAGTTTTACAATACGAATCCACAGTGACTAACTGTCACTCACCAAATGCTTTTATCTCTTGCGATGCTAGATCTGCTCTAAGCGATACAGTACGCGAACTGATGGTTCATCTAAATTAGGTATAATAACCACTGATCACGTGTGAAGATACAGCGATTTGTTTGGACCCCCTACTAGCCAGTGGCTATGGGTCTAACCAGCGTTGTGTATTTTTATGCAATAAGAGAACTTGAAATAAAAAATGATTGATTGATTGATATCTTCCCATGTGCGAAGATATTAAATTAGGGCACAGCATCGATTCAGTTCAAATAACACTGCTACACGAAAACTGGCGCTTTTGGAGAAAACGTTAACAGAGCTAATCATACCTAATTGATTTTATCCAGCACACTAGCAAATGTCATAAATGAATATCCCCGTACTCTTCGTCCAGTACGTGTATGAAAGCACGAAGGAAGCCACAAATTGCCCAGCATGAACCCAAACGAATAAATGAAATATTATCGAAATGCTGCGGCTCATATATATATATATATATATATATATATATATATATATGCGTGCGTGTCTGTGTTTCTTTAAGAAGGTAGCTCAGCTGCCGTGCGAATATCAGTATCATATATACCAGATATAGGCCGCTTTGACCGCCCATTACTTCGGTCCCTCCCCGCCGCTTCCTCAAAATTGGTGCGCTACGCACATTCCAACAAGTCGTGTTGTCACCCCTCTGTTTCCGCCCGTCTTTCCCCACTCACTTTCCCCAACCATTTATAAAACAGCTTCCTCATTTCTCCTATGCCTATATAAACGGTCAAGAAAAACTGAGATATTGTCATGGTAAAGCTGAGGCCCTGACCGAAGCGTCATGAAATAAATGGAATATCATTGAAGAGCTTCGTCTCGTATATATATGAACGGTAGGGGCTGGGGCAGTATTTAAGGAAATCAGCCGATGAGCGCGGGACAGGTGCTTACTATACATCACTGTTTCTCTGGCGCTAGTACGGCAGGTGTCAGTTGTCCAGTGAATCCTTCTCGAAGTAGAGAGAGTCAAAACGTCTTTGGGGATTGAATGCGGGGAAGGCTGACAAACCTTCATAATTGGCAATCATATATAACTAAACATAAAGAGTTAAAAAATAAAAAAAACAACATTGCAGAGACGTAGGTGCTCTCCGGCATCGAACATCTGATTTATGTGCTCAAGCGAAATGCAAAGTATTGGCTGACAAAGGAAGCTACTACGGACAGCAGCTACGTAACGACATACCGACGTCTCCTGAGAGGTTCTGGAGTTCAATTTCTTCAGGCAATGCCACCTCTGATGTTTCTTAAAATCGATAGCATGTTTCGGAGTTTATAGATAAATCCAATGTTTTGTCAAGTTCCCAGCACGGATTTAGTAGAGGTTTTTCTACTTGCACTCAATTAATAACTACAGCACCCGATTTCGCACTAGCTATAAATTCAGGAAAACAGGCAGATGCAGTTTTTGTCGATTTCGCTAAAGCTTTTGATAAAGTATCTCACAATAAATTGCGCTTTAAATTAGATTTTTTCTTTAAAAACACTCAGCTTATCCACTGGATTTCTGCTTACCTCTCAACTGGAAAGCAATGCGTTTCCATCAATGATCACTGTTCCAACACTGTATCGGTTGACTCTGGCGTGCCTGAGGGCTCCGTGCTCGGACCGTTCCTGTTTATGTTATTTATAAATGATATATCGCATGACATACCTGTAAAGATTAGATCAACAGATCGCAAAATATGATTTAGAACAGGGAATGTCGCAGGAGTCAACGTTTCGACAAGCGGACTTGTCTTCGTCAGGGCGGCTATACGCAGATGACTGCGTTCTGTACTCGGTAATTGAAAGCCAGGAAGACCAAATTAATTTGAACAAGGCATTCCAAAAAGTTATTCACTGGTGTGACAAATGGCAAACATCGGTGTATTTTAAAAAGTCTGTTTTCATGAAAATTTCTTATAAACGTAGCCCTCTTCATTTCACATATTCAGCTAGTGACATTTCTCTGCAGGAAGTTTAGTTTGAAGTTTAGTTTGAAGTTTATTTCATTAACTCCAACATACAATCGTATCCCGTGGTACAGTGGGAAATGGTGGCGAAAAGGCAACTGAATGCCTGACAGTGCGCCAGTCCTCGCCCAGACCACGATATTGCACAACACTCAGCATGTGAAGCACAAATGCAGTAAAGCAAAATAACAAAAACATTGAAGAACACTCAGCCTGGTGTTCTAATACATAAGTACACTGAAAGAAAAAAAAACAGAAGAACTTATAGAAAAGAAATTTTCACGGCTGAATTTTAGGGCATAGTACATTTCTGAAAAAAGGTTTAGAGGATACGCAAGTTGTACATAGGCGAGAAAAGAAAGTGTCACGTTTGAAGCGTGAGTAGATAAGCGTGTATCTTTTTTTTTTGAAAATTGCTTCTGACCGGGTTTCATTCATTATGCTCATGGCCATCGTGTTAGAGTTCAAAAACCAAGGAATCAGGTGTGTTAATTTCTGCTTGCCGTAATTGGTCCGAATCCTTTCACTGGAATAGGTGGTTTTCCTAAGGTTATACGTGTGTAAAGTAAAGCAACACAAGTATCTTGGCCTTTGGATTTCTCATGACCTTAGTTGGACTAAACGCATAAACACTGTAATAAGCTCGTGTAAATTCAAACTCTTTTATCTGAGATGAGCACTCAAGCTTTCCACTCCAACCGTGTGCCTTACTGCATATAAAGCAAATGTTCAACCTACTTTGGATTACGCATCTATTATTTTTTACCCATACACTAAAAAACGCGTTAATGAAATGAAAAAATACAAAAGAGAACCGTCGTATTTACAATGGTTTTGGTCGTACCTCAATCACATCTTTATTAGCCAAGGTCAACCTTCCAACTCCAGCACAAAGAAATAAAGTTCTGAGTTAGTTAAATCTTACTGTAAGTTAGATTTGACGCCGATACTTAATTTTCCGACAGGTTATGCCACAAGACAACGACACTCCTTGACAATAACGCCTTTCTCAACTCATAATAACACTTTCAAGTATTCATATTTCCTAAGAACAATTACAGATTGGAACAAACAAACTAACGAAGTTGTTTCACAACCATCCTTAAACCTTTTTGCCACATTCCTCGAGTGATGTTTTTGTGGAAGTTTGCTGTTATCATATTTCCTTTCTTTTTATACACCTTGCTTTCCTCTGTGTACCACTGTCTCAAGTTACCAATAAGCATACATTGTTTGCCTGCATTTTTTTCTATTTATGTATGCCAAGATATGAAAACTTGTAACATGTATCCCCACTCTGCTAAAACCCCATTGGGTTGCAGTGTGCATAAATAAATAAATAAATATTAAATTAATATAAATAAATTGCACGATACGGAAAGCTACAATTAAAGCGTCAGTAAATGTAACGAATGGCTTCATTTGGGACTGATTTCATTAGATTCATGCTGTCGATTGTACACTTACGCTAATGAGAGATGCCATACTCAAGGCCTGGTCAGATGAAGGTTTCGTGTTTTAGTTAATTTCCTTTCGATGGACCTAAGCCTATTTTACGGTTAAAATAGCTAAGGCTCCTCTGGGCGTTTTCCTCATTGTGCTTGTGTGGTGATAACAGAAGGACTTCATGGTAAAATAGACAAATATGACTATATTCTGGGACCCATTGCTCTAGATAATCACCGAAAAAGCAAGGAAATATAACTGAAAACCTAAATACCTGCGGGAACGCATTCCACTGTCTTTTCTATGCACTTGTTCTACTGCCAATGTGCGTCTCGCCTGTAGAAATTTGTAAATGCATGAATAATTGAATGTTGCAGTAAAACAGTGATTTAGGCTTCTTGGTATCATATGGTGAGGCTTATAGCGCGCGAAAAGGCAAGGACGATGAGACACGAGACACACGCAGGCGCTAGGTTGCAACAATCTTTATTAGGAGCAAAGGACCAATGCATATATATAACTTTTTCACATACATCATCAAAAGGTGCTCTTTGCAAAGCTTGTGCACCAGTACGATGGTAAGCGGCACTGAGTGTTGACTGAGTGTCAGCAAGTGCTGCACTGAGTGCCAAGTAAAGCACCCCGCTTTTCCTCTACGTGATATCGGTGTTCCTTGAAACGCTCATTGAGGCATCTTCCAGTCTGCCCACGTAGTTTTCTACACTTTAAAGAGAGCTCAACATATATGCCCCAAGCACATGCAACAAAAGGTTCCTGGGGTTTCTTTTTACATGTAGGCTTCTCGGACAAAGAGAACAGGAATAGCGGGGTGGGTTCCTTGACGCTCATTAAGGCACACTATACAAAAGGAGAAGGAAATATCCATGCAATGGGCCGAGAAGCGAGTCACAAGAGACATCCTGGTCTGACAAATGGAACATGTTAAAACATGCTTATTGCGAACGATTTGTCAGGAATCTATTAATAGAGCGAATAATCGAACGTTTATTTAGTATATTGTGAACTAAACTTGACTTCCTTGTAGGTTTGTACAATAACCGGGTACATCCAACATGGTTAATTCGCGCTTGTTCAACCTTACTACGAAACTTTTAAACTCAAATTATCGGTTCATATTTTCCAGTTCCTAAGGACAGCCCATGCCCGCCACCGGGAAGTACATGCCCTGATGGCAAGCCCGTCACACAATGCTCTACAAAGGATCCTACCGCCTGCTACTGCGATTGCTGTAAGTACACCGCCTAATCAAAGAAAAGTCAGCTGAAGACATTTGAGAGTTAGAGCCAAGGTTATTGTTTCGAATGGAATTTTTATTACCGGTGCAAAGATAATAAAATATTGCTAGGGTTTGTGTGCCAACGGTACCACCTCGTTATGATGCACGCACTCGTGTGGGACTGGGCAGAAAGTTGGCTACATTAAAGGGCACGTAAACCCACTCATAACAGCAACATTGCATTCCGCCTCAACTATAAAGGTGGGCAATAACCGGCAATGGCTTCCCAAGTGTAAAAAAATCAATACCGCAAATTGCCCTTGTTAAATGCATGAAATCATTAAGTTGTGCGACTTCCAGATAAAACACGCATATTAGACTTGCTATTCTTAAGGATGTTGTGGCCACACTGTATCAACCTTGCGTCTACAGATGGGCCTCATATAGTAAGAGGCGTATAGATTAGGCAAATTTGATGTTTGCTATAATATGCTCATCTAAGTGAGAAAACATGCACCATTCTCACTTCCGCCAGCGTCCAACTTTTAAAGAAGTATTTTGATCCATTATGAAAGTAAACAAAAGCCGGATAAAGCTTGAGAGCTTAATAGTGTACCATTCACCATGAGCATACTCATTTCAAGTAGATATATTGTCAGTGATAGACGCAAGATATCAAAAGCCATCAAATTAATAGTTGGACGCGTTTTACAAGGGGTATCGTTAGTTGCAATTGTAGTATAACCATGTTACACAGCACAAACCGTGGTACAGAGAGTACATAAAAAGGAGCAAAGACGGAACTCTCGACGCAAATCGAACATTCCATTCGTTTCGGGGTATATTTGCTCCAGTAAGGTAATTCCTGCTCGTAAGCACATATTTGTCAATATTTTCCCTCCTGTACCTCCCACAACCAACCTGCGGCAGTGAGCCTTGCACTGCCAACAGAACACTAATCACTTTGACACAATGAATAATTAGGTCTGAATAGTTTTTCTGCAGAGTCGATTCTCCATGTTGATATCATGCAAGAAATGTAGAAACCATGATTGTGTGAGGGCACTATTTAAATGCATGGGAGCCCTTGGTGGCGCTTAGAAATTCCCTAAATTTAGGTTCCACAATCACAGGAACCCATAAAATTTAAGTTTTGAAATTTAACTATGAAATTGTCCGCGAGAATGATCTTACGAAAAGAAATGATGGGGAATCTTCTGGCGGTATAACACGAAAGTGAAATGCGTCTTCACAGAAGCAACAGAATATTTATTTCTCATAGAGATGTACATTGCCTATCAGTGTTTCGCTAGCAATGCGCCGTTTGGTGCGGATGCACCCGTGTTAACGCCTGGCGACGTGATGTCTCTACCTCGAGGTGAAAGTCCGCGACCGCCAACAGCCTTTTGTGAGCTCAAGTAGTTCAGATGACTACTGCAAACAGTGGACAGTAAACAACGCAAGAGAACATTATCAATACACCTCCACTTGCGCGATATTACCTCTCAAAGTCGTTGCCGATCTGCGGAGTTTCACGCAGCAGTTTTCTTAGTCGGTGCATGACATTCAAAGCAGAAGGGGGTGAGGAAATAGCACTGGTAAGCAGTATACCTTGCCGGCACTGTCCCACACAAGGGGTGCCAAGACACGCGCGAGCAGAGCCGAACGAGTGTGTCGAGGGAGAGTGGAAAATCGACGTATGAAGACGCAAACCACGTTCGTACAGCTTTAGGCAAGTGCGTGAACGGCACGGTCGGTAGAGCGCCCGGCACCTTTGGTCGCTGGATGGTACCTTGTACGTTCTATTTCCAGCGCGCCCGCGTCGATAAGACTTTTTCTCGGTTTTTTATGCCTTATTCATCCCTGTATGCTTAGGTGTATCTAGGTGACGGAAATTACGTGAGTAGGGACCTGGCAGACCACGGCCTTATACATTTTCGCGTTGACAAGGAGAGCCGGGAGAGTCGATTTCAACATGCAGCAGATAGAGAACAGTAAAAAAAAAGACGGCAGATCCTACATCCAGTGGCAATCAAGGAAATGCGAAGCACGCATCAGGAACGTGAAATAGATCGGCATTGTCGTCTCGCTACACCGATCTTGGTACATATGAATTTAACGAAACTGCAAGAGCACGAAGACTGTGGCATGTAAACTACCCCGCTCATGACATGCATGTCATGATTTTCCTGCTAATGACCTGTAATTTGTGTTCTACTTGCAGTCATGTTCTGGCACGTCAATTTTCGTACACATCCCATAAACGAAACGGCCAGGAGAGAACCAAGACAGTCGCGTGTAAATCATGCCGCTCGTGACAGGCATATCACAATTTTCATGTTACGACCTGTCATTTGTGTTCGTCATAGCAGTCATGTTGTGGCATACCAACTTTCGTATAGATCACATTAACGAAACGGCCAGGAGAGCACCAAGACCGTGGCATGTAAATCATGCCGCTGATGACATGCATGTCATCATTTTGATGTTATAACCTGTCATTTATGTTCTGCATGCAGCCATGCTGTACCATACCAATTTTCGCATACATCCTATAAACGAAACGGGCAGGAGAGCACCAAGACCATCGCATGGAAATGATGCCGCTCATGACAAGCATGCAATAATTTTCATGTTATTACCTGGCATTTATATTCTTCATGCAGTCATGTTGTGCCATACCAACCTTCGCATACATTCCATTAACGAAACGGCCAGGAGAGCACCAAAACCGTGGCATGTAAATCATGCCACTCATGACATGCATGTCATGATGTTCATGTTATGACCTATCACTGATGTTTGTTGTGCAGTCATGTTGTGGCACACCAATTTTCGTATTCATGCCATTAACGAAACGGCCAGGAGAGCACAAAGTCGTAGGCGGCAAGATAGATAGATAGATAGATAGATAGATAGATAGATAGATAGATAGATAGATAGATAGATAGATAGATAGATAGATAGATAGATAGATAGATACGCTCAAAGTCTCCGAAGTTCGCTAAGAAATGCTTCGCATTCAAAAGTCAGCCTGTTCCACTCTTATGAAACAAAATGAAGCAACGGAGTTGGTGAGCCTGGGTGTCAAGCGTGCAGGTTACGGCGCTTGCCTTCGGATTGTCGCCGCTCGGGCAGATCCGGCGGCTCGCCAATAAAGTATTTGTTATTAAATGTGAAGCATTTCAAAGCGAACCTCGGCGACTTTCAGCGTATATATCTATCCAGGGGCCTACGAATTTGTGCTCTCCTGGCAGTTTCGTTAATGGAATGTATACGAAAATTGGTGTACCCTGACATGACTGTATGGCGAACACAAATGATAGGTCATACCTGAAAAATCATGACATGCATATCATGAACGGCATGATTTACGTGACATGGTCTTGGTGATCTCCTGGCCTTTTCGTTAATGTGATGTATGCTAAAATTGGTATGACACAGCAGGACTGCTTCACGAACGTAACTGACTCATCGCAACACAAAAATAATGTCGCGCAGCACAGGGGCAGCGAAGCAGAGAGAACGAGGGAAGCAGGCGATAGTGGGACGTGTACAGCTGCTGCAGACGCAGGCCGCGTTTCGCCGCGCTCGCGCCGTACGCGCCCTGTGTCCATGACCCTAGGAGTGCCTCGGTCGGTAGCTAGAGCACAGCAACTCATTCAATTCATTGCAGCGTACCATGGGTAGACCACGGAAAGCAAAGATGAAAGAATAGCGGGAATATAATGCGCGACAAAAATAATGACATGCATGTCGTGAGGGGCATGATTTAAGTGCCGCCATTTGGTGCTCTAGCGCCCGTTCAGTTAACTTGATGTATACCAAAATTAGTAGGGCGAGACAACAATATATAAGGACTATGGGCCACACGTTCTAAGAACATGAAAATCGTGACATGCATGTCATGAGTGGTATGACTTACATACCACGCGTTTCGTTAATGGGATGTATACAAAAATTGCTATGGCACAACACGACTTCACGACGAACGTAAATACAGATCATAACATTGGAATAATGACATGCGTGTCATGAGCGGCATTGTTTACATGCCACAATCTGGTGCTCTTGTGGTCGTTTCGTTCACTTTATATGTACCAATGTCGGTATAGCGAGACAACAATGGAGATCCATTTTACCTTCCTCACGCGTGCATCGCATTTCCTTGGTTGCCACTGCGCGTGGGGTCTGCCATTTTTTTTCAATGTCCCCATTTCTTGTTTTGGATATATCTTTCTCTCGGTCTGTCTCTTTCTCTATCTGTGCCTCTCCACTTCTTGCACAGCTGTCTTCGCCAGTTTCTCTGGCCCTCCGCACAACATGAAGCCAAGGTTCAACACTTATCTATTAAACATACCGATTAATACGATACTTCGAATGCGGAATTTCACCCGTGGAGGATTTTGTGCCGCTACGTTCTATTGCTGTGAATTGAAAAATCCCACATGGTCACTATGGTGTGAGACAACAGCGTGCTTGGTTGACCGGTAGAAAAACAGAGCATTTTTTTTTCTCTTCATTCATTACATACTCTCTGTTCGCTTGGATAATTGTCACGGTCGAGCATCCATCACTTGCAAAGGAAGCTGCAACCAGAAATACTGTCTTGGCGCATACTCGTCAAGGTCGTCATCCAGAAGGCAGAGCCAGTGGGCCAAACTGGCTACAGCGCCTTTGCAAATTCTCTTGGAAAATTGCACATTCACTCCCCCCGTAAAAAATTAAAATAAACTAGAGCGCGCCTTGACTGTTTTCTATGGGCTGCTAAATTTCCAGAATTATGGCACGTATGTGCACTTGTACACAAGATGTCATCAAATCGGTTTTCTTCTCTTTTTGCAGTATGAGCACCAATGCAAGATAGGCTCCAGGACGTTCTTCAGACGAGATTGGGGTGGTGGTGTATCTTAGGATAATGGAGTATATGGTGGTAATAAAGTTATTTGCATGAAAAATGCTTCTCTGTTTATGCCTGACTCGTTTCGCTGTATTATATTTTCACGCTCCACTCGAGGACACTCAACACTTATCCCCTCCTCGACTGGAATATACGGGAAAAAGCTACCCAAGTTAAGGTGCTGACTTTGACGTAGGAGGTCAGGGGAGCCTTACGTGACTTCAACGGAAGTTCTGCTCCGTGGCCTGATAGGATCACCAACAAGATGCTCCGCAATTTGGATGACAACCCCATAGAATACTTGACTCGACTAATTAACGAAACTGTGAAAGAGCGGCGATGTTCCCTGCGAATGCAAGAGCATCTACACCATATTAATCGAAGAACCGGGCAAGCCTCATGGTCTCGAAAATCTACGACGAATCTGACTCGCCTTGTGCGTGGGAAAGGTTGCTGGACATAAAATATTGAATCAGTTATCTCGGTACATGCACGAGCACGATGATTACCCTCACACGCTGATGGGCTTTAGACCGGGTCTATCTGCCCAATATGCAATGCTCCTGCTCCAGCACAAAATAATCGGCTTGAAGAGTAGGGATATATAGCAATACTAGGACGCGATATGGCGAAAGCCTTTGATAACATCCTTCATATGCTTATGCTCTAATCGTCCTCGAACAACTCTCTGCATTCAAGCCTTACCCAGTAGCGCTCAAGGTAGGGGACCTAATATCGGAAATAATGAACCTAGGCAACCGAAGCACATCCCATGGAGCGGTCACCTCGCCTACTCTCTTGAATATCTCCGTGGTAGGTCTCGCACAAAAGGTCGAAGACATCGAATGCGTAGAATTTACCATTTACGCGGATTACGTCAGGATGTGGTGTACTGCAGGCAGCGATGGAGAAATAACTACAAGAAGCCGTAAAAGTCATTGAAGAGTACCTATACCCAGTCAGACTTCGCTGTTCACCCCAGAATGCAGAACTACTATGCATACCTAAAAGAAGTGGACGGAAACCTAGGGGATGGATTCCTCCTGGATAAAACAACATAACGCTCGATACAAGGAGCAGGACCGTCATCCCAATGATGGATTCAATCCAGTTTCAAACAATTCTACGTATCGCTGAGAGGGTCTACAACGCGATAAGGTTCGTAAAGTGGGTGACTAGTCGCCTACATGAACTAGAGGCAGACAACGTCCTTATCCATCTAGCACACACATCCTGTGGCAATGCTTTGGCGCCAACGCATTTAGAATCGAAATTTTTTCGAAATCCCAGAAAAGAAGCGACCTGGCAAGTAGGAGGAGTGGACCACTCCTCCTCGAAAAGTGCAAAAGTTGTGGTGGCCGCTTCTAGTAGCAGCACGTGAAGAACGTTTTGGGCCAGAATACGTGAGCCTAGCAGAAGGCCCGGACTGGGGCTTTAGTTCCCTTGGAACTAACGAATGTTTTTTTTTCTCTTTCTCTCTCGTCAGACATGCTCATGTCTTTGCACTCTGCCATTTCGCCTACGTTGCAGCTATGATCGAGTGGCAGATTTCCGAAAGAGACAAGCTCAATGAATTGCTAAGGAAAAGAGTCAAAGTAGCACTTGAGCTCCCTATGTACCCGGAAAATGAGAGAATCCTGCAGCTAGGGATGCGCGAGGTGCTAGATGAAATTGCAGAGCCACAAGAAAGAGTTCATACATTAGACTCCCCACCACACGCTGAGGAATGGACATTCTCAAGCGGGTTGGCATACAATGCAAACTCGCTTTGCAGGAAGGGACAATAATTACAGAGAAATTCCCAAATATCTGCAGCAAAATATCGCAGCGATGCCTGCTCGAAGAAATGTTCATCCAATTTGTAAGGCGGCGAACATTTCTTGGAACAGCCCTACTGTCCTACTGTAGAAAGGTAAACGTCAGCCTAAAGACGGTTCATTCGTCGATGCCGCTTTCGTACCCAACAGACAAGCCTTGACAGCGGTCCTTCTGACGCCAAAGTTCAAGATGTCGAGTCGGCTTCAATGCGCGCCACACCAGAACTTGCTGCACAAGTAGCTTTTGCACTTTTAGACCCAAGGAGATCCACGATTCACAGCGATTCTAGGGCAGCCGCACGAACATTTCCAAAGGCGTCATCTCTAGAGAGGCCCTGACAATTCTCGAGGGAAACATCGTGAAATCTTACAAGATACTCTGGGTTTCTGCTCGTATGCGAGAAATCAGCGGTGCTCCTGCAAACCTCAACGAATCTGCGCACAGTGCTGCACGAGGGTTCTCCAACCGTGCAGTCACAAGGCAGCACGACTGCTGAGGTTCCAGATTGCAGGGACCAGATGCTGACGTACAACGAGCCAGAACGCACTTCAACTAAGGACGTAGGGTCCTCCCCCCTCCACGCAATAAACTAAATAGTGCTCAGGCGATTACGCTAAGGCTCTTACAGACAAGAGCCTGTCCTTAGCCACTATTAATCAGCAAAATATATCCGCACTTCACTTCTCCTACAAGATCAGATAAATGCAACTGTTCCATGGATCTCAGTCACATGCTCTGGCGCTACACTACGTTACAGAGTGACAAGGAGAATACTGAAGTATGGTGGGTCGCACATCTAAACAGTCTCGCGTTATAATAGCAACTATGGGCACCTAAGGAGACCGCGAAGCGGGCGAAAGCCTGTCCTTTTCTTACCCCACGTGGGAGCGCACCGCTTCGGGTTAGAAAACTAGCGCGAACCTAATGGACCTCAATAAAGATTTTTCCCGTCCATCCATCCACACATTCTACTCTGTCACTGTAGCCCATGATAGCAGTATCTCGGCGAAATTGTTTAAGCTATGACGTCGCTGATTAAACGTGACGGATTCTGCTGCTGTAGCGATAGAGCAGCAAGAATTGATTGCTACTTTTTAGGGATACATCGGGCTTACACTTGCTGTCGTCGTCACCATAATTCTGGGTAAAGCTGAAATGAACAATAAGATTCTATCGCTACCCGAAAAGGCCGCGTCCTACTGTTAAACCGAGCCCACTGTCGTTCCGCTGGGCAGGAAGGGCCACACACTAATCTGAGTGCGCCTTTAGTATAAAAACTTAAGAGGACGCATACCACAACGTAGCCTAAGTGAAAGAACGCTGGCAGCTACGGAGTACAGTGCAAAAACTGACGAAAAAGGCATAACTGGTAGACTTCCCCTGCTTTCTCTCCTCCACACACTCACATCCCCTTCCTGCTCCTTGCTACATTATACTTTAGCAGATTCTGCTACGTTTTCCCCACTCGGCTTCTCCTTTCCCTCAACCTCGCCTTCGCATCACTGTTCCTCCCCCTGACCTACCTTTTCCACCTCTCCTTCTCTCCCTCCCGCCCTCCATCACTCAATTTTGCGGTCCTTGCTAGACTATTTTTTACAAGACTATGCGTTGCGAATGAAGTACTGATCTACATTCCATCGAAGAGCAGACAGGTAAAACTATCGTACAGCTGCACTCTTGTCTTTCCGAAAAGTTTAGGTGGCGGTGCCGCGGCCAAATTAAACCTTTTACTCTTCGGCGGCTTCAGGGTACCACTGAGCACGTCCGCTTTGAGGCATGCAACAGTACGCTCGCTCACGCCGGTAAGCTGGCTAACCGAGCGAAACGTGGAAGCGACGGAGTTCAGTCAGTACACATTGCAGACCCCTTGTTTCATTTTAGATGCGAAGCAGCTCTTTGACTAGCCTGTGTAACGCCCTTTGTGCGTCCGTACGGGGAGGGCGAGGGCAATGCGCTGCCCTCGCCGCAGGTGTGGGAGAGGTGCCAAGTAGGTCACGCCGCAGCTGCGCGTTGTCGTCACGTTCCCCTCGCAGTGCGAGCTGACGTCGCTCTCTCCCTCACCTGCCGCGCGCTCGCCGCAGCTGCCGCCTCGTCCGTTCGCCCGCAACACCTGCCGCTACCGCCGCTCGCTCCGCTACTGCGACCGACAAAAAAAACACCATCTTCCCAAAGGGAACCCTGATAGGATGCGAAGCACCCGCGTTAGCGCCGTTCAACCCGTGAGGAAGTGCTCGTGCCAAAGGACTTTAATGAGCATCTGGGAAGGCGGATAGTAGTCCAGCTGAAGATCTAGAGCTCTGACGAAGCCTGTATTGGGTGATGGTGGTTCACGAAGCGAGATTCCTGAGGCGCAGGTGAACACCTAGACTTGATAATCAAGAATCGCATTGCGAAGGCGTTGCGCATGCCACCAATGCAAAAAGGACATATCAAAATAGTCATTCGCCCACGGGGCAGGCTGAATTTGGAGAAGGTTAGCCCTACAAAGGCGGGCAGTGCTGTCATCGAGGCAGCAGGCCTCAGTACTGAACGGACTATGGAGGATATTATCTGACCTAACTTTACACAAAATATCTTGGTGGCCAATACGCCAGAAAGGATAAATGCTGAACAGTATGTGAGACTCCAGTCCATCACGGTGGCGGACGAGGATTTTGAAGTCAGTGCATATGAGACGGCCCCACACACTACGTGCAAAGAAGTCATTCGCAACGTGGCCATCACTGATGGCGCTGTGACACTTGAGCGGAACACCGTTATCGATGGCAATCCACTGGCTACGGCTGTCAAGAGAATTTACGCAGACGATACAAGTCTGTTTTTTGATGGCGACTTAGGTCCTGAAATGGCAAATCGAGCCAATCAGATGCTTGCAAATACACAAAAGTGGGCGACAAGTAATTATCTCAAGATTAATGTTGGAAAAACCAAGGCAGTGATGTTTCATCCACGTAACAAACAATTTCAACTAACCACCATTAAAATAAATGATACTGAAGTAGAAATACTACAGTCTTTCAAATCGCTTGGCGTATATTTGTCTGAAACTATGTCGTAGGATTGCCAAGTGAATCACTTAGTAAACTATCTAGAGCAATAGGTACTATGCATCGCCATTGTAATTATCTTCCCACATCCATTAATATGATGTTATATAATTCAATGTTTCTTTCCCTAGTTGAATACGGAATTTTAGTCTGGGGGACGACCTCAGCTGAAAACATTCACAAGCTGATGGTATTATAAAAAAGGGCAATACGCCTTGTCTCCAGGGTGCCATATCTCTTGCTTACTGCTCCCTTGTTTACAAAGCTTAGGACTATAAGAATTGAATCCTTGTACACGTATAGGCTTTGTCGCATGTATAGAATAGGAAAAACTAAGAATGATAACGCTTTAACAAAATTGGCATCCCTAAGGCAACATAATTCTTATTATAAATTTCGTCATTCAGAGCCTTGGATCGTTAACAAAAACAGAACTACATACGGTGACCAAATGCTACAATTTCGTTTACCTACTGTTTCCAATCAATTATACAAAAAAAATGGTCTCAGTGTATCAACTCTGTCGCTAAAAAGGCTACGCGACGTATTTATATAATTGCTTGTGCTACCATGGTTTCGGTTGTTTGTCTTTTTTTGTCTTTAACACTTTGCCAATTTTCTTCCCTTGTTTAAAATGCTTCCACAATAACCTTGTTTATTTATGCCGACCGTGGATGTTTACTGTTTTCTGTTAGTTAGTTCATTATGTATACCGTGTGTTTATTTGACCGCTGTGAAGCTGCCCAGTGTATGAGGTGGCCAGGTTCCCCTCAAGCTGCTCACTGCAGCTTTTTGCCGGGTCATCCTCGCAACCTTGTTGTTGTAAAATGAACAATAAACAATTCAACATATTGCCGTTGAGCAAATGGATACTCGCCTAGCGCATTTGTTAGAAGCGAAGTAGTCAATGCTGACGAGATGGAAAGGTCACAGGTTGAACAGGAGGGTTAGAAACACATAGGCATGGTTAATCAGGAGGTCGAAGACCATCGGACGCGTATTGTATAAGGAGCATTGGGATGAACTCTGCAATTCTATTGATGGTCGCATTAAAAGGGGAGCTGCCAGGAGTTTGCTCAAACATTTACTGAATCAGACAAAAACTAAATCTAATCATAGGACGGTGATAGGCAAGTTGGTCCGTCAGGTGTATCTGGACGGCACAGAGGAAACGTTGATGAAGGATTTGGCTGACAGATACCTTCCATTAGAGACCGCGTATGATACGCGTAATGTTTTAGAATATAGCAGCGATGACAATAAAGTTATGGATGAGGAATTTACTGAAACTGATATAAGGGTGGCGCTGCGAGATCTTAATGGACGGTCGGCACCAGGGCCTGATCGAATCACGAATAAAATGTCACGCCATTTAGACGAGCGGTCTGTTGCATTCCTTATGCGGGAAATAGAAAGCGATGGAAGCAAGGCCCTTTTACGGAAGAGTGGAAACTTGCGACTACTGTTCTTATACCCAAACCTGGGAAGGCCGTAGGGATCGATAATTTCAGACGCATTTCCCTGACATTATATTTGGAGGAAGTCGCTGAACATGTCATTTTAAATAGGCTAACGCGTTATGTTGAAGGCAATTGGGTCTTTCTGCACTCTATGATAGGATTTTGGCCCAACCTCTCAACAACAGACTCTGTGATCAGGATTAAGATCAGCTACTTGATTGGCGGACAAGTGATACTGAAGTACTACTTCGATTTATGTCGAAAAAGCTTTCGACAATATCTATCATTCTTGCATTCTTACAGGGCATTACATCATTACATTCTTACATCATTCTTACAGGGCAGTTGCTATACTATCTTCGCGGTCGAGATTACTATATGGAGTGCCGGTGGTAGTGACATAGAGTTTGAGGCTAGATTGCGGGAGATGGCAACGCTTACGGAAAAATGTTCGCATCTTGTCGGTCTCAAGTGTTCCAGTGAATAGTTGGAGATGTTGATCATCAAGTCTAGGAAGTTAGGTTGCAGGCCGAAGAACTGGGTACCAGAAGTTGAGCCTTGCATCACAATCCATGCTAGGGATGGGCGGCTGAACCCAAAGTTGAAGCTATCAGGGCCTTAGGTTTGATAATTGAAGCGAACGGATCGAACAATAGAAACATTCTGCGTATTACCAAAAGACGGAGGAAGCCGCGAGACTTACAGAGGGATCTCTAGTAGGCATATGGGCTTGGGAGAAGGTGCGATGAGGTTAGTTTATGAATTCGTTATGTGTTATTTCGTTTCGTACGTGGCAGCCTACTAAATGTGAACAGGGGGACAAAGGTAAACGGAATGCTTTAATCAGAAAAGCCGTGAAGGCGGCACTTGGTCTGCCAGTGATTACGCCAAACGATATGTTGCTTAGACTGGGTTTGCATAACACTCTAGATGAAATTACTCTCACTGTGCTGCTGAAAGTCGACGAGAACACAATAACGAAGTCTTGCGCTCTTAAGTACCCACCCGGATGACAGCTGCTATAGAGGCGTACTGCTTCGCAACGAAAATAGTATAGGCCGAAATTTCCCCTTTTGAGATGCGTATTTCTGATCCGAGGCAAGCGTTCCAGGATATTCTCGGTTGTCGAGAACGTCCAAGCGTCGAATATCTAACATAACCTCGTACGAAAATACGATACCCCGCGTTATTTACCAATGCGATTATAAACGCGCGCCTGATATCGAAACCGGGTTGTTTCTGAGCGTCGCTGTGCTGCTTCCCACGTGTCGTTTCTCTAGCCGTAGGCACCTCTATCCTTAGCAGTCCTGTGTTTGATGTTTTCTAGAAATAAGCAATGCGTGGACACATAAGCGGTGCGCTAAGAACGTCTCGGAAAAACTAGACTATCGCGTCTTGGAGTTTGCATGTTCGGCCGGTGTTATTTCACTGCTGATACGCTATAGTACTGTTACGAAGCATTCCTGCTCGGCGAAAGGGCGCCATCCTTCACGTGGCAGTGTGCACAGTAAAGTGACCGCGGTTGGCCACCTTGTAAACGCTCAAGCGGTGCAGCCTGATTGGGACAAAGTGCGCGTCGTCCAGCATTTCCCCATACCAAAGTCCACCAAAGATGTTCGAAGCTTTGTTGGCCCGTGTTCTTACTTCCGCCGCTTCGTCAGGAGCTTCGCCAACATTGGCCGTCCCCTCACGCAACTGCTGAAGAAGGACGTATAATTTTCTTGGAGACTTGAACAAGATGACGCGTTTCGCGCGCTCATCAAATTGCTTACCTCACCATACATCGTGGCCCACTTTGATCCCTCGGCTCCCACAGAAGTTCGCACCGACGCTAGCGGCCATGGCATCAGTGCTGTTCTCGCGCAGCTGCAGCGCGGTCAAAATCGTGTCATCGCTTATGCCAGCCGCCTCCTCTCCTCTTCAGAACGCAAGTTTTCAATCACCGAACGCGAATGCCTTACCTTAATGTGGGCAATTGGAAAATTCCGACCGTATGTGTTTGGGCGTACCTTTTCAGTCATTACGGACCACCATTCGCTATGCTGGTTGTCCTCGCTAATAGATCCCACTGGCGGACTTGGTCGATCGGCCTTGAAGCTACAAGAATACAGCTTTTACGTCACTTAAAATTGTGGCCGCTTGCACCAGGATGCTGACTGCCTATCGTCATCCCCAAGACTCCGAAGCGCATGATTCCGAAACGTGTGTCCTGTCTATATCAGGATTCACCGATATACACAGCGAACAACTCGCCGATGCACGCTTGTGGTCTATAATACATCGCCTGCGCTCTTACCACCCTGACCGCTCGCTTCGTTTATTTGTGCTTCAAGATGGCATTCTGTACAGACGCAACACCAGCTCCGACGGCGCCGTTTCTTCTGGCCAGACCTTCACCGCTATGAGAGTCGCTACGTTGCTGCTTGTAAATCGTGTCAACGCCGCAAGCATCCGTCATTGTTATCAGCCGGCCCACTCCAGCCTATAGACATTCCAACTCTCTCATTCTACCGCAAGGGGGCCTAGATTCAGCATACAGCACAGAGGTATCGGTTGCTAGGTGCACAATTGGGTAGGTGTATCTTGAAGTCAATAGAAGAACCGGTAGCTGAGTCGCATGATGGGATGCGGCTGCACGAGTTGAACGCGAGCTTTAAGGCCAATATTATGGTACGTCTGTTTCCACGGAATGTGCACCCTGTGTACAATGTAAGCAGGCGGACGACCTGAGCTAGGGCTTTGTTGCGAATGACAGAGTATCAGGAGGAAGAGTCAGCTTTTGTTGACGGGGCATGGATTAATGGGAAAGGTGCCTATTCAGCAGTGGTGGTAGATGGTGAATGGAGTATTCGAAATGCCGCTTCTGTATATACAAAGAATCCGGGGGTCATTGAGCAGGTGGCTATTGCTCTAGCACTAAATGATTCGGAAAGGGTTTCAGTGTTTAGTGACTCATGATCTGCGATTAAAGCTTTCTCGAGGTGACTTGTTGCGGAACAAGCTTACAGACTGCTGCAGGGCAGGGATATCTCTTCGCATACAGTTACTTGGTACTCGGAGCACGTGGGGTCAGTGAAGGGAGCCCTGCGTAACCTCAGCGAGGTGGCGCACAGGGAGGCACGGCATTCCCTGAGGGGGCTGGATCTCTAGTTCCAGAGTTCAGGAACCAGCTGCTAACCTACAACTGGATCACCAAGCACATTACTTAGGGCGCAGGATATTCACGCTGCCACATTATAAATTAAACAGGTCACCGGCAGTTACATTAGGACTTCTGCAGACACGGACGTACCTTAACCCAGTCGTCATGAATAAAAGTAGTCCCGACTGCAGAATTTCAGTGTATTGTAGCACGCGTGAGGATTTTCTCGATTTATACCACATCCTCTGGCGCTGCTTGGCATTGGCCGGCTATGATTCTCAAGGTCAACAGTGATGGCAGCGGATGCTGCGCAGTGAAGCGTTGGCGGAGCAACTAATGGCTGTCCAGAGAGCCCATGTGGTGACAGAGTAGCTCGGCCTCTCTGTCGCGACGTGGGAGCGGCCCGCATCAGTCCCCCCCCAGACTAATCCCTCAGGACCTAATAAACTTTTTCAGACCGTACCATAATTGACGTGCCACAGTTTCGACAACGCTTTATTTCGCGAAGCCAAGATGTTCCGACGAAGAAGACACACGAGCGACTGATTGATGATGCCTTTGTAGACATGATGACGATAAATCTGAATCAATGCCTACAGTATATACAAATGGACAAATATAAAGCAAATGTGTAGTAATACATGCCACAATAAAACAGACATACACGAAAATGGGGAATGGGCACAATGGAACGCACCATGAGTGAAATAATGGAACGACTAAATGCGATACAAAGCTTTCACGAAAACCTTTAGAACTGTCGGAACACCTTGAGCATACATGTTCCGATCGCCCAAAAAGTCCGGAAAGTGGCGCAGGGCTGCCACTTTCTCACTATGCAGAAGTTTGCAGACACAAGCTCCGTGTCCGTATTCCACTAAGGGTTCTGACTTCCTAAACCTGCTATTTTCAGCAGATATCCGACGCCCGTTCGACACAACCTGCACGTACGAAAACTTCTGCCGAGTCACAGCCGCTACGCCAGCCTCACCACCAGCTTGCTACAAAAAACATGTCAAAAGGTAAGCGAAGCGAAACGGATTAGTGTAGCCCGCGCAGCTCCCCCCGTCCCGCTGTACGCTCCCTTTTCCTTCCAACATTTCGCATATACAGCATTTGCTCATGCATAACTCATACCGTGCTGCCTAGAACATGCTTCGTAACTAGTGTTTTTTCCCCTCTATGAATCTGGGTATTCAAAAAGTTGAGTAAATTACATGGGAATTTTGCAAGCATTTCCGAAAAGCGTGTATAAAATCGCGACGTGGCCTGAGCTGAGATGTAAAATGCGGTGCATCACAACGAAGGTAGCATTTACTCAACAGAACGTGCACTTTAACAGCCATGCTGATTCGTGGTCTACATTCATGCATTAGCAGAAATCTGGATGCGAGACTCGGAATCGTCGTCACTGGTACTGTCACTGGCATCTTCAAACTCTTGTATGAAGTGTGACTTATATGCCCGTGTCGAAATCTTGGTGGCGGCACGGCTCTCAGTTAATAAACAACCGCTGCCTTAATTTACTGTGCAGGTATCGGCAACGTGTCGCTACTAAAGCAAGATGCGACTGGCTATAGTGAAGCTTCGCCTACCAAACACATAATAATAAAAAAGGTCAGCAGATGCCTGGGCCACGTGGGCCTGGGTCTCACGGGGATAGCGTGCAAGTAATATCTTCGCATAAACCCTACGTAAAGTTGGAGTGCAGAAATTATGCGTGGGCACTAAATAAGCGAGTGCACATGATACATACATATATATTAACGTTGTTTAAAATAAAAAGGAAATGATAACTTTCAATATGTCGGTTGTACTTCCCAATTTGAACAACATGGGCGCGACAATATTTACGTCGGGACAATATTGCATCGCAAGGAGCACTGGCAGTCCTGTATTGGCGAAACCAGCTAGAATGGCTATATATGATACATAGCCAACTTCCATTATTTTAGAAATATTGTTGTGACAACAGATAAAGTGCCCCGCTATGCCATGCACGTGGTCTCGAGAGCCACTAGCACATGCTTCTGGGCATTTTCGACCATGCGATGGTATTGTATAGCTTGCTCAACTTCCTATGTTCAATATCTAGCCTATTTTACACACACTTAGCTATGGCTTGCACAAATAAACAAAAAACAAACATTGCATAAATTATAGGGAAAATTTTCCTGCAGCACTGAATGCAAACACACTGACGTTTCTCAAGTCATTCGGGACATTGACTCGACTGAGTGGTCCTTTAATATTGGTAAAACTGAAAACCATTGTTCCGGATATATCGTGTGTACTAGGCAGTGTTACCAACATTCCTGCTAAAACAATTATGTGTGGACAGCAATCTCTGATGCGGAACATTGGAAGTACAACATTGGCGGTGCAGTGAGATCGGTTGGACAATATATACTGCCTGCAACAATTATATAACCAATATTGGGTGGACCATGTGGGAACTAACCAATCGTTACCATCCTTGTGGCCTGGCCCCACCAATAATGTATGTTGATCTGGCTTTCTTCATTGGACTTTGCACTTTTGCTTTCTTCATAGGATGGAAGAACCAATCATGTAAATTGAATGGCTACAGTAGGCCATTGTTTGAGGCCTTAATGTATGGCATTTTCAATGTTTGCTTGTGAGTGGCACCACAGGACCTCCATTCGGCCTTCTTAAGCCAAGAAAAAAACAATATTGGCCGGATCATCTCTGCTGCCTGGGTACAGTTCTCCATATATTGAGTACTGCCTCCGTACAAACATCATGAAAACGCCGAAAATTGCAACTACCTATGGTGAGCAAGACAAAGGTAATTGTAATTTCCGAAAATAGGGTAGAGAAATTCAGGTAAATAATTGCATTGGATATGGATAATATGGGTGTTTTGGTTGAATTAGTAATTCTACGCTGCCTGTTGTCAGACGTTCTTGTTGTGTTGATTGCAAATTTAATGCTTTGTGTTATGATTTTTCTTCGTCTGTTGTCGCTTCCTGGGAACATGTCTACAGGTTCATTCCTTTGGTATATATTGCTCTAATCACCCTTCGTGTTTCACTACTGTTCATTGTGTGTTTGTATTTTATATATGTGTGATAGCATTCATGTATAGTTGCAACTTAGCTGATTGATCGATGGTGCAAAGTGTTCGTCCTTAGTTGTATGTAAATATTCTTTGAAATGTATTTGTGGCTAAACTATACTGCGAAGCAGAAGACGCTGTCAGGCTCTGTAACATTTTGCTTTTGCTTCAATTTTCTGTCTAGATAGAGAAATATTAAATCCAATCAATCAATCAATCAACAACGAGTGGCAGCACTACCAAGAAGACCTGTATGATGTGAAAGCGTGGTCCGTAAGCCATAGTCGCAGTTGCGCTGCCTCCATGCTAAATAGATAGCCAATTATACTCTTCAATCTAGTAATGTATGTTCTTAAAGAAAAAAAAACAACTCCCAAGCATGTGCATAGGAAAGTTCAAAGTGGCTGGTTCATCTAGCTTTTACAGCGTAAGCTGTTACGTGATCACAACAACGGCCGTTTTTGTCACCGTAGCTGCCCCCCGCCGCCGGTGTCCGCAACAACTATCGCTCTAATTGTAGAAAAAACTAAACAGCACCTAGGAGAATTCGAACACACGTCCCTCTGCGTGGAAGTAAGGCATCAACTACAGAGTTACGCCTTTTTTTTTTGTACCGTCAGCTGCACTGGCCGAGCTGGAGCAGTTTCGTGTGTGCGTCCGAGAGCCGTGCTGCGCGTGCTCGAGGAGCAGTCATGTCACACAGCTGGCGCATCGGAAACGCCGCCGCCTCGCGCGGGCCTCTCCGGTATGCGCATTCTGGATGAGTGATATCGTAACCGCGGCAGACTCAGTGGCACCTGCGCGCGCGCAGCTGTAAAACACAAATTCACTGACGGAATGCACATAAGTGTTCCAGGGAGAGTTCAAGATGTGTTGCACAGCATAGCTGGTAGGGATGAGCACCTCACCAAGATGGGGTAGCATTCCGGCCCAATGCCAAGTTTGTTATAAAGGTCCCTTAGATGCATGTTAATTTGAACGAAATGGGTTACTGATGGAGTGGCTGGTCCTGCACTGCGGTCTTGCATGCGCGTCTTCCACAAGCTACGCATTCCCATAAGAAAAACATATGAAAGAGCACTTCATCTAGGCAAGTTTTTTTGTAACATTTAATGGTGATGCGCTTGTCTGCGGAGTTCGGAATATTTGAACATATTAGAGCAAAATTTAGGAACGACAAACGGAAGCCATGCAAGCATAAGTATCAAGCCAACACAGGAACAACAAATGTTGTTGAATGTTTTGCTCTCTTATTTGTACACTACAGTGTTCTTGCACAGCGCCATCTACAAAGCATTGCAGAACGAATTGTTTAAAAACGATGAACCGAGATTGTCTCTAGAGCCAATGTTTCGAGAAGGCGACTCCATCATCATCAGGACCAATGACGGCTCTCTCAAGCGTCTTTTTCCACACGTTTTCGCCCTCTTCCCCAAAGTCAGAGAGAGACGAGAGACGAGATGCAGCAGCGAAAATGAAAGGGGGGGGGCTGTAATTCGAACCGTTCGCCCGACTAATGCGCTGTCAAAGACGGCTTACTTAAATGGGCAAAAAAGGAGAAGGCCATAGAATCATTCTAGATTTCGTGGAACGTGATGGAGTAGGCAGCAGCTGGAAAGATTCTCGCAGAATAGATGCTTATGTTTCAAAGGCGAAAGGGCTGAAATTTGCTCGCTGAGAATTTTAACCCTCTGCTGTATCTAGTAGGCTCAAAAGCTACATTTCAAACGTTTATGCGTTCCGACTGGAGATTGAATTCCTAGACGGCATACAATTCTCCGTATTTTCTTTTCCGAGATAGCGGGAATTCGACATACGTGCATGAATGCTTCTTCACCAAACTTATGACCTATGTTAATGACGCACTCTGGCTTTGCCTTCGGGGAATTATTTGCGTCTTCCAAGCGGTGCCCGAATCATCTAGCATTATTTAATCGGCCATGTTGAACAATGTCCTTTGTGTGATAGAGCCAGCACTCCAACATGAAAATGGCCGCTGGTCTACGGCGCCTGCTGCCTGTAATCATTGGGTAGCACTAGAATTCCTTTTTTTTTCATGCTTGGAAGCGCGCCTCGGCACGGTGGTCTAGTGGCACTGGCAATAAGTTGCTGATATGAAGGTCACGGGATCCAATCCAGGCCGCTGCGGGCACGCTTCGATGAACGGAGACGTTGAGGTCCGCTTAATGTGCGATCTAGGCACACGTTGAAGGTACAGAGGAGGGTAAAATTTTGAGAACTTCTCACTGCGCTGTCTCGCATAATAAGTGGCAAATGTACTCCGCGTAATTGCTGCTGATCATTCCTTTGCGTCCCGGCTGCCCGACAGATATCCCTTGTTTTCAGTGTCGCGGATAATGACGAGTTTATTAGTAGTGTTTGTGGCTATTGCTTCGCTTTATGTAAAGCCCCTTCTTTAGCTTTGCGTTTTTAATGGGCGCTCCAGTGCGTTAGAAATGAATTCTTCTGAGAGAATGGTGCATGACACTGTTAACGCAATGTTTACATTTCTAAAATGGTGGATTCATGTGCTTAGTGCACTTGAAAGGCTTTAACGGATTCAAGTATCATCTGTGTAATGGATATTGGAGTAGGGTTTCAAAGGCGGTGAGTCCTAAAGTTGTGCTTCTAATTGCCCATAAACTTTTCGCCCACGTTGTAGCGAAATGAGCTCCAATGCTGGTGCGAAATAGTTGCAAGTGGAAGACCAATATCATGTCAAGGCATTTAAGCATACGCACTAATTTCAGTAATCAGATTCAAGCTTCGGGCGCGTGTGCTGGGCCGCTACACTGCAGTGCCTTCGACAGCTGTTAACATTAGGTTAAACAGGAACAACGACTTTACCGAATTTAGTGGCCTAACATATTAGTAGGACAGGTCCTGATGATTTGATTGTTGCGAACCTAAATATATCACACTTCAGTCAAATTTCCAGATGCACACAGAAAATGCCGTGAGTCTTATCTCCTCTAGAGATTCAACATATTCCAGCCAGTATGCATTAATGTTTTAAAGGGAGCTCTTGAGTGCACTACATGCAATAGCCGATTCAAGACCGCAAGAGCAATTGATTTCTGACTTCTGCAGTTTGAGGTCCCAAAACTACATTATGATTCTGAGAGACGCCGCATCAAAGGAAGGTTCAGCGATTTCGTCGACAGAATTTCGGCATGCCTGTTCACAAAAGCCTCGCTGCAATTGCCACTGCGCATCTAGTTCCAAGATAAATAAATTGGCAACATCCGCTTCTTTTTTTGCTTACTTTTCCGTTACACGACTTTTGCAAGCTATTAGTCAGGCTCACACTTGGAAATACATACACTTTCTTCTGTTTTTTTCCCGGCCGCCCTCGCATCCCTTCCTTTATTTCTGATGATGAGGGAGAGGGTGGAACACGTATACAAATGGACGCCATTGAAGGCAGCCATTGCCAAAACGTAGAGGAGCCCCTTCGTCCATAGGGTGGCTCCAGCGGCATCGCCTGTCCTTCAACGTTTTCAAGAATATCTCCCTGAAAAAGGGGATATTCAAAATGCAGAGTTCTATCTGTCGGCACCACCGCAAACGTCATCCGCCATGTTCTTCGGGGCGCTGGAAACCCAAACTTGTGGTATCTCAACCTGTATCGGCTGCTAGGTGCCGCTTTTCTTGCGGTCGCTCCGCGATGGTTTCCCACTGCTACCTGCCGCTGTGCACGCAACGTGTGTATCCGTAACGCGCTGGGAACAACGTAACACCGTACGCAATTACCGTGATTGTTTTATAGACAAAAAAAAAAACTTGCTGCCACTGCCGCGCAGGTAATCTCATCGAGGATATTAGCGTTGCGTGTGTTCGGGACTGTGGTCGACGCGGGTAAAATCGTCGTTTAGCCTCGTTTCTATTTTCCCGTGAATATAGGTTGCTTTCCCTGCGACAAGCACTGGCGTATTTAAGCCACGCGCATTTTAAACAAATTTTCAGTGGACTGGTAGATCACACACGCACGGTCGAGAGAGCATGGTGGTACGCTTTTCGCTTGTCGTGTTCTTTTCACCTATGAAATCGAGCCTTCACACGAAAAAAATCTGCATAAGTCGGTGGTGTGCCTTGAGCGTGCACATTCCTTTTTTTTTTTCAAAGCAGTGTGCGTATTACTGCGCCTCTCCGGAGAGTTTTGCGACATGCAGTTCGAAGAACATAACGTTATTAGCATAATAGACATGCGATGCAAGTTTTTGAAGCTGTACCATGAATCAACGTTCATGAAAGCTAGATTCTGTATGTGCCATCGGAAACGTCACGTAGGTAATGCACGCGTGCCTGGTGCGCGCAATGATTGGATAACTAAAAAATTGTGGGCTTCGTTTCACACCGCTCTCTTTTTATTTCTTATATTTAATGCGGATATATGTGGTCGGTAGCTCTAAATATCTCTGCCAAGTAGCTTCGGCCGTCCATCGGCGCGCTCATTGCTAACTGAAGCATGCATTCGGCGCCAATTCGGAGCATCGCATTGCATCCGTCAACTTGATGCTCGGTGCTCCTCTCCAGCTGCACGGCGGCCATAAGATCGAAGCAGACAAATTTGAAAGCACTTGGAAAGATGACATACGGCGCACCTGCTCATAAGGCAATGCAGCGGTCGTGTTGCTCCTTCTAAATCCCGTATTTTCCGCTCTACGTGTACTGCACTTCCCCGAAAAAGAAAGCTGCAGAGTGAGGGAGCGGCTAAGGCAACACCTTCAAGCCTCATTTTTGGTAGTTTCAAAAGAATAAAATGAGTACTTTTACCGCGCATCCCTCCACCCTTTGCTAAAGAAAATAAGCAAGGACCTGGCGACACTGGCAATACGTTTTCGTCATCGGACACACGCAATTGATACATACACTAATCTTTGCAGCAGACTCTCTTCTCACATCAACGGACGTAGCGTGGTTTGAGTGTACTGCCACGTGCAGGAACAGAGCGGTCACTACCAAGAACGGGGAAGAAATCTTTTAGAGATTATGCATATGCAAAGAACAGCCGTTGCAGCCAAGATGGAAGAACAGCAGCCAAGGCAGCAACAACACGAGCTGTCCCCCAGTCGTCGTCTTCGTCACTAATCTGCACACACTGCCACGTGAAGGATGGCGCCCTTTCGCCGAGCACGAATGCTTCGTAACATACAACCCCCGGCGGTCAGAGCGCCGTCCCGGCGCTTAAGCTAAAGTGGTGTCCTGGCCAGAGAAGTACGGCTTAAGGCGGGAAACTTGGACCACATCACTGCCTGCTATGGAAGACGATGAGGTACACTCGAACGGCGTGATCTGATATGTGACATTTGTGAGTGGCGGAGCACGTTGTATGGTCCGGAATAGCGAGAAAGAAGCTTCCATGACAGGCGGATGTGGCATGAAGGCGTCCACAGAAGGACCAAAGAGCCGGGAGAGTAGTGAACTTCTCTGTGCTGGGTATCGTACCGGGCCTTCTGGGACAGCTGCCAGAGAGAAAGACGATTCCGTGTGATGTGGGGGGGGGGGGGGGGTGGGATGTTTGAGTCTGAGTAGCGACATCGCGAGCTTACTCCGTGGTCCCGTCGCGTGCTGGCGGCAACAGAGTCTCAAAGGGTAGAGTTGGATGATGGCCAAACAAGAGACAGAAGGGGGAGAAGCCAGCTGTATCATGGCGTGACGAGTTGTAGGCGAACGTCACGTAAGGTAAAGTGCTATCCCAGTCACGGTGGTCTGCGGAAACATACATGGATAGCATTGTTGTAAGGGTACGATTGAGGCTCTCCGTTAGTCCATTCATTTGTGGATGGTAGGCAGTGGTCAGCTTTTGGCGCGTAGAACAGGAACGAAGAATGTTGTGGACGACTTTTGAAAGAAAGGCACGACCCCGGTCGGTCAGGCGCTGTCGCGGGGCGCCGTGATGCAGGATAACGTCGTGAAGCAGGAAGTCGGCGACGTCTGGGGCACAACTTGTAGGTAGCGCCCGCGTTATAGCATACCGTGCCGCGTAGTCGCTGGCTACGGCAATCCACTTGTTCCCCGTTTGTGACGGTGGAAATGGCCCAATGAGATCGAGCCCCTTGCGGTAGAATGGGAGAGTTGGAATGTCTATAGGCTGGAGTGGGCCGGCTAATGACAATGACGGATGCTTGCGGCGTTGACAGGATTTACAAGCAGCAACGTAGCGGCGCTCATAGCGGTGAAGGTCTGGCCAGAAGAAACGGCGCCGTACGCGATGGTACGCGCGAGTGGCGCCGAGGTGTCCCGCGGTGGGGACGTCGGCAGTTGTTCAAGGACTGTAGAACGAAATGCGTCAGGAACAACAAGTAGAAGCTCCGGGCCGTCGGAGCTGGTGTTGCGTCTGTACAGAATGCCATCTTGAAGCACGAATAAGCGAAGCGAGGCGTCAGGGTGGTGAGAGCGCAGGCGATGCATTATAGACCGCAAGCGTGCATCGGCGAGTTGTTCGCTGCGTATATCGGTGAAGCCTGATATTGACAGCACACACGTGTCGGAATCATGCGCTTCCGAGTCTTGGGGATGACGATAGGCAGTCAGCATCCTGGTGCAAGCAGCCACACTTTTAAGTGACGTCAAAGCTGTATTCTTGCAGCTTCAAGGCCCATCGACCAAGTCCGCCAGTGGGATCTATTAGTGCGGACAACCAGCATAGCGAATGGTGGTCCGTAATGACCGAAAAAGTACGCCCAAACACACACGGTCGGAATTTTCCAATTGCCCACACTAAGGGGAGGCATTCGCACTTGGTGATTGAAAACTTGAGTTCTGAAGAGGAGAGGAGGCGGCTGGCATAAGCGATTACACGATTTTGACAGCGCTGCAGCTGGGCCAGAACAGCGCTGATGCCATGGCCGCTAGCGTCGGTGCGAACTTCTGTGGGAGCCGAGGGCTCAAAGTGGGCCAGGATGGGTGGTGAGGTAAGCAATTTGATGAGCGCACGAAACGCATCATCTTGTTCAAGTCTCCAAGAAAATGATACGTCCTTCTTCAGGAGTTGCGTGAGGGGACGGGCAATGTCGGCGAAGCTCCTGACGAAGCGGGGGAAGTAAGAACACAGGCCAACAAAGCTTCGAACATCTTTGGTGGACTTTGGTATGGGGAAATGCTGGACAACGCGCACTTTGTCCCGATCAGGTTGCACCCCTTGAGTGTTTACAAGGTGGCCAGCCACGGTCACTTTCCTGCGCACACTGCCACGTGAAGGATGGCGGCCTTTCGCCGAGCACGAACCCTTCGTAACAGTACTACAGCGTATCAGCAGTGAAATAACACCGGCCGAACATGCAAACTCCAAGACGCGATAGTCTATTTTTTCCGAGACGTTCTTAGCGCACCGCTTATGTGTCCACGCATTGCTTATTTCTAGAAAACATCCAACACAGGACTGCTAAGGATAGAGGTGCCTACGGCTGGAGAAACGACACGTGGGAAGCAGCACAGCGACGCTCAGAAACAACGTGGTTTCGATATCAGGGGCGCGTTTATAATCGCATTGGTAAATAACGTGGGGTATCGTTTTTTCGTACGAGGTTATCTTAAATATTCGACACTTGGATGTTCTCGACAACTGAGAATATCCTCTAACGCTTGCCTCTGATCAGAAGTACGCATCGCAAAAGGAGAAATTTCGGCCTATATACTATTTTCGTTGAGAAGCAGTACGCCTCTATAGCAGCTGCCATCCGCGTGGGTACTTAAGAGCGCAAGACTTCGTTATTGTGTTCTCGTTGACTTTCAGCAGCACAGTGAGCTCCTCTGGCCTTTCGTAGCTGGATGTCACAGGAAACTGCTGTGTTTTCTTGGCCCGAAAGCACCATCAGCGACAGCGGCCGAGCCTCTGTATGCCAGCGATAGCAGACGATTCCGCGACCGCGCCCCGAACGACATGGCGGGCGTGCCCAGTGTTCCCAGATCACAATGAATTGTGGATATCTCCTAGTGAAGACACGCAAACTTCCCCTGAGCTAATTTTATTGTTCGGCACGTAATTGCATGAGGACCAATATGCAGAGGGTTTCGTGTCCAGAGCACTGTTCATAAGAACAGTGATCTTGCATTAGTATATCTGAACTCGCAACAGCTAGTGACCACAATACACATTACATGCAGTCAATTCAACTTCACTACCTTGTACTGCATTGAAGTCTATAAAAAGTGTAGCCCTTTTCGTGTTGACATTTTTAGATGGAGGAGATTCATGATGTGCGTGAAAATTATGAGAGAAGGGACAGCTTTCTGTAATTTTTCTTCATGTCGCCAGCAATTGTAGGTTTAGAGAGAGAAAGAGAAATGTGAAAGGCAGGGATGTTAACCAGATACTAGACTCTGGTTTGCTACCCTGCACTGGGGAGAAGGGGGAGGGGGTTAGAAAGATGACAGCGAGAGAGGGTACATGATTACAGACAAGCACAAGAAATAAAACACACACACACACACAAAGAACGTTCCACTTAGAGACGTTCACGAAGGCCGGTAGATGTCAAGAAGCGCAGTAGCGCTTCCACGGCCTTCTTCTGCAACGTGAGATCTAGACAATGGCATAGGACGTCTTCTTTCGACACTGGTTGGTCGTCCAGCTTGTTTAGTGCATGCTGAAGTAATTGCCTCTCTCACAAAAATGTGCCCAATTGACTCCGCAGTGGTCACAGGCTGCGGTGTCGGCCATCCCTATGCGGAACGCATATTCCTTTGTGAAAGAGACGCCCAACCATAGTCGGTATAGTTGCGTGGCTTCACCTTGGCAAGTCTTGGGTGGGACTCGAAGGCTTAACTTCGGATCGAGAGAGTGAAGTCGGGAATGCGTGAAATGTGTGCCACCCCATTGCGATACAGTACACTTGCGAGCTAGCAGATGGAGCATCCGTGCCGCGTCCGTCCTTGACAATGATATGGGTACTTGTTGGTCCATATTATGTGCAGAACGGGCGGCTTGATCGACCCGTTCATTGCCTGTAATCCCGTAGTGACTTGGAAGCCACTGAAAAGATATTTTGTGGCCTGCCTTCCCTGTATGTTGCAGCATCTCTGTAACCTGGAACACCAGCTGTTCATGTGGTCCGCGGCGTAGAGGAGACAACAGGGACTGCAATGCCGGCTTGGAGTCGCAGAAAAGCGTCCATTTGTGTGGCGCTTCATCTCTGATGAAATGAAGGGCAGTAAGGATCGCTGCGAGCTCTGCTGCCGTCGATGTTGTCGGATGAGTCGTCTTAAATTTTAAGGTTTTAACTTTCGCGGGTATCACGACTGCTACAGCGGAACTGTCTGGAAGCACTGATCCGTCCGTGTAGATATGCGTAGAGTCCAGGTACTTTTCGTACAATAGAAGTAACGTCAGCTGTTTAAGCGCTGGTGATGATAAAGCGGCTTTTTTCTCAATTCCAGGAATTGTCAGGTTGATTTCCGGCTGAGCGAGACACCATGGTGGAATTGAAGGTCTCGCAGCAGGGGTGAAAGAAGTTGGTAATGAGTCACCATGTGCCGTTATCGTTTTGCTGAAGGAGGTGCGTGGTCTGTCCACTGGCAAAGAGAGGTGGTGCCGAGGGGTCCTGGCAAGGTGCCTGATATGCGTCCTCAGTGCTTCCATGTCAATTTGGGTCTTGGTGAGGTGGTCTCTAGCGATTGCTATTGTCGCCACTGTTGATGCACTCTGTGGTAGGCCTAGGAAGATCCGGAGCGCCTGAGCCTGCACACTCTGTATTGTACGTAGACTTGTTTTGCCCGTGTTCGTTATAGCTGGCAAGCTGTATCGCAGAAAACCGAGAAAAAGCGCCCTGTATAGCTGCAGCATAGCACGTGTCGACATTCCCCATGCTTTCCACAGAACAACTTGAACAAGTGACAGATGCCCGTCAACCTCTTTTTCATCCACGATACATGAGGGCTCCATGACAAATGTCTGTCAACTATGACACCGAGAAATTTATATGTTCGAACGTCGTGTATGATTTGGCCACTTATCATTACGGTGTAGTGAGTCATAGATTTGCGCGTAAAGGGCATCAGTGCACATTTCTCGAAGCAAATTTCTAGGCCTCGACTACGGAGGTAGATAGCAACTTCATTAGCAGCTCTTTGAATTCTTGCTCGCAACTGTAACCGCGTCACTGCTGACGTCCATACGCAGATGTCATCAGCGTACATTGACAGCCCGACCGTGTTGGGAACGTGCTGAAGCAAAGCAATTAATGTGATATTAAATAGCACAGGGCTCAGTTCACCGCGCTGGGGAACACCGCGGCAGCTATAATGTAGAGAAGTGCGGCCATCTTCGGTGCTTACAAAAAAGGGACGCATAGAGAGATAGCTCCGTATCCAGCGAAACGTCCGACCAACCATCCTACCTCTTCGAGAGCAGAGAGGATTGCTTCATGGGTAACATTGTCATATGCCCCTTTGACGTCGAGGAATAAGGAAGCGCAGAGACGCTTACGGCTTTTCTCATGCTGAACGTATGTGACCAGATCGACGACGTTGTCTATCGACGATCGGCCTCGACGAAAACCCGCCATGGCATCTGGGTAGCAGTTGTTGGCACTCCAGGCGTCCTAGGACCATCCTCTCCATTACTTTGCCCACGCAACTTGCCAAAGCGATCGGGCGGTAGGATGAGAGTTCTAGTGGTGACTTGCCAGGCTTCAGCAGTGGCACAAGGCAGCTTGTCTTCCAGCTGATGGGAAGAGTACCATCTCTCCAGGAGCTATTGTACAGGTCAAGGAGAGCAAGTCTCGCTCGCGCACCTAAATGACAGAGAGCTCGGTAGGAAATGCCGTCAGGTCCAGGTGATGATGTGCGTCCGCACAAAGATAAGGCAGCCTGAAGTTCGTGCATTGAGAACGGTAGGTCCATGCGGTGATCACCTGGTGGGGGACAGCTCCTCAAAGGCGGTATATTGCTGGGAGCAAGAGTTTGGCCAGCTAATCTGGTACAAAGCTCTTCTGCCACGTCAGTATCTAGTCTCTTTTGTGAGAGGGCTAGGGCCTTGAATGGGAACCGCTGCACAGGTGGTGTCGGGAGACCTCGCACTGTCCTCCACAGCTGTGGCAAAGGTTTGCGAGGATCTAGTGACTCACAGAAGGCAGTCCAACATTGCGATTCGAGCTTGTCTAACCGCTGCTCAATCTTCTTTTGCGTGCGTCTGGCGGTACGTAAATCCTCTATTGCTTTCGTACGTCGGTACCTTCTTTCAGCACGCCGCCGGATTGCTCGAAGTCTTTCCAATTCAAAATCGAACTGCGTCGGTTTTAAGCAGCATGCGAGAGTACGCACATTGTCGTGCATTGCAGTTCTTATTTCCTCCTCCAAGTCAAACGGTATATTGGTTTCGCAGCGTTCTTCCATGATGGATTGAAATTTGGTCCAGTCCACTCTTTGAACTGTATCCCGCATTTTAGTAGGAGCCAGTCCTTCGATCGTTATATATGTCGGGATATGGTCACTTCCGTGCGTCTCTATGTCCGCAAACCACCTAGCACGTCTGACAAGGCTTCGTGAAAGAAATGCCAAGTCAAGACAGCTGCTGTACATGGCGCCACGTAGGAACGTAGGACTTCCATCGTTCAACAGCCATAGCTCCTTACTGGATGCGAAAGACACCAGAGCTCTGCCTCTCGCGTTGATCTTCGAACTTCCCCAGAGTGTATGATGTGCGTTGAAATCTCCGATGACGACCCACGGAGCAGAGGATGAGGACAGCATATCACGTAGTCGTTTGTGGTCAAATCGACTTGACGGCGATAAGTAGGCGGCCACAACAGTGTATGTAAAATATATTTAAATGCTGGGGCTTAAGTTACCGAGGAAAGCGCAAGGAAATACGTGCACGTATATTCCCACCATGTGCACTAAGAAGCTAGAAATGTGCAAGGGCCTTGTTTCGCAGATTTTGTATTTCCTTTTATTAAGTAAGACCCTCTTACTAGAAAGTAGAACCACATCACAGACAGTGCAGAGACGCTCAGCTCACACTCACGATATGCGACCAGAGTGCATCGCTTCACTGCAAGAATCATACTGACGCCCGAGTATCAGCGCACAGCTGACATGTACTGGCCGTGATAACCACACCATGGACGGCAGTCGGTTTCATTCTCAAGTGCGATGTTCTCTCAAAGCGGTAACTCTGCTTTAAGATCGCACGAGTGGGGACCCGTTGTTGAATGCTCTCCGTTTACCTGGTTCAACCCTCTAAGAAGACTGATGGATTGCAGCTGCCTGTAAAATGAAAACTTCCAGCATATGTTTATTTAACTATGAGAACTTGTCAACTACGTTTTAGGCCTCTTCATTGGGAGAGACTGTAGAGCGGAAAAAGAGCCCTGCCACAGCGACCTAGTGGCTAAGGCACTCAGCTGTTGTCCTGAATGTCGCCGTATAACTGAAAGTGTTCATGAATAATTCCATACTCTCACTCTAACGACTCACAAGCACAACTTCCCTCAAATGTGGCTTTTAAGAAACAAAGTGACTCTCCTGCCAAAGTTGATTTTATTGCCACTTAGTGCCGGCTGGTAGCACGTACTCACGCAGTATAATATCGGGTAAGGGACGTTGCACTTTTGCCACACATTGTGGGAGTGAGCTTCTCTGCATTGCGTTCCATTTTGTGGTTGGTAATAACAATGTGCTGTAGTAATAAGAATAAAAACCTACCCAGCTAGTCGTTGCATGATTACTTGCATCTGCGCCCGCGCGGTGAAGCTAAGTGTGCAGTGCTTCCTTTCTCTTTGTTTGGAAAAAAATCATACTAGCTAAATAAACCTGCAACATTTCCAAGCACCTCTTCGCGCTGCATGAGAAAGTAGCATTCACAAAAAGTTACATAAACTGCGACTGTTCTCCGATAGCCTCTATGTACGCAATACCAATGTTGAATCCAAAATGGGTTAGGGTGGGAAAGCACACACCTGTAAACATGAAATGCTCTTAGCTCATCTTCTCGACGACCTTTGCCTGGCCTCCAGCCCAGTGTCACAGCCCTTATGGGGCACTCATACACGACCATTCTGGTACCCTCAGCAGACTCTCCGGGCGTGCAAACGAGATAATCCGGGCATTCACTCAAAAGAAGCCAATCACACCTTATCGATTAAACGTTGCTACAGCACCGCCTTAACGCGAGTTGCTGGCCAAACAAGTTAAAACATACCGCCACTGTGCTCTTCCTAATGTTTCTGAACAATGCCATCACAGCAGTTAATTCTGCAGCCCTTAAGCTTCTTATCCATATTGAAGAGCAACGATAGGACAGCGGGTACGAGACGTCATATAATTGTCATCTTTCAACATCGGAGGCGGTGTCAAGAAACCGGACCCAGGGACGCACTAATCGTTATGTAGTCAAAGTTGATGATCTGCCGCAACATGTATCGTCTTCCATCAAAGTATTCGCTGACGACTGCATTATCTATCGGCCATTCAAGAACACTGACGATCATGCATCGCTCCAGAACGACCTCGAGGCTATTAATGACTGGTGCAGTACTTGGCTCATGACGTTAAATGTTTCAAAATGTAAAGTAATGTCGTTCACTCGTAAACCTAGCATATCCGGATTTTCCTATAACATTAATGATTCCATTCCGTCGACTACAACACAATATCGGTACTTGGGCGTAGTACTGACACCGAATATATCCTGGTACCAACCACATTACGGCAATCTCTGCCAACGCTTCCAAATCGCTAGGATCCTTGAGACGCAACTTGAAAGCTGCACCCTCATACATTCGCAAATTATCTTACATAACACTGGTTCGCCCTGAATTAGAATACGCCTGTTCGATTTGGTCTCCTCATCAAAAATACTTAATTGATTCCTTGGAAAGAATCTAGAATAGAGCAAGTCGCTTCATTGCAAATAATTACCGTCCAAATTCCAGTATATCACAAATAAAAAAGGAAGTTTCACTTCCACACTTGAACATTCGTCGTGAAATCGCCTTGCTGTCATTCTTTCATAAAATTACCCACTCCTCCCGAATCACTGTCACAGGTCTGCGAAAACCAAATCTCATTTCACGCAGGCTACACAATCATCTTAGTTACGCCCATGTATACGGCTTAACAAATGCGTTCAATAACTCTGCGCTTCCGCGTGCCATCCGTCTCTGGAATAGCCTGCCTGATCACATTGCCTCCCAGACTATGATAGCTTCCGCGATATCTTAACAAGCCATTACACAAGCTTCGGCGAGTAGGTACCGTACTGTGTAGCGCAAACAAAATTAGCCTTTGGCAATTCTTCAGCCCGTAGATATCATCACAGCTAATCTCTCCGTCTGCTTATGTCACGTCATACACCACGATCTTTTTTTCTGCCTTCACACAGGAAATGTACTGTAATTCTTTTAGCCTACGTGGTAGTTATTTTTCCCGTCTGTATTTTTTATAACTGCATTGCAAGCTTATATTTGTGAATAAAGTCTGTTTTTAAGTGATATAATTGTGTGCCTACCTTGTCGGTTCTTTTTCTAGTGCGCTATCGATGCGCCGTTTTGTTTACACTTTTATTACCTGTATATTTCATGCATCAAGGACTGTACTCTTTTTAGTTTTTAGTTAACACCTGTTTTGTTTTGCATTTGTTTCTTTTGTATTGTTTTTGTGTTTGGTATGTTTATATATGTATACTTTGTGTAATACCCCCCTTACCCAATGCCCCCAATGGGGCCTGTAAGGTACTTTGAAATAAATAAATAAATATGTAGACAATAGCACTGTTGCATATACTTGTATTAAGAATCAAAGTGTCAAGACACACAGTTTTCGTAAGCTTCAATACCTTCCGCGATATTAAGACTAAACTGCCTCTCCCTACCACATTGCTTTCCCGTCATTTCATAGTTGTTACTCAAACAAAATAATTTGTCAAGGGGAGTAGTTGACATCAAAACTCTGGCGCATTTTCTCTCATGCTGTTACGCTGCAAATAAGCGATTAGTATTATAATAAATAGAATATAATATAATACGGTGTCCTTACTATCAGGAAAAACCGTATAAGGGCGGTGAGCAGAGTTATTGACCAATTTAACAAGTTTCATTTTACCATTAAGGTTCGCAAGCCATTTTTCCACTAAACTCTGTTCCTAGACATGACAGTACTCATCGGAAACAGAGAACTTGTAGGGCCGAGTCAGCACATGTTTATTGCACAACGTCAATTGAGCGCTGACGGAGAGTCCGGCGGGGCGTTGTAGTGGTTACTGTGCTCGGCTGCCAGACGAAATACCCGGCTCCGATCCGAGCCGCGGCGGTCGCTTTTTCGATTGAGGCGAAAATGCTAGAGGCCCTTGTACTGTTCGTCTCGGTGCACGTTAAAGTACCCTAGGTGGTCAAAATTTCCGGAGTCATACACTATGACTTTTGTCTCCTTCATATCTTTTTCAGTCACTTTCTTCTAGCCGTGCTCCCGTAATAGGCAACTGAAATTAGCGTTCTTTAGTTAAACCAATCGCAATCATCATCTCGCCGAGAGAGACGCTGCTGGCCGTGACTGTTCGAAGCACGTGCCCTCTTTGCAAGCCCTGGGATTACGTGCTAGGGCGCCAATTCTTGTTCTTCGGTGGATCGCCACAAGGGTCCCCTAGCATTGAGGGAGCCGAAAGGCAAGAGGGCGATTTTTGTCTCCGGCACTTCCTCTGGGAGCGAAGCGAACTCGTTTAGTTTTTGATGGTAGCTTGTCTGTGGGAACGGTGTCGGCGTCGAGGAATGCTGGTTTAAAGGGGTCAATGGAAACATTGATGACTTTGTATGAACCTCACATTTACTAGGGCAAAGATGTTAGAACGATGCTTACGCTGTAACTAGCAGCACAGACCGTAAGGTGCTGGTCCCGCAAACGGAAACATGAGAGTTCGTGACAGTGTGCGGCGAAGACTGGAAGCTAAGGGGGAGGGGTGCACAAAATAATTTATTTATTTACTCATTGTACCCTCAGGGCCCATGGGGCATTAAAGAGGGGAGTGTGGATACATAAACAAAACAAAAACAGCGAGGCACAACGGGGAAAAAAAAAGAAAAAGTACAAAGCGCATGAAATAAGCTCCAAACAAGACAAATATTTAAAATAGCAGCGGCGATATATTGACACGGGCTGTTGTTTTCGTGAATGCCGTTATCACCGTCCTGTGAATCGCGCGCTTGCTTTGATTGTTTGCGGCGAGCGCAGTTATCACTTTCTGTTATGCCAACGCAAGCCGCGTTTATCTTGCATGTCACTTCGGGAAGCGTGTCGACAATTCCTGAAACTTTGCATGCTGACGCGCACACTTGAGTAACTTCTGGAATTCCAGAGATAATGCGCGAACGCGATAAGCCATGTGTATAAAAGCCGACGCAATGCGCCGATTGTCAGTCTTCCTGGCGACCGACGACTGCTCACGCCGCTATTGCTGTGCATTGTCATTGGCTTTGGTTCGCTGGGCACAAGTTCGCCCAATAAGCAGTTCGCCTGACATCACCTTCAGTCCTGCGTGCTTCGTCTCAAGTGCTGGGTGTGTCACAACCATGTGACATCTGGTGGAGGGGCGGGGTATCGATCCCCGTACCTCTCGCAGATGTCACGTGGTTGTGACACAAGCACGTGACAATTTTAACAATTTTAACATTAAGGAGAAATCATAGAAGAAGGACCAGACATATATATATTCAAAGAAGAGTCCTTGTTTTGCGAAGCATAGTAAAATCTGTTATATAAGCAATGTCATGTGGAAGGTCATTGCAAATGACACAAGTCCTGGGTATGAATGAGTTATGAAAGCATCTAGTGTGGCAAGATGGAATCCCAACTTCACTGCGGTTATCGATGCGAGCTGAGTATGTATGATGGTCTTTTTAGTAACTTTTCTCTCAGGGGGCTGTTGTAAATTTTATTAAAAAGACATACTGAAGCGACAGACCTGCAATTAGAGAGAGGAGGGAGGGACAAGCTTAATTTCATGGTGGTTACGCTACTTGTTCGGTGATAATTGGAATTAGACGCTGATAAATGAGAGATTGAAATGCCAGGGCTGCAGAAAAATCCAGAATACTCTAATTTTGAGCGAATCAGTGTTTTTTAAAGAATAATTTTATCGAACTGGATGAACGAGGACAGGTTTTTGCGAATGTACCCAAGCATACGGTTAACGTTATTCGCTATACAATCTATGTGAGTTTTCCAGGACGGGTAGGAAAAAATGTGAACACCCAGGTACTTATAACAGAACACAGTTTCAAGAAAGACATTGACAATGTGGTAAGTTAGAGGTTCATGTGAACTACAAGAAATGCGCACGTGTTTGCATTTATTAAGGTTTCGTTCATGCTCCAAGTGCTTTACCAGTCCAGAACTTTGTTAATATCGGATTGAAGGCAAGAAAGAGTATTATTGTCGTTAATCTCGCGGTAAATAACACGATAGTCATTAAAAGGTTTATTAAAGCAGAAATATTAGTCGCTAAGTCATTTATATAGACGAGAAAGAGGAGGGGCCCTAGAACGGACCCCTTAGGCACGCCAGAACGGACAGGCAAATGACGTAAATCGGCGTTGTTAGCTGTTACAAATTGAGAACAGTTGGAAAGAAAGCAGATCAACCCAGCAAGTACATTAGGGTCATTGTTAAGATTACACAATTTAGGAAACAGCAGTCTATGAGAGACTGTCTCGAAAGCTTTGGAAAAATCTGAATAAATCCAGTCTGCCTGAGATCCGTGCTCGAAGATGCAGTGAAGGTCATGCGTGAAACATATGAGCTGGGTGTCGCATGAGAATAACTTACGGAATGCGCGCTGTGCAATGCTGAAAAAGGATTTCTATTCTAAAAACGAGACGAGATGAGAGCATATTTCATGTTCCATGATTTTGCACGGTATACTAGTGAGAGAAATAGGACTAAAGTTGGTTAAATGTTAAAGAGAAACGCTCTTTCGAAATTCTGCAGAACTGTAGCAAAATGAATCAGTAACTCGAAATCACTTGGTAGTTCAAGGATACAAAATAATTGCTACGAACACTCTAAGCGAACCATGGATCGCCAATGATTGTAAGCACGAATTTAAGTTCAATTTTTGCAATCTCAGTGCAAAATTGCCACCACTGGGTCAGTGGAAATTATCGATTCTCCGGCAGACATTCTCTCGGCTCAGGCTCAGCATTGTCTCGTAGCCAATTTTCGAGCCCAAAACAATAATTTATAATGAAAACTGTAGTGATCGAGGAAAAAATACGTTCATTCGTGGTCGTTTTACAATGGCTATCTTTCATGCGCCCCCTTCCCGTTGCCATGTGTGCGGTGGCAAATTAGTGGTAACTGGTTTACCTCACTGCCTCTCTCCCAACCATTTTATCAGCTTACTCTACAATGCTTACTCTACTATGGTGTATTGTCCTGCCCAAAGGCAGGACAATACACCATAGCCTTCTCTGTCAATTCGAAGCTATATGCTTGCGTCGTGAACAGTGAAGTTTAAGCAGGTGAAAGTGATAAAAAACGATTATTTCGAAGGACAGAAACGCCGTTCTGCACGAAAGAAACGATTTGTCATTTTTCGAACTCCTGCTAGTTTATGACGGAGGACACAGAAACTACAGCAGTTTCTTGAAATTTCATACGAGAAATCTCGCCTTATAGGCAGGTGAATCTATCTAAAGTGCAAGCAGTAACAAAAACCAAATATTCAGAAGAATTGTGCCATAAACATCGCTTCCTACTTTCGTTTCACAATGCCTGCTGGTTTCTAATGCAGGAAACTTACACTATAGAAGTTTCTTAACATGTGAAATCACATTTTTGTCTTATATGCAGGGAGATACAAAGTAATGTGAATAATTTAATGAAAAGAACATATGACGACAAGTAGTGCCCACCAGGGAGAAATATGCGAGTAAATTCTGCTAGTTTACAGTGTAGGAAGCTGACAGTAAAGCAGTTTCTTAACAGTAGATACCACGTTCTTGTCATGCGCAGGGACACTTAGCATAACTGGAGAGTAATAATAATTAAAGAATAGTTTATAACCAAAAGTATAGTCTCGAAGAGGGAATACGTTACTTAATGGAGAACTTGCAATGAGCGCTGTTTTTCAACTTTCCCCATTCCGTTGCCAACTGTACGGTAACAAAGCCGTGCTAGATGGTTAACCTCAATCCCTGCCCTCTCCACTGTTTTATTTCTTCTTCTGCAGCGCCCACTACCTTCTGAGGCAGGACCGTACACCATAGCAGTGCCTTAACATTAGAAGCTACATTCCTGCTTCGTAAGCAGTGACATATAAGCAGAGTGAAAACAAGGAAAGTCGTTCTGCGTGAAATAAGCAATTTATCTGCTACTCTTCTAACGCCTCCAAGTTAATGACGAAGGACAGAGACATTACAGCAGTTTTCTGACGTTTCTTGCTACGAATTTTCGTTGACAGGCAGGCAAATACGTAGGAAGTTAAAATAACAATGAAGAGCAAAAATTGAGAGTAACAAGTATCGTTGGACCTATGTCGTTTCTGATTTTCATTTTACAGCGCCTGCTAGTTTATGATGTAGGGCACTAACATTAGAGAAGTATCCTGACGTTCGCTACCAGGAATCATCCCATATAAGCGCGTAAATTTATAAGAACCTGAAAAAAAAATAATTAGATAAATCATAACTCCAAGTACTTTGTTTTTGCACTAAATCATCGCTTTTTATTTTCATTTTAGACGCTCTTCTAGTTTAGGGCGCTGGAGGCTGGCGCTGTAGTAACTTGTTAACAGCATTAATACGAGTTCATATTATATTTGCGTCAGCATATTTTCCGGTGGAATTCTGCGCAAGCGCATAGAGATATATAAAGTGAAGCAGACGCCGCATTTTGCCACAGTCCGCATTGGTGAGTACTGGCTAATCATTGGAAAACATTATTTGTTCTGGTGAACTTTAGGAAGTTAACAGTTCTTTACATCGTACTATATTAGACATCACTGCTTTACGCCCATCTATACATAAATGAACGCTTCAGTGTGTACTTGTAAACGTTATACTTTCTAATGAACGTAGCTCAAAACCTTGCTAAAGTGATAGTCGATGCATAAATGCCTTTCTATGGAAAAAAGGAATAAAATTACAGAGAGGCTTGCCTGAAATTATTTTTTTTTCATTTCTAGCGACACCAAAAGATACGCGCAAACGCACTGTGGTACGCAATGTTTATCATACTTCTCTAGGTAATCCACCTGAAGCAGTGAAACTGATAGAAGTGTTGTATTATAGAGACAAAGGTGTATGCTTATCATATTCGGTGAAAGTGGATATCCGAAGAACGAAGTTTGCATGTTGACAAAGATAGTCGATATCACTGGGATATCAGAAGACAAGTAGATAATTGTGTGCATTAACTGAGCCAAATGAATATACGAACTTAATAGCTTCAGCCCTCACATACGTGGCATACGACGCACGCTCACAGCGTTAACAACTCGCTTCAAAAGTCATATGTGGAGAGAACGAAGCCTACTAACAATATAAATTCATGGTGTCTCACATAGGTGAATCATTGTATGACTATAAAGCGCATCGAAGTTGCAGGATTCGCAAATTTTGACTAGTTGGTGCTCTTTAACGTGCACAGAAAAAGCCCTGCACGGAGGCATCTTGCGTTTTTAGCTTTATCGAAACAGCTCGGATTGAACTGTCGTCTGCCGGCTCAGCAATCATGCTCGAAGGTCGAGCACAAGGGCTAGGTTATGGCGACCCACAACAGCGTTTATGAAGTGTAGATCAATAAACGGGTTTATAGGAACTACTGTACTCTCACAGATTTCCAAATTTCATTTCTTATGTCGTTTTCGTGATCTCGTCGAAAGCAAGCCCCATATCAATGCTTTTATTATAAGGCAGTTTATTGCCGAACCAGTAAAGCGACCGTCTCAGGCAAGCGTCGGACACCGAGAACGCGAGCCCCTCTTCCTCGGTGAGACAGTGATGATAGTGCGTCCGCAGGGGGCGCCACTCTTCTTCGCTACATTAAGTTTACCGGTATGTGCAATTTATGCTTCTTGAAGTTCCTAAGACTAATTTCATAAACAGCAGTTCTGCGCATATTAGCAGCTGTCCCGCAGTTAGGGAGTTGTTGAAGTATTCAATTGATTATTTCTCTTTCGCTTCATCAAGTGTGTGTAGCGAAATATTTATATTGCTAGGGAATTTGGAAATTTGAAAATAATGCATAATATTCGTTTTCTGCCTTGCATTCATAAATTGTATGTGTTTTGCGCGTGCTTATCTGGGCCTCCTCTTTGGCCTGAACGAGAAGCCTTGGTCATTGGCTTAAATATCGGCGCGTTATGGGCTATATTCGAGCAAATATATATAGGCGGGCGGACAAATTATGATGCTGATAAAAAGCAACCACGCTTAGAAGCAAGCAGTGATCGGCATTCTAAATAGATTGTCTGGGCAAGGTGAGAAATTAACATTGTGATTCAAGAAAGATAAAAAATCAAGGCCGCGTCTTCGGAACGCACATCGCAGTTGCGGCCCAACGATGTGGCTACTCTAGTTTGTATTGACCTAACTGCAACCCGGGTAGGATCCTTGCGCCTCATATGCAAGAAATCGCAGACGATGCTAGTCCTTGATTAAGCTATCTGATAGTGGAACTCGCCCGGCCCCATGGCTCTTCTTGAGTCGACCCATTCGTGCACTCAGCGCGCCACTACATCGTCGTGATTATGCGAATCCCGATTCGACACCATTGAGCTCTTATTTTTGTCTGCTATTCTGTACGACACGATCCAGCCCTTAGCGTAATGCGATGTCATACAGCGACGCCGACTCAATGCACTCGTTAACTGATTCTCATTTTTGATCGTGTCGACGCAGTGCTCCCTATTGTAAAATATCTATGCTTTCATATCGTATCTCACGTGTGCTACTCTTACCCTGTCGTCTTTCGAGGAAGTTCAATACTGCGCTTTCTAACATTTAGGTCGTCGGCGAAAAAGAAATAATTTTCAATAAATATGCGGATGGCTAACTGTACCCTTACTCGCATAAAACTGTGATGTTTTATCGTGGATGATTATACATACCTATATCATGTATACATATACATGATATACTTGTATACGTATATATACTTGTATACATATATATTTTAATCCCGTAATGAACGCATTTCTTTAGGCGTTCTCGCTGTCAACCGCAGATGAAGACATAACAGTGTCATTCGGTGCTCGTTTGAATAACAAAAGGAGAGATAGTGTCGATAATGCAGGGCGATGTGTCTCACTGTATGCAATTAGGAATTTTCTGGAACGAAGTCGCAAGTGATATTCACAATGGCTGTAATATGGACATGAATTAACAAGGACTGACGATTGTAAAGTCTAAATAGAGGAGAAAATAATGCAAATACGATATTGCCTACATTGCGGATTATACTGAAAGATAACATTGTACCATTGTCTAACGTTAACACCAAATATTCCTTACGCTCTTGTGCAAGCACAAACACAGAGCGTGGATAAAAAGTAAATAGCCTTCATGACATTTTTAAATACCCACCATGCCGCAGCAACATATCGGTAAGCATGTATTATTAAGCTGAGTTTTGATGTTGTCTAGGTTTTCTAACATGATATCGAAGTTTTTAAACATTGTGATAACTCGATTTATTACATTAAATATTTATCACCATTAGCAGTCTGTCTACGCCCTCTGCTGGACAGTGGACGCTGCCAACGTCCCCTATAATTTTTTTTCAATGCCAGTAAAAACGCTCGCTCCTGAATGGGTACCGTGGGTCCACCTTAATTCAGGGATTTGTGGTCGTGCGACGCTAATTCGAGGGTACGGATGCTTGTGTCAAAGGTTCATCACGGAACGGGTCGCTGTGATTAGCTTAGATACGCGGTAGACGCTGTGGCCCACTCCTATACAACGCGTCTCTAAGATTTTCTCCTTGGCACTTCCTCCTGGATAGCTCTTTCTGAATGCTCTGAATAATGTAGGGGTTGACGAAGGATCGACAGCTTTCTAGCCCCGCCACGGTGGTCTAGTGGTTATGGCACTCGGCTACAGATCCGAAGGTCGCGCGATCGAATCGCGGCCGCGGCGGCTGCATTTTGATGGAGGCGAAACGTTGAGGCCCGTGTGCTGTGCGATGTCAGTGCACGTTGAAAAACCCCAGGCGGTCGAAATTTCCGGAGCCCACCACTACGGCGTCTCTCATAATCAGAACTGTTTTTGGGAAGTTAAAACCCCACAAATCAATCAATCGACAGCTTTCTCGATTCGAGGCATCCTACAGTAGCTCCAGTGGTCGTTCCCCGAAAACTCCATATGATAGCGAGCGCTCTACGTCGTAACGTTAAGTTTGTCTTTCCAGGCCCCTTGTTGTCCAACGTCATTTTGTGCGTGTGAACGGTGTTGTCCAAGTAGCCGAAAATCTGTCTTAACAGCAGCATAAAAAAAATTGGGGGGACCCTTAACTTCGCCTTTAAGAGTTGAACGCGATAGCGAAATCTGGCCCCTAGTGTGCCCTTCAACCACTTAGTGCACACTTATTAATGTGTGTTGTTACACACACACAGCATAGCCTCAGCATGCCGTGCTTTGCTCTGTGCCTTTTGCGCCTCGGTCATGCGTGGCCTCCCTCGCCGTCGAGCAACACTTGACACAGTTGCTGCATGAAGTGTCGCAGATGAGGTAGACTGTGTAGCGCACCCAACTGCTTGTGCTTGAAAGTCCGCGTCGTTCTGGCTTATTCGTTCACTAGTTGACGAGAATGTCTCACCAGTAGACGCCGATGAACAGGACTGTGTAGTTTGGCCACTTCCCTCTTTCGATAAAGTAGTCTGGGTAGTGCACCCAGTTGCCCGTGCTTGAACGTTAGCATCGTTCTGGCTCGTTGGTTGTGGAACACTGCTTGACATGAGTGTTCCGCCGGCACTCATCGATGAGCAAGACTGTGTAGTGTGGCCACTTCCCTGTGATAGAACGGCGAAACCATATATGCTTTGCTGTAGTCGAGACCTGTTTTTCACAATGTCTCACAGATGGCAGCACATTATGTAATATTGACCGTTTGCTTGATATGTTCCCTGTCCTATAGTCGGGTACAACTTTAGAAGACAGTGGCATTTTCCACTGAAAGGTGGGTGCACACAAGCATCCACCAGCAGGCGCGAATTTCAGGTGACATCATGACCCCGCCGACGGAGAACATGCCTAACATGGCCGCCCTCGCTTCGAACGGGGCCGAGTCGCGTCAGTTGTGTGCGTCTCCCTTCGCCAGAGTGAATTCGAATTGTTTGTGGTGGTCTGTCGTGCCGGAAATATTACTGTGAGCTTATGATGCACAATTTGTACCGCGTGCGTTTTTTCTGAGGTGTCAGCCGGCGAAGGGAGATTGCAGCGAACATTGGAGACGCTGCGCTGCGTTTCGTCTGGAAACAGGATCCCGCGGCGACATACCGCTGCAAACAAACAGCGTGCGTGTTTGTTCCATGGTATCTTGTTTTGCTCCTAAGTGAAGTTACAACGAGGAGAGTTTGCCAACCACTGTGAGCGGCGGGTGTGTTTGTGTACTGTGCCACTGCGTTTCTCGTCGTACACGCCCGGGCCCGCCGATCTTGCTCCGTAGTAGACGACGTACACCGTTGCAGAAGGCACGGAGTTATTTTCTCTCGCGATTCGGCATGTGCTGTGCCATTTTCATCATGACGGTTTTACCAAAGCACTCGTCAAGATACGCACATCTTATTTATACCCATAAATACACGTTTTACAAGCAGTCACAATTTTTTGAGCGAGACTATTTCTTTAGTCGCGGAGGGGCAATTGGCTGCTTGTACCCGACCATAGGCTCTGCTGTAGTCGCATGACCTCGGAGATGGCGGGCGCGCTCACAGTCTCGAAGGCCATGGTATAGTCGAGACATTGCTTGATATGTCTTCCGCTAGATGGACATAGTTGTGCATATCTGGAACTGTTATTTTTAGCTCACGGATGATTTTTCGCTCACGTACGAGACGCGGGGAGGCACCGACACCGACGGCGGTATTTCTGCGGAACGAGCTCTCTAACGCTATCGCGTTAACATTACGGTGATCACACTAGCTATCACTGGCGTGGCACCAAGAAACGTCGCGTGTCGTCAACACCCAGTGTGACAGCTTAGCATTGAAATCATGAGGGGTTGAAAGTACCACCCCGCGCATATAAAACTTATAAAGAAATACTTTTTCCGGCAGCGGCTGTGAGGTACCATATAACGAGTACCCTCCTATTCCGACCCTGAATCAGGTGCGATCGCTAGCCGACGGGAGAGAATAGGAAAGTTTCGACGGAGACGGTGGTCTACGGCCGGATCGGACGTATCAGAATGGCATTGAGACATATAGAGGAGGCGCTGCCTCTCTCACAGGTCCCCAGTTATGCAGCGTCTGTGCTCTCAGCGACCACGTTGTAGGCGAAATCTTGCTGCTCTCATCTGCCCACCTTTAGAGTACCGTCTACTAAGCTTGCCTTATCTACGGATCCGCTCCTTTACCCTCAATAACCAATGCTTACGTTGCCTTCTCATTATGTGCCCTGCCCTTATCTTATCATTTCGTGCACTTATTTTCTGTCCTGCACTTATTCTTATAAATCACGCGTTTGTCTTGCACCTTTCTTATTATCTGTCCTGTCCACTACAACTTCTTATCAATTTCTGCGAAGATGACCTTAACACGCGTTTGCAGAGGTTGCTTTTCCGGGGCTAGCAGGCTCACGTGGCGCAGCGTCCTTGGTATTTACTAGGTAATATTCGTGAAGCGTGGGCCAAAAATACAGGGGAACAAATCTTTCATTCCATATTCCTGGCCACTATATTTCCGCATCCACGCAAGTTGTGAGAGCCTATATGGCAGAGGTTGATATGTTATATTCATAATTATGACGGTTGTTATTTTTCATGCTCGCACAAGCAATCAGCAGACATACACACTGGAATACCTGGACAAACACGAGCTCCGCTTTCATCGGAAAACTAAATGTTTATGTGAATTTTATCTTGCAGCTGATTTGCATCTCTCAAGTGCCGAAGAAGCGCCTCCACATACTACCACGGAGATTTCAAGATGACAGCCATAACTGTGAGGTGCCTGGTCCTTTGTGCTGTGCTGGCCATTGTTTTTATCGGCGATAATAGTAAGTACTTGGGAAGCTACAGCTGTGTTTCTTACATCACAGCTAGAACTGGCGTTTCAGATTCATTCAGCGCTGGCGCCACCTGACGTTCCGTAAGTTAGATAGATGGATAGATAGATAGGAAGAAAAAGCTAGCGCTGCATCTGTATCGCAATCAATCCTGCCCATTAGTCGCCGTCATATTCTCGCGAAGCCTCTTGTGGACAAGTAGAAGTACATCCTGGACACATTTCGCGCACACTAGAATTATGCAGCCGAGCTCAGCCGTTCGCAGCGCCACGACGATGTTTGCAAGGCATGTAAGTCAACTTCGGCAGGCATTTTGTGCTGACGCCAAAAAAACACCGAGAACTTTTGATCTTCTTAAGCACCGTTTGGAAATACATTAAGAATTGGTTAAATATGGATGAAACAGTGAGCAGCCGCAAAACTTACGCGGCACCCCAAAGCTCAGAAAACAAGTCTTTTCTATAACAGAATCAATCTCCGGCGAGTGGAGTGCTGCAATATAAGACACAAGTAGGCCTTCGCCCGCCCTAGCTCGCGATTTGCACGCCTTGGTTGCGATGTTATCCCGCTGGCTCAAGCATAACAGCCGTACATATACCCCAAAGCTACCACTGCAGGTTGACCAAGAGCATGCACTGATTACCTAGCTAGCAAAATCAACTCATGTTTGGCCGATCCGAGAGATCGGGTGGGCGCTTTAAAAGAGAGCGAGAAGGAGCAGGAGAACGGCACGCTTACTGTTTCGTTGCTTCGCCTTAATTCGGTGTTGTCTGCCACTTCAGAATCGCATAACACTCCGCTCTTAAATGCGAAGCCTCTTCGTCATTCTACTCTTTACAGAGCGCACATCGCTTACTGAAGAAAGATTTTGGTTCGATTGGCGATGTGGATTAAAATTTTGTTGCAAGCGAAGTACTTTGTTTACATGAGTTCGGATGAGAAATGTTCGGCCTCTTTCAGCCTTTTGCAATGTGTTTCGTCCTTTACATATATTACGAGTGCCATTTTTCGCGCGCTACTATTGCCGCTGACACACTTACTGCCTAACCATGTAGCAAAAGCAATCGACTCAAAGTATTATAAAACTGAATATGTCAGCGTACTTACATTAACGGGTAGCGGCTTTCGGGGGCATGCATGCGGGTGGGGGCTAAGGTCGTAGCGACATCTGGTCTTCTCTGTTGGAAACATAGACCTGAAAATGTTGTCAGTGATGTCAGTAGTCTAGACGAAGGAAAATATTTTAAGTGCCATGAAATAGTGATTGCCTATCTGTCATTGCTTCTTACCAAGGCGTTACAAAACTCGGGAGCAAACATGCTATTGTTGATTCAGATTAGGCTATGCATCAAGAGGTGACACGATCAGCGTTGCTATGCACTCGTACTACAACTTTCCACCTAAACTCATGTACAGACAATTACTCCCTAACACTGACAGGAGCTACACACACATAAGGCGAATTAGCCGTTTTCGGCGCCACGCCCATTTTATTACGGCCTTTGTGCGACAGAGACAAATGCATACCCGGCTAGAGGGCGTTCGCTTGGTTTTATTCAACTCACGCGCAGGTGGACTGCGCTGTACACGATTTTGAAAAAAAAAGGCAATGTTCGTTCAAGCTTAGCGGGTACGTCTTAATGTTAGCTGTGCGTTTGAAAGAAGGTTACCCAGCCTAAACTGATAATTAAGTAGTATGTTCCTTGGTGTGCACATAACAATATGAGGACTGAGTGATAGGGAGATTGGCGTGGCGAACATAGTTTAGGAAGGCAACTTCGTTAGGACATGAATGGAAAATTGCACGATATTGATCTTCTGAACTTCAGCGCGCATATCTGTGCGAAATACGTGCGATTTAAACATATGGAAAGTGAGACACAGGCTTTAAAATAGTACATCAATCTTTTTCGTCTTTTTTTTCCACGGCCAGGCATGTCGTATGACAACACGAATGAAAAAACACATACAGAAATAGCGACGAAGATCGGTCGGAGAGCAGTGCTACTTGTATGTGCATGCTACGATATTTCAGCATTATTATCTAGTGTGATGATTTTGTTCAAAAGCACATGAGCTGCGGAATTTCTGCGTTATTCATGAGAGGTCGTGCTTTGTTTCAGATGTAAACTAATATCAGTGCTGCTACCAGCCATCTGTCAGTGCTTGATGTTTTGGCAAATGCGTGCGTTGAATTTTAAGTACTTTTCATTCCGGCAGAGTCATTTGTTTAAACTGTTGTCTAGGAACCCCTTTTTCTGCACTTTCCTCTGCTTTAAGAAGTGCTCTTCAGTGGAAGAGGCGTTTGAGTCACAACAAAATCCAGACATTTCCATCTCAATATGCAGTGGTGTCGTCGACAAGTGTGGCGTGCACGGAGAACGAGAAACCTTTCTGTCTCGAAACACAATGGGGACCACCCAGGTGCACGTGCGGTGAGTTAGAGCGGAATTATTATTATAATTGACTTGTCCTCAAAAAACTTCGCTGCAAGCGTCTCTTCATGTAGTAAAACAATATTTTGCGACCTGCCTTCCAATAAGGCCGCAGCGGAAGCTCTTGGCCTGCGTGACTTTGGGAAACATTGCGAATGATTTTGTCAACTGATTCCACAAGAAAATCGAAAACAACTTATGTTTCGTTCACTTCACATATGCCATAATTCGCATCAAGGGGTACCAATGTAAGACTAACGTGGCTTCGATCTTATGATGTCAGTATTGGGTCATTCTCATTGGTTACCCATCCCGGCCGCCGCGGCTGCATTTCGATGGAGGTGAAATGGTGAGGCCCGTGTGTTGTCCGATGTCAGTGCACGTTAAATAAGCCCAGGGGGTCGAAATTTCCGGAGCTCTCAACTACGGCGTCTCTCATAATCAGAGCTGGTTTTGGGACGTTAAAACCCCGGAAATCAATCAATCATCGGGTACGTCTATGTCAACGACAAGAAAGTGCTATGTGGCTCATGCTAGCATTGTATATGCGTGTATGAGCCTTAAGTGCAGCATTTGTTTCAAATGGTATTCGGCTGCTAATAGTTCCGAGTTTCAAACTCTACGTTCTAGGTTTGACTGTCAAACGTTCTCGCTTTCTTATTTGCGCATAGCAATTAATAACCATGATCCGCTAGGAGATGGAAACTCCGATGTAAATGCATTTTAGAAACATGATATTTAGCAAGCAGATACACCCTACGCTTACACGCCTAAGCGAGCGACCGCTTGGACTCGAACCGACGGACTTTATATAATCTTCGGTATGTTGAAATTGAGTAATCGTTGGTCCTAGTGAAGTACGTGCATTTAATGATAGTATGCCTAGACGAGCATAATTTACATGTACTACAAGGCTGCTGGCTTCACAGATGGAATGCTACTGCCCGAATACTCGAAAATTTTTGCTTGAAGGTTTACGCTTCATGAGCGCCTTCGTACGTACGGGAGTTGCAATGCAATTTAAGCGCTCAGTGCAAAGTAAAGGAAGCTCGAACACTACGTCGATATCTGCGCTGCAGTGTTCATATGACAGTGGTGATCGAATGGGAGAAAAGTGTACATAGTTTTTTATAATTGAAGAATCAACGCTGTGCGCACGAATGCTACTATTTCAGCAGGAAGTGTCATATGTTGGTTGACAGATAGCCTTCTTTCTCCCTGCGGAATATTTGTCATATTTAACCACTTCGGTCATATTCAAGCAAAACACACTGGGTGATAAGCAATGATCGCTACGATCTTCACGAGCATGCCTCTCTCCAAATATGGTCAAAAAGTACGAAATAAAAAGCTTCTTAAGTTCTTTTGGTGTAGAATAATGCTCGCGTACTCTAAGGCAACTATTTGAATGTTTGCTTTCGTTACATAACCGTACCGCTCTCACCCCATTCCGCCTGCATGCGGTCCGCGAACCGTTTCATCACCGTTTCAAGGCTGCTTTTAGAGCCTGAACCTTATCCTGAATATCGTGATGCTTCTCACTTGCCTTCTCACCGCTATTTTAACATGACAGAAAGCGGTAATATGGATATGTATAATTGTTCCTATATATATATATATATATATATATAAGATATATATATATATATTATATATATTATATATAATATATAATGCGAACGCTCGCGTTCCCATCCTATATACATGCATCTAGAACCTCTTATGAGAATGTTCTAGTCTGTCTTCTGTGGACCTGAAAAGTAAAATAAAGTATTGAAAGAGATGAAAAGGTGAATGGTAAAACAACAATTACTTG